>OU611972.1:8386895-9635228 GCA_914767545.1 Sesia apiformis | reverse complement strand
ATTGTATGGTACATATGGAACAGCATCACCCCTAGATAAAATTTTGGAAAGTAAAATGATGAAAAATATCTCGTAAAAGTCATAAAATATATAACCACCAAAGCTATTCAGAAATCAAAATCTTCAAACGAAATTTGGCGGACTCGTAATTCACCGTAGCCATATGGTCATGTGGAGTTTTTTTCATAGAATTTAATGTAGAATCCGAAAATCAACTAAATCGGGTAACAAAATTTCTTCTCGAACAAATTGATCCGCTCTACTACAGGTATTTAACAAATTTGTATGAAAAGCTTGGTACAATCACGGAAAACGTCTCCTGAAATTTTCATGTCATTATATCCATGAAAATTCTGAAAAGACATGAAAAATATTGTGAACGGAATCCATGGTTTAATAATCCTGTGTATTGATACATAAGCTTACTAGTTATATTTGTATTTTCACTGAACAATTCGGAAGTAATGTTTGTCAGTAATTAATAGGTCTGGATACAAACAAGGGTCGGAAAAGTTAATAAAGTTAGAAACTTTTTGAATTGGATTACAAAATACTTTTGTTACAAATGTTTACAAGTTACTTTTTGGTAAAAGGACAATTAATAACGGACCTGGCGGCCTTTTAGCGAAGTAAACAAATGGTTACTCAATGGTCTAGGGATAGGACGACTGGACTAACACGACTGGATAGGACTGGATAGTTGTAATAATACTCTTTGAACATCGAAACATGCTACGCTACCTACATCTGTCGATAATCTCGTAGTACGACGATAATTTCAATAGTAACTATATGAGCTAATTTTATCTCCTCACGGCGATTTGAACTCGGCGATACGACGAGTGACACTCAATGAGTAAAACGCCACGGACACGCAGATCGCCGCGGGTCGCCACGTGTCCGCTGCGAGACGCGACACGCTCACCGCGTGTCCGCCGATCAATGTACTGCACTGTCAAAGAATGATCGAAATTTTATGTCACTCGTCGGCGCATCGCGGTGAGTCGCAACGACTCGGAATAATCGCTGTGGCGTGTAGTTTACTCGTCGTTAGTAGGACGGAATCGTCGCGAGAGTCTCGCTCGTGTTGTTAACGCTAAAAGACATCATTTTCATACATTGTTGGACCAAAAACTGAAAGTGGCAGCTAAACAAAACTAATGATATATACTTTTAGAACTTATTAGCCTAGGCATTCCTCCACTTGTACTTGTACATGAATCAGCCTATATCGCACCATTGCAGGGCACAGGCCTCCCCTAGTACACGAGGGGGTTTCGGACCGTAATCCACAGCGCGTGTCCAGTGCGAATTGGTGGATCACATACTCCAGTTTTAGTTTTTATGCGGGTTTCCTCGCGATGTTTTCCCTCACCGCCGCGGTAGTGAGTAATTTTTTAGTAATCCATTCTTAAAAAAAGAAACTTAGTGGTACGGGCTGAGGATTTGAACTCATGATCAGACGAATGTGAGTGGAGTATAGTATGGAGTATACCCCTAGGCTATCACCGCCCTAGGGTGAACTAACCTTTTACATAAAAAAAGGGTTATCACAACTGAGTGAATTACTTTTTTTGCCCCCACTTAAGAGGCAATTAATTCACTGTGTTGTTATTTGAGTTGGAGAAATATACATTTTCATACAATTTTCAACGAAAATAAATTTGTGAACTAGAACATGACTTATGCATAATGAACTATTGCAATGAGACTACAATATTGTCGTCTGTACTGTTACAATAGTAAGTACAAAGGCGGACTTATTCTTAGAAGAAATCTCTTCCAGTCAACCTTCGAATAACTGAGAGGATTTTTTTTAATATGACGGACGGAGCAGCCCACGCGATGGTAAGTGTTACCGCCGCCCATGGACACCTGCAACACTAGGAGGCATTAGAATACGACGCCAAACTTGTAAAGAACCCCACATCGTAACGTAATAGAAAGACCTCTTGGCAGTTTGTTCCACAACTCCATTAAGAATAAAACGGTTTTTGGACTGTAACTGTACGAGAAATGCGAGAAAATGCGGATGCACCGCACTTCTGTGACGGGAGATGCGATTATAGAACCCCCAGATGGGAATTGTATCGGACCATTCTTCATAAAAAAAAAACATTAAAACAATAAAGAGTTGTATTATTAAAAAGCATACTGCAACATATAATAACGAACATTTATACAGAAATAAGAATGCACAAATCCATACATACTTAATATACACACTCATACATACATATATTTATATATATACTCGTAGATAAATAATAAATATATACTCGTATAGTAGTGGTATCGGGGCATCTTTGGTGTGTTTACACTGAACGATGTTCTTAATACCGAGTTATCTTCATATAAAAACTTCTTGTCTTATTTATTTCTTCAAATATACTTGCGACTAATGCAATTTAACCAATCCTTTCAGTATTCACTGCTGTATATGGCTCACCTCATGCATATTACCTTGTGCATGAGGGATGTATGACCTTAAAACGCCACACTGACCAAGCGGTTTGGCGAGTCTACTCTTTCAGAGGTGGTGCAATTCCTCAGCGCTGGTGGCAGCGGCTTTGTTATCTCTTAGTCGCCTGTTACCGACACCCATAGGGTGATGCTATTCTATATATATATTTGAAATCATTCTACCGTTCACAGACGATTGTAAACCGTTTTGTTGGCTGTAAATATTTACGGCCTATTTCGGAAATCATAAAGTGTTTGTGTAATACAATTAATTTGTTAATGAAAAACCGTCGGAGCCCGGGCAAACAATCTGCCTTGGCAAACAGCTCGAGAGCAAATAGGCCCTTCGCTCCCTTGCCCTCTGATGTTTGAGTGCTGTCAATACATCAATCGTTTCCACCTTGAGATTGTTTTTCGTGTATATTTGCATATACTCATTCGTACCCATGTAAGGTTAAGTGTTATACAGTAAATCGCCCGCTGATTTTTGGAACAAAGTTACTTTACGCGGCTTGCAGTAGACGTGATTCAAGAGAGAATCTAACGTCACGTAAGATTTTTACCCCCTCCATACGCCTTTCTCTTTATCTCTGTGTGTGTGCGTGCGAGTATCGAGAGCGAGACTCAAGCAGAATAACAGACGTGCAGACTAGTGCGTGGCTAGACTAAATTTTTGATTTTTGAATTGATTCCTTATTTTAAATTATTTGCATTGAAAAAATGATACAAAAAAAAAATATGAACTATACAGATTTTATTTCTAATTACATTCGGAGTTTTAAAAAAAAATTATGTTTTATTATGACTACAATATTATATATTATTATAAAAATACAATTATTTTATTAATTTGCTTTCAGTAAATACGTGTTTCTTTACCATCAGCTGGACTGTGTGCTCGTCTGCAGAGTCTTTCTATATAAAAAAAAAGAAAAAGTATTGTTTGATGTTTCTGTATTATGTTGTGTTTTTCTCGGTGAAGTACAAAAATACAATGAGAAATACTTATTTACTCCTGTCTGGTCGCCGAAATACTCGTATGAAAACAACCGTATCAGTTGAAATGACTCACTCTAATAGAATAAGAACGTTAAAGGAAACTGATGACATACGCTCGTTGGAAGGATAAATTTTTCTATTTTCAGTGAGTCTTAGAAACTAATTACGAAATATTGATTTTTTTTTAAGTTCTTTATCTATCTAAATTAAAGAATCAATTGGCGATCGTCAGCGATAATAATAATAAATGACAGATTACAATAGGCAACCTTAGGATAGAGAAAGGGGTATAGGTAGTGGAGCGTATGACTGAAATGCATAGAATGAATCATGTTCAAAAGTGTTCAATAGATTTTTCAACGATTTTCAATTATGTAAAAATTACACATCCCAGCAAAAAGAGAGAAAAAAAAATTATTACACGCACTTTAAGAATTTCAACAACCCACATTGTTTATTTGCGACTGCTTAATATTTTTCGTAAGAACACATAGTAAATGTCAAAAGCATTATTCCGAACGCGTTTGAAGTCAAAACAATTCTCTTTGTAATTTTTTTTTCTCCTTTGTATGTTGAGGAAAGGTTTTTAGATCAATTTTGGACGTGAAGCCCCGCTTTATACAGCCCGTTACGAGAACACAAAACGGCGTTACTTTCAATAAATAATTTGTCTCCATTACTTAATTTCCGTCCATTATAATAACATCAGTATCACGAAGGAATTATTTTTTGTACTTATTCGATGAAATGTTGTCGTTTTTGTCCGTGACTCTGAAACTGACAAAGTGATATTTTTATTTTTAACTTGCCCGCCAACGTGCGTCAAAATTAATCGTGATAAATATTCGCACATCATATCTGTTCATTTCTGTCAATGTTAAATACTACACACAGCCACATACAGTAATATTAAGTAATTATACGAGTATGTATAGAGACTAGCAATGCCCGGGACTTAATGCGCGATAGTGGATGTGGATAAAAAGTACCCTAAATGTTTTATTAAAAACCGTTTAGTAGCTTTTGCATTCAAAATTAACGTCTCAACATTTAGCATTTTCGTTTCGCCGATGACACAGTCATTATTACTAAATTATTTAATAAAATTGAGGGTTCCCAAATGAAGTGAACTTAGAGGAAGAGGTAGGCTGTATAAAATTGTATCTATTCATGCAATGAAATTTTATCTGTATTGAAAAAGGCCCCCTCGTGCGGATATATGACACGCCTAAATTTACCACAGGTGGCAGGACTTAATAAATTTTGATTTCCAGTTAAATATAACAGGGTTGTTAAGGAAAACTCACCAGTGCAGAAAAATATTTATGAAATAAAACTTCACATTCTCACTTACTTGTATTTACAAGGAAGAAAGAATTAAAAAGTAAGAATATCGAATATCGAGGGCTAATATCGAAAGCTTTATAAGCCTATAACTTTCCACTTGTGGTCCTATGGGGCTAAATCGCGCCTGATTCGTCAATATAGTTACTTACTGACACTAAAAAGTAACAAACATAGATAAATATTATATCTAAGTACATCAAAAAGAAATCCCTTAGCATCTTCAATCAGACAAAGTCGAAGAAAAATCTGTTTCCTTAAACGACTTCCTCCAGCACTTAAAGACTTAACAAACAATTTCCCGAAGCCTTCCTCGTCGAGGGCACTTAACGACTCGTCGACGAGCACTCGACGATGCGTCGACGGAGCCGACACGGTGTGTACACAGAGGCCTCTTTAGAAGCGAAGCGAATAAGACACTCGTTTGTTTTATTGGATTTGACAAACATTGTTACATTTAAACGATTTATTCATTTATTTCTTAAATTGGAAAACCAGAGAGCACATACCTAAATTTAACAGATTACTACATGGACGTTGTTCTACGTTTGTGTATCAACCCATAAAAAGTCAATTTCCAGAAATTAATTTTGGAAAAATTAGCTATAGTTTTTTCTTTAATCGTATAATTTTGGTACTCACTTATTCGTAGAAACGGGGAGATTATGATTATTTCAATTAATGTAATGTTATTTCCTCTAAAACTTTTCATTTAATAAAAATGATTTATACAAATTATAAATGTGTGAATATTTATCTTACAAACGTGTTCTAAGAAGACATTTCACGACATTTGCGACATTAAGATGTTTTAAAAATATCGTATCGTTGTAGTTAACTCTAAAATATGTTCTTAGTGTCTTAGAACAATTTTGCAAAATGCATAGATTTTTTCTACAACCGTCATAGAATTTTGAATAACTTAAGGATAACGTTTAAGGATATCAATTCGAGAAATAGTTAGAAAACATGAAAATATGAACTTGCTTACTTCATTTATCCGATTCCTACACACTCTGAGAAACTTCACAAACTTCACAAGACAATGTACATGAGGAGGTCCCATATCCAACAGTGAATACGGAATGAGTTGGTCGTGGATACTGAAAGGGCTGGTTGTGGATACTGAAGGGCTGGTTGTGGATACTGAAGGGCTAGTTGTGGATACTGAAGGGCTGGTTGTGGATACTGAAGGGGCTGGTTGCATTGCATTTGCATTGCATTATGCTTTCCTTAAAAATGTCTTTTCTGCTTCTGAGGACAGAATATGCGGTCTGTATGAATATATGTTATCCTTATCCACTCTCATGTAGCATTGTGACAGTGTTCATAAGTTTGACACGTATCGCGAATGTCCTTACGCGACTATATGCATTTATAACTAGGGGATCTGTCTAACCTCTTCTGCCACTTTCCTTACATATTATTATGAAATGCACAGTCGTTTGTCTGTTTGTCTTTCTTTGTATCCTTTTGCTTATAATTTGGGTTTTACTCAACGGATTTTAATACGGTTTTTTATTATCATGTAAGGTTATTACCTCCGGAAGGTTAACTACACATTATATTGTATATATCTATATATAGTACAATTTGTATAGTTTTTTTGAGGATAGAAAATATGTAATACGTATTATGTGCTCCCATAGTTGTGGATACTCAATGTTATACTCAACCAAATCTTCATTTCCTTCAATTGTTATTTTGTCTATTAGTGGCCCCCTTGGGCCAAAATAGACACTAACTAACTCTAATAAGTAGCAAACAAGGATGTATACTCTCTAAATACATCACAAAGAAATGTAGATAGCTATCTATAGCGAGCATTTTGTACATTGTTCACAAATCTAGTACTAATGACTAACTTCACATCTATCAGGACTTCTAACAAATAAGACCGTATCGGCCGCCGAGCAACGGTGCCACGTTTGCCGGTACTTTATCCAGTGCTTCTTACTCCTGAACTAAAGTTGGGAACTTTGTTATTTCGCCTTTTTCTCTTACTCTTCACTTGGTAACGACGTCAAGTGAATTCTTCTTCGATTTTCTTTTTATTTAAACTTTAGTCCACAAGGAAACATTGTACGAAAGGCGCCCTTAATGCCTAGTGACATTCTCTCTCAGTCAACCTCTGGTTAAACAGAAATACGGGGGGCGGTGCATCGTGCAATCAATAAGTAATTGTCTGATAGATTATCTGCTATTAGTTTACGTTGAAAATGCAGCGAATCATCACTCAAGACAGTAGACGTCACTTTTCTACCCATAGCAGATATTCTTTGGAATTCTTAGGTCTATTTCATTATTGGTCAGAAAAGGTGACGTCTATTTTCTTCAGCCTCGACTCACGGTATTCTTAACGCGAATCGAGTTTAGATTCCTTTTTAAAGAATAGTTATTTTGAATTGGCAGACTAAATAAAAAGAAGTTGTTTTTCTGTCTAGTAAGGTCTATTCTGATCTATAGTTCAACAATCATTTGATGTATGGTGTCGGCCAACTTTAGTATAGCACCAATCCCATGTGGGTGCCGTGAAAGACTACTAACGGGTAACAAAGCCGCTACAACAGCCGGTGAGGAACTACACCATCTCTAAAAAAGTGAACTTGCCAACCCGCTCGGTGAGCGTCGCATTTTAATTAATTAATTATTTTTCAAAGCAATATAGCGAGATAAAAAAAATTAGTGGACGTGCCATTTAAAATCTCCATACTTAAATATGCATTTAAATATATACAAACGCCTAAACTTGATTATAATTAATATATCTATTAATTAATTATTAAACTTAATTTATTATATTAAACGAACGTGAAAGTTAAAGAAAAATACACCTGAAGAAATAGAAGAGAATAAGAGAGTGCAAAAAGTTATAATCTAGCAAAACAAACAGTTGCCACGGATTTTATAAGGTGTGTTGTATTTATGCAAAACATGTCTAAATTAAAACAATATTTATTAATACCTTTATTGACTCTAGCAACAAATGAATTCTGTCTGTGATTAGTTTTTGAGGAGGGCAAAGGCCATCTATCCCTCATGTGCTTAGAATGTGTGTTTAGTCCACGGAGGAGGTCCAAGGAGTTCCACGTCCAACAGAGAAGTAAACGAGAGAAGGGTCGGTGACTGTGTGAACCACTAAATCTGCAGAACCATGGGTGGTGGAGAACTTTACAAACTGCACTCCTCAATTTAGTTCGGCGCGTTTAATATAGACCCTCATCAACATTGACCTGTTTCCACTCACTGCTCAGTATAAGCCCCCCTTCATTTGTGCCACCCTCCTCGGTCCTCCGTTGTTCTAAATAATATAGGACTTAGATGAAGTATTCATTAGCACGTGGAGCACGTTCACGTGGTCATCACATATACAAACACCGAAATAATTTTAGAAATTCAACCTCTCGCTTCCTAAAATAACTACACTCATGACCCTTTCGAGGCAATCGCACCCACCTCCACACAACCGCGATGAAAGGTCAAAACTCAAAGTAATTGATTTTGATTAATTTTAGAAGGTGGCAGATATTTATTTAACAGTATATCGGTTATGCACCTATATATGCACTTGAGTGCACGCGCCCACACACACATATAAACAAACACACACAAACACACACGCACACTTAAAATAATGTTAAAAATAAACCTTCATTTTTTATGTTTGTATTAAACTACACTTTTATATCTGCACATGTCCACATTGAATTTGAGTTTAGAATATTGTGTTTGTAACGAAGAAATAAGTCCGTTATTTGCAGTAGGATTGAAAATATACTTGTGTAATGTTGTCAAAATACCTATGTTTATACAGTAGTGCTCTGTGACGTTGTTTATATTAAAATATATAAAATAACAATAATAAATAAAAAAGCCATTTGGCCTTTCAACCGTCGATATGTATTTTAAACCGATCTTCGTATTGTAAAGAATAATGTAATGTATATTTCTCATCTTTCGTTTGAACGTGTCACTTTTTCGTTTCCGGATGACTACACACGTATCGCTGTGTAAAGATGGATTCTGAATACAATAAAAGTTGTCAAAGATATCCTTCACAGAATTTCGAATGAAGGTGGGCAATTTCAGAATGCGAAATGTAATACAAGTTTTTGGAACCTACAAATTGTATTATATCATACAAAAATGTATGTGTAGTACCGTGTGGCCTTAGAATCTCATCTCATCATAGCAACGCCGTATCTCATCCTGTGGGTGTTATAACAGGCGACTAAAGAATAACAATGCTGCTGCCACAAGCCCTGGGGTAGCTGCAGTACCTCTAAAAGAGTGGACCGCTTGGCCAGCGTGGCGTTTCAAGGTCATACATATCTCATGCACAAGAAAATGTACATGAAGATATCTAATTCTAGCAGCGCACGATGATAGGGCTGGTTATAGTTACTGCAATATTCTCCTGCAATGGATATATACTGGTATAAATAATACAAACGGCTCCAGCGACTTCGTGGGCTTCAACCTGTGATTCCCGTGGGAACTTCATAATTAATCTGGATAAAAGGTACCATAAATGTTAACCCAGCATATAATTTATAACTGTGACGAGTTTCATTAAAACCCGTGGAGCGATTTCTGTGTGATGCGCGTTCAAACAGACAGACAGACGCACAAAAATTCTGAAATATGTTGTTTTGGGCTCTATATCAATGAAATTTACATTGCAGTGCCTTTTAAAAAAATATTCCACGACACAGCTTTGATACGATTCTATAATGTTTACATATGTATAGACTAGCGGTGCCAGCGACTTCGTTCCTGTGAACTTTAGAATTTTTCCCCTGGACACTCTGTAGCGGATCGAGATAAAAAATAATAACTTCGAATAGCAATCGCCTTTTTAAAAAATATATCATGTACAGACACTACTTTGTACTATTTTATTATATGTAAAGATTACTCCAATAGATCAGGGTAGGTCGTAGTTTTATGTATGTTTCTGAATGATACCTAATTCCTATAGGAAATACCAAAGTTTGAATTCCATTAACACATCTCTTATTTCAAAATAAATTGAAAATTCAACAAACTATATATAAATAGACCAGTATACATTGGGACAATGGGGAACCTGTTCAATTGTATCTATATCATATTAAAATAAAAAAGATGTATATAGGTGCAGATATTAAATTACCTATATGTACGTGTATATATGCATATTAAAAAAAAACATTTTAAAAAATAATTCATGTACCGATGCGGAAGAAATCCGTGTCAGTACATGAATTATTTTTGGAACAAGCGTTTGCAATATAAAGTCACCAATCAGACATACTTTGCACTCATCTACCACCTTTCTCCATAAAATACACTGATATGGTGTGGATAAATACTGCAAGATTTCCATCCTTTGAATGAAGTCCCCTAAAAGATATCCGAAGGTAGACCCTTTCTTAAGCACCTAAACGCTTATTTCTACAAATGGCGTGCCACGGACCGGCACTTCCTAACATTTTCTAACGTATCACTTTGCATTCAATTTCCCGGGCCCTTTTCTCGCCTATATTTCTGGTGCGGGCTTGGTGATGAGAGGAGCGGAAACGCTAACAAAACAGTCATCTTTTGCATTAAAGGGTCGCAAATACATCAATAGTAGGAATTTTTTATAGAAGTGCTGACAGACGAGTAAGTGACCCACGAGATGGTGGTGATCACCACCCCCTATGGCCACCTGCAACACCAGGGCGGATGCGGGTGCGCTGCCAGCCTCGCAGAATCGTATTGACAGCCTTTTGAAAGCCCCGTGTAGTAACGACTCACCGAAAAACGCACACTGGAATTCCGTGTGTCATGGATCCATTGACACATTTAGAGAAGAACACAAACCATCCAGAGAACAGTCTTTAAACAAAAAGAGTGCAATTACAAATTGAAGCCGGAAACGCACCCCACAACACTTATCGCACACAATTGTACCTTTTATACTAATTATACATATAACACAATTTTTTGCCCAGCAACTAAAAACGGATTCACAAAGGGCTTACCCGAAGGGCCGGCCATAAGATTATAATATAGCCGTAAAGGGCTGCCCGGACCAGATACAGCCTACTGAGATCCCTCTCAGCTACTATACACTTATATGTTACCACAGTAGAAGCTACAATAGCAGTAACTAATATCAGCGTTCCAAAAATCATTACTAATTTAATCCGTTCCTCATTTTAGGCCCACCGGTGAAATTTTAAACAAAAGAAAATTATAAAGGTCAAAGGTCAATTAGCTCAATAACGTTTGATATTCTGACGGAATCGTCTTTGGTTTCAATTTTGTAGGTACAAGAAACTTTACTAATGCTATCAGGAATAATTGTACAAGAAATTTTAGCTTGAGACTAAATTTTAGCTGCCATGGGAAAAATAAACAAAATATAATAATACAAGGTCAAAGGTCAAATGCTTGAGTGACTTGAGTCAATAAAATCTGTGCTTGACTGAAATAAGGGTTGTCACTCTTTAAATAAATATAATTAATATTTGCATGTTGCTGTGTGATCGAGTTACCAAATGAATTTACGTCACAGTCAATGTCAGAATTGACAAACATAAAAATATCGTATATTGCGATTATATATACGGTTTTGTTGCAATCAGTGTATTTTAGAATTACAGTATATTGCTTGAAAGATTAGGGGATACATCGACACCAAAATATGTCCATCACGTGGGACCGCTTGCTCGTCCGCCCACTAGTCTATTAAAAATAAATGTACCCCTTCTTAAAGCGATTTCATTCTGAACTAAATAATATTATCTGACGAATATTTACGACTTTGAAAAATATTTGTAAGTCGAGGAGAGTGAGCGAGAGATAGATAAAACGAAGACTACCTCGGCTTAACATTAAAATAAGACTTAAACCTTTTTTCATGGATAAATAAAAGACTATCAAGCGATTTCTTGATTGCCAGCATTCAATTGATTGGTTCATATCAATTGATGGCTTGATTATACTCATAAAATAATGTAGTATAGCGTTACTTTGAAATATTATACTATATAAATAACATTTGAGATTTTCGCGTTTTTCGACTGACGCTACTTCTAAAATTGTGAGTGTTGAAAATATTGCTTGTAACTCTCAATGTGGACTACACAACTCTTCGGGCAGCTCGTGACCATGGTTGGTGCAACCCAACCGAAACGTCGAATAAAATAAATAAGGTGGAGACCAGTTTAAATAGATAAACACTATACTAAGTTCTACACTCTCCGCAACTGAGCGTACAGCGGGTGTTTGTGGGCCATTCGATACTACTCGAGCGTTTACGTAAAGACTTCATGCTGTTTGCTATCTACTACTGTGGCACTTTACACTAGAAAAGGAGTCTTTTATAGAGCCGCTGAGGTTTATTGTTAAAAGATACGTCGAATAGTAAATTCAGGAAGAATTAGAGGTTTAGAGGGATAAGGTTGGAAGTGTTCAGAAAACTACCGTTGATAAAATACTTTTGAATTGTATTCCTAACTCTTGAGATTTTTGCGTTCTGTCACATATTTATATGTATATCAGTCGGATTTTAAAAGCTTATGTTTACTGTTCTTTTTATGGACAAAGGCGGCAGACTAGCATACAGTCCACCTGATGGTAAGTGGATACTGTTATCCGTAGATATCAGCGATACATACCAACATTAGAACCAAAATGGCAAACGTTGGCACGCACCCGGATGCGCTGCCTACCTTTGGCGATATAGGAATGGATTTGGAGAAAGTCTTGGGAAAATAGGGAGGGATAGAATGGGAATGGTCTCTGGCGCGTCTCACTCACTACCGAAACAGGTACGTACATTAGGGAAATAAGATAAAGTGAGAAATACAGTACATTTCAAGGTAGTCTTGAAGCCAACACGCCCAGCAGCTGCTGGATTGCAGCGTGCACTCTCCCCCTCAAATACTATTTTATTATATTATACTTATTTTATTCAAAATTTCGACCGCATAACAAGCCTGTGGTCACGAGCTGACCACGGTCGCTTCCTTGTCGACTTTGCTGTATGCTTTGTCGACTTAGGCGGACTACAATAAAATTGTACAACAATGTCATTGCGTCTTGCACCCAAAATAAGTTTCAATACACTCGATAAACAAATTACCTAACAAAGTCAAAGATGGTACTACTGTGAATAAGTTTAAACGTAAATTATTGGCTTATATTAGTAACAAATTATATATTTTTTATTTTATATATCTTTTATCTTATATATATCTATATATATGTATTTACTTACCCTCGAATATTGGAATCATTAGAAAATGTATTTACCTCAGAATAGTTTAATCTTAGGCTCATATAAGTGAACTATGTTCTTATAATAAAATAGGTACATCGCGCAATCCGAAAAATTGCACATCATACATTCATGGTTTATGGGGCCTTTTAAGATACGAACTGAGTCAAACCTAGCTATTCTAGTATTTAATTAATACATATTCAACATAATATGTTTAACAGCAAGCGATCTTTTTCTGAAATTACATTCCCGAGCAGCAACAAACGCTTCATAAAATCGTTATTTTGTAACGAAAATCTTAAGTTAATTAATAAATTTTGATATTTTGCCAACAATACGAAACATTTGATATTTACAAGTATCTAACGTAAATTTGAATAGGTACGCGTTATAAACAGGAAAACATATGTGCTATATATGGGGGTAGGTACATATATAATGAACAAACAAGGAGAAACCTTTGTTTGTAACTTTATATAATGAACTCCGATTTTCGTACAAGCTCCAGTAATTTCGTAAACAATGTCTCATTTGCATATATATTTATTGTGTATATGTATATTGTATGCGCGACGGGATGGACCTAAACTGTGATGCGTTATACTATATTGATATGACCCCGACCATTTCGGCTAGAACCGGACCAGAAAATGTTGACGCGTTATATATCAATAGGAATAAATATCAATAGGAAAATCAATCATATAAATCAATCAATAGGAAACCATTAAATGTGTCCTATGGTCAGTGGGTGAGGGATGCGAAAGAAATAGAAATGACTACTAAACGTAGGCATAAATGATTGCGGAAAAATACGAAAATGTCATTAGTACATGGGTATGAAAGTTTACACACTCAGCACATCCAGCAACTGGCGAAGACTTAGTCACTCACTTTATAACCACTTCACTGGGGTCGGGACCCTATTAATTGTCTTTATAACAATATGCAACGATATGTAACCCCAGGGTCTTGCTCGGTGCTGAGGATTGCAATCAAAACGAACGGGAACGCGCTACGGAGAGAGGTTATAATGATATACGAATTTTCTCCCGGTAACAGCGTCAGTCGTTATCTGTCATGGGCTTAAAGGCCGCGTTCAAAAACGTGCCTAAAACAATAAAGCGGCGCGAACATACATAGGTCACACTGAAAATTTCCTGAACTAGCCACTTAGTAAAACAATATTTAAAAAGTAAATACAATATTTGAAAATGGAACTCTTCGGCTGTAGAATAAACGTTTGTTTCATCTAACAGTCATTTGTTTTTCATTGTGGCATCATTTTAAAAATTGCGTGTCTGCACTACGATGGATTTAACTCGTGAGAAATTTCGCTGTATGATTTTCTACGATTTTAATTGTAATTTGATAGATCAGCAGAACCTCGCTCGGCTTCAAATTGCTTTTGGCAATGAAGCACCAAGCAAGACGACAATTTATAGCTGGTTTGCAAAATTCAAGCGCCGTCGTGTCCATCTCAGTGACGAATTTCGTGAAGGTCGCCAGTCCACCGCTGTCAACATCAATGCTGTGCGCCATATGATCGAAACAGACAGGCATGTGATCTACCATGAGATTCGGACATCCTGAGGCATAGGAATGAGTTAGATACAATCAATCTTACACAAATATTTGACTGTGCGAAAGCTTTGCTCTCGGTGGATCCCACACAATTTGACTGAGGCTCAAAAACGGAACGCGTCACTCGGTGCAATGCCATGCTCACCAGATTCAACGAAGGAGCGTCAAATTTGGTGTGGAACATAGTAATAGATGACGAAACATGGATTTACAGCTACGACTCCGAAAACAATGCAGCAATCGACCGTTTGGGACTTTCAAGATGAGCCGAACCCCACCAAAGTGTGTGCAAAGTGCAGCGAAGCAGATGATCGCCTCTTTGGTGACTCTTGCTTTCAAGTAGTATGGTTTCAAACGGCCACAAGAATTTAGCCCCTCCGAAAAAAAAAACTATTTTAGAAAAACTGGACACGTGGCTACTGTTGCTATGGAGAATCATTGTACCTTTGCTTGCCGGGAGTTATTGACGAACTCTGTAAAAACAACCGTAAACGCCGCATAATCTGGCACCATGACGATGCCAGCTCTCACACGGTCAAACAAACGACTTTTTGAAGGCGAATAACGTGGAACTCATGAGCCATCCTTCATACAGTCCCGACTTGGCACCTTGTGACTTCTTCTTGTTTCCAAAAATTATGAACCAATTACGCGGTCAACGATTTTCATCGCCAGAAGAGGCTGTCGAGGAGTATGAAAAACATGTTTCTGAGGTCACCACGGAGGAGTGGAATAAATGTTATGGAAATTAGTTTATTCGTATGAAAAACTGTATTGAGGCTCACGGAGAATATTTTGAGAAACAATAAATTGATTTTTGGCATTCATTGTATTTTTTTCTTATTCATTCTGGAAACCTTTAGCCTATATCCAGCAGTGCAGAGACACGGGTTGATAGTATGGTGGATACCATATAGATATACTGGTTGATTTTTCTATAACTGGCAATATTTCAATATGATATTCAGAAGCTTAAGTCTGTATAATTTCCTTTTTTATTTGAATAAAAACTAAAGTCTTAGTTAGAGTCATTGATTTGAATCGCAAATAAGTATTCCGCAGCATTTCCGAGCTGCTGACCACGTTACCCTTCTCTCACAGAAGACTACCTTGAAATGCACTGCATTTCCTGCTATCCTATTTAGAATCCCATTCCATCCTATCCCTTCCCATTGTTTCACCGCTTACTCCAAATCCATTCCCATATCTCCAAAGGTTAGCATCGCATCCGTAAGAGTGTCAACGCTTGTCATTCTCAACTGATGTTGGCATGTATCGCGGATGTCTATGGACCACAGTATCTACTTACCATTAGGTGGACTATATGCTCGTCTGTCGCCTTTTTTCTCATCATCATGATAATCAGCCCCCTATAGTCCACAGATGGACAGACGACCTCATAAAGGTTGCGGGCACCCGCTGGATGCAGGTCGCTGCCGATAGGTCTAAATGGCGGACAATGGGGGAGGCCTATGTCCAGCAGTGGACGTCCAAGGGCTGAGAGGATAGTCCACTGCTGAACTAGGGCCTCCTCTTGTACAGTCCACCTTTGTCTGTTGGTGGTTTGTTGCATCCACCTCGTTCCTACTGCTGTGACGACATCGCCGCACCATTGATCTGTCCACCCTTCTCCGGTTAATCCATGGTCGCCATTTCAGAAGCTTACAGCTCCAATGCCCGTCCTCTCTACGAAATACGCGCCAGGCCATTTCCACTTAAGCATATCGAGCAATGTCAGTCAATCCTGTTCGCCTCCTGATCTCACTGTTAGACACCCGATCTCTCAGAGAATTATCCGATATCGCTCTCTCCATCGCTCTTTGTGCTACTTGCAAAGCATGTGCAGTTTTCCTCGTCAGGGTCCAGGTTTCCGCTCCGTATATCATAGTCGGCATTACGCATTGGTCAAATATTCTGTGTTTCAAGGATACTGGAATCTTTCCCCTGAGCACGTTGGACAGTTTTCTGAATGCGGTCCAACCTAGCTGTATTCGCCAGCAAATCTCCCTTTCCTGTCCATCTTTATTTAGCGTCAGGGTTTACCCGAGGTACACGTACCCTTTTACGTTTTTATGGTGTAGCCTTGAACGAAGATGTGATGAAGCTGTACTTGACACATAATTTGTGTTTTGTCCACGTTGATTCTTAATCCAACGGCAATCGAAGCGGAGTACAATTCTTCTAGCACTCCCTTTAGCCGTTCCAGGGATTCCGAAAAGATTATTATATCATCGGCGAATCTAAGGTACGAGAACATTTTCCGATTTCTATTTAATCCCTTATTCGACTATTCCAGAAACTAAGTCATCTTATTTTTAAGCTAAAGTGAACAGTTTTGGCGAGATTGTATCGCCCTGACGGACTCCGCTCTGGACTCTTACGGGATTGGTTAAATCATTGGGTTTGACCTGAAGCGTGGCACCGTAGTAAATTTATGGTAGTAGAAATTATCTAATTTATGGTAACCTACTCGCTCATTCGCTGGCTGGCTGAGTGATGCCATCTCTAAAAGAGTGGCTTCACCAACCTGCTTGGTCGGCGTGGAGTTTTAAAGCCATACATCATGACCATGACTGTTTGAACGCGTATCATGAAATCCTTCTGGGTTTTAATTAAACTTGCCATCATTATAGCTAATGTATTGGATTAACATTTAAGGTACTTTTTTATTCAGACCCATTGTGGAGTTTCCATGGGAATCGCGTACAAAGTCCCGGGCGCCGCTACGTTACAATAAAGACTTTTATCTATGTACCTATCAAATATAATTTTAATAGCAGAAATGCGCCGGTGATTTTTGTTCAAATTACTCGGCAATCTCCCTAGAAGTGCTGACAGCATGCTCAGTCATAACTCAATCAGAGCTCAATCGAAGCTCAAATTCATATACGTCAATATGAAGTGGCCCCGCTCGGTCAAACAAACAATGTATATACACACAACAAAGTATATATGTATACCATATTTATTTCCTCCCAATGGCCAAATACGTATTGACATGCCGTATATTTATTGGATATTTGGAATGATATAGGTTTAGTATATATCTTAGCGGGATGAAGGGATCTTACGTAATATGTAATCATATATAATGGTATGTTTAGTCGTCCTTCACTAAGTATAATCCATGATTTAATAGTAATTTTGTTATACTCGTATTAAAAATCGGTTTTAATATAGCAAAATTATTATTTAATATAACAAAATGGTTTTGATATAATAAAACCGACTTAGAAATGTGTTTCCTAATCTATTTATTACGATATCATTAAGTGATGATTATAGTGTTTTAATGTTCCAGTGCCGGGCACAGGCTCTAGTAAATCACTTCGGGCTTTTACATTCTGGTTCCGGGCCATGATCCACTTCGCGGGCCCAGTGCGGACTTGTGGACATATTATAATTTACGTATAGCAAACAAGAGGAAGGGTGCACGCTGAAATTCAACAGCTGAACCCCTCTCTCAAAGAAGACAACCTCGAAATGTACCTGCTGCATTTCCCATTCTGCCAGAGTCTATTCTCAGTCCATTCAATCCTATCCCTCCTCATTTTCCCAACCCTTGTATTATATGCATTTATAATTAATGTATAATTATTAATGGACCGTTATAATTAATATATTAGCCATAATTACAAAATTCTGTGAAATTAATAAATTAATCGTTAACACTCTCTCCGTCAGTTAACATATAATATTTGTATTTGACTTTTCATTCTTTACATATGTCAGAAAATATTTTAGAATAAAGCGACAGAATAACTAATTTACAAAGACAAACTTTACTGAAGCACTTTTTATAGCATATACTCCGTACATGGGGTAAATGGAGTAAGTTGATAAGTCAAAATCAATGGTTTTTCAAGGCAATGCAACCAGCCCTTTCAGTATCTATTGCTGGACATGGGACATGGAACGCATCATACACATTGTCACTTGCATGAGGCATGTATGGCCTTTAAACGTCACGCTGGCCAAGCGGATTGACGTGTCTACTCTTTTAGAGGTGATGTAGTTCCTTAGCGTTTGTGGTAGCGGCTTAGTCGCCCTTTACAACACCCGCGCGAGAGTCTTATTCTATAGCTGGCCAACACCACACGGATTACAGTTTTTCAAGGGCACAGTTTGAAAGTATAATGTAGTGTTTTCGCTTTAAATATTGAGATATCACTTTAATGCTGAAATCAATTTCTCTGAAGCTATCGAGAAGATTTTTTAAGATTTTATTATAAATCCAAAGTGACGCAACGTGTTGGAACTTACCTATGTATTTTATATTTTTGCACATTTTAACTTATTCCTGTCGTGATTATAAATATGTATATTGACGTTCTAAAAATGGACTGAATATTCAAATTCTCTAAAAATTATCATTCAATTTTCGTTCAAAAATAACATTGTTTTCGTTTATGATCGATAGTCCAGGGGTGAATTTATACACAACGTTTTTATTTTATAACTTTTTTCCTCGATCCCGACATTGTTTGGACAAGTTTCGGAATGTCCATTATGGAGTTTCAATTTGTTTTTTTACGTTTCGATAAATTGTACAAAACATTTGTAATGTTATTTTCAATGCATCTATTTTGTACTGATCCGTACGCTGATCAAAAAAAATTCCGACCATACGAAGAATCAGATGCTTGCAGCACGAGATTAAATGAACAATGAAGTGAGTCAGTTAATTGTCTAATAAATTGATGGCATTGTTTGATTATTGAAAGTTAGACTAATAGAATCAACCTGTGTTTATCAGATCGTTTATATGGCGAATACGGGTAGATACAAAACACGTTAATGTTAAAAAAAATGCATTTTTACCACAGATATAGAACATATAGAAGTATCATGCAAGGAGACGGTCGCCGGGTGCCCGAAGTTTATTTATTACATCTTCAAGAGAACCAAACAGCACAAGTACAGCAACTGTAGATAGAGTATAAAAACATATGCCAATGAAATTTCCGCATGTGACAAAATTGTATAATTTTATAGGCCGGGTGAAGAAAAAAAGCGTATAATATAAGTGTCTGAAAGGTAACCAATTTGGCAATTAAACTAATACTTATTTCCCTAATGTACGTACGTGTTTCGGTAGTGAGTGATATGTGCCAGAGCCCATTCCCATCCATCTCCAAATCCATTCCTAATCACCAAAGGCAGATATGGGGAAATATGATAAAGTAGGAAATGCAGTATATTTCAAGGTAGTCTTCTGTGAGAGAGGGGTAACGTGGGTAGCCGAACACGCCTAGCAACTGTGGGAATGCAACATGCACTCTCCCTCTACCGAAAGTATCGAAAGGTGCTAAGTTGGCGCTAATCTCCTACTTCTAGCACTGCTCGTTCAGTCAGATCCGACTTGTGTCGCTAGCGAGTCACCGTTACAACATACAAAAATGCCTAAGGGGTCATCCATAAATTACGTCACACGTTACGCCTCCCCCTTAAATCAACAGGGATCAACAAAGTGTGACATCGTGTGACAAGGGGGGGGGGGGGACGACGACGACGACGACGAGTCATAAGCTTCGTGACGTCACATGTATAAATCTAAAATATTAAAACTAAACGTCAACTCTAACGAAAAACTTTAAAATATTACCGAGGTTATTTTAATTTAATAATTTCTAAATTTAAAATTGCAAAATATGTGACGTCACACTAGGGGGGGGGGGTCCACACAAATATGACTACCTGTGGTAAGGACGGGGGGGGGGGGACCCCAAAAATCATGAAATTCGTGTGACGTAATTTATAGATGGCCCCTAATTGCGCTATAATCAATTGTAGAAATTCGTCAAAAGTGGTGAACCGAATCAACGGAGATGTTTCGTTCAATCGGTAAGTGGTATCTTAAAAAGTCACGTGACACGCTTGGTTTCCATGCAATTTCGGGAACTTATGTCATCTCGATCTATGGTATTTACCTTATTGATAACAAAAACATACTCGTATTTCGGTGACGTGACCGTAGGTCAAGTAACACGAAAAAAATATCTTCACTTTTCTTATGAGAACAATAGGGATTAAAATGAAACTGTTTTGTGTAACTTGATATAACTCGATGTCTATCGCAAACATTATGTATATCATGTTTATATAAACAAACCTAGGTCTAAATAATGCACTGCAATATATGTTTGCGTGTAGATTAATATGTATGGATGTATAATAATACAGTATATTTGTGAATTTTATATTCTTGACGATCCTCTTTATTGTATTTATAATCAATTGATACAGTAAGCCATTACAATATTACACCAAGTTCAAAGGCAGACTTATTCCTAGAAGGAATCTCTTCCAGTCAACACTCGAATAACCGAGAGAATTTCTCATTAAAAAGGTGACAACTATATATAATAAGAATTAGGAGATATATTTGGACGCATAACGTTGGACGTACTTTAATTAAATTATTAATTATCAACTTTAAATATTATTTTTTTCACTTTTAATTTCAGTACACTTTCACATTTATCCTTAATTTAACATCCTATATAAAAAATATTTAGGTACAAATTTAGTAAATAATATACTTTTGTCCGTGCGTCAACGATGGCTCCACTAAAAATCAGCGCTGTGACAGACAATCATTCACAGCATATGCTGAGTTGGAGACCATTTTCGGCATCGCAACGCACACATCCATGCAATAACAAAGTGGCGTTTTTTTACTAACATATCTTTTTTGTTAATTCTCGTTTTTTTTTATGTTTGTAATTTTCTTTTGCTTTTCTTTTTGCCTAAATTGTTTTTTTCTTCCTTTCGTTATTGTTACATGTATACTTTATGTGTGTGAAGTATGTCAGAATAAAGTGTTGTCTCTTGTCTACTTCAGGATACGACAAACTCTTCGAACGTCACCGGTTAAACAGTCTACAGACAATACGATCTCGTATAGATATTGTTTCCCAAGCTAGACTCATGAAAGAATCACAAGACTCAAAGATTTGTCATACAATATTAATTATTTATAAACATATCCGAGCTAAATAGGTCAATAAAGATAATCGATCCAAAGAATGATTATAAAATCAATTATAATGAAGTTGTGAACAATAATCAATAATCGAATAGCATTCTTATGATTTGAGTACGAAACCTATTCGCCAAATTAACTTATGTATATTGTATGATATTGATACTATATGTATTCATCATGTATGTTTATTTATATGTAAATTATTTATTCGTTTTGTCGTTGAAGTTACATATTTATACCTCTCATATCTAATGTTGGCATGTATCGCGGATGTCTATGGGCAACAGTATCCACTTACCACCAGGTGGACTGTATGCTCGTCTGCAGGCTTCGTCCATAAAAAAATAACACATAGCCTTTACCATGCATGTATCCGATGTATATTACATAGGATTGTTGGCTTCCTGTTTAGTAAAATAAATAAACGCCATTTAACATTTCTAACAACTGTCACTTAGAAACTGAATTGAATTGACCTTTGTATAAAGAAATACAGGAACCGATGTAATTACGTCACATTCAGGCTTAACAAAGCCTTAGCAGCTCGTCATAATATGCGCCGAGAGAAGTCGGTAGATGGTAATTGGTGTATTTCAAATTCCCCAATTTCATTTATTATTGCAAATAGCAACCCTTTGTAGCGATCTTTATAGTCTATTAATAAGGAACTTCGTATGAAATTTCCAAGATAAGCCTATAAATTGGCGGAATTACCTTATATATTATATTTGTTTAAATCTGCTTAATTTTGTACAGTCCATATAGGTATTTTTTTTAATGTACGGATGCGGCAGATGAGCATCCAGTCCACCTGATGGTAAGTGGATACTGTCGCCCATAGACATCCGCGATACATGCCAACATCAGTCCAAAATGACGAACGTCGGCACGCCCCCGGATGCGCTGCTTACCTTTAGAGCTATAGGAATGGATTTGGAGAAAGGGTTGGGATAATGGAGAGGGATAGGATGGGAACAATTACGTACATTAGGGAAATAAGATAAAGTGATAAATGCAGTACATTTCAAGGTAGTCTTCTGTGAGAGAAGGGTAACGTGGCGAGTCGAGCGCGCCCAGCGGCTGTTGGATTGCATCGTGCACTCGTCCCCTCAAAAAGGTGTAAATTTGTACCATATAGCTGTGATATTACAATATAGGTGTTAATCTTTTATAAGAGTTATTCAATTAATAGTACGTATATTATGTGTCTTCCGCCGCCAAACTGCTAAAAAAGTAATAAAAAAAAGGATTTACATTGCAGTACGGTAATGTAACGATCGGATGTGCTAATAACGCCACTTGCACTTATATTGTGCAAATAAAGAATAAGAATTTGGATTTATAAACGTCCCACTGCTGGACACAAGCATGTCCCAGTAACTATGAGAAGTTTTCTCGATATAACACGGGCCCAATATAAATCAGTAGATATTACACATCCAAATTTTAACGTCCCACTGCACGGCGCATGCCCTCCCGAGTACAGCAGTCGGCGAATTTGGGCCATAATCTACCATATGCCCCAGATTTTTTTAAATTTTGGAACATGCATGTTCACCGCCGAGCTAGTGATATTTTTTATACATCGATACTTAAGATGGTACTCAGCGGTACGGACCCAGGATATTTTATAGAAAAAAGGTGGCATACGAGCACAAAATCCATCTGGTGGTAAGTGGATATCATCGCCCAGAGACATCCTCGATGCATTCCAACATCAGTCCAGAATGATAAACAGATCACGACTTTAGTTGCGCTGCGTACTATTGTAATTTAGGAATGAATTTGGGAAAAGGGTTGGGAAAATAGGACGGAAAGGATAGGATGGGATCTGGCATATCTCATTTACTACCTAAACACGTACGTATATTGCGGGAATAGGATAAATTGGGAAATGCAGAATATTTGAGAGTGAGAGAGGGATAAAGTGGCTAGTTGATTATGCTCAATGGCTGTGTAATTAAAGGGTGCATTCGCTCCGTCCCAAAACTTATGAATTGATCTCATGACCTTATGAATTAAACTCTTGACTTCACGAATGAGAGTCGACAATAGATACCTCTAAGCTATCACCGCCCTACACATGCTTCCATCTTTTTTGTAGTTTTAGGTAAGCGAAATTCCTCGCGATATTTTCCTTTATTGAATTTTCCTTGTATCAAATAAAAGGATTTATACAAGATTTTCTGATATTAGCTTCTGGAACTAGATACTCGTGCCCTCTAGAAAGCCTTTTTATATTTGTTGATAACAGGAAAAAAATAGAAGAGAAAAGTTAAATGGCTTCCTATCAATTGATTTTACAAGATTTTTCGGTTTTCTCTGAATTAGAAGAATCTTTAACAGTGCCTAATCAATTAATTAATTAATATTTTGATAAAATTTTCGGGAGTTTTTTCTCGGTACTAATTTGAGGTATCTTAAAGTGTCATGATGTTTGCAATATTATACTCCTTATTGCGATATCATAAAACACAAAAAGATTCAATTTTTTGAACAAATACCTGACGATAATTGATTCTTCGAAACACATTTTAGTTCAAAGTTAAAACGGCGTCAGATTCTCTAAGGGTTATTAGATTTTTTTAATTAACCAAGTTTACGTAAATAAATAGGGTTTTTATTGAAAGCAAAATATATATATTCATTGTAAGAGATATTTAGTTATTTTATAAAATACATGTCAGTTGAATATGTATCTAGTAAGGTAAGGTTTTTTAAAAATAATAATATCATTTTAAATTTACAATAATATTAAAGATTAATATAAATTAGAAAAAAACTTACCGTCAAGTAGAAACAGCAGCCTGAAGATAAGGTGACAAATCCTTTTCATCTTGATCATTTGGCCGTGCTATCACTTCCAACTTACTTAAATGTTTACTTATCGGCAAATGGACATTGAGCTATACAAATATTGTCATACGCCGCAATTGCTTATCACAATACACATAAAATTATTTATGTACTTTATAAACAATTATTTTATATTAATAATAAAATGTTAATAAACACTAATAATATGAATTATTATTTTTAATAATTGAATTCGCGCTAAGCCTACGTGTTGGGCATCGTAGCAGCGTAGAGGTTCGTCTCGCGCGCGATCTCGGCGGCTACTGGCGTAGCGCTATGAGGCTACGAAGGACGCATCAGCGTAGCGCTACGAGATTGCTCATTACACCAAACGCGTATCCACTACATTATTTCGTTTAATAAAGTTTCTACAGTATGCAGATGCGTTTACATTTTAGAGGCTTTCAAGGCTTCTACTTTGACACACATACATTATTAAAAGCGTATGTTGACGCAAAGTGTTAGGCGTAACGTGGAGCGTTGAAGGAAGGTTTTGCAATTTTAAAACAAACTTTGTAGGCCGGAGCTTCTCAAAGCCTACAATTGCAAGTTTAATGAGTCTTTTCAAGACCTAGTTACCTTGCTATGGTAATAATTTATGTGGTACCGCTTTTGTATATATACCTGTGCACTGAAAACATTTATAATATACTAAATTCTCTCAGAGGCTTCACCCGTGAGCACCTGAATTCCTCAGAGAATTTGTTAAACACTTCCTCGCCCTACAACATCAATATTAGAAGAAATTACTGAACCGATTTTGATAAGAAATACCTCAAAACGGTGAAGTACTTACTCTACACAACAGAGAATATTAAAAGAGAAAAAAAATCATTTGAGACAAGATGGAACATCCTACCCCGCCCTATCATGTCGAAGCTTATTCCATTGAATGAGTAGTATAAATATTGTAATAAACGTAACTCGTTTTCAATTATACACTTGACTGCCTATCCCACCCCATCCCCAAAAGAAGAATTGGAAGTTAAATAAGAAGGCATACTTCTCGTTTTATATTGTAAATAGGGTCTTCTGCACTCTTAAAATTAAAAGGTTTTCTTTACCTTTTATTTCTACTCGATGTTTCGGCACCAGCAGTAGTCATGAGTTGACTGAAGAGGCGGGTAGTCCAGGATGGGAGCTGCGAGCAGTTTTATCATCTATCAATATTTCATGTTCACATTTGGAAATACTGCGACACACTATACTAACAATGTCCGCGGACGTATTCGCGGATAAACAGCGAGGTTTAATTTTTTTTTATGATTGGATTTCACGTCAACGACAGTTTATATCAATCTTCCGGATTGAAATTTTTATATTTCTCAATTTTAATAGCTTCACGTACAATCCTGACATAAATACTTCTCGTCCGGTCATACTTCCTATTCCCCTTTTTCCCAAATCCATTCCTATATTTCCAAAGGTAGACAGCGCACCGGGGGGCGTGCCAATGTTTGTTATTCTGGCCTAATGTTGGCATGTACCGCAGATTTCAATGAGCGTCAGTACTCGTACTCCACCTGACTAGCATACAGTCCACAGCATGGATACTATAGTCCATAGACATCCGCGATACATGCCAACATCAGTCCAGAATGAAAAACGCTGGCACCCTCAGGGGTGCGCTGCCGACCTTTGGAGATATAGGAATGAATTTGAAGAAAGAATTGGGAAAATGGGGAGGGATAGGATGGGATGGGATGGGATATCACCCACCTTGTCATACCACCAGATGAATTCTTTGCTCTTTTGTCCCATATTTTTCATAAAAAAATGTTTGCACTAAATTTGAAAACAATGTTTTGTGCTATTTATCACCTACAGTAAACCTAACAGCTTCAATTTGTGCGTTCGCTCATTCGTTAAAAATTCGTGAACAAGCTACTATTGGTTTCAATTAAATTTTGGACCCACAAACATAAATCGTGGTTATACGACAACGACATCTTTGTATTCTACTAGAGAAGCTATTCTAAAATAAAACTTTGTCACAGCGCGGATTGTAGCGACTGAGGTGCGGGGAGCGGCAGGGGAGAATTTAATGAAGTGATTAACGGAACGCTCGCGCAGATGCGACACGAAACAATCTTTGCCTATTTCCATTTGAACTCTGAGAGTAAATAAACTATTATTTTTTTGATCTCGGAACTTTGCGTATTTATAATGAAATAATAATATGTTTTTGTGAATTTAACCTACACCCACATAACAATAGAGTGGGTTCGCGTAAAATACTAATGTAATATAATTTTACCTATTACAATACATATATACGTACGTACATACTTAAATACATGTCACCATTGTTTTATATTATACTAGCCGTGTGCCCCAATGAGATTTCTCATCGGCAACATCTCAGGAACGATCCGACTTTTCTCAAATACAAATTTTCGTCCCTTATTTTACACTCTTAGGGGATTAATTTTCATAAATCCTTTTTTTTAGTGCTCAGCTACGTTATATAAGGAACTCCTGTGCAAAATTTCATGCTTCTAGACCCAACGGTTTAGATTGTGCGTTGTCTGTCAGTCAGTCAGTGTTAGATTTTTATTAAGTAGATATACGTGCATAAGAGACGATAGTTAAGAGTAAGTAAATTATGTATGTACTTATAAAATGCTATGCCCTCGGAAGACTTCTTTGTCCTTTGAGAATATTTTTTGCAATATCAAAGTATGCAATTCGGCATTTTCATAAATATAGGTACTGTTTCCATTAACCAATATCTAAACAACAACAAAATTAATCATCTGTCTGCAAACATTTATTATCTACCTACTTCCATTGCTAGGAAGTTGACAGAATTAGTGAATTTTTTTCTGTCACAAACAGAGGACGTTTCAATATATCGACCAATAGCCCGGTACACAAACATTCGGTTAACAGCAAGCGGATGGAGAGTTTTAAAAATTGCATTCGTCTCCATGCCCACTTTGTGTAATGCAATTACAGCAATACGGTTTTCGTTATCACCCCACTCCATTTCAATATTTAATCATGATTGGAGCCAAAAATTTTCATGAGAGAATGACAGATTCCAAATTCAAATGTAATTTATTTATTTTTCTTCATTGTAATGGTATTTATGGCAAGACTAGGTTTATATTTAGTATAATACGTATATACATACTAATATTTATATAAACTAAATACAAATGTACATATTAAAATATATATCTCAGGCATAATGAATGTATAATATATACTTTTGTATAAAGAAATATACCACACAAAAAATGATTAAACAGTGTCAGTTTTAAGAAGGTGTTCTTAAAGTCGTCTTTTGAAAATACCTCGAGAAGATGCTTTTATGCTTTAAGATGTGTACTAGACGTGTAATAAATAAATAACTCTACATATGTGTGCGTAGAACGCATTTCCAATGAAGATTCCGCATTCGCTTTCCTCAGTACTCCGTAATACATACCTACGTGTTATTTGCTAGGGCTTGAAACCTGTACCAAAAATACCGTCACTTTTCGGTACTTTTTTTTTTTTTATGGACGAAGGTGGCAGACGAGCATACAGTCCACCTGATGGTAAGTGGGTACTGTAGCCCATAGACATCCGTGATACATGCCAACATTAATCCAAAATGACAAACGTTGGCGGTATTATCCATTTAGATATGGTACTTGCGATTTGGTAGTGACTTTATTCCATGCTCTCCACTTTCTCTATTTTAGGTAGTTGGGGTCCAGTTGTATCTCGCGACAAAATAAACAACATTGTCAACCTGTTGAGAAAGAGACAGCGGGCCATTTAGACTTGGACAGACAAACTTAAATATTAGACAAAGACAAAGAATTTAATAAAATGGGACATTTAATAATTGTCCCATTTTATTCATGAAATTACCCTTTTCGGGATAATATCATGGACAGAAAAAAATCGTAGAAAAATGTTTATTCAATAATTTATTGTACATACATAACATAAAATACTTATATAAAAAGGAAGATAAAGAAAAAGCGTATAGAAGACAAGCTTGTCTCGTGCGGAGATTTCTTCCAGCAGACCTGGGATAGTGAAATATAGGTCAAAACAGAAAGGCAG
This sequence comes from Sesia apiformis, assembly GCA_914767545.1. Lineage (NCBI taxonomy): Eukaryota > Metazoa > Arthropoda > Insecta > Lepidoptera > Sesiidae > Sesia > Sesia apiformis. The sequence continues at coordinate 9,606,678 of OU611972.1, read as the reverse complement.
GCTTAGTGCGTACGAAAAGTATGTATGTATAAAGGCTCGTGTATATTACGGCGGACCGTAACGAAGCGCATAACATTCCAAAAATCCTCCTGAATCATTTTCATACATTTTGTATACACCATAGCACACCACTGTCGGTCGGGCCGCATCGCGTCGCAGCGCAGCGCACTGGCGGATCGCTCGCCAGCCGTGAGCGCTGCGACGCGGCCCCCCTCAATGTATGCTGAACAGTTAACGGACGTAGTTCGAGAGTTATTCGCTGTGCGACGATGTAAACAATTAAATGTCACCAGCTAACAATTCAATTCAATAGATTTATAGTTATATTTCCGACGTCGCGGCGCACAATAAAACATGAACTAAACACATTAAAATTGTAGGAACCTATTTTAAAGGTAGGTACGAGTAAAATTTTAGGTCAATGGTGACATCCTATGTGTGAAATTCATGCTCTTTCTTCTAAAATCTAAATCGCTATTGTAAATCTTGACATACCTACGTGAATAAAGTGTGTCAAATAAAGTGTGGACTTTTACTAACTAAGAACCCTAGTTAGACACTTTAAAATGATACACGTACGAGCACAACCTCCTTGTGATGAAAGAACTGTAACATTCAAATATGTTTGTATTTTTCTGTGAAACTAAATGCTGGGTTTTAAAAAGTCATTGTTTTTATGAATGAAATTAAATTTAAATATGTATGAAGCAATTATTCTTTATTTAACCATACATGCCGACATTTTTTACCAATTCTCATTAGTTACCGCTACAGCTTCAAGGCCGTTAATACCGATATATAAAAATATCGGTATTTCAATCTCTAGTTATTGGCTATGTATTTATTGAAGCAAACAAACATGTCCGGTGCGGACTAAACTTGTGACAGCTTGTGATGGCAGCCCGGGACCATGATTATCTACACTCTGTCAGTTGGCATTACTTTTGATGGACCGACATCGCTGACTATTTTTGTTATTAGCATTTCCTTTAGAAATTAATTGATGCCTCTATGTCAAAAGGAATTACCAGGCAACTTAGGAAGTTTTGCGACAGAGTTTTTATTTGGAACACTGGCTGGTTTTGATGTCAATTAAACTATATTATGACTACCTATAACATAAAAACGAAACATTCCAAATACAAATTTTCCTCCATATTTTTTACGAGCTGAATCAAAACATCGCGTTTCATTAAAAAAAAAATATATGGAAATATTTCCGCGCTATAATTTTGTATGATTTTAAATCTTCTTTAGACCCGAAGATTCTTTTAATAGACTTCAAATGACGTTTGCAGATACGACATGTGATACTTCAAGAAAGCTATGAATAGAATTCTGCAAGGACGGCATACGCCCTGGTGTTGCAGGGGTCCACGGGCGGCGGATGCCACTTACCATCATAAGGGCCGCTTGCCCGTCTGCCTTCATTGATATATAAAAAACTTAAGTTACAAATTTGACTTTTTAATGAACCTTCTCTCCTCTTTTACACCTTCTCCTCCCTAGAAATTGCCAACCAGAGGTTTGATAAGAAAGTATGATATGCCAAATAGTCTATTCCCATATCGAGGAATGTTACGAAGGTATGTTATTATGATAGACATAAACTCTACTCTATAAAGTTCTACTTTATTAAGCTGTTGACCTGTTAAAAAGAAATAAAATAAAAAATATCAGTAGGTTGTCGACAAGCCGGCAGTTTGGCTGACGGTGAACGGATACCGCCGCCCATACGCTCCGACGCGACGCGACGTGGTCTCCACGTTCACCTTAATTTATTAGGGTTCACAATTCGTTTATGCCTACATCCTAATGTTTTCTTTTTTGCGATGGAATAAAAATTCGTAACAAAGCAATCTAACTTTATATCAAATGGTTATTTTCCGAGTAATTTTAAATTTACCAATCCTATAAATCCATTATTTTTCAAAGAGTATAAGGAATGGTAGATGTTACATTTCATTTATTAGAATGTGACAAAATGCTCACTTAATAGTTTAAGCATTATCTCTCAGTCACCTTTAGACTATGCAAAGATGGCGGTGGAGAAATTCTAGATAACGTAACAGGAACCACCCCTTTTAATATCATTGTCATGGGCATGAGGAACGTTTGCCCACACTGATCAAGCGTATTGGCGAGTCCTCTCTTTCACAGAGGTGGTGTAGTTCCTCAACGGTTGTGGTGATTCTAAAGCCAACCAATAGCACACGGCATAAAATAATAAATAATACATGTACATTATTTACTATTCTTATAAAAACGGCCAGCTTTGTCACAGCGATCAAATTGCTCAATATACGAGTATGTTTATATAATTCGGTACTTTGAGCAGTATGTACAATAAACGCTTATTATGTTTTTAAGTAATAAGTAATATAGTATACTTTAAGTAATATGGTATAATTTAAGTACTATGGTATACTTTAAGTACTATGGTATACTTTAAGTAATATGCTATATTTTAAGTAACATGGTATACTTTAAGTAATATGGTATACTTTAAGTAATATGGTATACTTTAAAAGTAATATGCTATATTTTAAGTAACATGCTATATTTTAAGTAATATGGTATACTTTAAGTAATATGGTATACTTTAAGTAATATGGTATACTTTAATGAATATGGTATATTTTAAGTAATATGGCATATTTTAAGTAATATGGTATATTTTAAGTAACATGGTATACTTTAAGTAATATGGTATACTTTAAGTAATATGGTATACTTTAAGTAATATGGTATACTTTAAGTACTATGGTATACTTTAAGTACTATGGTATACTTTAAGTAACATGGTATACTTTAAGTAATATGCTATATTTTAAGTAACATGGTATACTTTAAGTAATATGGTATACTTTAAGTAATATGGTATACTTTAATTAATAGGGTATATTTTAAGTAATATGGCATATTTTAAGTAATATGGTATATTTTAAGTAACATGGTATACTTTAAGTAATATGGTATACTTTAAGTAATATGGTATACTTTGTTTTCGTTAAATAAATTAAAGAAAAAAATCTCAAAAAAAATCAATCACTGTTTAGATGTTTACATCCGAACTTATTTCGAAGTCGAGATAATATTTTCAAAAATATTATTTTAACCTTGAGCTGGTATTTTATGATATTACACAACGACAAACATAAATCTCTCGGTTTAGGAACTCGAATGTGAAGATGAACCGAATGAAATTCTAAGAAACTTTTATTAGGTATCAAGTGGGTATATTATGTTACTATCCAGGAATTGTATTCAAATAATTCAAGAATCCAGCCGATTTGGGCATTTTGATTTAATTTTGTTCTCAATATTTTAAAGGTTGAGGTTATATTATTATAGCATGATAGATTACATCCCAAAGTAAATCCCTTGTGTGCCAATTTCGATTAGTTTTCGCATAAAGCCTCCCTAAAGCTAACCCGAAAACGTTGCCCCGTGCTTAAAACCAAATAATAATTCTCATTTATAACGTATAAAAAGCCACTTCATTCGATAAAATAAAAAGACAGTAACAGATTTCGAGACACTGTGGAACACAAATAACATTGTAAGGGTTTCATAATATCTACAGAATAGGAAAACTAAGAGAAACTATAGACAGGTTTATGAAAACTATAAATAATAAGCAGATTCAGTGTAAGCTTATCGCATAATCGTTATAACGTGTTACAACGTTACTCTTGTTTCTGAATCGCCGTGGGTCACGCTCAGTCTACATTACATTTTTTCATGTTAGCTAGTGTTATGCCTAAGTTTTTGTTCAGATAATGTAACTACGTCAGTCTTATAGAAAAGCTTAAGGAATTTTAGGTGGAATTCCAGAAAATATTACACACTCTTTTGGAGGGAGAGGGTCCACGCTACAACCCTCCACCCGCTGAGAAGGCCCAATTGGCCTAGATATCCCATCCCATTTTACAGGAGACAATGTACCGTGAAATGTACTGCAAGTCCCAATTTATCCTATCGTCCCAATGTACGTACGTGTTTCAGTAGTGAGTGAAATATGCGAACCCATTCTTATTCCATCTTATCGTCCTCTGTTGGACATGGGCTTGATTATGCACGAGAGATGTATAGCATGAAACCGGCACGCTGGCCAAGCGAGTTGGCAACTCCAGTTCTCAGGGCGGTGTCCTCTGGGATTGTGGTAGCGCCTATGTTACGGACATAACAAGAAACTAATATTCTGGTAGTATTTTCGAATCAAATATCAAGATATCATATATCAAGCGTAAAAGTTTCAAATAAATTTTAGTTTCTTTAGAAGGAGGCGTTTTACAAATGACGTATTTATAAGTTAGTAGTATTTATAACAGACGCGCATGATGAGTACGCCCCCCTCGCTACACTGTCAACGCACACCGGCCTTCAGCCAATACCAGGTATCAACATGTGACTGGGCACTTCACACCGACTCGTGATCCCGCGGTACCCTCCCAAAGCAGCGCCCTAAGCCGAGGTCCGTTCCTTCCGCTGGTCTACTAGCGGGGGAGCCCTTAGGCTCGTTGCTGTAAACACTTTTTGCTCCTGGCTGAGCGCCTTCTGCGCTCGCCCTAAACTATACATGTGCGATGACTTTTGAAAGGCCATTAGGGCCACAATAATTTAGACATTCCGAAAAAAAAAGAACTGACGTGCGACTACGCAATACGAGTATGTAAAAGGCCTACTCTCCTTCTAAAGAACCTAAAATTTATTTGAACCTTTGCGAAGTCGGGTTTTAGTTTTAAACTTAATTTTTTTAAACCATTTTGGCATCTCCTGAGTAATTTTCGCTAAATCCCGGACAACTCGGTATCTAAAATTATTGAGCTTATGATAATATTTTATAATTATAGTGGAGTGTAGGCTTTCTCGGCCGGTGTCCATATTGATTGAATCTTCCGGGCTACTTGGCCGAGGTCTTCTGGAATCTCTTCTCTTTCTTCCAAACGTTTCGTCAACAACTGCGGTTGACATCTTCAGTGGCGACTGCGTTCACTTTCGGAGAGATGTCATTTTTTATGTTAGGAAAGACAATCAAGGAAAACCCTGCATGGTCACCTGGTACCAGCTAGTCTAGCTAGTCTAGATGGTACCAGGTAGTGCCGGACTCCTACCGGCTAAAAAACCTTGATATTATATTTATATGCGACGGACAGGGAGGAGGGCTTTATTCGAGATGTGTTAGTCATTGGATTTCAGAAAGAGACTGAAGAGTCAGAGACTGGGAATTCAGGGACACGCCTTGAAGAGGCCAAGGACACTAAGTACGGGCTCGTACTTGATGACAAGGTCCAGACGGGCCATAGGGTTTCCGTCAGTGGACCTGAGGGCTTGGGCTAGGTTTCTTATTTCCTGGAGATTAATTGCTTTAAGGAAATTGCTCACTAGGGCCAGGTCCTCCGTTAGCCCAGAACTAGCCTGGGCTTGAGGGGAGGTGGCCTTAGGGGGCTGCGGTTTGGGGACGGGTTTTAGGAGTGGCGCGGGGGCAGAAGGAGTGGTCCCCCAGGCTTGCTGCGCAGGTTTGGGCAACGAAGGGAAGTTCGCGGGTGTGAGCACAGTGGCTGGGGTGCGTTGCGCGGAAGGCGCGGGTATTGGTGCTTTCACTTGCACCGACATGAGGGGGGCCAGGGGCGCCTGCGTAGGAGAGCGGTGGGGGCCTAGCGGGGACCCTCCTGGAGAGCCGCCGCGGCGCTTTAGCGCATCCGCGATAATTCGCGGGATGCCCCAGCTGTCCGCAGAGGATACAGCCAGTGGGTCCTCGGCGCCCTTGGGACGGAGGCAGCTGCTGGTGCCGTGGTCACCCAGGTACTTTACGCAGCGGCATTTTGCGTAGCAATTGCGCGCTGCGTGGCCATAGTATTGGCAATTGTGACATTGCCCAATACCGCCATGCTTGTGGGGGGTCTCGAAAGAGAGACCGGAGAGCCCGCAGATAGAGCGGGTGTCGAAAATATTCTTGCCCTCGGGGGTGAGGGAAAGGACAACCAGGACTAGGTTAAAGGGGGTCCTGTCGCGCCCCTTGTAAAGTCGGTGCACTTCCAGCACCGGCAGGTTTTTGGATTGGAGATCCTCAAGGATCTGATCTTCTCCCAATTGGAGAGGGAGGCCGCGGATCACAACGCGGAGACGACGCTCCTCTTCTAGAGCGTAAGTGTGGAAGGAGATTTTCTCCTTCCGAAGATATGTGGTTAAGGACCTGAAGTCCTTAGAGGAGGGGACCTGGACCTTGATGGCCACAGCGCTGTTAGACGCCTTTGTGAAGGAGATCTTGAAAGTCTTCATGGCGGCGCGGACATGTCCCCAACGGGCCTTGTCTTGAATGAAGACAGGGGGAGGGGGCTTTTCGGTGCGGGTAACCGCTGGCGGGGAGGTGCTCTGGCTAGAGCGGGAAGCCGCGCCAGGCTGGGCTACGAAGTCCGACTTAGCGGACTTCGGGGGTGCAGTGGGGGTAGGGGAGGAGGTCTTTGTAGACCTCTTCCTTTTCTTGCCGACGACGGTGAAGCCATCTTCGGATGATGATTCCGTCTCAGATGCGGAGTCGGATTCAGAGTAGGGCTGGACTATGTCCATTCCCTCCTGGGAGACGGGGTCTGGAGATGTCGGGCTCTCGAGGTGAGCCGCGGGATTATGGGGGACTGGGGGGGGCCAAACTCTGGCAAAGAATTTGGAAGATCTCAGGGTGTTTCGCCTTGAGTAGCGACATTAAGTCTACGGGGTTGAGCCCTACGGTGTCTAGTGCGAAGGGTGTAGACACACCCGACCGACACTAGGTGTGTAGCTGTGGAGGCAAACCAGAGACTAGGCCGACTAGGAGATCCTCCAAGGCCGGTTGTCTATCTCCCGTCCAATTGACTGCCTCACCCTGAAGGGGCTCGGCGGGTATAGTTGGGTCAATACCCCGCTCGGATCGTTGGCACCGTTAGGTTTCCACCGAGGACCACGAAACAGTGGATTTTCCCAGAAGGGGCAAACTGCAGTTGTCGAACTGCAGTGGTTTCGACGAAATCAGCCGCCGCCTTGAGAAAGGCAACTTTTGATTTGAAGTCGGGGAGCCTACGGCTACGGCGCAGCAGTGGCGCAACGGCGGCAGCTACGCGGCGACAGCTACGCGGCGGCGGCTACGTGGCAGCTACGACGGCAGCGGCTACGGCAAGCGCAGCGGAGCTGGAGACGTCCGATCGCTAGCGCGATCCGGAGCGGAATCGTCTTGATTTGTGACTGACTCGACGACTGTGGCGCACCGGTATTTATAGTGGGCGAGTATTTATGTATTTATATGTTTGTGTGGTGTGACCACACAATATAACAGACTCGATACACACCACACAAGCATATAAATACCGGTGCATATAAATACAATATACAAATACATATATAAATACTCGCCCACTATAAATACCGGTGCGCCACAGTCGTCGAGTCAGTTGCAAGTTGCGAGTCAGTTGCGAGTCAGATGTCAACCGCAGTTGTTGACGAAACGTTTGGAAGAAAGAGAAGAGATTCCAGAAGACCTCGGCCAAGTAGCCCGGAAGATTCAATCAATTTTTTAATTATGTTAGACCAGGACGGATATATTAAAAAATCGTTCAATCTACCCCTCCAACGCAAGCCCGCTCACATCATATAAACTATGCGAGGCGGCCGGCCGAGTTGCGTTACGCGAGACTGTAGGCCGAGCTTTGCGGATGGTGAAGCCCGTGGTGTGCCGGCAGCGTAACTCCAGCCCGCCCCCACTTTATAACTTAAGCGAGAGAATGGCACATTTTATATAAATTATATATTTTTGGATTGTGCACATTAAACCCGTTCATTTGATACTAAACAGATATATTTTTCTTTTTATTTATTACGCGTATTTTCTGTTTCATATCCGCCATATTGATTTTAAAGCGACGTCATATAGCCTATGTTACGCGGAACATCAAGACGAATCCAACGATACGATACGATACGAACCAACACATGAACACACATTCATACCAACAAAGACTGCTAAAATCATAACCCTCCTTTAATTTTCCCGTAGTCGAGTAAAAATTATACTCTGTACCTTATAAGAAAATAATTTTCTTACAGTATCCTCGAATCCTTTCGCGTTAGAGTCGGCAATCGTATATCGTACGATTTATACGACATATTTACAGAGTGTTGTTGGAGATAATGTTTGTATCCAATAAACCGACGAACACTTTTTATTTGTTTATAATACAGTATAGATTCGCTATCCGCGCGTCACGGTATACACAGCGCGGATTTTTTACATCTCAAACGTGCCGCTCCATAACGAAGTTTCATTTTGTAACCCTCTACCAAAACACTCCTGAACGTATAACATAATACCAGCAATAACAATTCGCATCAATCATTCCCTCTTCTATACTCTCACTGTAAAATTCGCTCTGTATCTAACAGCAATGGACGCGAAATATGAGTTAAAATACGAAATCATTACATGCCGTATATAACAGCTCATTACGGATAAAGGCACGCGTTCGACGCGTGGCAATCAAATGAGTAAACACTGGTGTACGCCACGCACTGTACATGTTCGTACTAGTGATGTAATCAAATGAAAACATTTATCACACTGTGACAGTGCAGTTAGTCACCTGTGACAAAACTCGTAACAAAATAGCGCTATTCCGTCTCTCACCCTGGTTGTCTTAAAATATGACTAAAGGCGCTACCACACCCCCTACGGGGTGTAGGACCTAGTGTAGGTGTAGTGTACTCTAAAAGAGTGAACTCCTCAACTCTTGGCCAGCGCAGTGTTTTATAACTATTTATCTCTGTCTACGCGAGGAGACACTGCGAGTCTAATTCCCTTTGTCGAAATTAAACCCGAAAGGTTGTTTGTTGTAACTGAATTTATTGGCTGGCTTAATGTTAATGGCTGACTACTTTTGATTGACTGGTAGTTAACAATTTTGTGTGCAAGAAACATGTAGGTAAGCGCCGAAAAAACGAGCTACCTATATTTGTGGCGGTAGTTTTACAATTAAATAAAAAATGTTGAAGCGGCGATGTGGAGCCGCGACAATCTCTGATGCAAGAGACAATGTGCCTGTCCAGCAATGGACTATACAATAGCAATGGCTGGTTACGGTAGGATCGTCTAATCGTATCCCCGGGCTAAATAGATACCAAGAAAATATAGAATATAGATCTAAAAAACCAGACCTCTTAATGCGCCAGGGCAGCTGCAAACCGTGGAGGTCTAAAAAATGCGAGAAAGATATGTTTAGACATCCGAACCCTTTAGAGCTACCAGGAGAGCCTGTGCCCGACTTTAATCATGATATCTCGATTTATTTTAAGTACCTTTATTAAAAATCAAATAGCAAATGATTAAATTAAAGAGTTACAGTAAACGAGACATGAGCTTTGCATCTGTGTGAGTGGGTGGCGAATTGTCCAATCCGATTGTCGAAATGTTTCGCACTCTACAATATCATTGCTCATGTCTCGTTGATTACACTGTATCAGATTTATTAAAAGTGTAATCTAGATACAGATCTTAGTCTTACTTTTTAAGAAACTGAGATACTGAGATACTGAACTGAGAGACACTTGTTTAATTTACTCATTGTATATGTAATGTTGTAATTCAAACTAAAGAGTACTTGATATGATTAGCATAAATCCACTTCTTTTCCACCCAGCGTCTTGTATAATTCTTCGTGTTTGTGCATATAAAAATGGCTCATGCATACGCATATAAATAGGTAATGTTATATCATCTGAAGCTTAACTTATGTGCGTAATAACGGAGTATAAAAGTAATACCGGTTAATAAAGGATAACCAAGATTTAATAATAAGGTTACGTTCTGAACAGAATCGACTCGCGAATATTAAATAAATTTTCATTAATAAATATTTCTCAATCAAGATGCATAACACCAAAACAGGAACTAAACAAAACCTAAATTTTCAGTAACAAGTATATTTCAATCAAGACGCATCAAAACATAACAAGAACTAAACAAAGCCTAAATTTTCAGTAACAAGTATATCTCAATCAAGACGCATCAAAACAAAACAAGAACTAAACAAAGCCTAAATTTTCAGCAACAAGTATATTTCAATCAAGACGCATCAAAACATAACAAGAACTAAACAAAGCCTAAATTTTCAGTAACAAGTATATCTCAATCAAGACGCATCAAAACAAAACAAGAACTAAACAAAGCCTAAATTTACAGTAACAAGTATATCTCAATCAAGACGCATCAAAACAAAACAAGAACTAAACAAAGCCTAAATTTACAGTAACAAGTATATCTCAATCAAGACGCATCAAAACAAAACAAGAACTAAACAAAGCCTAAATTTTCAGCAACAAGTATATTTCAATCAAGACGCATCAAAACATAACAAGAACTAAACAAAGCCTAAATTTTCAGTAACAAGTATATCTCAATCAAGACGCATCAAAACAAAACAAGAACTAAACAAAGCCTAAATTTACAGTAACAAGTATATCTCAATCAAGACGCATCAAAACAAAACAAGAACTAAACAAAGCCTAAATTTACAGTAACAAGTATATCTCAATCAAGACGCATCAAAACAAAACAAGAACTAAACAAAGCCTAAATTTTGAGTAACAAGTTTATTTCAATCAAGATGCAACACACCAAAATAAGAATTAAGTAAAGCCAGTAATTATCGTCCATTAAAAACTTAATAATTTCAGAATGCTCTTTGGTAAAACTGCTTAAATATTAGTATATAGAAGATGTAAAGATGGTTTTACTGTGTAAACATACTATCGTCCGTAGTAATTATAGTATCGTCACGTTTTGCCATTTTGCATTTTGTCAGCAATATTTCATCAGACCAACTTCAAGGAAGAAAGCTTGTTTCATAATATACTCAAATTCAGGGGCGGATCTATATATGGGCTTTTTGGGCTGCAGCCCAGGGCCCCGTGAATATAAAGGGCACCCAGTCCCCATTGCAGACAATGGACAATAATATTGTGAATTTATAAAATAAAAAATAATCTAAAATTTTAAAAATTCCAATCCTAAGGTTGGCAACCCTGAGATCAATCAACCCGTGTGCGCGCTTATCGAACAGAACGGGGGATTCCTATACATCATTATAGAAAACTGATTTTTGACTAAATGGCAATTAGTTTGATTAATCAGGTAGACCCCCAAGTAGTGTTAGCCCAGTGTCCCCCAAATTCACGGTCCGCCCCTGCTCAAATTATAATAATAATTCATGATAATCTCGAAAATTCTTGAGCTCCTGTTTGTCTTCTTAAATTGTGTTTGGTTTTAGCGATTCTTCTTTTAATGTTAATAACCTCCTGTTTGTGTAAGGAAATTAATGTTGCTCTCGGTTCTAATTTTTTTTATCTTGCCGTACTTAAGTAGGTAAAAACAAAATAAAGTATAATCAATGCATTTTTATTATTATGTTTAGAGGTACGTTATGAAAGCGTCTATACAAGATTGAAAACATATTTTGTGCTCCGTCGTGGTTGAACATAATAATTGTTAGGATTGGTATGGTGTCGGCAAGCTTAAGAATAGCATCACACCATCTTTTCCCGTGGGTGTAATAAAAGGTGACTAAGGGATAACAAAGCAGCTACCACGAGCCCTGAGGAACTGCACCACCTTCAAAAGAGTAAACTCACCAAACCCATTTGGCCAGTGTGGCGTATTAAGGCTATAATACATCCCTCGTGCACAGGGCAATGTGCATGTAGAGGCCCGTGTCCAGGGATGGATACTAACACGGCTGGTTGCGAAGCTTGGAATCTACGCTCCTCACATCTTATTCTTAATACGCCCATTCATAATTCAAACTTCTGTTCTGGGTAGTTTACGATTCCTTCAGCCATGACATAAATTGGCACAACTATTAGACGTGCTCAGTCGCTCGCTATTTTTAAAATACTCGTCCTAGCCTTATTATTTACCACTTTTCCTTCTACTTGAGAAGTAGAAGGAAACTTCTACTTTTTCCTTCCTGGAGGGGGAGAGTGAGTGCACGCTGTAATCCAACAGCCGCTGGACGTACTGGACTGGCCTCGTTACCCCTCTCTCACAGAAGACTACCTCGAAATGTACTGCATTTCCCACTTTATCATATCTCCCAATGTACGTTCGTGTTTCGGTAGTGTGACATATGGTATGCCAGAGCCCATTCCCATTCCATCCCATCCTATCCCGACCTATTTTCCCAACCCTTTCTCCAAATCCTTCTTCTCAGATTCTCAATCAGATTCTTACATTAACAAAGAATTTTATTGATTTGGACTGTTGGCATGTACCGCGAGTGTCCATGGCCGACAGTATCCACTAGGTCGGCTGTATATTCGCTTGTATGTATGTATGTGTATGTATGTATTTTGTATTATCATATAAGTATTTTTTTTATTTAGTTATTATTATATTATACTATTGTTTTATTAGTATTACTTTGTATTACTTTATTGCATAGATCAACTTCCTCGAATTCATTTCCCTACCCGTAAGTTATCTAGGGGAGATCGCTTTCAGCTATAAGGGCGGCTATTGCTTCTGTATATGTTATATTTATTTAATTATTGTAAGTTATTAGTTAAAACAGGAATACAATGAAGAATTTTCAGTCATTATTTCATTCAATCACGTCCGTATAATACACGAAAATATTCTATAACAAACAGTGCAGTAACTCATAAGATTTTAAACTGTTGTAATCGTGGTTGAACACAATAGTTGTTAAGTGAACGGATTACTCACGATTTATTATTTATTTATTTATTATAGCCGATATTTGGGGCCAGTTACATGAGCCGTGGTCACGGAGGGACTGCAGAGGCGGGGGTGAAGGTGTTGTTGCTATTGACAGACAAATCTGTCTACCCTCCGTCGTGTTCGTTTTTAGATTCACCCGCCCAATACAAAATGACGGACACGAACAATTATAGTACAGTAACTCGACCAGTAAGTAGTACGCTTCAAGCTGTTCAAGTGAGATGTAACATCGTCCTCGCCGGTAGAATGTCGGCTGTCTACAATTGAGTGACTGAATAAGCCAACCCTTATTACTATCGTTAGCTCTCCACTCTATGTAAATGGGCGACGTGTCGCACATGAACCGTGTAGTAAATGAATCATAGTCGCATTGTCGGTCACTTGGCGCTGCGTGCATACAAATGAACTTATCCTGCCACTTCCCTCGAGTTTTCGTTCAATATAAATTGTATAGACGAGTTTACTAATACAGTTTATTATATTATTTGCGTTGTTTATTATAGTTTCTTATTTGCTTTATTCTATCGCGAGGGGGAGGGTGCACGGTGTAATCCCACAGCCGCTGGGCACACTCAACTAGATTAGTAACTCTTCTCTCACAGAACACTATCTTAGTGCCACACATCCATTCTACCCTATCCCTATTCATTTCCCCGACCCTTTCTAAAAATCCAGTGCATCCGGGAGCATGCCAACGTTTGTCATTTTGAACTGATATTGGCATATATCGCGGATATTCATGGGCCCGGCACCAGGAAGGTCGTCTGCCGACTTTCTTTAAACAATATTATTAATAGAACTCGTTTAGACTTTTTGGCGGGAACCCGAGGTCAAGGTTGGGGTTTTATTTGATAATTGTAATAATTGTGTATTGTAGAATTAGTGGTTTAATAGTGATAGTTTGTTAGACTTCAAAGTGCCTAGTGGTACGCGACTCCTGACTTGCTTCGTCACGAATGAACATTAGTGGAGTGTGTTTTGAATTGTTTTGACTTAATTACGAAGTAAACTTGACACTTGCAGAATGTGGCAATTGCACCGTGCCATATATGAAATGAAAAATAGACCTCGTATTCATAAGCAATCCCAATAAGTCTTTCTATAAGTCAACTTTCCAATAAGAGATTTAAATTTCAGGCTTTTTTGAAAACCTTTCAATCCGGCTAATAAACCCGTCCCAGGCGCGTTCGGCTTTTAACTAACGCAGGTCAGCGGATGTAGGTCAGTGGACAGACGTGTCCGTATAGCCGTTTAAATACGTGTACGTACAATGAGACAACGGGTGCAGCGGTTAGGGCGGAAGGGGGGTGAATAATTAAACGTAGCCAATTAAGTGAAATTGACTGGATAATTTTGTGTTTGAAAATTGTGACTAATATAATTAGATAATAACATATTTGACAATATTAACTACACTTCAATGGCCTACACTAGGATTTACCGTGGTGTTGGTCGATAGACACACACGAGGTCAATAAAACCATATAAACAAACATCCCATCTTTGAGTATTTTTTGCTGTTTTTATAATAGGTAAATTTTGAGAAAAAAAAAATATTTCGGTTACGACACAAATTTTTATTACAACTGCAAAATACTCTCCATTAGTCTCTATACAACGATTCATTCGTCTAAACCAAGATTTAAAGCACTGGCGATACTGTTCTTTAGCGAGGTTCACAACAGCTGCCATAACAGCATTCCGACCGTCCTCGGGCTATCGAAAAGAATGGCACGGAGCCCAAGCTTCAATTTTGGAAAGAGAATGAAGTCGCATGTAGCTAAATCAAGGCTATGAGGAGGGTGGTTCAATTCTTGGATTACATTACTACATTTTATATAATTTGTGACGGTGTAATATATTTGTATCCAAAGGAAGAGAACGCCACTAGGTATTGAGGCATCCTTTTGTACAATGTTTCTTTGTGCATTTAAGATTAACAAATGAGATATATTAGGATTGTATTAGTATGTTGTGTTGTATTATGCCCTTAGAGTGTAGGGTATCATGTTGCATTTTTTTTTATATAGACTAGTGGGCGGACGAGCAAGCAGTCCCACGCGATGGTAAGTGTTACCGCCGCCCATGGACACCTGCAACACCAGGGGGTATGCGGGCGCGCCGCCGACCTTGCAAAATCCTATTCAGAGCTCTCTTGAAGAACTATCGTAGCTTAATGGAAAGACCTCTTGAGGCAGTTCCTTCCACAGCCTACGGGTTCGCGGTATAAAATATTTTTTGGACCGAACAGTGACACCTCCTTATCGAGGAAATGCGGATGGATCGCACTTCTGTGACGGGAGGTGCGGTTGTAGAAACCCGAGGTGGGAATTATATTAAACAATTCTTCAGAGCATTCTCCATTGTACAGGTGGTAGAACACACAGAACACAAAAGTTATAACACAATTATAACTAGATGTGTACATGATGGTAATAAATTAATGAAAAAAATAAAATTAAAATAACTAATAAATAGCGCGACTCCGTGTAAACACTTTTAAGCAGCCCCATACAACCCATTAGAACTACTAGCCCTATACAACATATTGTTTGTCTGTGTCATAATTTTGGAACTACTGAAATGATTTAGCTACGAAGTTAACTGCTATATAGATTCTGACTATTTTTCTGGCAAATTTCATTTTTGTAACTGCTAAATCAATTCGCTTTATTAACTAATCACGGTTCGCCCACGGTCTTGACATTACCTTCCTTGGCATTAAAATGTCTATGAAATAAAGGCTTTCATTTGAGGTGTGCATTGGGTGTGTTGTTACAAATATGTTGATGCATGTACATGCACCGTCAAAGTGTTTTTGGGAGGGTTGATATCATAAAGTCTCTATCTCGAAATGACTAGGTAGCCATCATGACTAAAGTTCGATATGACTAGATCTCGATTTGACTGGATCTCGATTTGACTGGATCTCGATTTGACTAGATCTGGGATACTCATTGTCCTGTGTGACGAAAAACGTTTTATCAATTTATATCAAAATTTCATGATCCATAATCTGCTCAATATTTTAGCAAGACATTAAGAAAGCTTCAAATATTTAGTCACAGAGGCCACCGCTATAGATTTATTTTTAACACTGTTAATTTTAGACACATCTTATCTTGAGCCTATTGTAATTAGAAGTATTATGACGAATCGGATGGTTTTAAAAAAATATTATAAGCCCATATATCTGATGTGAACTACCATAATTTGAAGTATGAAAAACCCCGTAGATATTTCATCGCCAAGTGGGGTTCTTTTATTATAAATCGCCAAAGAATTCTCATAAAATAAATTATGGAAGCGTGACACAGCACTATTCTCCTCTGCGATGTCAGCGTGGACATGACGTCGAGAGCGCTGATTGGTTCACACTGTCCCTATTAAATTTTGAATTTGTATTCGAAATGACGTCACTTTAGCAGATATTTAAGGGTCGCGCACATTACAAGGTAATAATTTAAGTCAGTTAGCTGTTGACATTTAATTGTTTATGTCGTCGTATAACGGTAAATTTTCGACTTACGTTCATTAAAAGCGCCCGTTCAAAACACATTAAGGCGGGCCGCGTCGATGTGCCGTGCGATGCGCTGCGGCGCGATGCGACCTGCCTGAAGTGTGCGATGGTTTATACAAAATGTATGAAAATGATTCAGGATGACTGAATTGAATTGTCAGCGGTGACCACAAGCACAGAGGAACTCCTGAGGGCTTGTGGTAGCCGCTACCTGAGGAACTACACCACCTTTAAAAGAGTGGACTGGTCAACCCGCTTGGCCAGCGTGGCGTTTTAAGGCCTTTCATTGCTCATGCACGATACACGAGGGGGGTGAGGGGGAGGGGGAGATTGCACGCTGCAATCTAATAGCCGCTGGGCGCGCTCGATTGGCCACGTTACCCCTCTCTCACGGAAGACTACCTTGAAATGTACTGCATTTCCCACTTTATCTTATTTCCCTAATGTACGTGCGTGTTTCGGTAGTGAGTGAGATGTGCCAGAGCACATTCCCATCCCATCCCTCCCCATTGCCCCAACCCTTTCTCCAAATCCATTCCTATATCTCCAAAGGTAGGCAGCGCATCCGGGGGCGTGCCCACGTTTGTCATTTTGGACTAATGTTGGCATGTATCGCGGATGTCTATGGGCGACAGTATCCGCTTCCATCAGTTTGACTGTCTGCCTCCTTCGTACATAAAAAAAAACACGAGGGCGCCCAGGGCCGGCAGTTGTTATTGAAAGGGTTGGTTGCATTGCATTGCAGACTTAGTAATTTAAAATTACTGTAGTTATTCAAAAATAGGTCATTTTATTGATTATCATTTGCTTCTCGTTTAGCCTTTTTGCAGCTCGTTTCAATACGAGGCATAAAGAAAACACATGGTAACACATCACTATTACTGCATGAGTGTCAGTGTCGAGTTCGTTACACCTCGGCGTCTGCAATCAACGCGAATATGACGTCGAGAGCTCTGATTGGTTGGACCAAATTCCGATTTCGAATGCGGCTGTTGTTCTTCAGTGACATTTGTTTGTTTGAATTAGGAATAACGAATGATTATTTTTATACGATACAGGCCGAGTGTACATTTTTAGTTTGCAAACTCTACTATAGCCTTTGCATCGTGTTTTTTTTTTATGTATAGAGGTTAGGCAACGCCTCTAGTGGTCGTATTGAGAAACATAACTCCGAACGTTGTCGAAACGCTTACGAACAATTGTGAGTTTAGAGAAGTGTTTCGGGGCTCGTAGGTTCACATCGTGAATCCTGGCCATGACTGCTGTGTCCATGTGTAAAGGCGGCAATACAAAAAAAGAGTAGACGTGAACGTGATAACAATATAGACTAAAAGTGGATGACTACCATTATTTCACAGTTGTGATTAATTCTAATTTAAGGTTTCAATTTTCACTAGTATTTGCAATTACTTAACAAAAAAATAATTCTAAATCTATGAGTGACAATGCTCACGTACAATATGTCCTACTTACATAGATTACGTAGTAAAATATATCTTCGTATTATGAAGTATGTAAGTTAAAAGGATTTAAAACAAACCTATTTCCTTAAAAGATCCGTCGCCATGTTTAAATGCGCCCAGAATTCGATTAAGGCAAGACAATAGCGAGATGGTTTGGGCTCGCCAAACGTGTTCGCATCGCGTACATTCGTAACATAAACAAACGAGTTAAGATCCGACATAAAGGGTTGTACTCACTGAGGGGACTAAAGTTTTAACAGCTTGAACTAAGTTCTACCAGGCTATATCTCCCTGCTGGATATAGGCCTATTCCAAGGCTCGTCACCACACGCGATCTTTGTGGCCTTTCACATCTAACCACCATTAGTGAATTGTTTCAAATGGTGGGCTTCCCAGAACGTGACCTCCATTCAAATACTCACAAATATGACTTGCTCATAGCCACTTCAGCATGCTTGTTCTATGAACTGTATCGGCGAGTTTAGTTCTTTGGCCAATCTCTACGTTTCTTGTCTCATCCCGCAACGAACCTCCGAGCGTAAGTTGAAATTATAGAACAACTGGGTATCTATTGGAAAGGTAAATTCTAGTGTTTCAATATAAAATTTCTTTTATGTCGTGTCTGAAAAATGTCCTAGGAAATAATTTTATCTTTATCTTTGCAACACATTATTCTAACTATCTAAACTATTCTAAACTCTGTTTTCAATGTTTTTCCTTAAGTAAATAAATTAATGGATTTAATTTTAAGTTACTTTTATACAAATAATAATTACAAATTTAACAAAACGTGTCCTATATAAGTATATTGTGTTTTGATATATATAATTGTATATGTAAGTATATTAACATCAGTCCAGAATAACAAACGTTAGCAAGCCCCCGAATGCGCTGTCTACCTTTGGAGATTCAGGTCGTATTTATAGCGTCCTGCGTTTCTAATACTTTTGACTGTATATGATATAGTAATGATTATTTTAAAGTATCCTCTTAGTATGTCTACAAGAAGCCTTACTCATAGTATACGGTGTAAAAATGTCCCGACGGCGACAACAAGCTGTGTGTCGGCGACAACAGCCGCATTTGGCACCCGCGAGCCGTTCCCGCTGGGAGAGATATTTTTTAAAGCACACTGTTTTGTTAAGTGCTCGTACACGAGTGCGATTGGGTGCTTGTTGAATTTATTTTATTTTATTTATTAAATAGACAATATTTTAGTACATAAAATCAATTACAAAGACTAAATATCCTAAACCAGAAAATTATGCTAAAGATAATTTAGTCGTCTTATTTACTACAATCGTACAATAATTGTGTTGGTAGATTAATATCCTGCCAACGATAACAAACTATATGTTAATTCGATAGATAGATTGCAGTTACGGGATACTGCAGTTACAAAAGAAAAGACAAGCATAGATATTTAGACACAGGTAATAGTTGATAAATTTTAAGTAAGTGAAAAACATGGACGGTACAGTCCGTGTTCAGCTTCGGCTGTGTACCAGTGACGACACACAGCGCTGATTTTCAATTGAAACCCGTGGTGATATCGGGATACATATATCATACATTGTATCTACAGATTTAATACAATATCAATCGCAGTTATTTAGTTACAAAGTAAAATAAATAAACGGGTCCTCGAATAAAAATTGGGTAAGTACGGAGAAACGTTGCATGAGCCCTTCGGCTAGCTGAAAAGATGACAAAAAAATGTCGCCTGTAATGGCTGTAATGGCTAGTGGCGGTCCTTGGGAGAGTTATGTGAGATATCCAGCAGTACAAAAAGAAAGTCTGACGGATGGTACAGTACGAGATTAAAATATAAATAAGGCATTATAGATGTTGTACTTGGACATAATTAGAAATTGAAAAAAGTGTTATAAAAGTGGATTTAAATAGATCCACGATTTAATAGTCCAGCGATTAAAAATCGAAAGTATGCGTTGTTAACTATTCCTGCATATTTAGTTGTTACGAAATATATGCTACGAGAATTTTATTCAAGACCATTTAATTTTAACGAAGTGTTATAATATGACGTTACTGTCAATTAACTATTTGTAGGTCGATTCAAATAAATGTCAGCGACATAAAATGGCAATTAGGGCACTCGTTAATTAAGCAATGACGGGGTCGTGTCTCTCTGTATTTGAATTTAAAATAAACTAAGATTTCAGTAGGTATCTAGTAGGTAGGGTAGGTACCCTGACATCGCTTGGATGTCATATAATTGTAAAATTATTTTTGGAACTGGCATTGGCACTTTTTTTATATACAAAGAAGTTGACAGACGTGGAGGCAGTCCATTAGATGGTAAGTAGATACTGTCGCCCATGGACATAAATTTAGGAGGGATGCACTCTGCCATTTAGAAGGAGGAGAGTGCACGCTGCATTCCTTTTAAAGGAAAAGTTAAAAGTTTAAATCTTCACCACTCTCTTCTTCACTTTCTGAAGTTTTCGATCGTTTTGCTGGGCTTTCTTCATCCGAGGGGTAATAATCGCTGGAATCATCACTTGCGTGAAACTTCTCTCGAAAAAACTCGAAAAATCCAAATTATGAGCTATATCCTCCAATTCTCTTTGGGTCAGAATTCGCTTCACCATTCTAAAAAGAAAATATCCTCCTGTGATTGGAATGTTCACAACACTGTTGGGACAAATGAGTCCCACTGAAAATTACTGTTGGGACATATATGTCCCGCACTACTATTATTCACAAAAAACTGCGCTTGTCATCCATTATTTGAGTAATATGTAAATAAAATCAGTAAATATTTGTTTGTACTTATATTTTGCATGTAGAAAATGGATTATACTTCAAATAACCGCTACCTAAGTAGCAAGTATTGCAGCACTTGCGGCGACCGACCGCAAACTAACGCCGACAAGTTCCAGCACGTACGAATCTACAGCACGTACGAGGCATATGAAACAGTAGGTCCTAAATTACGGGTGGGACAAGCGCTCATTGTTATCAAATATGTAGCAATCCCACAAAATTGTTTTTAAAAGTCGTTGGGACATATATGTCCCGTTAGTAGCGAAAGGGTTAAGGCATTCTCTACCAGTCAACCTTTGGGTTGATGAGAGAAGTTCAATTAGATAGCCACTTAGGGGAGTTTGTTTTCACGGTTCAGTGACCGCTCACCTGTGCTAATTCAAGTTTTGCGTTATGTTAATTATGTTTAGTTAACTTATCACTTAAAAAATTGAGAATATTTTTTTTTTTTTCAGTTTTCACAATTTATGATTTGTAAACTTTCGATTTAAAAAAAATTTTGTGTTTCATTAAGGCGCAATTGAGCTTATATAAGTTTCTATCTATGTGCACGTCTTTCATTGGGATTCATATTGGACTTTAGTCTTATAATTGTATATATATTCCTAATCATGTTTTGTATGTATAACGTTGTCGTACCTAAATAAATAAATGAAAATACGATAACCTAGAATACGATAGCCTTGCCGCCACCGGCGGAAAACTGTGTTGCAAACATATACTTATTTCTTTACGGCGCGGGCGGCGCGCGGCGGCGCGGTGAATTCGCCGGACCGTAGGAACACCGTGTTAACAAGGGAGCTAAACCATCTCTATTATTCATAGTCATGTCGAATCGTTGTGTGAATTTTAAAAACCGTTTTCGATGGCCGTGTTTGTTGTAGTGATTGCAAAACGGATTACACTTTAAAAATATATAAAAATGTGCAAAGTCCGTCCTTTTACTCATAGTAAGGGTTCCGTCATTAACTAACAAAATATGGACTGTGTCTGATATAATCAAATTAAATAACACAACGTTAGAATGTAACACTAGAAAAAAGACGGCAGACGAGCAAGCAGTCCATCTGGTGGTAAGTGGATACTGCTGTCATACGACATACGGCATACGGCCGTGGATACGGACATCCGCGATAAAGACTAAAAGAATGACGTTAACGCAGGATAGGCTCTGGCATAATTTCATTCATTAGCGGGAAATGCAGTACATTTTACGGTACTACTGTGTACAGTATTTACTGAGTACGGTAAGGGATACAACCAGCGCCTGCAGAATCGCAGTATGTACACCCCCCCCCCCCCCCCTAAAATATAAGGGTAAGATTCGAAATAAAGTGATTCGCCAAAGAACTAAAATCACCCACATATCTCATAGAATCAGCATACTGAAGTAACAATGGGCAATTCATATCTGCTGCAAGAACCGATAGCCGATGGGATAGACGAGTCCTCGAATGTAGGCCACGTGCCGGGAAGCTCAGTATGAAACCTCCTCCGGTTAACTGGACCGACGACGAAGAAGTATTATTATTATTATTTTATACCGCGAACCCGTAGGCTGTGGAACGAACTGCCTCAAGAGGTCTTTCCATTGTGCTATGATATGGGGTTCTTCAAGAAAGTTGTGAATAGGATTTTGCAAGGTCGGCGGCGCGCCCGCATACCCCCTGGTGTTGCAGGTGTCCATGGGCGGCGGTAATACTTACCATCACGTGGGACCGCTTGCTCGTCCGCCTACTAGTCTATAAAAAAGAAAAAGAAGTTCGCCGGTGGTTGTTGGTGGTGAGCCTTGGGAGAGTCCTATATCCAGCAGTGGAGAGACATGGACTTAGGGTATGGTATATTCAGTATGGTGTGACTTTAGTATTATAGTGTTGGGTAATAATGCTCACACTGCGTCGCGCAGCAGTAGCGCCATCAACTGTCAAGCCTAATTTACTCACAGTTGGCTACGAGTCCAGGCAACACCAAGTGCCCAACCTCCAAGCCAGAATTTGTCATACTGATTATTTTTATACACCTGCACGCTACAATCCCACAGTTGCAATGAACACCCCATTAACCATGTTACCCCTCACTCGCATAAGACTATCATAAAATGTACTACATTTCCCGCTTGGTACTATTCCTCAAATGTACGTATGTGTTTCGGTAGTGAGTGAGATATGCTAGAGCTCATTCTCATCCCCTCCTATCGTTTTCATCCATCCCTTTTCTCTCCATTTCCCAACGCTTTCTCCAATTTCCATTCTTAAATCCATTTCTTAATTCCAAAGGAGGGCAGCGCATCCGAAGGCGTTATAATGTTTGTCATCCTGGACTGATGTTGACATGAATCCCGAATGCTCATGGGCGACAGTATCCACTTACCACCAGGTGGGCTGTATTCACATCTGACTTCTTCTTTGTTTACAAGAATAAAAAACCTCTGATCATAAAGCCGCTATTTACGAATCCCTAAAAAGAATAAATAAATCACAATTCGCTGCGCGTGCCGATGGTTTGATTAATCTAAAGTTTTTGTTTACCGCTCAGGCCTCGATATTTACGCGGTATCCGTTTCAAATTTACCGTCAAATTAAATCAATGTACAAAAAAATATATTTTCGTTAGATTTCGTGAACGATTTAATCAATGATTGAAGAATGCGTATTACATATGCGTATGTGGATTATAATAGTTTCTACTGCATATGGTTTACCAGTATCGTCTTGCGTCTGTCTATAACGTCCCACTGGAGAGCACAGAGCACCCCTAGTAAATCACGGGGGGGGGGGGGGGGGTCCACAATCCACTACGAGGGGCCCAGTCCACGTGGTAAGATTATACATACTCCAGATATATATTTTCCTCGAGCATGCAGGTTTCCTGACGATGCTTTCCCACACCGCTGACCTAGTGACAATTTTAATTTTAATCTCAGTGGTACTTAACCTTACCAAATACCAACGTACTTAACCAAGGATTTAACCTCATGATGACACGAATGTAAGTCAAGTATAAATATCCCTAGGCCACCACCGCTTTATATTACATATCTTTCACGAATTCACACATATGACTTTTGAACATGAAGTAAAATTCCATTAAACGAGTCTTGGCTACTTTTACACCTCATCACTTTCGTCGGCCAAACAATCGCGAGGATTGGCAACATTTTTACAGAAATATTTTTGTTCGGATACTAGATTTTGACCGATGTTCGAGAAACTTGCGTTCTATAAAATCTCCTTGTGTAGATAAGCCATTCAGATAAGGTCGCATAACAAAAGAATAACTTATTAAAAATACAAATAACACAAGTGATTTGAAGTTTTAAAAGTTATTTAATGTTTAAAAGTACATTTAGTTTGGAAGCTAGACGTCATTCTCATACGTTCGTTGGAGGATCCGATATTGAATAACTGTCTCCTCGATTGAGGCTTGAAGACTCGCGGGTTTTGAGGGGCAGGGGAGGAAGGGGAGAGGTTGGTTAAGACACAATATAGACACTGAACCGTAGTGGAGCTCAACAGTATTTATTAAATAGTTACTATCAGATAAGAGGGTTTTCGATAGATAAATTGTTTGTCGCATGGAATAGATCGATTGAAAAAGAATGCCGAACGATTGGCAGTTGGTAGTGCTCCTACCTTCTGTGCAAAAAGTCTTGCGATCGATTCCCGGTCGGTATAACTGATGTGTTCGTCTTTATATGTGTCTCTGGAACCAAGACACAAGTATTCATAGTATGAGTCCTTGACTATGACACTATTTATAAAAAAAGGCCTAAAATACAATGACTTAAATATCTTATTCGTCCTTTTTACCGGACTACGGCGAAGTTGAAATTATTTTTATTGTACTAAGTTTTAAAAATATTGGTAAGAAAAAGATAGAACATAATAAAAAAAAGTATTTGTTTCTAATAGCTTGTATATCTGTATTTCAAGGAATGCATATTTAATTTCGGTTCTCTGATAATAAATAAATTCCAATTTACTATTATCCAATACCAATTCTCTCCAATAAATGCGAACAAGTGAAGTAAACAATCATACAAATAACACCTACTTACAGTTCATTTCTTTCAAATACAAGGCCAGTCATTATTATAATCGGTAGTGAATCACAGCGATAGAACGCTAGCGAATGCGTTCCCTACGCCTAACTATACTTTGTATAAGCAGTGTCTATGTGTGTGTGTATCACGTTTCTAAACTTTCTTTAAAAACTACCATACCGTTTCTGGTCTGTACGCACGAGATACGAGGTGGGGTCTGTTTTCAATGGGCAAGGATTTGTAAAATCCCTGGATCGCAATATTGATGGCCTGAAGAATATCAACTGGGAATCGAGAACGCATTATGTATAAATGTTCTTTTTGCGTCCGCCTTTTGTATGTTTCGATGAACGTGTTTTTGATGGGCCGTTTGAGACGAATTGATTAAATTTGTTAATCCTCATAATATCAACTTTTTTGATAGCTACGACGACTTCTTCAGTATTCCTTTTTTATTAATGATAAAGGGATATTTTTTGTGCTTTAAATAAAGAGTTTGTTTTTAAATAGGAGTCGAACAGGACTCATAATAAATTTTAAATAGGATTCTATTTTTAGGTTTGTTATATTTGTAGTAAGAGGGTTTATATATGTATGTTAGTTCATATATCTTATCGTAATAAATCAGTGTTTGTAAATGAGATATTTTCTGAAATGGTTTGGAATTTTTGTATGTCTGAACACGTGCCGTGTGATCTCTGCCGGCTATTGATTAGCACCACGCCATCTCTTGCCATGAGTGTCGTAAAAAGCCGCTCCCTACCACTAGCCCTGAGGAACTACATCACCTCTAAAAGAGTGGACTCGCCCACGCGCGTGGCGTTTTAAGGCCTTACATCCCCCATTCACAAGACAATATGTATGAGGAGGCCCAGGGCCAGGAGTGGATACTGAAGGGGCTGGTTGCATTGTCTGAACAAATCGCGCAAAAAACGAAGGACATATTTAGTTTAATTAAACTTTTCTCCCTTACAGTTTATATTCAGAGTGAACTAATTATAAGATATTAAGATCCACCTCCACCCATGGTCCTACCAACCTTTTGGTTATACGGACCAAATCGTCGGGAGGTACGCGCCGTTCGCCTGCTAGGGCTATGTTGCGGCGCGTATCTGCTCTGCCTCCCTACAAGTATTTTCTTTTGCCTGGGTCCCATAAGCACTCTTCCCTTTCTGGGGCTGTTTTACTCCACAAGACGACGTACTTCAGTGCCGAACAGCTCTTTCGGGCTCCTTTTCCTGTGCCATCGGTGTGCAAATTCTCTGAGCCCGCGGAAGTTCGCTTCGGAGGAGACGAGGTCGCAGTAGTATGCCGGTCCCTCCTCCCGCCGTACAATCCTCTCTAGCATGCTCCGTCGATATTCCTCGTATAGAGGACAGGACCATAGAACATGGTGCAAGTCCTCCTCTGCCATGCCACACTCACACTGACTACTCTCACTGATATTAAGATCCGATAATACTCCAAATCCATTCTTAGATTTCCTTCTGCACTCGCCCTCAGCCATATATGTTCGGTAATTTTTGAAAGGCCATTAGGGCCACAAGAATTTAGTCATTCCGGAAAAAAAAAGATTCCCAACAGTAGTCTGCGCATCCGGGGATGTGTCCGCGATTTTCGTTGTGAACTGATGTTGGCATGTATCGCGTATGTCGCCGGGCAACAGTATCCACTTACCACCAGATGGACTATCTGTTCGGCCGACACTTTCTTACAATAAAAAATTGCACATAAAAAAGTTCTTAGTTGAAAACTGCATTAAATTATTATATAGAATTATGTACTTGTACCAGCCAAAGCCAATAACATCTCACCGAATTGCACAGGCCTCCCCTAGTAAATCACAAGGGGGTTTCAAGTCGTAATCCACCGTGCGAGCCAAGACGGATTAGTGGATCACATACACCAGTTTTTTTTTATTCCTGGAGCATGAGGGTTTCATCGCGATGTTTGTCCTCACCGCTGTGCTAGTACAATTTAAAAAAATCCGTATTCAGTGATACGGATCGAGTATTTGAACTCATGATCTCGACGGTGATAGCCTAAGGGTATCTATACTCAACTCACATTCGCGTGATCGTGAGAATTATGTAGTATTAGTTTATTTACTCATTCTAGAGAAGAAATTTCTTGATTTTTTTTTTAAACTTTAATGTAGACTCAGTCTGTTTGTATATTTGATTATTACATTGTTGATAAGTGACTAGCAATTGTGAATAAATATATATGAATATATTAATTATATATATGAATTATATATAGGTATGAATGGATGTGAATATATTAATAAATAAAAAAATCCAATACTAAATTCCGATGATAATATTTTTTTTTAATTATCCATGATTTAAGTTATTCTACCCTTTAGTTATGTAACCGCGTTACAGTTTATATTCAGCAATGCAACTAATAAATAAATAATAATAAATAATGCAATTTAAGTTATTCAACCCTTTAGTTATGCAATCGCGTTACAGTTTATATTCAGCAATGCAACTAATAAATAAATAATAATAAATAATGCAATTTCTATCTACTGACAATACAAGAATATTGTCACGAGTCTAATTTTCTCCTCACCTCCGAGATACTGAAACAAACTTAGAGTCAAGTTAGAAGCTATATTGATAGATGCTATTGAAAACTGCATTCAATACAAAGTTGGAAGCAAACTCTCATAACTAAAGAACGGAATACAAACAACGCTTTATATTGTACTAAAATTAGCGAGCGATTGTATTCGTACATGCACATTGTTTTGGTGTGCGCTGCGCACGCGACGTCAGGAACACAACTGAGCGTTCTCTTACACACACTAAAACTATGAACGTACGCACGAGCACAACTACTGCTAAGCGTAACCCGCCTTCGTGAGATTAAAGTACTATACTAGGACAAACCCTTACGTTTTTATGGATAAAATATTTCCTGTGTATTCTGTTCTAAATCTTCACATTCAAATAATAATTTTAAATATAAATAAAACAATTGAATGATATGTTTATTGAAAGAACACGGCGGACAAGAGGGCAGTCCAGCTGGTGGTAAGTGAGCACCGTCGCCCCGTGGGACGGAATACATGGGTGAAACATGTTTATCAACAATATTTAAACGGGTCTCAAAGTTACCCTATTTATTTTACTCGACGTTTCGATTCGGTTTCACCAACCGTGGTGACGAGGTGACTGAAGAGGCGGGTAGTCTACATGGAGAGTTGCGAGCAGTTTCACCAACTACCCGCAAATGCTATTTGGTCTTCATGCACATACGCATTGATAAATATATGTGAAAAACGCAAAAATCTTAAAAGGCAGCTCAAAAATGGCAACACAAGTTCAAAATAAGATAGGAACGTTAGCACTTTGGAGATTTAGGAATGGATTCAATAAAAAACTGGAATCGGTTTTTATTGAAAAAAAAAACGTCGCAGTCTAACATACAGTCCGCCTGGTGGTAAGTGGATACCGTCACCCGTGGACATCTGTGATACATGCCAACATCAGTCCAGAATGACAAACGTTGTCACTCCCCCGGATGCGCTGCCTACTATTAAAGATATAGGAATGAATTTGGAGAGAGGGTTATAAAAATTGGATAGGATGGGATGGGAAGTGATGGGAAAGGGTTATGGCTTATTTCATTTACTACCGTAACACGTACGTACATTGAGGGAATAGAATAATGTGGGACATGCAGTACATCTGGCATCTGTGGGAGAGGGGTAACGTGGGCGCAGCGCGGCTATGGGATTGAAGCATGTGCTTGTTTAATTTGCTAAATATGGCGTGTTTTCTTGGATTTGGTATATTTTAACAATCTTATTATTTTCCGTTACTAGGTAACTAAACAGTAAGTATCCTCATAATCTCTTGCATAGTGTCCAAACTCCATAAAAACGACCATTTAAAAAATGGCTTCAAGCTGAGTTGCGCGACTGCGCGACATCGTGTGAACACTTTAAAGCGGTCTCATACAACCTTACAAGCTACTTGGTCGCGGAATCGTGTGTTGGATACCTTAAATGCTTCGGAATCATTATCTGTCAACGGAACTGGACAGTCAATTAATTTTGTACAAATCTCTTTCTTGTCGTCGTGTCGGCGTGTATTATGTATATACGTTGTGCCTTTGTATTTTATTTATGTATCTAGATATGTATATAAAATTGTATTCCTATGTAGTTAAGTATAATGCATTTCTGTTTAGCCAAAGGTTAACTGGCAAATAATGCCACCAGGCATTACATTAGCCTTCTGAAACAATTTTGTGATGTAAAGTTTAAATACATAAATTAAAAAGGTATTTACGTAAAGCTATATACGTTGTGCCTATTTTTTTAATACTTATAACACCTATTCAACAAAAAAGTCTCGGAGGCACAAAATGTACAATAAATCCCCTAGAATCCCTGGTCGTTCACCCGCTCTAACTTAATAATACCCCGGCACGTGTGGCGCACAGGTGTTGACGGACAATGCTGTTTCTATTCAGGCAAATTGCGAAGTCTGCATAATCTATTTATAGTAAATTGTACTGTATATTAAAGATCGCAAAGCCTACATTTATCTCTTGTATTTAATCGTTTTTACAGTGATATCATTGCACAATATTATAAAATCGCACCTTAAGAACAAATTAGTTTCATTACTAATTTCTTTACAAATCATAATATCCCACCCAAAAATTTGAAACTATTAAGCCGTAACGCTCACTGATATTTCTGACATTTCTAATACTATTCAATCAAGCAATGACCTCTGATCTTTTATCCTAACGCCGCCGTGTTGGTTAAAATAATTATATTGTTATTCGCCACTTGATGTAAATATTAATTGTTCATAACATCAAGAGTTCCAGTAACAAGCAGCAATTTAAAAATGCATAACCATCCCAAAACGATTATCCCCCGGGCGAACAGACAGACAGACAGTTGGACAGTTATGAATTGGGTAGTTAAGGGATGTTAGTTTTAAGCCGCTCAAAACTCAGTTGACGAAGTGTCTAACAAGTTATTATTTTATTAAAAGGGGGGAAAGATGAAAATCTTTCATCTTTCATTCGGAATGAAAATTTCTGGATTGACACTAATTTATTTAACCGTAACCAGCGCTTCTGTCGTCTATTCAGGCACAGAGTCTTGTGCACGAGAGAAGAATGGCTTTAAAACGCCACGCTGGCAAAGAGAGTCGGCGAGTCCACCCTTTTTGAAATGGTGTAGTCACTAGTCGTCTCACCGTCTTCGTTCGTGTAAATCTCTTCTTCTTCTTTGCGGGCCCTTTTCCACAATTAGTCGAACGCAACGACCATTTAGTGCGGGCGCCCCTCCTTGGACATGAACTCTATTCGAGCCACCCAGCTCCTTCCCGAAGTCTATTACTCTTCTGGGCTTGTTACATGTTTGAAATTGGCGCGAACGTCTTGGCATACCCGCATGTAGTGAATATTTCGAAGCAACATATTTTTTGTCCCCGAATATTGAAGGCGGTTTGATATTTTAGTATGACACGCGCTCGGTGGCGAGCAGAGTTGAGTTCACATCGCGGCCTCGGACAGTTGATTTGTTATTCGCGTCTATTAATTGGACTTGCACGCGGATATCCTTGAGCCACGCGAGTGTTTTGATTGGACTTGGTTATTGTGATTGTGCTTGTGGTATTTGGAGTGATATCTCGAGGTGATTTTGCTGCCGTGTGTGAGTTGCGGAGCTATAGCGGCCACCGGCTCACCACAGAACGAGACTTGGATTACTACACAAGTATCTATTGGGAATGTATGTATTTATTCAATCACACTAAGATAGGTCACGTCTAGTAGGGACTAGCGTAGGTACACTTTCCAGATTTGTGCGTGGGCAAAACCACCTGGGGTAAGTGAGATCTTTAAATTGTGTAAATTGTTGATTATTGTGCTTACCCACCATTTTGGTGGATATATTGAATAAGTCTTAATTGGGCCCGAGTGCACATTCCTCGGGCTGCTTTCGCGTAACGCGAGGCAGGTGCGCCTAGTGTGCGCATCGTAAACATTACATGTTTCCGATAGTGGTCTCAGATTACCGAGGATTTATGCTCGTTGACACGCCACATCTATGTAGGTACTACAATAGTACATGGGGGTGGAGGTTTCTGCAGCATAATGTGCTGTCTGTGACACCTACAATAGAAAAGATGTTCGTTTAATGGACAGTGTCCTGTTAACGTTCATATTGTCACAAGAAGGTTACCTGCGCTTAAATGGAGAAGGTTTCTTTTCCGTTGTGGGCATAGCTTGGGCATTGCCTCATTGTCTACAGTCTGCAGCGGATATTCATATCTACTCGTGTTTCTGACTGGTGTTGGCTGTTAGAAGTTCTGATTTGTCTTAATAGAATCGGCATGATAGGCTCGGGTCCATAAATATTGCAGCCCGAACCAGCTCGTCTGCTGTGTCGTTACCTAGAGAACCACTGTGCCCTTTTATCTACTGGAGAGTCAATGTGTCACTGTGAGTCACTTGGGATTCTGGTGGAAACTGCAAATACCCTAAATATTAACCCAGGATATAAGTAATTGCCGAAAGTGCTAGATACGTTTCATTAAAATCCGTCTAGCGATCTTTGCGTGATGGGCATTCAGACAGACAATCGGACAGACAAAAATTCTGAAAATGTTTGTTTAGGCCCGTAAAGTACACAGCATATTTTTTTCTAAATATTTTATGTACATACACGGAACCGTTACGATTTTAATTTATGTAAAGATAAATAGATTTTTTCCGGAGCCAAATATCGCGTGACAATTAAACGGAATGAAATCCACGCGAGCAAAGCCGCGTGGTAACAATTAGTCACTTATATTAAGAAAACGTCTTAACTAATAAAGAAACAGGCAATTACCTATATAATTAAATCGGTGATAATTGTCATAAAAAATCTTCATTCAAAAGCAGCACAAAAAATCCAATCAGTTGTACCGACAACGGAAAAGTGGAAGAAATATTCAAAGATAAATTTTAAGAGGCACCCATTATTAGCATACTAAAGACGAAATGAATAATAATTTGGGGTAAGCACCCCAATTGTTGGCTCCCCCGAGATTTTGAATCTAAACGTTTTTTCTACGGCTAATATGCTGCGTTATTAATTTTTATCTTTTTTTCGAAGATGCGAATCTTGTGGAAGAATAAGTAATCTCATGTTGTTATTTAAAATAGTTCATAGCTTAGTTAACACAGAAGAAACGTGTATGTAGAATATTCTTTATTCCGTGTTCTAATATTGTATTCAATTCGCCTATTCGTAGTATGTGTAGAGAGTATAATTCTGTGAATCAGTATCCCCATTCCCTAACCAAGCATATAAATGTTTGAAGGAGATGAGCACTGACTTCATGAGCACCTATATTCAAACTCATAGTTCATGTCTGGAGAAATTTGATTACTTTATGAACATTTCACTTTATTATTATATACTTTTAACTACATGCGTGGGGTCTAAGTCGCGTCATTTTCTAGCTGTATTTTTTAAATTGACAAGCTACGTCATCGCGCGTCTAGCTAATCTCAGTGCGCCACAGAGGCTCTAGACGTTTACACTTACGTTGCTCTCCCGCTGAGGTAAGTACTTACCTATTTTACGTACGTGGGAATATCTGAAGACCCCGCGCGTGATGTTGCGTAAGTACTATTTGCATTTACTTATATTTGGTTTTGCTTCATTTTCAGAATATTAGTAAAATAAAACGAAAACAGATAAAGCACATTGCAATATGTCATAGAAAGCCATATGTTTGCCAAAGACTGGTGCGAGTAATAGTGTGCAAATTATTAATATGTAAGTAATAATGAGGGGGATAGTGCACGCTGCAATCCAACAGCCGCTGGGCGCACTCGACTGGCCACGTTACCCCTCTTTCACAGAAGACTACCTTGAAATGTACTGCATTTCCCACTTAACCTTATTTCCCTAATGTACGTACGTGTTTCGGTAGTGAGTGAGATGTGTCAGAGCCCATTCCCATCCTATCCCTCCCCATTTCCCCAACCCTTTCTCCAAATCCAGTCCTATATCCAAAGGTAGGCAGCGCATCCGGGGGCGTGCCAACGTTTGTCATTTTGGACTAATGTTGGCATGTATCACGAATGTTTATGGGTTACAGTATCCACTTACCATCAGGTGGACTGTATGCTCGTCTGCCACCTTCGTCCATAAGAAAAAAAAAAAATATTCATAAATTGTTGAAAATATTATAAAACATTTATGGGGATACTTCTGGACCCCACGCGTGACTGTACGTTACCAAAAAGAACGCGAGTACTTGAAGGTTAATCTTAGTTTGTTTATAGCAATGCACTCGGTGTTTGCGCTTACTCTTACATCGCTCTTACAGCGGTCATACACACATTTAATTTGGGGGCAGTAGTAAGCTACTGCACCCAAATTAAATGTGTGTATGATCACTAGTTTTTGACCCAAACTCGCCGCAGCTGGTTGTGTACCGGTTCGCGAGTGAAACCGCGTGGTGGCAGACCTTGTCTGCAACTGTAATAATGCTTAGTGAAGTCTACGACTGAACCTTGTTATCGCTGGATCTATGCTGGTGCGCAAAGACAATCCGCGAGATCGTAGGCCCTGTCTGCGATCTGAATTCCACTTGTTGAAGGACTGCAAGAAGTAGTGAGCTCGAAGCATGTGCCGTGTGCCTGCCTGCGCAGTCTGCCCTGGCCGAGAAGAGAAGGAGAGCTACCAGGTGCCACTACGACCGTGGAAGGTGCCCCCAGCTTGTGGATGATGAAGGGGTACAAGTGAGGTCTTTAGATTGGCTTTCCCGCTAGGATCACACCTTGTTTCCTGCTCTTAATCCGTTTTAATCCTATGGAGATACTAATAACCTAAGAGAGTAGTGGCATCCTTCGGATATCATGGTCGTCCGCGATTACACACAGTTTCAAGGTTTTGAAGTTATTATATAATTATGTTATGTTGCCTGTATGGTATGTTTCTGAAACCATGTTTTAATCTATTAACATATTAAGTGTTATAAAATGTAACATAATGTTTATTACCTATAATACTCGTAATAAATATGATAAATAATTATCAACGGCAGCAAATGAAACACGGACACACAAAAACGACATTTTACAGGAAAGTAGTTTGAACTAAAAACCTTGGTTCAATTCTGATTAATGAGATACACAATTCTCGAGCATGCGAGTTTCTTCACGATGTTTTCCCTTAACGTCGAGCTAGTGATACTTAATTAAGTAGAATCTCAGTAATACGGGTCAAAGATTTGCGACAAGGCAAAGAGAAAATATGGCCGTGATCGATCAAAAATCTGGCAATTACTTTGGGAAAAGAACAAGAAAGTACCTGGTGGTAAAGTATTCGGGGAATTTTTAATGATTTTCCGAATGATACGATTTCCACACTGCTCTAAACAATGGTATAAAAAATATATTAAAACACATATTTTGGATAGGCTAGATAGCCAGTAGATTGCTAAGGATATCCCACCATATTGGTGAGGAGCCTCCCACCAATCAATACACAATATATAAAAAAGTTGTGAAAACGAGCGCTAAACGCTCAGCGATCGTGTGCTGGCGCGTTAAGTTAGCGGTATTGTAACTTAACCGCTGACACACGAAGTTTTAAATACAAGGGTTTAACTACAACCACCAAATATTCAAAATTTGAACCTAACCTAACTCTAGAATCTTAAAAGTTCATTAGCGCCCACTCATCACTCCGAGCGCTCCACGCTTTTTTCTACAACACTAAACTCATAACTTCACATACGCAAATCGACAATACATACTCCTAGGCTTTTATTCTCATATTCGCCATCACGCTCATTTTTTTAATTCGCGCATCTCACAGTGCTCTGCGTGTCAGAGACGAATGTACGCTCGCTAATTTATTAATGCGGCCATCAGAGCAGATCCCAAGATTTGGCGAATGTATTATTTATATCGGCGGCGAATGGACGGATTTGAGTTTTGTGTCAGTATGAAATTTATGGACGGGTCATTCGTGTGATATTTTTTTTTTACAGACAATTGGGCGGACGAGCAAGCGGACCCACGTGATGGTAAGTATTACCGCCGCCCATAGACACCTGCAACACCGGGGGGGTATACGGATGCGCCCCGACCTTGAAAAATCCTATTCACAGCTTTATTGTGCCAGTTCATTCCACAGCCTACGGGTTCGCGGTGTAAAATGATTTTTGGACCGAACAGTACGGAGGTGCCGCATCGTCCATGTGACGTCCATTCATCTCCGAAATGCGGATGGACCGCACTTCTGTGACTGGAGGTGCG
The DNA here is from genome assembly GCA_914767545.1 of Sesia apiformis. Classification (NCBI taxonomy): domain Eukaryota; kingdom Metazoa; phylum Arthropoda; class Insecta; order Lepidoptera; family Sesiidae; genus Sesia; species Sesia apiformis. The sequence continues at coordinate 9,571,798 of OU611972.1, read as the reverse complement.
GTTGTAGAAACCCAAGGTGGGAATTATATTGAACAATTCTTCAGAGCATTTCCCATTGTCCAGGCGATAGAACACACAGAGAGACGCAACGTCTCTCCGAATGCTGAGGGGTTCTAAACCGCCCGTGAGAGTGGGATCATCGACAATACGATCAGCACGTCGTTGGATGGAGTCTTTCGGATTGGATGGAGGATTGGTATTTCGGTGCGTCGGCCCAGAGATGTGATCAGTACTCCATAGGTAATTTAGATAATTTAGGTGGTTGTCAAATTCGTAATTAGTAGTTTCTTGGCTAAATTCGGGACTCGTCCAATTAGATGGTTGTAATTCGGTAGTTTAACTCGTACAAACCTGAACTTGTCTAAAGTATGTACAATTACCAATATCATTTTTACTAAAATTCGAGTGCTGGGGAAATAAAAACAGGATATTGTAGAAATTCCACATGGCAACATTTCTTTTTGGTGTAATTAAGTCTGAACGACCTTGTACCTGTACGGGAGAGTCGCTTAAATTGCTCGACATGCCAAACCAAATATAGTGTAAGATTAAACCATCTTAATGCATCTAAACATAACTCATCTGCCCTTCGAGTTAGCTTTAAATTCCCGCCATGATGACATCCCGCCTCCTGTTCGTCAATTTAAATTTATTTTCGCTTTTATGATCAAGCTGTAAAAGTTCTTACTATACGAACAAAAAGTTCAGAGCTGGGTGACAGCTACATACTCGTAACATATTCTTTACCGAATTATTCTCGATGGTTCGTCTTATATAGGTTTAAAAGTTTTAGAGTTTATTCAAATTAAATGGGACGTGTGTGGCATGTATCCTGAGGGGGCAGAGAGACATACTGCAGCTGTCCGTGAATCTCTGATGCGGCCGCAACTTGTGTTATAGCATATGTGCAGTGTGAGACACCCTCCAGCCAGGTGGACCGACGACATAAAGAAATTCGCCGATAGTGATTGGACGAGAAGAGCCGAAGATCGTGTGTGGTGGTGAGCCTTTGGAGAGACCTGTATCCAGCAGTGGAGAGACATAGGCTGATGGTATAGTATGATAAATGCAGGGTTACGGCCATTTGGCATAGTAGCTACACGTAATTCATATTGATTCTAATGTTTGTATAAATCTACGGAGTTGTTTTTAAGTCAATAAATTATTCATTCAATCATACGAAATTCGAAAAAACTTAAACCCAATTCCTATATTGGTAGTGTTACTTGTTTTTTTTTAATGTTTATAAAATTGGTGGTGAAAATTCGCATCGTGTGGGTCTTTTTCTTATCCAGAATTTTTAGTCTTTTGAATTAAATACCCTACTTAAGAGTTCAACGGCCACGGTAACGAGCTGATGATGAATAAGTAATAAAATAAAATAAAATAAGTACATAGATAAATCCATTCTACGGTGTAGCCAAGTATGTACGTTTAGCGGCTATGTCACAATCCGCGTTATTACCTTAGCCACAACTCTTTCTCAAGGAAAGAATTCTTCGTTCTCTCGAAGAAATAGCGATAAAGCAATAAGATCGCTCTCCTATAATATTGTTCCTTATTTTTTTCATAATGTAACAATTACACAATACAGAGTTGTATCTATCTATCTAAGGCTAGTCCATTCATTTTATATCGATCGCCCATTTCCCCAGTAATTTTTCGCACAAATCGCTTTCGTCAAATGTTTATTCGCCCGAACGAGATGCGGCAAAACCTCGGAGGATTATTTTTTAAATTCCCACTTAAGGCTTTCACGGCGTTATTTTTGGGGATTTTATTATTAATGTGTGCTGTTACAGAGGAATTTGCGGTTGAAAGTTGGACGAGGGCTAAAAAAAAACAACACAGTCACAATCCGATTATAATAGTTTAATATACATAATACGAAACTATGAGACTCTCGGAGCAGCTCTTCTTGAAGTAGGGGTTAAAGTATGAAATTGCCGATTTGTACTGAAAAATTAAAACTCGTTTTTTTCTAAAATGTAACATATTTATTTAATCAAAATATTTACCCTCATTATCTATACATTGTTGCCATCTAATCGGAAGTTCATTTATGCCTTGGCGATAGAACTCTGGGGATGTAGATTCGACAAACTGTGTGAAAGCATTTTGTACTGCCTCTTGGGAAGAAAATTTTTTACCACATAGAAAATTGTCCAAATCACGAAAAAAATGGTAGTCCGTTGGAGTAAGGTCTGGCGAGTACGGAGGATGACGTGTGGTTTCTAACTGCAGCTCCTGTAGAGTTACAACGGTTTCTCGTGCAGTGTGAGGTCTTGCGTTATCATGGAGCAATAATGGTGAAGATCGATTCACGAGTCGGGGCTGTTTCACTGCTAGTTTCGCCATCATTGTTCGAAGTTCGGCACAGTAAACATCTGCTGTTATTGCTTGACCAGACCTGAGAAAGCTATAGTGAATAACACCATGAATAGACCACCAAACAGTTACCATTACCTTTTTATTGGTAAGCTTTGGCACCATTTTTCATATTTTTTTATGTTATTGATTTGATGCAAATGAGTCAATATTGTAGGTAAGGTAACGTTAAACCATGCCACTAATTCCTGGGTAGTTTGACTCGGATCGGCTTCCACCATCTCCTTCAATTCAGCGTTATTCACCTGTGTGGGCGGTCTTCCACGTGGTTCGTTCTTCAAGTCGAAGTTTCCATTACGAAAGCGTTTAAACCAAAAACGCACGGTTCGTTCATTAGCAGTCTCCTCTCCAAACGCAGCATTGATATTGCGAGCCATTTCTGCCGCGTTTGTTCCGCGTCGGAACTCGTATTCAAAGATTACTCGGATTTTCGAAGTATCCATCTTTCCCGTCTAAGCTGAATAAAAAAACAATTGAAAGTCGAAAATCGAAAGTTGCACATTTTTTGAAACAAGAACCTCATAGGTATCATGTGAAAAAAGTTTCACTTGTAAATCTCACACCATGAAGGTTTTATGTCAATTCAAAGTATCTATTACTATAAAACGGCAATTTCATACTTTAACCCCTATTATAAATCTCCTTAGCATTTCTACTTAAGTAGGAATTTTCAAATAAACTATTTCGGTGCTAAAGGAGACCGTAAATGTAACCAGCCCTTTTAACTGCTGGACATGGGTTTCCTCATATACATTATCTTGCGCATGTTGGCGAGTCCATTTCTTTATAGGCAGTGCAGTTCCTTTAGTTTTTAGTTCTTTTTTTCGAATTTTATCCCTTAAATAGTTAGTACTAAATAGTTACCATAAGTACGTAATCGTATTTCAAAATAAAACAACAGGAGAACAATCGTATTACAAAAGTAGAAAGGGACCGGGGGAGCGGGAGAGTGCACGCTGCATTCTCACAGCCTCTGGGCGCAGTCGACTGGCCACGTTACCCCTTTCTTACAGAAGACTATCTTGAAATGTAGGTACTGCATTTCTTACTTTATCGTATTTCCCCAATGTACGTGCGTGTTTCGGTAGGGAGTGAGATATGCGAGAGCCCATTCCCATCCCATCTCTCCCAATTTCTCCAACCCTTTGTCCCAGTCCATTCCTTAGTCTGCTAAGGTGAACAGCGCATCCGGGGGGCGTGCCAACATTTGTCATTCTGGACCGATGTTGGCATGTCTCGCGGATGTCTATGGACGACAGTATCCACTTACCATCAGGTGGACTGTATGCTCGTCTCCCTCGTTTTTCTATAAAAAAAAGAAAAGAAATTATCCTGCGTTTAAATCGCAATATTCATAAAAATCCAAGTAAATATCATAGGACTGTATTGTGCATATACAAATAATGTGAGAATTTTAATATGAGGCGGTGGGCTCGGAGCGCCACGTAATTGCGCTGTATTGTGAATTCTTCCGGCAGTAGCTCGAGGCGCCGCGCGACTAGCGGTAGGGTCAACACACTTTCTGAAAAAACACGAATTAAATAGATTTTAATAAAAAATATTCAATTATATATAAAACTATTTTTATCCCGCGACAGCGATGTTGACCTTATACCCTTATTATACAATAAAATTAATGGACAGTTGCGGATTCACTATCCGATTAGATATCAAACTAAAAACAAAATCAAGAACTGTCTGTTAAACCATGATTATAATATAATGGCACCGAACCCTTAGTTCTACCAATGCGATAAATTATTCTTAACAACCTGCACTTAACATTTTTAACATCTGTAACTCTTATTCTCACACACACATCCATATATCAACTCACACTCTATTACAAACATTCACATACAGACATACTTACATAAAACACACACAACGTACATATTATACATAATAATTACCATTTAATTAAACTTCAAGGGTAGACCTGCCCCGAAGAACAACTTTGTGATTGATATTAATCCATCGATGGATTGTAGGATATTTTAAATTTGATAATTGACTGTTGTATGTATAACGTTAGTATTTCCTTCTATTTGATGGACTCTAGTTAGTGCTGCCCCAAGGTTACCGCCACAAGCCCTGAGGCATTACACCACCTCTAAAAGTGTGGACTTGCCAACCCGATTGGCCAACATAACATTTTAATACATGTCCTCAATCAATTCACAAGACAATGTGTAATGTGTAATTCACGGGGCCTACTTCCAGCAGTGGATTATGGTTTTATCGATCTGAGAGCTGAAAGAGCTCATAATGATTACGGCTGTTTTCACATTTATTGGTGTTTTAGTATTTTAATTTTCCGCATTTTATTACTCTTTAAGGTCACCCTACGCCTGATAACATGACGCGGCATGACAGGGCAGGATCGCGGTGTCTATGCAAATACTACACTCACAACATATCTCGTATTGTGTCGGTAAGGCACAATACGAGAATCATCTTCCTCCTATTTTTATTAGTTCACCAATCATTGCCATCTATAAGGCGTTGCTTTGTATCCGAATATACGTTTAATAAAAGGTGTGTACGAAGAACTAAAGTTGCCGACATAGCTCAAAGTCTGGTACTTTGAGCTATGTCTGAACTGGCAGTATGCGGTACATACCACAGACAGGTCCGATAACCGCAATCACGTACCGGGAAACGTAAGGTGAGACGCCAGCCAGGTGGACTGACTTCATGAAAAAAGTCGCCGATAGTGGCTGGATGAGAACAGCCGAAAACCCTGTGTTGTGACGGTCCTTGGGCAAGGCCTATATCCAGCAGTTAAGAACTAGCAAGGAGAATAAACGAGGAAGATGTCTAGTAGGAAAAAAGCCCGCCAGTCGAAACATCGGAAAGAAGGGTAGGGGGGGGGGGGGGGGGGCAAAGTCGGTGTTGAACTGAGATTTATATCGAAAACCAGTAAATGATTTCTGACGCTGATTTTCAACTGAAGCTCGTGGTAACGATTATAGTTATAATAGTAGTAAACATTGTAATATGTCTGTATGTTACAACCTTTTGGGTAGAGAGCAAATAAATATTTTAATCGGGGGTAGATAGTGTACGTACAGTCATCGATCTATAAATACACACAGGATATGTTATACAAGCACTCCAGGGCAGTCTATGTTCAGTAAGTAGCTGCCGAATTCATACATATGGGTTTTGAAATCCAACGCTCTTATTACGTAGTACTTAAGGTTCAAATTTGCTATTTCCATATCGATGTGTACAGCATACATAACTACATAGATATTACAAGATGTTGCATAATATACATAATGTAGATTTGTATATTATACGTATATGTATGTTATGTATTTTCTGTGTATATTTACAACAGTATATGTAACTATACTGTTGTCGTTTATCTTATGAATGATTTATATCTCTCATCGCATCTCCCAATATACCTTTGCGTATAGAGAGTCACCTTTGACTTTAACTCGAACATTAGCTAGTAGGGATTGCGTTAAAGCTTTGAGTGCACATTTTGTACGATAATGTGCAATAAAGTTTGTCAAATAGATATAAATTATACACACGGTATCTTTCTTTGATCAGAAATTAAAGAAAAGTGGTTAAGATGGATATTCCTGCAACACCACATTTTTCGCATTTAAATTTTTGTCGTTACAGATTTCCAATCGGTCTAAATTGGGTGCTCGAGAAACCGAGCTACTCCACTTCCAAGATAGAACAGTTCATATCATACAAATGTATGTAAATGAAATTTACATTCTCGTGAGCGAATTTAAAGCAGCCAATAAGCTGCAGACTAGAGGGAAATGAGGAATAGGGGGAGGCAATTGCAAGACTTGATGCTCCAGTTTGTGAAAGATATGTTCGATTGAAATGATGCTTTTTATTCAAAAATGTTAAGTACGTCTGATCCAAGACCAAAGTCGCTTAGCGAGCTATAGAGAAGAAAAGAAAGAAACAGTAATTCGACAAGCACACAGAAGAAGAGAAAATGATAACAGACAGAAACAGAAAATAAATAACCACAAAGACAACTTAACAAAATATAATAATTGTCAATTGGTGCGCGACAGTGCCTCGTCAAAAGGGTCTCCAGCTCAGCATAATGCTGAATGCCTGAGACAACAGTCAGCGCTGACTTTCAACTAGAGAGAACTATGCTCGGATTTTTTGCAGAATAAGATCTGAAACCGAGACAATTCACCAGAGAATGAGAGTCACCGACATAGCCCATGGAATCAGTATGATGAACTGGTAATGGACAGGTCAAATCAACGAGGGGAGATACGAAAGTTTCCGGCCTAAAAAAGAAGAAGGCCTAAAAAAGAAGCGCATGAAACTATTGTTATTTTTAATATAGTCTCCGTCTATTGGAACACACTTTTCGGATCGTTTAATTAGTATTTCATATCCAAATAGATGCAGTACTCACAGATTTTAAAAAAGCCTTCGACAAGATCGATCTCGAATTGCTACTTAACAAGATAACATTCCAAGGTACCCGAAGAAATCTATTACGTTAGTTTATTGTACAAATGGTATTGTACAAATCTTATAAATATTATGGATGTAACTCAAAAGGTCTTCATAAATGGATATGAGTCAGGTAGTCTGGACGCATCTTCTGAAGTACCCCAAGGTTCTATTCTTGATCCACTGTTATTTGTTCTTTTCGTTAATGATATAGAGAAATGTTTTTTAAATTCCAAATTTCTTCTATACTTCTAGACTACTTCTACTTCTTCTAGACTTTAAAACTTTTAGCACCATTCGAAACGCAATCATTTAATTGCGTACATTTTCAGCAAGATTTAGAATGGAAATGGTTTTCGAATTATTGCCAAAATAATAAGCTCTTTCTTAGTTTACCTAAATGTAATTATTAATTTAATAAAACCATTGTATATAACCATTGTAAAATATTATTAGCCTCTATGTGGAGTACAATTGAAAGAGGTATCGTCTTTACGGGATCTAGGAATTCACCTTGACTCTAACACGTTGACACACACGTTGATAGAGTAGAGTAATCTGTATGCGCGATGGGATGGACATTTAATATGTCTGCGATGCGTGATGTAAAATGGAGAGAAATGGATACTAAATGAATAATAGTAAGTTGTAATAAAAGTAAGTACTCACCCGATAGTTTCAGGGCGCAGCAGCCGGCAAAGACGTGGTTATTCATATCTGTAAAACCTTCAGTGGGTTGGAGATTTAGGATGGGAAAATTCCATTATTACACTCCCCATCCGATGGGATGAGGAATAAAAAGAACAATAGGATGAAAATTACTTAGTTATAAATCGCAAAGCCTACAATTTTAATATTTTTTTTTATGGACGAAGGCGGCAGTCGAGCATACAGTCCACCTATTGGTAAGCGGATACTGTCGCCCATAGACATCAGCGATACATGCCAACATTAGTACAAAATGACATGGCACGACCCCGGATGGCGCTGCCTACCTTTGTAGCTATAGGAATGGATTTGGAGAAAGGGTTGGAAAAATGGGAAGGGATAGGTTGGGAATGGGCTCAGGTACACCTCACTCACTACCAAAACACGTACTTACATTAGGTAAATAAGATAAAGTGGGAAATGCAGTACATTTCAAGGAAGTATGCTGTGAGAGAGGGGTAACGTGGCCAGTCGAGCGCGTCCAGCGGCTGTTGGATAGCGTCGTGTACTCTCCCCCTCCAAAAAGGAAGAAGATATCGAAAGAAGGTAGGAAACAAACAAACAAGTCTGCCCAATATAATGACAGTAGGCAATTGCCAACATCTGGACTGTGGCGCGCGCTACAGTCCAGATGTCCAGATCTAGAACTTACGAATACGAATGTAGAAAAGGAAAGACAGAACAAATATAAAGGGTATGATGAAAGGGCTAGTTATTCAAGTCAAAAGATGTCACATAGACCAGTGTTTCCCAAAGTATAGCGAATATTGGATGGGCCCCGAAAAAAATAAATTTAATCTAATTTTAAATTTAGTGTTCTAATTTATCTTATTTTTGCGTATTAAAAATTTCGATCATCACTGGATACTGGATTTTTTCGTATTTTCTTAATTGTACCACCCTTCACATAACTACGCTACGTAAACGAGAACATCACCGACACAATGCTATTTTCATGTAAGGCGTAACGTAGAGTGGGTCCCAAATTTTGTCATTTTTTTAGGTGGGTTCATATAACTTTGGGAATTACTGACATAGACGGTTAAGCTTTCAATAGGACAGCTGTAGGCGGCCCCTAAACTTACAATAAAGTCATTTCACAATATTATTGAATCACGGCTGCGCCCAAATGACTATTTGTTTTACACGCAATAAAATTGACGACCCATATTGCAACAACATGTATGACAAAGATTTGGCAGTCACTGCCGCGCTTCTACTTGCGACTACACGTAAATGGCAAAACCATCATACCTATCTCAATAATCTGGCTTTATGAGCTGACGAAGGTGGCTTCAAAAAATATTTGAGAATGTATATTGTAAAACTTTAATATTGCGTAATATCTGTTCCACACAGCGCAATAAAAACTATTGCAATTATTTTTGAAACTTGAAACTAAACACTAGAATTATTTGACACTAGCTGAAACTTTTGTGCGGTCATTGCGCGAGTATCAATATTTTTTAAACGATCAAAAAAATGCGATTCGTAAAATATTTTTTAATTAGCATAAGTGTTAAAATTAGTTAAGTTTTGATTAATTTACGTTTTACTTTGAGTATATACGTACTTTTAACATAATTGCGATTTACTTTTAAACTATTTTTTTAAATTTAGCTTGGGAAGCAATGTCAAAATTTGTATCTATGAGTGAAGTGTATACTTATCTCTTAATTGATATGTTCACTTACTCGTATTACAAGGTTATCTACTCGTAAGTCTAATGACTTTGTTATAACATATATGTGAAGAAATGAAATTGCACAATATAATTGATAGTTTAGGAGACCTGTAAATATACTACACAATTTTCTATAACGAATTTTGCTGATCCCTTCTTATTTGTATTGTACATTATTATCATCCAATCCTAATAAGACTTATCCCAGATTTCCGATCCAAATAAAAACAGTTTTTGTATCAAACTATTCTTCTTGAGTTCCTTTCAGGGCCGAAGCTTCAAAGGTTTTCGTCAAAGGTTTTAGCTACTCCCGAAATACTGTTCGTGAAATAAAACATCCCCTTTTGACATACAAAATATCAAGCGAGGGACACATGGTCACACATACATTTTTATATATCATATTATTCAATATATGATACTAAATACGACCACATTTCGTGAGTGTCGTAAAAAGCGACTAACGGATAACAAAGCCTGCTTTAAAGGAGTGGATTCGCCAATCGGCGTGGCCAGCGTGGCGTTTTAAAACCTAATATGAACAAGACAATGTGCATGTCCAACAGTGGATACCGAAAGAGCTGGTTGCATTATTTAATATAATCAATGATCGTTCATTAATCATTCTCTGCTATTTTTATTTAGTCCACTGCAGCCATTGCATTTGCCATTTGCCTCTCTATAATAATTTAAGGATTTATATCTAACTAGCAAAACCCGGCAGACGTTCTCCTGCCTGTATATATGATTTTTGCGATCGGTTGAACGGTATAGAAGTTGATGTGCTGCAGCGCCATCTAGTAGCGAGTTACAACAAAGTCGATGGTTCGAAAATATTCTCCGTGCTCAAATACCTATGTATACCAATTTTCATGGCGATCGGTTGAACGGTATAGAAGTTGATGTGCCGCAGCGCCATGTAGTGGCGAGTTACAACAAAGTCGTTAGCATAAAAATCTTCTCTATGAAAAAATACATATATGTGACAACATTCATGGTGAGCGGTCAAACGGTGTCGAAGTCTATTATCATCAGATATATCAACATCCATTTTTATATACATACATAAGTAACAAATACAACATACTTAATACTTAACAAAACTCCAATATACATAAACTATGTTATGTCGATGGATAGTGTGATGAAGTCCCATAACTGTCGCTATAAACGGTAGTCGCGCAACACTATCTATCGTGTGGACCCCGTCGCACTTCCGCCCACGAGAAGCTGTCAAAAGTATTGTTAACAGTTATGTCGTGTTAAATTATTATTATTATTTATTTTAAATATAGTATGGTTAGTGAGAGACATAAATAAACTTAGTAAGAAACAACACCCGAAAATTTTTGGATGGGACAATCAACGCTATTCTCTTTCGACTAATACGAGAGCGTAAAAGTCGTCCGTGCGCTCGACAACAAACATCCCTGAGGCACTGCCGAGCGTGGCAGCCCCAACAGCATCCTGAAGGCATTATTGAATTGAACTCGCAGCGCATTGTAGGCTCTCCGATTGTAGTTAAAGTGTTGAAAAAGTAAATAAACTTTCATGGTGATCGGTCAAACGGTGTCGAAGTCTATTAACATCAGATATACCAACAATCTCTTTTATATATATAGATATATGTATTATGTATAGTCAATTATTAAATATTTATATTGATTACCTATGTTTTACTCGGTTTCTTGAATGTTTTCGGGCTCTTCTATAAAATATGTTAAAAATACTTTCGAGGATTTGATATAGCACAGCCGCTACTACTATGTATTATTTTAACCTGATTCAAGCCACCTTGTCTGATTCTCGATGAATTAAAATGAGTGAGATACTCTACAACCCTCGGTTCCAATCAGTCGGGGTTCAGGACCCTAGGAATAGGAAACTTGCAGACGTTACGCGCGGTATCGAGCAGCATCGCCTCCTGAGATCTGCAATTTTATGACCTGCTAAGATGGGCATCATAGCAGGTCATGAAATAAAATAAGGCAATAAAAAATGTTTCTTTTTATTTCTACAATTATCTGTTAAACTAAAAGGGACAATAAGGTCGATTTTCACAAATTATAATTTTATTGGCTGATCATCGATCGATGATTCCTTTACTTTGATTTGCTCTCCTACAGAACAATGCAGTTCTGTGAAGAAAGAACACCAGCCACTTCTCACTTCAGCTATTTGTTTAAAAGTAAACGTAATAAAAATATAAAAACACTTTTTAAACTATTTTTATTTTTTTAAACAATAAAAATATTTTTTAAACTTCTACAATTACAATTTACAATTTCTAATTGTAAAGTGCTCGAATAATACTGAAGGCATTACTAAAGTGCAATAGGCACGTCCTTACGGATCAAAAAATTTTTATCAGAATGAGTCAAAATGCAGGTATTTGACGTTTGGAACGAATTTGAATTTAGGTTCGTATTAGCAGCCAGCTCTTGGGAACTAAGTAACAACAAGTTCGGTAAAAGACAATATTCCAAAGAGTATCATGTATCTAGTATATTTGGTTCACGCACGTGAAGACCTACCCTACTCTTGCATGACGCCATAATCTTAATTTTCTTCAAACCCAAATCACGATGGGAGAGGTTCACAAATATCGCTTTTTCCCGAAAATCCGATATAATTTTATCCGCTTAAACAGAGAAAAATCCGTAAACACAGTTACGTAAGCCCTCGGAAGAACATAAAAGAGCCTAAAGCATATCGGCTCCCGATTTAATCTGCCATAAACAATCGCAAAGAACAAAACCTCGAAATAGTAAATTTCACGAAAAGTCATCCGCGAAAGTAATGGCTGAATTTTCTGATCAGCCTCCCCTAACAGCCGAAAATCAACTCTAAACGCCCCTTGAAACGAACCAAAACTGCTTAAAGAACTCCGAAAAATTAGATTATATCTTGCTAAAATCGCCAATAGAAATACTGTCTTACCACACAAGACTTAAAGTTGATTTTAGTTTGGACCGTTCAAGTGAGATGTGCTCGCCGTTTAATCCGGTGTGTTATTTTTCCGGCAATACATCAAAGTAGCGACTTTGTACGGCAAATTGTATCAAAGTCGGTGATGTATGTACCGTGTGCAGAGGAACGAGATTGTCTATCGTGTTACAAATGATACCGCTTGTGGATATTTATTATTAGAAGACATTTGTACTTTAAAAATAAGGTAATGTACATTGTTTTTTAGATTTTGTTATAGTTTATGACGCTGTTGTATCTAAATACAGGTTGTAGCCAGTACACTGGTGGACACGGGTTTCCTCATGTATATTGTAACACGCTAACACCACGCTGCTCCAGTGGTTTGGCTTTTTTATAGGTGGTGTACCGACACCACACGGCACAAATACAGGTTAATTGTACTAAATATAGATAACAACTGGGATTTGAAACACTGATTTGCAGGATTTGGGCAATTCTAATGCGGGCCAAGGCTGAATAAAGCGGGATCCAAAGAAATTTTGATATTTATTTATTTGTATTAGGTTACCGACAGTTACCATACGAAACTGTAATGCTATTGATTATTAAGTAGAACTAAAACTAATTACAGGTGACCAATATACAGTTGATAAACATATATAGTATTAACACAAAACAGAGAGACCAAACCAAAATTGCCAGGGCCCATTCCCATCCCATCCTGTCGCTCCCCATTTTTAAAACCCTTTCACTGAATCCTAATCTCCTATTCCGTTCCTAATCTCATTTTGGACTAATGTTGGCATGTGTCACTAATGTCCATGGGCTACAGTATCCACTTACCATCAGGTGGGCTGTATGTTAGTCTGCAGCCTTCGTCCATGTGCATGTGAATGTTAACAATGAGTGCATGTATCTATTCATTTGTATTTATTAATTAGAAAAATATAAAAGTGAATATTTTGTGAGGATGTATGTGCGTGTGTGTTATGTTTGTGATATTGGGTTTTGTATGCATTACGCATGTCCTGTTCGTCTCCCTTCTCCCTTTCGACCCAAGACACCAATGGTGTCCTGAACCATCCACTCGGAGTGAACTGTTACTCTAGTTCTTTTACTGGACACGCCATCAGACTGTGGAACGCACTGCCAGTACTCGTTCAGAGTACTCAATCGCTGGCCAGTTTTAGAGCTAAGATTTAGGATCACTTTGTTAAGTTTTCTAAACTGTCACATCCCTTTTATTCTCAAATCGCTTACTTCCACTTTGTTACGTTATCACTGAGTAAAACTCAGTGAGACTTGGTACCATACAAAGCTTTCTTATTATTATTTTCTTTTTCTCTCGATATGCCATAAATTACCGCATGACGTCACTTGTTTCCGCACAGATAGCTAAATTACATTTCAGGAAAGATTAAAATAAAAAACATAGATACGAAACTCCCATTCAAACTGAACAATTATGCCCACGAGTTAGTGGGCTATGATATTCTTTGGCAGTGCATGTTTGTCATGTGTCTGTGTTGTATTTCGTCTGTGTTACAGACAATCATGTGTTTGTCTGTGGGTGCTGTAAACCACAAGCCCCGAGGAACAACACCATCTCTAAAATAGTGGAGTCGCCAATCCGCTTGGCCAGCGTGGCGTTGTAAGGACATGGATCCCCATGCACAAGACAATACGCATGAGTAAGATAGCCAGTCGAGCGCGCCCAGCGGCACACTCCCCCTGCAAAACAAACCCTTTCGCAACTCATTATTAACATATTCTCTGGCCAGGTGGACAGACTTGAAGTTCGCCTGTGGTGGCTGGATAACGAGAACAGAAGGCTTGCCACCAACTGATAGTATGGTACGGTGAGATGCTGTGCGGTGTGGTAAATTACGGTATGATCAAACTGTTTGATGAATAAATTAAGCAAATGAGCGGCAACACAATTACTTTCAACGCAGGGCGCTGCAAGTGCTTATATTATTAGCATCCGTGTCTTTACAAAAGAGTTTCGCTTCTATCGTTTTTAATCTCACGACTATAACTCCATTGACACAATATGGCAGTCTGCCAGCAGACGACACCTATATACAATATTTATTTCGACTGAAGGCACCGTTAGCAATCCTTTTAACTATGTGCATTATTGCAATCTATTGTTTTAAAAATGAAATCTGTGCTAAATCTTATTTCGTAAGTTCTTTTAATCGCCAGTAAGAGTTCAGAGGAACACCCACAAAACCGCTTTCATTCGTCTTTGTGGATTATTAATAGAGTTGAAAGAGATGGGACGTAAACTTTCTACTCATTGGGATGGGATGAGATGGGATGGGAAATAGGCTCAAACAAATCTCACTCACTGCCACAACATTCGTAAATTTCAAGGCAAGCTCGAAACAACCTCTTGATAGCGAGGGGGGCCTATGCCCCCCTAATCGAACTATGCCCTAATCAACCCTAATCAACTGATTAGGCCTATGCCTAATCAAACTGACGTCACCGTTACTAATACTAGCTTTCGCCCCCGATTTCGTTCGGGTCGTCTACATGAGTATTAGCTTATGAGTCAATCCAGATTACAATCTACCGATTTACCAAATTTCAACGAGATTGGTTCGGGATGTTTGTTCAGTAACAAACATCCAAACTTATATCAGAACCCACGACATCTCACGACTATAACTCCATTGACACAATATGGCAGTCTGCCAGCAGACGACACCTATATACAATATTTATTTCGACTGAAGGCACCGTTAGCAATCCTTTTAACTATGTGCATTATTGCAATCTATTGTTTTAAAAATGAAATCTGTGCTAAATCTTATTTCGTAAGTTCTTTTAATCGCCAGTAAGAGTTCAGAGGAACACCCACAAAACCGCTTTCATTCGTCTTTGTGGATTATTAATAGAGTTGAAAGAGATGGGACGTAAACTTTCTACTCATTGGGATGGGATGAGATGGGATGGGAAATAGGCTCAAACAAATCTCACTCACTGCCACAACATTCGTAAATTTCAAGGCAAGCTCGAAACAACCTCTTGATAGCGAGGGGGGCCTATGCCCCCCTAATCGAACTATGCCCTAATCAACCCTAATCAACTGATTAGGCCTATGCCTAATCAAACTGACGTCACCGTTACTAATACTAGCTTTCGCCCCCGATTTCGTTCGGGTCGTCTACATGAGTATTAGCTTATGAGTCAATCCAGATTACAATCTACCGATTTACCAAATTTCAACGAGATTGGTTCGGGATGTTTGTTCAGTAACAAACATCCAAACTTATATCAGAACCCAATACTATCCTATCCAAAGGAACGCAGCTCATCCGAGGTTAATCCATTCTGAACTGATGATAATATCCATGGTGAGAGAGTATCCACTCGTCGGCTCGTCTGGCACTGTCTTTCTATAAATAAAAAAATAATTTTAACATTTTCAAATCGCTCGTAACTTTTACGAACCAATATAAAATTTATTTAACGAAACTGCTCCAAGCCTTGTGTTCCCACTCTATTGTTGCCAAAAAAGCAATGCGTTTGGAAGCCAAGCTATAATCGTTGAATGACCGACACAGCGTGACGCTACGAACGCGTCGACGCGTCGCTAGCGAACGGCGGTAACACAGCAGGACGCTCGTGTAACCCAAAAGATAAATGTGGATATCTTCTTATTTAATGTGACATTATTTGAGAAATGGGACCTTATTTGGACCACTTCAATAGTTTTAATTCATTCTCATAATTTCGTCCCATACTAAAATTAAAGATAAATATACAAATACAAAGGTTTATAGCTACTGCGCTCTGGCGG
The DNA here is from genome assembly GCA_914767545.1 of Sesia apiformis. Classification (NCBI taxonomy): domain Eukaryota; kingdom Metazoa; phylum Arthropoda; class Insecta; order Lepidoptera; family Sesiidae; genus Sesia; species Sesia apiformis. The sequence goes on along the minus strand of OU611972.1, from coordinate 9,555,818 downwards.
TTTGCGTTTTTTTTCCTCATATCTGGCAATGGTTCAATTAGCACATTCTGCCAGTGGTAAGTTTTCTTCGTAATAAACAATTTCAAAGTCTGAAACGTATCCTGTCAATGTCAAAGTAAGTCAGGAGTCGCTCAGTATAACGATAGTAGGTTTAACGAGTCCCACGCTTTTATTTGATTATCCCAAACACCACGCACCAAAAACACTTTGAAGTTTAATAAACTATCATTATTAAACCACGAAACGTCTAATGTACATTTTTTACAATAACTAAAACTCAAGTGGAGTGTAGTGTAAGTTTCTCGGCCGGTGTCCATATTAATTAAATCTTCCGGGCTACTTGGCCGAGGTCTTCTGGAATCTCTTCTCTTTCTTCCAAATGTTTCGTCAACAACTGCGGTTGACATCTTCAGTGGCGACTGCGTTCACTTTCGGAGAGATGTTATCTCTTCGGCGTCTCGAGCGCAACTGACTGTGGCGCACCGGTATTTATAGTGGGCGAGGGTAGTTGTGATTGTGTGTGTACCGAGTCTGTTTTAGTCCCCCCCTCTCGTCTCTCTTTCCCCTGAGCTTGATGTCTTCGGAGTGCTGGATATCAGATATTATGGAGTTTTAAGATTCTCTTCTTTTTTGTTAAAATTGTTGGCATTCTTGTAGATTTCAATAGCTTCCCTATTGAGACGGTAATAACAATGATTCCCGGTTGACAAGATCTTTGTGTCCCTGAAGCAGATTTCGTGGTCCCCATCCGACAAGGCATGTTTAGCTACGGCCGACTTCTCAGTCTCTCCTCTTCGACAATTGCCTTTATGTTCTTTAATGCGGGTATTGACACTCCGTTTTGTAGTGTCAATATACACTGTAGTGCGATCAGTGAAGAGGATGTTTGGGTTATGAAGTTTTATCCAGTGATTGACATTTTCTACAAATTATTTCTATAAATAATGAACATTATATATATAGCAATTAAACAACTTTGAACAGTTTAAATCGCGTGACTAATTGATTAAAGTCATGACTAAACTAATGACTAAAGTCACCCCGTGACCACGTCCACTGCAAAGTGTTCGAAACGTCGGGATATAAATAATGTTAAATATACGCGATTTAAACCGTTCAAACTTGTTTAATTGCTATGTATGGTAATCGCGAAAACCTAAGAAAATATTACATTATATATATCTATACGATAAAGTCGATTAATCTCCTAGCCTGTGAGTTCGCTTAAAGTTGCGCTTCAAAGTATAGAATGTTCCAAAGCGGGATTAAATTAAACCAGGCGTGTGTATCTACGATGAATACATAATAGGAGTTCTTATTCGCAAGAAGTGTGACGATGGATTTTAAAGGTTATTTGAAAACACCGAAGGGCGGTTACTGTTTAAAAGTCACTACAGTGCAGTCTTCAGGACACTATACCATGAACCCGTAAGTTGTGGAACGAGCTGCCTACTGAAGTCTCTCCATTTAATTACGACATGAGGCTCTTCCAAAGGGTTGTAAATATAATACCGCAAGGTCGGTTGCTCTCCCGCATTCCCCGTGGTGATGTAGGAGTCCATGGGCGGCGGGGATCACTACCATCTCGTGGGCCGCTAGCTCGTCTGCCTACAAAAAAGGGGTTTTACGTATATTTTTTTGTGAAACTGGTCGTATTGTTTGAAATACAGCCTTTTTGCCAGAAAGAATTATTATTGTATGTTAAGACATTTTGCAATTTAAATGTGTGTCCTAAAAATACGAAGATTCTGTTGTAGTCGTAGTTGTTGTGTTGTATTTATTATCTGTTAATATAAAGTCACAATAGAATTTACATGTAAATTTGATTTTATATTTTTTCAAAATGCTGCGCCAACTAATATGTATTTTGATTTACTTAGTCAATAGTTTACAATTTTATCTATTACATGTCATTTTTCCTATATAGATAATACTTCAACTTCCAAATATATTGCAGTTTGAAAACAAACACCTGTAAAACGCCGTATTTAAAATAAAAGTGGTTGCCATTCAGAGGGGATTGAACTTTGACGATAATAATAATATTAAGAGAAGTACATGGCTTCAAAATTTGTACAGATCATAAACACACTGTATAGATATACTATACACATATTTACATTCCATAAATAATACACATACTACAATAATAATGTAATACACATACTATAATAATTTAATAATACATATTACATAAATAATACACAAGGGAAGAAAAAAACACAATGGGGCCGGGAAAAGTAGGGCCCCGTAAATACCTAAATCCGAAGCTCTAAGAAATGATGGATATATAATAAGGATGTAACTTCAATGTAATATTAAAGAATTATTATTTTTTGGATGAAAGAAAAGATACTAATCAAAAATATTTCTCGTTCTGCGTTTTGACGTTAGGAATTCAATATCAAAAGGTTTCCGATTGTTTCTAATAAGTCTGTACAATAACACAGTGTTGAACATTTAGTATGTAACCACTTCAACACAAATCTTTAAAAATAAAAACATAACACGATTCAAGAATAATAATAAAAAAAAATACAAATGAAAAAGAAATGACATAACCGAATCAAAAGCAAACTGTGCTGCAGCAATTTCAATTTTCATTTTCTTTATAAAAGAGATGGGAGACTAGCGGGCGGGCCACATGATGGTAAGTGGTCACCGCCGCCCATGGACTACCACTACTACAATACGGGGCACGCGGGTGCCGACCATGCAGAGTCCTGTACACAGCTCTCCTGAAGGGCCCCATATCATAGTTTAACCTGAGCTGGTAGTAATCGTATATTCCAGAACTTTTGTGTTCGCAGTATAAAGTGTCTTTTTGACAACACTGTGCGCAACGACTGTTTACTAAGGAAGTGCGTGGAACCACACGACGATGACGGACGGTGCGGTGGTAAAAACCTGGCATTAAATCGAACAGGCCTTCAGAACATTCCCCGTTATATAGGCGATAGAAACGCAGAGGCGCAATTTATCTTCGGACGCTGAATGATTCTAAACCGCTTGTGCGAGTGGGATCGCCGACAATTCGAACAATTCGGAATTATATTAGGACGCTGTTTTCCTAATAAAATTTGGTTCAAGACGAGCGAAGTCATAGACAAACGCTAGTCGAAAACAATTACAAAAACATAGTTGGTACAGATGAAAACATATTTTTTCATGTGTCGCCAGCGACACGCCAGATACGAAGGGAGAAGAAAAACAACGTCTTCGTCATAACGTTATTTTACTCGCACCGAATGCAATTCACAAACATCGTCGTATGTCTTATGTTTAATAAAATAAAGAGCACAATCGCTTGCACAGAGTGCCTGAGTTCAAACTTCGACTGATATCTTGATAGATTCAATTGATGTTCGGCTTCAGTTTTCTGGAGACGTAAACATCGTAAGGCGAGGAATAGAAGGAGAGACGGTTAAGAACGTTTAGGGAGCTAACACACTGTGATGTAGTGCAACAATTAATAAAAAAACATATTTTTAGAAATAGTTTTTTTAGTACTCGGTTTACAAGTTCAACGTCGCTCATCGAGCGAGCTGGACAAAATGCGTAACGAACAGACTAAATCCTTTATCCGTAACGTAACATATCCTTAGAATTTGACGAAGAACTAAAGTTGCCGACATAGCTCAATGAATCCACAAGCTGACCGATAACCAATTATTATTCCACTTTAATAGTTTTTATTAAATATATGTAAAATATATTCGTATATACTTAATGATAACACAGTTTATACAATACTATATTAAAATTTGTGTGTATACATCGCATGGCGTAAATAAAGATTATCTGTCAAAAGCTGTCCTGCTTCATAAATACTATTCAACTTCACCTCAAACTTATTTGTATGTACGTTTGTATGCAAATGTATCGTGAGATCATACGCTGATCGGGACTTCGTTATTTTTAAAGATATCGTGAAAATTATCGTTTTTCTAACCCTTTTTTTAGGTAGGAAATAAAAAAGTGATGAACTTCTCCATTATCTAGTACATTTAATTCAATAGCGGCCACCACAAGCGATGAGGAACTACACCACCTCCAAATGAGTGGACTCGCCAACTCGCTTGGCCAGAGCGTGGCCTTTTATGCATGAGGAGATTTCTGGAGCAGTGGATACTGAAAAGGCTGGTTTCATTGCATGGGTTGCATCGTTTAATCTATGAGGATGTGTTCTGTACTCCGCTAAAGCCTTCAGTGTAAATACTAGTTTTGTAAAATCGACTACTGCAATACACAAGTGTGTAACGCATTTAACCCGCGAAAAAGCTAAATAAGTCGTTTAGTCGCCTCAGCGCACGTATATCATTTAAATGTCGCAGTTTTCCAAAACGAGACACTCGTATACATGGCGGTTATACGACGGATATATACGTCAGAAGATCACGATTCATTGCATAACGGTTTATGGTCCCCTTTGGCTAGGTTGGTTGGACGTTTAAATGCGGACATCGGTTTCGGTTTTTATTTGATATCGTTATTGTAACTTTTTATGTATGAACGAAGGCGGCAGACGAGCATACAGTCAACCCATGAACATCCGCAATACATGCCAACATTAGTCCAAAATGACAAATGTTGACACGCCCTCGTATGCGCTGCCTACCTTTGGGGATATAGGAATGTATATGAAGATGGATAGGATGGGATGGAAATGGGTTCTGGCATATTTCACTCACTACCGAAACACGTACGTACATTGGGGAAATAAGATAAAGTGGGAAATGCAATACATTTCAAGGTAGTCTTCTGCTAGAGAGGGGTAACGCGGCCAGTCGAGCGCGCCCAGTGGCTGTTGGATTGCAGCGTGCACTCTCCCCCCGAGAATATTCCGGAAAGAAATTTCAATATTGTATATCCTGGTATATCTTTTATTCTACGTGCAGTTACGCAAAACCAATACACTCATCGTAACTACAGAGCGCGACGAGAACTGCACTGAACTGAACTGAGTATTGAGCGTTACGAACGTTTTAGACAGAACAACAAAAACTTACATGTTTGGAACTTTTCATTTATTCGGTAATAATTATTTTCTATTTGCTTCCGTAAAATAATTTTATTTTTTGCTAATACGGTCTGATATATTTAAAATTAGTTTACGTGTTTCCGGTTTGTCTTCATTTCGGACAATATCAGGCTGTATTTTATCTTCTATTCATATATATATATCTATAAATAAAATCTAATATAAACGTAACAAACCATGCCACTACATAAATATTTTTTTGAAAAAGCAATGAAAGTCGATCGTCTGTGTACTCGCTGAATCATACACAGTCCAAAATACCAATTTTTGGAAGTCTATCTGTCCGTCTGTATGACGGACTGGACACGCATCACGCAAAAACAAACTAGACAGATTTTAATGAAATTTGGCATAGTTGTACCTTACGAATTTATGGGTTAGCATGTAAGGTATCTTTTATCAAGATCAATAATAAAATTTCCATGACAACGAACAATAAGTTAAAAAGCTCATAAAGCTTACAGCTAAATACCTTACAGTATAGCGAGATGTTCAACCGATATATATATATATATAGTTCAGACAGATAAAAAAATATAGTAGATACAGCGAAATCAACGAGACATTTCGTTTGTGTGAGTGCACACCGATAGTGTACAGTGCGAACGATTTCTCACACAGATGTAAAGCTCATGTCTCGCTGCGACAATCAGATTGGAGAATTCGGCGCCCACTCATACAGATGTAAATCTCATGTCCCGTTGCTTTCACTATACTTAAATAAATACAGTAAATACTAACATAACTAGAAAACAATAAAAAACGCATATACTATATAAACATGATTAATTTTACGATATTAATCATGTTTATGTAGTTGCGCAAAACAGGGTATTGGCTTCAGGTAATTCCTTCAGCAAACTTGGGAACTTACCTGGATACCAATACTCTTCGACCGACGATTAGTCTTCGTCTGGGTGCCGAGGTATGTGTCCAACACAGATGTTCCTGTGGTAAGGATGTCGACCAACTCGGACACCATGCCCTGTCCTGCCTCTCTAGCGTGGGCCGCTTCTCACGCCATGCCTCCATTTATTTTGTTTCATCCTTTTCTTTCGGAAGCCTTGGGTCTATATTGTAAGATATGGTAAATGCAAGTGAACAACAATGTATCAAATAAAATTTAGAATGAATAAAACATACATACATGCATATACATAACATACACATACATATATAATATCACATACATACACATACATAATAAAATTTACAAATAACCAGCTATGCTGGTATGCCAAGAAGAAAACTAAACTGTGTTTATTTGGAGAAGGTAATCTTTCAATCTTCACTTAAGACTATCCCGAGATGGAGCCTTTCTGATTTTGACGGGAAGTTCGTAATTACAATTAGCGGCATCTTACGTCGTGCTGTTGCTATTAACAACGTACCGGCTTTATTAGAGCCGAACGGAATCGTACTGGAGGATGACAAGAGACCTGACGGCATGTCACTGGTTCCGTGAAAGATGGGTCGACCGGTAGGGATGCGACTTGCGTTGATACGCTAGCTCCATCCCACCTCCACAGAACAGGCGACAAGGCTGGTGTAGCGGCAAAGAGGTGTAAGACTATTAAACACAGGGATATTGGCCCCAAATATATTTTTTTTGCTTTCGTTGTCAAGGCCCATGGGATTCTAGTGTGCACTTATTCTTTAAGGACCGTTCAAAGGGCCTGGTCGACAGCATCGCGATCCTAGGCCATTACCTCGCACAACGCATTAGAGCCTAGTAATCCAACGTGGTAATGCCGCCAGCACGCTGGGTACCTTGCCATAGGGACCAAATTTGTACAACATGCTCAATAGTTTGTTTTTAAGTTTAGATCAGATTTTAGACTAAAGTATTTCCTTTTCATTGGAAACTATGTATTTATTTACCCACCAATAAACGTATACTATTAAACGATTTTACGACTAAATTATTAATAATTAATAATATCACAAAAGTAATTTTGGTTGTTACATAAAATAATTGTAATAATATTAACAACCGCCATTAGTACTCGATCAACGTCAAAAGCCGCAAATGAGGTTGAAAATGGAATTTAAAATAATTGTAATTATTTAAAATGGACGTACGGGAACGAGCGAGACGTACACATCACATTGCCGTGTTTATTCAACAGTTTGTCTTATACCGCGTAAGACTAAAATTGATCTTTATGTCTAAACCAATAACGACCATTATTCCGTACAAAGTAAATAATTTGTGTACTATTTTGTACTAATAGTACTAATAACTGGTATATTTGAGTGATTTTACTAATTCGGAGCGTTCCTTTCAATGTCCGAGTAAGAACAAGACTGTGCCTCTTCGTATTGTGTATTGTCGTATTCGTATTGTCTTGTGCCTTGAGTTGACGCTGGCCGATCGTGTTGGCGAATCAGTTCTTTTGGGGGTGGTGCCGTTCCTCGGGGCTTATGGGGGCTTTGATAGATAGATAAAACTCTTTATTGTAGGGTTGTCATATTATGACTAAGACGAGGAGCAGTGTTATGGGAGGAGAGTGCAACCGGGCGGTCTTATTGCTATACAGAAATTTCTTCCTGACAACCCTAAGAAGATTTATGACTGAATTGTCCTTTGATGTCTCTTGGTCGTCTCGTCTGATCCCATGACCCAATAATTGCATCAAATTTCGATAATTAGACTTAGCATTAAATTGCGAAACGTGGCTTGGGCATTAAATTCCGAAACGTGGCTTTTGCATTAAATTGCGAATCGTGGCTTGTGCATTAAATTGCGAAATGTGGCTTGTGCATTAAATTGCGAAACGTGACTTATGCATTAAATTGCGAAATGTGGCTCAGCATCTAATTGCGATACGTGTTTTTTGTACAAAGTGTTACAATAAAGGCGATGTGGAACTTCGGAATGACAAGACTGATCAGGTTAGAAACAGAACTGAAATAAGTAAATTATAAGTAAAATGTTGGTTATTATTAAAACTGATTTCATACTGCCAGTGGAGTACTAATAGAAAACAACAACAAAGGAGGGATGTAGCATACACGATATCATAATATATAAATTATATATAATACTAGCAAAACCCGGTAGACGTTGTCCTGCCTATGTATATTTATTTACCTCTGTAGGTATATAAAATAACAAATTATTCTGTTTTGCCGTCGATATGATTTTTGCGATCGGTTGAACGGTATAGAAGTTGATGTGTTGCAGCGCCATCTAGTGGCGAGTTACAACAAAGTAGTTAGCATAAAAACCTTCTCCATGGAAAAAACATATATGTGTCAACTTTCATGGTGATCGGTCAAACGGTGTCGAAGTCTATTAATTTCAGATATACCAACATCCATTTATATGTATATATATATATAAATAATATTTTCTAATTACTTGGATCGACACTGATAATCAAAACACAATTGAGTTTCTCTGTGAATAAAATGTTATATAAATGAATTTCTTGTACATATTTTTTATAATTACAATATGTTAACATATCTTATAACTAAACTTTACCTGTGAATAAAAGAAACGACATTTAATGTTATTAATCGCAATGTCGATTCTTATTTCTAATATTACAATATTAATATCAGTTTTAATAATTTGTTCACGTTAAACGTCAAAGCATAAACGTCAATCATAGTTTACAAAAATATACATCTATGTTCGCGGTCCACCATGAAGGCGCTTGTAACGCGGCAAATTAAAAATAAAAAAATATATTTTTATATGAAATTATAATTATATTAGATATTAAATAAACGTATAAGGTGAGGGGAGGTGAGGGGAGGGGGCACGACGATGTGACAGATGACAGTCGTGCACCGACCGCCGCCGAGTGAAGACGTAATCTGTGAGCTAGCGACCCGATATAACCTATCAACTTTCTTCTTGTACATTACAAGTAGGTTAATAAAATGTATCATTGCCTATAAATACTTAATTATAGCAAAGAATTTACAAAACACGGCACGATCTTCCTATATCCCTGCATACATGAATCTAATAGAAAGACACTTGAGATTGGTGACAAAATTACAAGATAAGAAGACTAACCCATAAACTTTTTCTTGTGAATAAAATTAACAGTGGCGCCACCACATAAACGCAAAGACAACTTTGTCAGACAGTAGATGCTATAAATTAAGTAAATGTATTAAATCCGCTTGCCAACTTTTATCCAACAGAGGACATGATAAATACGAGTTTAAACATGTTTACTTCGCTCCTTTAAAGGCTTAAATGGAATTGCATCGAGTACTCAATGCGCGGTGGCAAAAACATTTGTAAGAATTAGAAGGAGTTTTACGGGAAGTTCGGCTCAACAGTATGAATTCAAATTCTTGAAATTAAGATATTTTTAGAACATGGTACAATAGTCACGTTGACGGTAACATTTTGCAAAATATCTTTTATGTTTGACCGTTTTTTTGTTAGGCATACAATTATAAATAGCAATACAAATTTATACCGCGAACCCAAAACGGAGGTTTTTCCTTTACACTACGACTCTTCAACTTCACGACATGACACTCTTCAAGAGAGCACCCGCATGCCCCCTGGTGTTGCAGGTGTCCATGGGCCGCGGTGACCTCTTACCATCATGTGACCCGCCAGCTCGTCTGCCATCTATTCTATAAAAAAAAATATAGCACTTGATTATTAATGTAATTATCAATTATGAAAACTACAATTATCACAATATTAATACAATCCCAGATATTATTGTTTATTTTCCTAATTGATCTAAGTCTAAATCACGGTCAACAAATCAACCTATTTTGGAATAACTGAAACAGGTAACTATAAATTACCTACCCAGTAAGAATATCAGTAACCAGAGAATCTAAAGCAAAGGCATCTTGAAGTTTGCTAACTATCGTTTTGCTGCTTAGTGAGTGTTATTATTTTGAAAAATAATGGAAGTAAAATATCGATACTAATAAACCTTGGAGTGACTAGTGACTAGTGGACAGCCTATCCAATCTCGACTCGCATTCAAATCCTGTCCGTACCATTGAGTTTCTACTTATCTAGGGATTTTTCAATTATCACTAGGTAGGTGGTGAAGGAAACCTACTCGAGAAGTAGAAATTTATGCAATACTTGCAGTGCTCGCGACTTCGTGAGAATGTAAGAAATTGTTTATAATAAAAATTCAATAAAATTCTTTCACTTCACTTTCAGACAGATAGACTAAAATTCCAAAAAATGTCGTTTATTGTCATTCATAGTTTCATACTGATTTTTTTTTATATTGAATGTATGTATAGACACGACTTTGTTCTGATTATATTCTATGTATATAATAGATATAGATATCCAGCAGTATGATGTCACTGACGACAGTATTGCGGTACCGTCCAGTATACTCCAGCGACGGTATTTACCATCAAGTGGACAGTCTACTCGTCTTTATAAAAAGCCACAAGCCCTGAGGAACTACACCGCCTCTAAAAGAGTGGACTCGTCAACCCACTTGGTCCGCGTGGCGTTTTAAGACCTCACATTCCTCATGACAATGTGCATTAGGGCGCCATATCCAGCACTGAAAGGGCTGGTTGCAATCCATTTACAAGTTAATTTAATCTGAATGGATCGTAATATTTTCTCCATCCCAACGCTGTAAAGCAACAAGAAAACGATAAAGACAACTGTATAAGGAACATTACACTTACAGCCGAGTCATACTTCGTAAACATTCACTAATATGAAATTAATGGACGTGTCTTGTCGTGCAGGGAGGGCGACAAAATCTAAGTTTGTTCGAATTTATTTACTCATTTTCATGTTTACCTTTTTATTATTGTAAATATGTTGTAACTATGATGATACACGTCACTGAAGCGTTAGGTACTACCGTAATTAGATGAAGGTTCTTAAAAAAAGATATCAACTTTTTACAAGATAGATTAATACTATAGTAATATATACCAATAGTAATACTAAAACACATTAAGAAATATATTTTAATCTCTTAAAAAAAATTGAAATAAATTACAACATTTCACAGACACAAAAACACAAATAGACAGATTTCCTCCTTTATATTTTTGTATACTTTTTTAATTTACTTTATTAAGGGTATTTTCTGCCTACGTGACAAGTTAACCCCATCGTAACCTAAAGTAAACAATCTCTATTCAAAAAGTTGCAATTTAAATAAAAATAAAGTAGATACTAATGAAAATAACTTATAAACTTTTGTACACATTTTATATTGTAAATCGGGTCAGAACGCATATAACAAAAGTATTTGTTTACCGAGTAAAAATAGAAATTAAACAAATACCTTTGTTATACACATTCAGTACCAATTTACAATATAAATTGATACTAATGAAGACTCATAAACCTGAACAGTACGACAGGCTAAAATAAAAGTTCTTAGAGCAAATTTCCAAAGCTGTCATTTGTTTTTTATTTCTGGCGGCAATTTGAAAAATAAGTGTTTGCGGAAAAATGAATTTAACACCAGATCATTTTCATTCAATGATTTTTTATGACTTTCGTTGCGGTTTAAACCAGAAACAAAGTTATTAAAGACTTAAGTTAGCATTTAGTGATGAAGCCCCATCCAGTGCCACTGATTATAACTTGTTCAGTGATTGACCTGAATATCTAGAATGTCTTATATTTCTAATATATATCTTATATGTTTTAAGTCCTTGCAGATATTGAACGGATGGTCTGTCCTTTCAAATTTTGTTCGTCACATTTCCTAGCACCGCGCCTCAAAGTTATAATGTAGTCGGAATTATTCGCTGAATTTTCATAACAATGTCCCGTGTATAAGAGCAACCGACTCGTGACTCGTGGCGTTCCAACTTCTCCATTTTTTATTCGAATGTATTTGAAATTCGAGAGATATTCGAAAAAATGCTATTACTGTTGAAGCTTCAGTTTAATATTATTGATGCAGTTTTATGAATTAAAAATTGGAGGAGGGTGCACGCTGTAATCCCGCAGCCACTGGGCGCACTCGAATGGCCACTTTACCCCTCTCTAACAGAAGATTACCTTGAAATGTACTGAATTTATTACTCCATCCTAGTCCTAACGTACATGCGTGATTCGGTGGTGAGTGAGATAGATACGCCAGAGCTCTTTCGCGTCCCATCATATCTCTCACCATTTTCGTAATCCTTTCTCTAAAGCTATTCCTAAATCTATCTTAAAGCATTTCTCATTCTGGACTGAGATTGGCTTGTATCTCTGAACCCACAACACACGGAATCCTAGTGCGGGTCATTTAGTGTAGCGTAATTATAATGTAGGGTAATTATAATGTAGCGTAATTATAATGTAGGGTAATTATAATGTAGCGTAATTATAATGTAGGGTAATTATAATGTAGCGTAATTATAATGTAGCGTAATTATAATGTAGCGTAATTATAATGTAGCGTAATTATAATGTAGCGTAGGTAATTATAATGTAGCGTAATTATAATGTAGCGTAGGTAATTATAATGTAGCGTAATTATAATGTAGCGTTATTATTACATTAAAGGCTTACAAACATCCTAAAATTTATACCACGTAGACAAAAACACGGAAATCAAAATTGAACGAAACGCCATTCCGTCGCTTAAACACATCGATCATCTCTTCATCCTATTCACATGCAAATCCATAGAGTCGATCCCTACAAAAGTTTTTACATATAAATCCTACAGTTTTATCTGTTCGTAGTTCTGTAAATCAGTTTATGTCATGGAAAGTTAAAGTTTGAACAGGCGAGAGAATAAAATGACCAAATGTGAGTTTTATCGGATTTTATATTTATTCGGTGTATTTCAATGACTTATTTAAGAATAAGAATGTGTATTATTTAAGAATTTGGGATAATGCGTCGGTTGTTCTCTCCGCCTATACCACAATGCACCCTGCCAGTTATAACGTATGTTACCGAAACGTGGCCTCTAACCATAAGTTCAAGGTCACCCAGCGAGCTATGGAGAGAGCGATGCTCGAGAGTTTCTTTTATATTTTTTTCTTTAATTTAATAAAATCACACATCACGTATAAATATTTAGACAATATTATACGGTGTATTTTCAATATTATTGCCAATAACTGACTTATTACTTCTTACAAATAGGTATAATATTCTAATTCTAATTCAATATGGACATGTGCCGAGACCAACTTCAGCAATAATTCATTTATCAAACCTTTAAACAGGGACCTAAAAGTGTATACATATTAATAATGTGTTATTATAATTTGTATTAATATGCGTGCGCGCGCGTGTGAGTGCATGCATGTGTGCATCTCCCTGGAGACTCCCTCACCCACCATACTCACCGGACCTCGCGCCGACAGATTTCCATTTCTTACGAAATTTGGACAACATTGAGATGGATCTGCTTCCACTATAGAACAATGAAATGGACCTTGGTCATAGCTCGTCCGTCGGGCTCATCCATTTCCAGTCAAAACATCGGCGCATGGTGCGTTCGTTTGTGGTGTTTGGCCCATGCACACTATTGACATTGTGAGCTGTCTGACTTGCGTTGGTGCCGCGACGAAAGTCAAATTCAAAAATAGCAAAAAAAATCAATTTATCCATTTTATTTTCAAGACAATCGCATGTACAAAATTTAGGTACAGAAAAACAAATGAAATACTGATTTTGAAATAAGAACATCGCAGCTATTCGCATTTTCTTTTATATTCAAATTCGAATTAGGAACAGATGATATCGAAACTCAAAGTGACCAGTAACAAAATCGGTCATTTTATAGGTAAGCACCTAATACTCTTTTATTAGGCAGCTTTTTTTTATTGGCAGCAATCTTTTATTGGCATATTGCCTTTCCAGTGTGAATTCATTGAGGGTTTTATCCCGAAACGAAAAGACAGAATCAGCATGCTAAAGTCGCAGTGGGCAGCTCATATTTGCTCAATAATCAATAATTAATATATCTCTCATACATACGAGACAATGTGCATGACACATTCGGCAGTGGACGAAAAAAATATTTTTTAGTATTTTTTCAAAAAGCTATTATGTACATTTGTAAAGTCAGTTTCAATGTTAATTTGTCAGTCTTTAACTTCGACCTTTCAATGTCTAAAATACTTACGGAGTTATTAAAGTATTTCTCAGCGACGAAATGAAACCTTTTGGAGTCGCCATTGATTACGATCTCGATCGACAAAAGATTTATTTATTGTGTCTGTACGCGAACTATGAGTACCAGTATGTGTAACAGACAGTAACGAATCTCAGTGCTATTTTCGATTTTACTGGCAACAAGAGTTGTTTCTTGTTAATTGCCCATTCATTGTTCACCTATCGCTCTCCCGGTTTTGCTGGTGGAAATCTCGTACCCATTATGAGCGCGCCTTTTGTATGTGTTTTCTTTTTATAACTATTTTTATCACTTGTGCGTTAGTTAAACCTCAATATCTACTAGTGCTGTCAACGAACACTGCTTAAAATTAACTAAGAAATACCGGTTGAGAGAGATTATTAAAGTCCAAAACTTTAACTTATTATAAGCAGATTTTCATATTTAATAACATATTTAATCATATTTAATCCCATCTTCTTAATAAAGTAGAAATTATTTGCTCTTGACATCGAAAATGCCAAATCTCTGTTCTATGTCATAATAAGCCAGGAGTCATCATCATCATCATCATTTCAGCCCTTGGACGTCCACTGCTGGACATAGGCCTCCCCCATTGTCCGCCATTTAGACCTATCGGCAGCGACCTGCCTGCCATAGGGGGGACCATAGGGGGGTTACGGTCCCCCGACCGTAACCCGCCGCGCTGGTCCAGCGCGTAGTGGCGGGTCGCCAGAGCCTCGTTCGTTGGTCGGCAGGGTGCACCACGAGCCGGTGAGGTTGGCTTGAGTCCCAGAGATGTAGGTTGGGACCCCTTACAAGCCAGGAGTATACAAGCCTAGGTATAAACGAAGTTTCACTATTCTTTAGTTACTTCCCATCTTCTAAGAAAAAATGGAGAGTCTAATATCCCTGGCTCGGCAATGTACGCGTGGTGCGAGCACACGTCAGTACTTGACGCTGGCTCTGACGGTAAAGACGCTTGTCGTTACGCCCCACCAACCAACGAGACAGAATATTGATTAGACCGATATTATTTATCGATCTATCTACATATACTACAATGGGGCCGTGCCCTTGGAATGTGTATTCCAATTTTTATCAGTCAGAAACATTCGTTTTAATAATACGCCAGTAGATCGCAAACCGTTTGATTTTTCGTGGACAAACAGGGAGGGAAACTCGCATCCCAGCCATACACGTCGAATCGTGTTTGCCTGGTCGAAGGTTTACTCGCATTTTGAGGTTTTCAACTGGCACTCACGAAACGTTTCTAGGAGCTGTCATGATTCTTACTAGCATGTGAATTGAGCCGTCATCACTTGTTAGTTATCAGTATGCCAACTACTTCCACCGCGTGATTTTTTACCAGCATATGTATCACGGCCGATACTTTTCCTTACTGCACCTTATTATATCGTGCAATAAAACCAGTCCGCCATCATTTAATTGAATTTTATTTATTGCACATTTCATACAAATAAGACATATAAAATTGGAAGATAAAACATTCATTTACTGTGCAAATTTTAGATGGGTGAATCGGGCGAGTTATAATTTAGTTTGCAAGTCTACATTAATTAATTAGTGAAAGTTTTTACTCCAAAACGTATGTTGGTTTAAAGAGTGGAATAAGAGGAGAGGTATATATCCAGCAATTAAGAGATACACGCTGATGATATGGTATGTCCGTATATCATCAATATAATTGACGGCCTTTGGCAGTAAATATTTACTACCATCATGTGGGCCGTATTTCCGATTACCGTTCTATGGAAAACAGCCACTAACAAGAAAGAAAATGTACAAATTATTGTCACACATTCACTTCTCTGAGAACACTCATGAAACTGATCGCGGGTAGAACAAAAAACTGGCGGGGACGGCCCGGGGGAGAGCCGGGCGCCATGTATCATAGTAATCCCGGGAGTCGGCCGGGATAATGCCAACCTCTAGGCCCAAGATGGTGCGTTCCTGTACGATACTTACAAATTTGATATCTGGAAAAAAAACATAGAACATGTTGATTTGAAAGTCATTTTAAACATGATTATTAACCATCGATAAACCAAGTTGAAGTCGCTCAGTTATTTTAATCTAATAATTCGAATTAAAACAAAGCAGTTGTTTATCTCGTATAAAACAAAGCAGTTGTTACAGTTGGACTGGTGTAGGCATATACCGCGGATGTCCATGTGCTGCAGTAACCACTTGTATGACGGTAAGTGGACACTGTATATCTACTTACCACCAGGAGGACTGTATGCTCATCTGTCGCCTTCTTTATATGAAAAAGTAAGCGGATTCAAACTGTTTATTCAGTATAAATGCGGAACAACTGTAAAATTGAAAAATTCCCTTTTGCTTTAAAATGTTAGTGCTATCGGCACGGTATAAGCCTGCAAGCAACAAAAAAAAAACTGTAGAATAAAAGCATGGAAACTTTTAACCGTTTGGAAATTCAACTCACATTTTCACATCTAGGTTTAACTGACAGTTTAATCTGCGTGTTTGTTTAGTATCTTTGTATGATTATGGTTCAGATACTTACTTACTTACTTACTTATTTACTAAAAAACTTACTTACTGAATTAATAAACTTCGACAGTGCTGTTTTTGTTATTTTGTTGAGTAAGTTTAAAAAAAGGGTTGTATTAAAACAAGCAGCAAAAAAAATATATTTTTGAATAACTGAATTACCAAGAATGTCAGCACCAAGTCGACCACGTTCCGATTTGCAGGACTCCTACTTCTTTGTTGCTACCAGAGAACCTAACCCATATTTACATTTCTGCCATCGATTTCGTACCCGTTCAATATTTTCTGCTGCTCTTTTCTATAAAATTACTATTAATTATTTCTCATAAAAAATCCTCCAGCCAAGTAAAGCAATCTTTTGTTAAGTACTTGATTGACATGTTGTTTGTTTTTTGAAAAGTTTATTCCGTGGTAATATTTGATTATACTCAGGGACAAACGTAACCTATTGACGATGGCCAAAACACCGGCGGGTCGGGCAGATCGTATGCAAATACGAATACACGGGAGTGCTCCTTAGTAGGTTGCGTCCGGACGCAACTGGAGCTCTGAACGGTTCTTGTAGAAATAAAACTTGATTATCTTGAGACGCCTATAATTTCGGCCCAGATTGACCCTCCAAATATTCACAAATTATGTTACACAACTAGAGGCGTTATAGCCGAGTGTATCGGCCCTTTCGATCAATAACACGCTCCCTGAGTTTTTGGGCCCGACAAGTCACGTTGCATGCCACGTGACTAGAGCTATCTCGCTCTCCTGCTTGAGAGCCGCACATGTATGCCTCTCGCTCTTTTCTTACCATGCGGGACAGATAGGGCTCATTCTCGTTCTGGCTACATTTGCATTTCGCTCTAGCGCCACGTGACTTGTCCTGCATGTTTACGCGACTTCATGCCCACGTACGTTAGTTCACGTAGGCCACAGTGTAGCCTGTTAACTTTATCAGTCAATATACCTAGGGTCTAGTTAACTTAACATCTTTATTTACCAACATTATACATAACATACTTAGCACATAACACACATCTTTACATACTAAACATAGGAGAATAGACAACAGATAACGTAAACTTATTCTACACACGTAAATTATTAATTAATCGTTTCCTATAACACATAAATCATATAACACACTTTCTGTTAAATGTAATATAGAAATATGTTTTTCTCAACTATTTAATTTAAATCCATTAAGAAAATCAACCTACAATTTGTTCACAAATATCGTTATAACCCATATATTGAGGGGTAGAGTGCACGATCCGTTCCAACAGCCGCTGAACGCGCTCGACTGGCCACGTTACCCCTCTCTCACAGAAGAGGGACAGACTACCTTGAAATGTACTGCATTTCCCACTTTATCGTATTTCCCCAATGTACGTACGTGTTTCGGTAGTGAGTGAGATATGCCAGAGCCCATTCCCATCCCACCCTATCCCTCCGCATTTTCCCAACCTTATCTCCAAATCCATTTCTATATTTCCAAATTTAGGCAGGCATCTGGGGGCGTGCCAACGTTTGTCATTGGGTCTATGGGCGACAGTATCCACTTACCATCAGGTGGACTGTGTGCTCGTCTGCCGCCTTTGCACATAAAAAAAAAAACAAAAAATATAGAGACGTAGGTATATAAACTTCGAAACTGATTGTTACTTTGGATGTAATAATCTTTATTTGCTTAAAACTCGATACAGGATACATACTGGTGTTGAGATATAATTGCAATTCCTCAATTGTATTGTACTTACAATTCGACTTTCTTAAGAATTCTTAATTACTATTATTTCATCAATGTACAACAATCCATATCAAAACACATCACTTATTCATCAACTTTAGCATATGAAGGATTTTATATCCTGCATATTCAATTAAGTACAAATACAAGGTTTCAAAAAGGTCGGCATCAAGAAGAGCCCTCAAGTCGCCGTCGTCCCGCGAGAGATCCCTGTTTATTTGAAAATTAATAACATTCCTCTCCTCGCGTAATTTATTAATACTCCTGAAAAATTACGATTTCAGTATTTTCAGTTTTGAAGTAATAACGAGCCGCAAATCCGCTATTATTTATCACTGAGAATTACACTTGTTCCTTTGTTCGCTTTGTTTAGGCGGTATTTATGTCTTTATTGCGGAAAACAAGCCTGCTCTGCGTGAGAATAGTGAATATTACTCCCCAATTTTAAAATTTTTGTGTTTTTATTATAGAAATTAATTTATTTTCGAGTCAGTCCTTTGAGCAAGACGAAATCAAAGTCGGTCTGTGGTTGTGCGCCAAGTGTTTGTTTTTGTTCGTGTTTTTGGTGATTATGGTGATATTTACTATCTTCGACAACACAAAAGTAAGTGCAAGTGATGATGATGTCTCTAACTGATACAATACAAATAAAAATAAAAAGAGAATTTTCGGTTAAAACTACTTTGTTAATAATTGCATGCAAAATTCCCATGTGTCATGTTCACGACTTATTAAAATAAAAACAGTACCACTACAAACTTGTTTTGTTATACAATCACAAAGCCCCTTTCAAATACTATACAAAGAACACAACTGAACTGCACTTGAAAGGGTACGGGTGTCGTAAAATAGATGTTTTATTGCATTCCTCGTTGACGCGCCGCAGTAGGTCAAGCATCTTCGCAAGCGACCGACCCACAAGGAATCTCTCGCTTCGCGAGCGAGCGGGTAGACAGATAAATATCGTAAACATACCATACCAATTACCATCAGCCTATGTCTTCCCACTACTGGATATAGGCCTCTCCGAAGGCTCTTTGTATGTTTTATACACCAAAACATACAGAAGAGAAACATAAAAATAGAAGTAATTAGAAGTATAATTAGTATAATTATAATTAGAAGTGTTTCGGTAGTGAGTGAGATATGCCAGAGCCCATTCGCATCCCATCCTACCCCTCCCCATTTTCCCAACCCTTTCTCCAAATCCATTCCTATATCCTATCTCCAAAGCTGGGCAGCGCATCTGAGGGTGTGCCAACGTTTGTCATTCTTGACTAATATTGGCATATATCGTGGATGTCCATGGGCTACAGTATCCACTTACCATCAGGTCGAAGTCGCGTAAAACTGCAGTAGAACAGCCCCAGAAAGGGGAGAGTGGCACAGGGACACGGGCAAAGAAATTACTTGTAGGGAGGCAGAGCAGATACGTGCCGCAACATAGCCCTCAGCAAGCGAGTACGGCGCGTACCTCCCGACGATTCGGTCCGTATAACCAAAAGGTTGGTAGGACCATGGGCGAAGGTGGGTCACTACCATCAGGTGGACTGCATGTTCGTCTCTCGCCATAAAAAAGTATACAGAAGTAGAATCGGCAGTCTTATAGATAAAATGATTTCTTCTAGGCAACCTTCGGATGGTAAAGAGAATTCTGTAAACGAATAGAGGTACAATGAAATCAACGAGACATGAGCTTTGAGTTTGCCTGAGTGCCCACCGATTGTGTATAGTGCGAACCATTTCTACAATCGGATTGGACAATACGGCACCCACTCACCCAGATGCAAAGCTCATGTCTCGTTGCGGAAATCGGATTGGACAATTCGGCACCCACTAACACAAATGCAAAGCTCATGTCTAGTTGCGATCTTCGGATTGGACAATTCAGCACCCACTCACACAGATGCAAAGCTCGTGGCTCGTTGATTTCACTGTAGGCGGTGTAATAAAGAATGGCTTCTATTTAAACAGGCAGCAAATCATGATCAACAAAACAAACTATTTTTAAATAAATAAAGTAAGTAATTTTAAATGACAAAGAATGTCCTAATGAAGTCGACGCAGTCTAGGACTCCTGTATCTTTATTGTCATCAGAGAACCAAAACCTAACTCTTCTTTAAATTTGCTGCATTAAATTTTCTGCTAATTCAGTATTATCTACTGCTGATTTAATTATTTCTCATAAACAAGTAATGTATCTATATAAATACATACATAGCATGTAATCTATATATACGAGTATATAAAAATGGATGTTGGTATATCTGATGTTAATAGACTTCGACACCGTTTGACCGGTCACCATGAAAGTTGGCACATATATGTATTTTTCATAGAGAAGGTTTTTATACTATCCACTTTGCTGTAACTCGCCACTAGATGGCGCTGCTGCACATCAACTTCTATACCGTTCAACCGATCGCCATGAAAATACCTATGTATTTGAACACCGAGAATATTTTCGAGCTATCGACTTTTTTGTAACTCGCCACTAGATGGCGCTGCAGCACATACATTTCTATACAGTTCAATCGATCGCAAAAATCATATCGACGACAAAACAGAATAATTTGTGATTTTATATACAGAGGTAAATAAATATACACAGGCAGGACAACGTCTACCCGGTACAGCTAGTAATATAGATATGCTTAGATTAATCTATACCGAAAAATACTTTAACGACATATAACCCTGCGACATATAATACTTACAATAATTGGGTATTAACGTCTTTTGAAAATACACTTATAAAAAATATTAAAAAAAATATCTAAATATTTGTTTTTAAATTGAAATCGTAGAAAATATGTTCTCTCATATAATTAAATGACGCGTTTTTCTTTGTTTCCAAATAACTTTCAAATAGCAAGATTTATAAGGTCCCATAATTTGTAATTGCACAATTTACTAAAGGCTTTTGCACGATCTACATAAACCTAGCTATAATTAAAAACTTCATAACTCATATCCATAAAAACCTTCCGTGCCCTGAAGCCCATGATAAACTCCGTACTATATTTTCGCAACGTTAAAAGGAAACAATTGAAGGTTTTTCCGCCGTAACCGGTAAGGTAAAGGTAAATGCCCTTTTTAAGGCACTTCGTAAGGGCTTAATGTCTGCAAAAACCCACGTGCGTCAGACAAATGACCGACATGAAAAAATATATTACGAGGTACCACCATTTACCTCAAACCTTGAGGAGTTATCTTCCTAAAAAACTTCGAAAAATCCGAATTTCGACTCATCGATTGCCTGCTTAAATACTCTACTAGTCTTAAACTATAAAACCCAAACAGCAATGTAAGTCAAATAGAATATTTCAATTGTAATATGTTGATGGTCATGGTACGTAGTCGCGGAATAACTTCGATTTCAAATATATTTACTTAAGAAGACATATCGTAAAATCAATTTCATTGAACGAGACTCAATTTTTTCGTTTTTTAGAGTAAAAAAATGTCTTTTTGTAAGTAGATGGAATCGAGCTACGGTTGAGACTAAGAATAAGGGACTTTTTATGTCATTTGACTTAAGGAGGAGCAAATACCTAGCAAAGATATTCTACACCATACCATCAGCCTGTCTCTCCATTGCTGGAGATAGGTCTTCCCGTCTTCTCATCTTACCTTGTTATGTAGTGCAATTATTTATTTAAATAATGTATATTTACATTTTCTATAGGTACAATATGTAATACCATGCTTGCACTTTTTTATAGAATAGATGGCAGACGAGCGGGCGGGCCATATGATGGTAAGTGGTCTCCGATGCGCATGGACACCTGCAACACCAGGGGGCTTGCGTGTGCGCTGCCGACCTTGCAGAATCCTGTTCACAGCTCTCTTGAAGAGCCCCATATCGTAGCGTAATGGAAATATCTCGGTTGGCAGTTCGTTCCATAACTGTCGCTTATCGCTATCCTATGGTTGCTCGGATAAGTCCGCCAATTGTATAAATTCTTCATTTTTGTGATAAATAATTATTTATGTATTTAAATTAAAACTGCATCCGCGTTTCTGTTTTCTGTTTGATCTGGTGGTTCACTGGTAGAGAATGCCTTTAAGCATTAAGTTCGCCTTTTGTACATGTCATATACTTGTGCAATGAATTTTAAATAAATGTTACGTATTGTTTATTTTTATACAATAAAGTATATTATTATTATTGGCATACCATGCCATCAGCCTGTGTCTCTCTACTGCTGGATATAGGCCTCTCCCAAGGACCGCCACCACACGTGGTCTTCAGTTCCTCTCATCCAGCCACTACCGGCGACATTCTTCAAGTTGTCACTCCACCTTACCGGAGAGGTGCCTATAAATCAATTACGTTTAAAATTCTTTATTTAAATTTTCTGTCTCATTTGACGTTTTTCACTTTTGACATTTTGCATTTATGAAATTCTACATTTTCGTTCTTCTGAGTATTCGTCATTCCCCCCCCCCCCCCCCCCCCCCCTATGATCCTGATTGACGCTTACATTTCGAATATTACTTTTATTATGTTACCGGCCAACATTAAAAGAAAATCTTTTGTGAAAGTTCCACAAAATCTCAGTGCAGCCATTCCAAGCAGTGCAGAAGTTTCCTCGAGCTCTAAAAATATTCAAGAGTCGAGAAGTTTCGCCTTGCTTCAAAATGGCTGTGTTTAGTCAATTATGTATGGGTGCTGGCATAAGCGAGAATAGAGCCATGAAACTAGAGAGAATCGAGGCGATTTAGAAGATTCTTATCAAGGAGATTATCGCGGCATTATCGAAAAGAAGATCATGCCGTGTGGTGTCGGCCGGCTGTACAATAACATCACCCTCTTCTCTCTTCTCGTCTCTTCTCGTGGGTATCGTAAAAGCTGACTAAAGATTAATGAAGCCGCTACTATAGGCGCTGACCATCTCCACCATCTCTAAAACAGTGGACTCACCAATCGGCTTGGCCAGCGTGGCGTTCTAAGACCACATATCCTTCATGCACAAGACAAATTCCCCCCAAAATCCACCTCTTCAACTGCTCCGGAGTCGTCGCTCTGGACTGCGGGTAAGTACATCCACCGCTTCTGCGCATCATCGCTCTTTTTGATTATAGACTTTTTGTTGTTTCGTACCTGGATTACTCAACACGAATGTGATTAGGTACTCAAAGGAAATATCCGACATGTGGCTCAGTAAGAGAGCTGTGAACAGGAGTCTACGAGGTCGACAGCGCAATCGCATGCCTGGTGTCCATGGGCGGGGGTTTTAAATATTTTATTCTAGAGTTTATTTCAATAAAGTGACGACGTATGTGGCATCTGTGGCGTATGTGGCATGGGCCCAGCGCGGGGATGTCCGTGAACTTTTGTTTTGCGCTGCTACTTTTGTTGTAGCATAATGCTGAGTTACAACCATTTAGTATAGTACCAACTACTTGTAATATTCATAATGATTTCTAATGTATTAAGATGTGAAGTAAGCTGTTATTAATTCAATAAACTATTCATTCATTCAGTTATTGTGTCACCCGCTCGTCTCCCATTTCTTCTATAAAAAAAGAACGTACGTTCTTTATTTTCACCAAATAATATGTGAATGAATAAATGAGTGGCGCTAAAATTTTCATGCGCTTACAAAAGTAACGCATGTCGCAATTCTTTACATGCTCATGTCATGAGTAGATACAGGCGATGTTTTATCTCACTCATCAAGCTGTTCTTATTGGAAAAAGGGCGATGTTTTATCACACTCATCAAGCTGTTCTTATTGGAAACAGGAGGACGTGTTTTCTATGTTATCGGTCACACACACCTTGTTATTACATATAAAATTCAGTAAACAATCCCGTTGTTTGCGTGCCTCAGAATATATCAGTAAGTAGCGAGACTGACGCGACAAGACGATCTGCGCAAAAGAATACGGAAAAATAGCGGTCCGCTGCGCAAACTTTTAGGTAATTTATCGCTTTACTATACACGTCGCCACAGTTAAGCAAACATACAGAGAAGCATTGCGATCGCGCACGCCGCGGCTAAAAACTGATGCGATTTTCTCTGTATTTTATTTTCAATCTAACTTGAATCATTTATTTTTTATAAATAAAGAACTCAGTAATACCTAATCCAAATTCTAGGACCATAGCTGCTATGGTCCTAGGACAACTGCTGCTAAGCAAATTAGGACAACACACCTGCTAAATATAATATTTAAGCTAGCAGACTTAATTCGTCTTTTAATAATCACCTCTGTTACACAGTATAAAAGACAAGTGTGTCATCACACGTACACAAGTCACGGCTTGTTTATATGCATGTTGTATTTATACTAGCAATTACACATTAACTCACAATTCGTCACGTCGCTGCAATTAGTCAATTCTACGTAGTTACATCTTCAAAAACGGCACACAAACTAGGAAACAATAATACATGCATTTTTATGCAAAGACTTTACTTTTTTCTACGCCTGTTGCGATCTTGGGTAGTTAGGCGTGTACATCTTAATCCTGTCAAAATGAAAATTTTTAATACCTTTACAAAAACTAAAGTATAAAGTCAAGCTGCTTGTAAATCTTTCAACATCAGATAAGTTCTAAAAAGAGAAATTATAAGGCTGAACCTAAGTCATTTTATTTTATACTCGTAAATATTGTACGACCCATATCAAAGCACCAACCGAAATCTCTTTATTATTGGATATACGCCTTACCCGAAGTTACACATGATCTTCGGTTTCATTCATCTCCAGCTACCGACAAACTTCTTCAAGTCTTCGGTCCATGCGACCGTAGGGCGTGCCAAACTGCGCTTCCCAGTACCCAGTACATGGTCTCCATTCAAGGACTGGTATATCCCGTCGGTTGTCAGTCCTGCAGCACTGTACGGACTACCATGTATGGAGTATCCTTGTATCCCAAAGTCACACTTCTGTTTTACATTCTAGAAATAAAGCACTTATACTCTATTCCCATTAAGAAAAAAGTAATCCATCCAATGTAAGCATAACACAGCGTTAATTGGTCAATCGAGGAACGCTCCTCTCGTAATTGGTTAATAGGTGAAATCACGTTACTTATAGTGGTGGCATTACTTTTTCTTAACTTGATCGGAGTGTAAAATCTTTTTCGCGATAATAACGTGCGCAATACAAACCCGTATATTCCGTACCTACCAATCGCGCACCGGCAGCGTACAAACAAAACACTAAAATGTAATTGTTTTGACTGCCGGCCCTCGTAAACTCCACACGTATGATTCGTTTTCACAATATCTTTGGACCCTCGCATTTCAGTTTGGGAAAACTTGCCATTACGGTCTTTAATAAATCGTCTTTAATAAATTGCGTGGGCTTAGATACGTTACGTCAAGCCCTTTTATGTCCTGTGTGATTTTATCCAAGAGCAATTATTATTGCCGAGATTGGAGATATCTCCGTCAGCAGTGGCATGTACGCCAGAGGTCATGGGATTGAATTCCTCCATTTTCTTTCGAATCTTTATCTAGATTAATAGTTTTTTAGTTGCCAGACTTCAGTTGGAGAATCTATTTTTGAACACTTTCCCTATTCAATTCATTTATAAACGGCAATGTCTCTATGACTATATGTTTGTTCATCTTTCTGTTTATTCACATTTATGAGATTTAAGATTTAAATAATTCAACTACTTTCACTTATATCAAAAATTAAACAAAATTATTGCAGACTATTTTTGAGCGCGTCGTACTTCTTTAAGTTGAAGAGGTCTTTCCATTAAGCTACGATGTGGGGTTCTTCAAGAAATCTGTGAATAGGATTTTGCAAGGTCGGCGGCGCGCCCGCATACCCCCTGATGTTGCAGGTGTCTATGGACGGCGGTAACACTTACCATCACGTGGGACCGCTTGCTCGTCCGTGCACTTGCCTATAAAAAAAAAATAGAATATATTAATTTAGGAAACCTATGAAATTTATTTTGTTGTATTATTTATTATTTTGTCGTTAATTTATTCTGGTGATTTGTGTTGATATTTGCGTGTGTCTCTGGACCCATAGAAAATTACAGTGTGGACCATTGAATTTGGCTTTATTAACATTTATTTGCTTATTATTAGTTTAACCAAACAAACAAAAATCGTACACTATCCGTGTAAAGTTACAGAAAGACACTAGTTTTTGAATAAACTTAATTCCACCTACAAAAAAAATTGCTTATTATAATATATATAAGTATAATATGAGTATAGGTATTGTATATATATTATTGTAATTGTACTGAATAATAGCAACAACACATGTGGTAATACGTGGATAATGTAGTTGATTGTACAATAAACACTAGAATGTTTATTTGTAGCTTTTAGTAATATTGTAGTGTACAATTGTTTATTGTTCCAAATGAAATAAAATAATGACTAAACAACACTCGAAAGGATATGCTCAGAACAGACCACGCGCCAACATATTGTGCTACGTGGTGCTACCAAGAAACATTAAACCAGAAAAGAGTGCTACTTAATCCTTTGGAATAAAGCTCATAGACATTGTTGTTATAAAAATCCAAGTGTATATCCGTGTATTGAACAAGGCTGTATTTCTCGCGTTACCCTCAAGACGTGTTTTACATGTCAGATGTCTAATTTTGCGTGTTTCTGTCTGTTCGCCTCTACCTTTCCTTAATACCTGTCTAAACCGATTTTTTATTACCATTTTCATTTTTTGTGGAAGAAAATTTTTATTTATAGCATAATAAATGTCCCATCGGTATCTCGTCTAAAGGCTAAAAATATGTCTTAAATATATAAAATAATAAGAATCAGTAATCGGAATGATAGTCAACGAATTCTTTTTTTTTTTGTTTACTCATCTCAGGTAACAATGTCCATAGAATATACAAGACAAAATAAATAAAATTTGAAACTAAATAATATGTTCACTACTATGCAGTGTGCTGGCCGTTGTCCTTCGTGAGACGTTTGTGGTGTGACGGGACTCGCAACACATCCCCCACCCCTCTGCAACCGCGCACAGGCAAGGCCACATTTCTCTTGTTTGTCTATAACTCCCAACTTTTTTGATGGCACTGACTACCTTTAGCAGTAAAGTAAAGTAAAGTAGCAGTAAAGGGTGATACTAATCCCAGGGCAAGTAATCCAAGGTCACTTCATAAATATTTGCAGGCAGATACCATGAAAAATTATTTTAAAAGCGATAATTTCAAAGCTCTAAACTAAACAATAAAATCGGAGCCAATAATTGAAATTCTGGTACTTTTCGGATCGGATAATATTATTCTATCTGACATTGGAATCAACGCAGCCGGGTGGAAACGGATTCCTTATAATTCTAAGTGAAAACTCAAATGTGTTTCAATTAAAATAACAAACAAAGCGGTAGCTGAAAGCTTTGCGTTTTTATTAAAATCTGAAGGCTTTCGAGGCTCAAAAATGTTCAATCAAATCGGAAACAAAGGGCGGTTGAGGACGACTCGAAAGAGGGTTTTGCCCCACTTTGGGAAAAGCTGAGCGATCAGCGGAGCGTTTAGGGCTTATATATTTAATTACCTATATATTTAATTATATAATGTATTCATTGATTATGTATACCTTGTATGTATTATATTATATTCTTATGTATATATGTACGAGTGTAAGTTTGTATATATGTATATGTAATAATGTATTATATTTATTTTACCACACCATCTAAATTGTGTCTTTCATGCACCTCCTAATTGAACTTCTCCGATCATCCCAAAGGTTGGCTGGTGGAGAATGCCTTAAGACATTAAGCTCGCCTTTTGTACGACATTGTGCAATGAAGTGTAAATAAATAAAAAAAAGTATGCGTAAATTTTGTCATTAAAAGCAAAATAAAAATAATTTGAATATCACTGCGAGTGGGTTAGAATGGTGTCGAGGGGTATTCAGCTTTTGTCATCAGAGGCATGTTTTGTATTTCCATTGGCTGCGCAAAAACTTAGTGGAATTCTAATTTTCAGCTGTAAGTTGTTCAGTTGATGTTTAAAAGCTGTTTAGTGGGTCCCATTTGGTCAGTGTGACGTTTCAAAGATATGCCATGTGCGCAAGACAATATCTATGCATGAGGATGCCCCATGTCTGATTGCAAGGGCTGAATACTGAAAGGGCTGATTGCAATAAGTAAATAAGATACATTCTAATTTATATTTATTTTAAGAACATAATAATAAATAGGAACATTGTACCATCAGGAAGAATCTACCTCTCTGCTGTTTACCACAAAAAACAAATTGCAAAAACAACTTTATACAAAATAGTAATAAGAAACAACCGCTCCGCTAACCGCTCCGCTAACCGTCCCGCCATCCGCCCTCCCTCTTCGTGTGCCCTTCGTGGTCCATCAAATTAAATTCGGCTCTGAAGTAATCCTCGTGGTCCAATTACCGCGGGCCAGATTCTGGAGCCATCAGCTTGATAACCCTCGCTTCTGGTAATGACATTATAGCCAGAGATTGGTAATGATGGGGAGGGAACTAGCGATCGCTATAAAGTGCCATTATCCAGCGATCGAGGAGTAGTAACTCCTACCCTTTTGTTCGACAATAGGTAATCTATATAAGTATATATATAATAAAACAGTAAAAGGGTTGAGTCTGTACAATGACTTATTTTTTTTTAAATGGCCGGTCTATTCAAAAGCAAAAGAACGCCAAACAGTAGTTTTAAAAAAATGTGTCTGTATGTTCATCTGTTCCTCTGTATGTATGTTTGTCTGTATGTCTGTTTGTTTGAGCATCACGTAAATTACTCAACGGATTATGATCGGGCTTTCACTAATGTAGAGCTATGTATCCAGAAGGAAAACTGGTGTATGTGTCATATTCATATGAATTGAAATTGACATTTACTTGGTTCATATTTTGGGTACATACATTAGGTGTTAATTGTTATCAATATATTCCTTCAAAAGGCTTCAAAAGCGTGCGAATATTTTAAATGTTCAAATAAAAAATAATAATAAATATTCAAATATCTCAAATTATTCACTTCAATATTAATCAATTTGATCATTACAGTGTATAATATTATGATTGATTTACAATGTCACATAAATTATTGATACAAGGAAGTAGAGTTACAGAGGAACAAAAAATGAATTACTCAAAAACTACTGGATGGATTTTCGTCCGTGAAATCCATCATGTCAGTGGTTTTACAGGCGTTAGAAATCTTTTACAGTTAGTCCGCGCGAGCGAAGCCGCAGGTAGAAGCTTAGGTAGAAGAATACCTTTAGTTTTTATAATATAGCATATACATGGATATAAATAAATAACGCCGCACTCAATGGCCCACACTAGGATTCCCTGTATCGTGGATCCAGACAAACACACAGACGAACACACATACCCAGACTCGAACAAGCATTTGTCTCTAAACAAATGAATGTCCGGCCGGGAATCGAACCCGGGACCTTTGACAGGCAGAATTATTACCAACTGCGCCAATCGATAGCAAACCCCAATCCCGCTGGGCGCACCCGATTGGCAAAGTTCTCTCTCTCGCAGTAAAATGTAATACATTTTCCATTCCTATCCTATTTCACTAAGTACGTAATTGAGATATGCTGGGGTCCATTTCCCATTCCATCCCATCCAATCCCGTTGAATAGAGATAAAGTATACCTAATCGAATAAAAGAAATCCTTTATTCTTTCTACTATTAACTCCGGAGGATTGGGAGATGTACCATAGATAGATAAAATTGTTTATTGCACACCAAAACAAAACAAAACAGTAACGGACTTTGTAACACATGAAATGCACAAAAGGCTGTCTTATCGCCGATAGCGATCTCTGCCAGACAACATTTGGATAGAGAGGTGTAATGAAGAATCGAGAGCAATTCTGAATATGCAACCAGGAATCTAAGTCAGCAGACAGGGTGTCACCAGCTGGGCTCATGAATATCAAAAATATCCAGAGAAATCCAATTGTTCAATCAAACACTTGTTCAATCAAATTGTTTGAATTATTTTAATAGAAGAGAAAATTCCAAAAAAAAAGAATTTAATATTTATTCACCAAACAAAGAGAGAAATTTAGAGAAAACAAAGAAAAAGAAAACATTGACAGAATGACAGAAAATAATATGTATATTTGTACGAGTATATTCAGTCAGCAACAGGTCAATCTATACACATGGGTACCATACTAATAAGGTCCAGTTTTGAATGGTTTTATTTATTTTTTTGGGTACATTATCATGTTGCTGTGTATGTATGTATCTGAGTATTGTATATGTATTATTATTCTTATACATATTAACTGTTATTGCACGTACCGCACCAGCACTGCATAGTTCAGAGGTTGACTAGAAGATAATGCTTCAAAGTTTAACGCCGCCTTTTGTCATTCATGTCAGTGAATAAATAAAATAATTATTTCTTTTATTTTTTATTTTTACAAGTTTCTTTTATTAATTTTTTTTAATAAATACCTATTTGTTTCGAAATACAATTTTAATATGTATTAATAATAAGTATCATAAACTATAAGTTTGAAAGTATATGGTACACGATTGACGCAGCAGATCGGCTGCAGTTCTAAGAAGGCGGTTGCGGAAAAACTTAACAGCTAAAGATTCGTGACACATTTCAAGTTAAATTGGTAAGCTAGAAATCAAATTAGAAAATAATGTTGACATTGAATTCTACTTAGGAGTTGTCCATGTTGGCAGCCATGAGAAACCACTAGCTACAATCTGCGGTGATTTAATCGCAAGTGTTAATTTTAACAGTAACTTTCCAGGTTACAAATTAACAGCAACAAGTACAAATTCTTCCAAGAAAACGTTTCACACTTAATTTTCCTCAACTTCAAAACTGTAACAAATTTTATCTGTGGTATATTTTTGTCTATAAAATAAATGACAGATTTTTATTATTCTAATAATTTCTTCATGATATGTCACTCTTCTACTCGTATTTATATGAAAATTATATTGTCGTACAATCACGAAACTATGTTATCACACTACTATTGGCACTGTACTAGGTAATAACCTGTTTTACAGATAATTATTACTACTCGTATAATTACAGAAACAGTGAACAAATTTCAATAATTATCTGCCGGACACTTAACGTGTAAATTGTCTTGAGCATGAAGGATGTATGGGCCTTAAAATGCCACGCTGGCCAGCTGGTTGGCTATTTCACCTTAGAGATTGAGTAGTTCCTCACGGCGTCTGGTAACGGCTTATGTAGCGAATCAGAATTACTATGAACCCACAACATTCCACATTAACAGTTTGCATTAAATACTTTTTACTTTGAACTAAATGTATTGAGACACTAGTGATTATCGATAAAGTAAGAGTTAACCGTAACTTTATCGATAATATTCAGACAATCAAATTAACAGAGGCCTAGAGAACTGTGGGCAGCCGCGAGCAGACACCAATTATCGTGTTTCAATTAACTGTTAATATTACATAATTGTTATTGAGAATTAATATTAGCCGAATGACATTGACTCCTTGGTAAATGGAGTAGGTTTTTTGTACGTATGTATTTTTTTTTTTAAGAAAAACATAGCAAATAAGCAGATAGTCCATGTGGTGGTAAGTGAATACTATCGCCCAATACATATATATATGATAACATTCCCACAGCCGCTGGCGCGGCCGACTGGCCACGTTACCCCTCTCTCACAGAAGACTACCTTGAAATGTACTGCATTTTTTACTTTATCGTACTTCTCTAATGTACGTACGTGTTTCGGTAGTGAGTGATATATGCCAGAGCCCATTCCCATCCCATCCTATACCTCCCCATTTACCCAATCCATTCCTTAATCTGCAGAAGTAGGCAGCGCATCCGGGGGCGTGCCAACGTTTAACATTCTGGTCTGATGTTGGCATGTATGGTATGGATGTCTATGGACGACAGTATCCACTAGCCATCAGGTGGACTGCATACTCGTCTGCTGCCACCTTCTTTCTATAAAAATTAAATTAACTTTAATTAAATTAATTGAAGTTGATAATAAATAACTTAATTTAATTATTTAATTTGTTTTTGTTCATTAATTTCATATTTTTTTTAAAATTGTTTATTGGATTATTTTTTACTTGAATTTTATTTCATTGGTTAATTTGATTTCGAATTTGAATTAAATTGAAGCATTATTTAATTATTTTTATTTATATCCGATTGATCAGCTTTAATTATTTTTAGTCTAAATTTAGGTCCTGCGCTCTCCTAATTGCTGTGCCCTACTGGGTCCACAATGTTATCATAGTTCTAAGTTCGCCAATTTGGAATGCAATAAGTATTGAGTATTGAGAATGCCTTCAGAGGTTTAGGAATAAATTTTGATTTGTATCTCGCGCTATTCTAACCGTAACCGTGACCAGCCCTTTTATCGTCCACTGTTAGGCATGGGATGTCATGCACATTATCTCCTGCATCAGGAATGTATGGCCTCAACACCCCACGCTCGCCAAGCGGATGGGCAATCTATACTTCTATACTAATGTAATAAGTAAATAAAAAATGTGTGTTTGTGGGTATGTTGGGGGTAATCTCTGGAACTACGGAACCGATTTCAAAAATTCTTTCACAAATAGGAAGCTACATTATCCGTGTCTAAAATATAGGCAATATTTTATTTAGAAATTTTGATAAAAAATTTTGAAAGAAAAAACTCTTATAAACCGAAGCGAAGCGAGGGCGGGTCGCTAGTGGCTTATATTATGTTTCAAGTAATTCAATTTATAGTGATAATTTAATATATATGTATATAGTTATCAATATACATCACTAGGTAATTTATTTATGTAGCAATTAAACAACCTTGAACGGTTTAAATCGCGTATATATAACATTATTTTTATCTCGACGTTTCGAACACTTTGCAGTGGACGTGGTCACGGGGTGTCACTAATGTTAAATATACGCGATTTAAACCGTTCAAAGTTGTTTAATTGCTATGTATAGTAATCGCAAAAACCTAAAAAAATATTAAATTTATTTATGTTCTTAAAAATCTTCGCAACTCGATGGATTTAGAAACGCTAAAGATGGTCTACTTTGCATTGTGTCAATCCTTACTGTCTTATTGTGTTACAGTATGGGGAGAGAGCCGTGATGAAGGTTGTTAGCAGAAAACCTTGCCTCTCAATTATATTCGGAACTTTTGACTGTCCGAAAACAATTTTTTTTCTTTTTTAGAGAAGAGGGCGGACGAGCACGCGGTCTCACGTGATGGTAAGTGTTACCGCCGCCCATGGACACCTGCAACACAAGGGGGTATGCGGGCGCGCCGCCGACCTTGCAAAATCCTATATGCCAAACTGTCCTGCGTAAACTATCTGACGTAACATCAACTAAAAATACCAAAAATTTAGACTCATATGCACTCACAGAACTGCAATTGCAAAACAATTCTTTGATATAATAAGCTCTCATCTTTCGAACAAAATTAACCAAAATTTGGACATTATTTCACATAAATCTACACGATATAAAAATTAAACTTAAAAAATACCTACAAAATTTAAATTACTACCAAATAGAAAATCTATTAAACCAACAACATTTGGTAAAATTTAATTATGTAGAATGCAAACACACAACTCCATCCATTTTCCTCTATTTCACACATGCATATATACATGCATACACTCATGCATACATACACACATTCATACATACACTCTCACACTACATTATTCACAGAAATGTAGGAATGATGTATACAGGTATACTATACACAGGCACGTACTGACATAAATGCAAAACGAAAAGAATTGTGTCAATTGCCTAACATAATCTAAAGAGAACGCTGACTTAGAAGGTACAGGTTTATACCTAGTTTGGGAGTCAGAGGTCCAATAATTTGTTTAATGTTTACAAAATTATAATTGTGCTACTGGATGTGTTTACTTTACCAACTGGATTTTGTAAGTGTAATTTTGTAAATGTAACAAGTGTAATAATAAAATATTTTTCATTTACATTTTCATTCATGTTATGTAGTAGTGTACCCCCAGGTAAAAACATTCTTCAAACAATACATATAATACCCAGGGTATTGTATGTATTGTTTGAAGAATGTTTTTATTGATTGCACGATGCACCGCCCTTCGTATTTATGTTTAACCAAAGGCTGACTGGCAGAGAATGCCACTAGGCGTTAAGTCCGCCTTTTGTACAATGTTTCTTTGTGCACTATAGTTTAAATAAATAAGTAAATAATGTAGTACAGTGACTCACCAGTTTTTACCATATCTATCTCAGCCTATCTCTCCACTGTTAGATATAAGGCCTCTCCCAAAGCTCGCCAAAGAATTCGAATTTCTTTAAGTATCACCGGCGAAATTCTTTAAGTCGTCGATCCATCTGACCGGATGATGTCCCACACTGCGCTTCCCGGTACGTGACCTCCATTCGAGGACTCGTCTACCCCATCGGTTGTCGGTCCCGGATAGAAGCCGGGTAGGCGAAAAGACATGAGGTAGAGCTATTCTAAAGCCGGTCAATCCTACATATACAAATCATATTGACATTATGTGTATTAGATAAAACAGAAACTTAAAAAAAACATTCTGTTAACGATGACGCCTCAAGTTAGTAACGTAAGATGTATTTTATTTACATTTGTGATTTACATTTGTATTTTGTGATATTTGATTGTACATTTACAGAGTGTTGTAATGCCCTATTGTTATTAAGAATTTATGTATATGTGTAGTATGTGTTTTATGAATAAAGACAACAACGGAAATTAAAAGTAACTCCAAAGAAAGACGCGAGTTGTAAAACTCAAACTGTAAGCGTCAATATTATTATTGTTGTCCTTGTCTAAAAATTGTCTGTCCTTATCATGTGCTATCTCGCTCCGACGTATGTATTGAATAAAGATAGCCTGAGGCGCCCCCAGTCGGACGATACACGAATCCTCTCGCTACCGTAGAAGCTAGTTGAGGCATTTAAATCCGAAATATAAGTAGGCCCGGTTTGAGTGCGATCAGTGGCTACTGGGAATTCAACTTGGCAACTTAGCAACTGAACTGAACATTAAACAGTAAATCACTGCATCCAACAGCCGATGGGCGCACTCGACTGGCCACGTTACCCCTCTCTCACAGAAGACTACCTTGAAATGTACTGCATTTCCCACTTTATCTTATTTCCCTAATGTACGTACGTGTTTCGGTAGTGAGTGAGATGTGCCAGAGCCCATTCCCATCCTATCCCTCCCCATTTCCCCAACCCTTTCTCCAAATCCATTCCTATATCCAAAGGTAGGCAGCGCATCCGGGGGCGTGCCAACGTTTGTCATTTTGGACTAATGTTGGCATGTATCACGGATGTCTATGGGCTACAGTATCCACTTACCATCAGGTGGACTGTATGCTCGTCTGCCACCTTCGTCCATAAAAAAAAAAAAAGCTCTCACTAGTAACACCGCGCTCTCAAGAATAGTGTCTCAACGCCTGCTTCTACACATCTTGATCGGCACCTCAGAGACATCCGACTGTATGTTCGTGTACCGTCAGTACGGGCAAGCTCCTCGGGCCTAGTTTTAACCGCGACCCCACTCGAGTTTCATTTCACTACCCGTCGCCCGTACACTCACCATCCTCGGTATACGCAACACATTCATACGCGAAACTATTCCTATTTGAGTGTTCCGTAAATATTTAAAGACATACGTATGCTCTGCGCTCCAACATCCCGATACACTCGCCTGCGTTTTTATATTCAGATACTACTCGCTTATTTTTCGAACCACAGACTAAATAACTAGCACAGAAATATTGCAGTTATCTCGCAGGGTTTCCGATGCACTAACGAGGGGAGTACACTCTGTGTATTCCACTAGTGATTGCATTTGGAGTATGTATGAGACGTCGATTCGTTCTCATCAATCAAACAGTCAATATGAGAGTAGTTCGATTTAAAAGGGCCGCTTTTTCTCTAGTATATGTGGGAGAAATGAGAGGGACGTGTCATATTTGTCAACGTCTTAGGAACATTGGCTCGGCATTTGTTAGAAAATTTGTCCGGATACTGTGTGCGCCGATAAAAATTCCAGTCGATCGTGTCGCGGTACGAAATTACTTTATATTTGTCGGCTGTGTGATTTGTCGTATAGAATAGATAGCTGTGCTCGGAGTTTGTTTACTTAATAAATCGTTAGAGGATACAAAAAACAAAATATATGTGCTTAAACAAAAACTCCTAAAACGTTTCTGGGGAGAGATAATCAAAATCAAAGTTATAACTTTCAATATTAATTAGCACGCTGCAATCCAACAGCTGCCGGGCGCGCTCGACTGGCCACGTTACCCCTCTCTCACACAAGACTATCTTGAAATGTACTGCATTTCCCACTTTATCTTATTTCCCTAATGTTTTCGTGTAGTGTTCACGTGTTTCAGTAGTGAGTGAGATATGCCAGAGTCCATTCTTATCCTATCCCTTCCCACGACCCCAACCCTTTCTCCAAATCCATTCTTTCATCAACAAAGGTAGGCAGTGCATCCGGGGGCGTGCCAACATTTGTCATTTTGGACTAATGTCGGCATGTATCGCGGATATCTATGGGCGACAGTATCTACTTACCATCAGGTGGACTGTATGCTCGTCTGCCGCCTTCATCCATTAAAAAAAAGTTTTAGCAAAGATTTTATTTTTGTTTATCTTTATGTTTTCCGATGATTTATCACATCTAATTTGGGCTTAAATAAATATTTCATTACTAGCACATATTCAGTCGTTGTATCACTTTTTATTTACTGGGTTTAAAGACGTTATCATCAATCGATATTATTTTGTTTAGATGTCCTCTATCGTTCAACCCATTGAATCTAAAATATTTTTTTGGAAGATAACGAGAATAGGAACACCAGTAACAAAACAACTTTGCTGTAACGTTTGACGCTCACCCGGAGAAATGGTAAATGATAAGAAATGGTAGAATGGTAAATGGTATTACCGTTTTACATGATATATTAATTTTCGATTAAAATCACACCCCGTCTTGAAATTGAAACATAATTATAACAGTAGATTTTTCAGCGTGGGACTAGTGACGAAGAAACTTCTATGAACTTTATTTCTATGAATTATTCTTTGGTAGAACAAAACGTAGGGCTAGTAGGAAAAATGAGTCTCATTAGTTCTACACTCGAATAGGGGCGGGGCGGGGGCGCGGGGGGGGGGGGTGTAACAGTGTAAAAACAGCGCCGCGACATTTGTTGTAGCGTTGTAGCATATGCTGACTTACAGCCATCTGGCGCATTAGCAACCACTTGTAATATTCATATTGATTTCTCATGTAGGTATGTATAAGTGTAATAAGTTGTTATTAAGTCAATGAATGATTCATTTATTCGTGATTAAATATTTTGATAAAAAAAAGAAAGTGCATATTCCTCGGATGGCGAACAGTAAGTACGTCAATTAGGTCAGATGTTCCTTCAACGGTAGTTTTAATGGAAGTCGTAACATTGTCTATTCGTGGACATTGTTTTGTGCGTAAGAGAAGTACGGTTTTAAAACGCCACGCTGGTTAACCGGCCGTGTGGTGTCGGCCAGTTTTACAATACACCACTCCTTCTCTTTCCGTAGATGTCGTAAAAGGCCACTCAGAAATAATAAAGCGGCTACCACAAGCCCTGAGGAACTACAGCACATCTAAAAGTGTGGACTGGCCAATCCGCTTGGCCAGCGTGGCGTCAGCTGTGTGCAAAAACATAA
The DNA here is from genome assembly GCA_914767545.1 of Sesia apiformis. Taxonomy (NCBI): domain Eukaryota; kingdom Metazoa; phylum Arthropoda; class Insecta; order Lepidoptera; family Sesiidae; genus Sesia; species Sesia apiformis. The sequence goes on along the minus strand of OU611972.1, from coordinate 9,517,741 downwards.
ATCAAATTATTTTTTCATTTTTAATCCGGATTTAACGCTGAAGACAAAACACAAACAAAACTCTCCGCATCCACGTGCGTCCGTATTTGTACAGGTGAAAATGTATATTACCGTGTTTTGCGTGGAAGCTGAAAAAGGCATTGTCGGCAAACTGACCGCGTGCAAACGATGTTAGGGAACACTCCCGCCTGTGGACAATTTAATTTTTATCACGATCATTTGCGTAGCGTCAGCAGAGAAAGCTATTTAGAATTTAGAGATTTTATCTAGAGAGATTTAGAATTTATATTAGATTTAAATTTACAATTCTCAAATAATAGATAATTGAGTATAAATAAGTAACAAGCCGTGGATCGCCGGCCGGCTATAGAATAGCACATCCTATCTCCTCTTGTGGGTGTCGTGAAAGGCGACTAAGTTATAGCAAAGCGGTTTCTAAGAGCCCTGAGGAACTAAATCACCACTAAAAGAGTGGACTTACCAACCCACTTGACCAGCGTGACGTTTTAAGGCCACACATGCCCCATAACAGGTCCATATGCATGAGGGATGCATTATTATACCTCAACATGGATGCAGTTGAATCTATACCTCAACTGTTGGATATAGGCCTGTGTTAAGTCACGTGTCAGGGTAATAAGGTCCCTTAATTTAACAAGTTAATAACAAATTAATGGCAATAAGGAAAATCCTGACACGAAAGATTGAGCACCTCACCCAAGTACATCCGTATACGCAGTTTAAAAACATTCGCCTTTCCGCATCATTTCCACTGTGAAATCGCAAGCTATGAAAGGAAAATAAAGGAGCTCGATTGAGACATTTTCGCGGTGACACATTTTATTTAGGCTTTAATGTGACGTCAGTGTTAAAAAGATGGATGGCAAATATAATAAAAGGAGAGACGGCTTTGTGAGACGCGGGGTGTAGAGGAGGGGGGCGTCATGGCGTGAACACAATGATACTTTTATGCCGGGCTCAGGAATCAAAAGGCTTTTGGGCTATTCGACCCCACAGCTAGGAGCACAGTATACAACAAACGGTATATTAAATTAGAAGTATATTAATCTTATGACACGAGTGGTGATAATTTAGATGTATTTACTACTCCCGTAGTAAGGTTAAGATCGGAATTGACAACGGACGGGACAGACAAGTGCTTGAATGGAGATCACGTAGCGGAATACGCGGCGTTGGATTCCCTTGAAGTTGACTCTTTGAAGTTGTGTACCGGCGGTGGCTAGATGAAAAAAAGCGAAGATTGCGTCGACGAACCTTATGAGACGCCTATATTCCAGCACTCATCGATTTTGTATATTCCCATATTGAATCCAGCAGTAGAAAGGCCTGAGGGTATGATAAAACAATTTAACCGAATCCCGATTAGATCTGGAGAGCGGAATATCGTGTATTGGGGCAGTCCTTGGAAAACTCTTTATTGAGCAGTGCAGGGACACTCAATAATTCCCTATATCCTTGTGCCATAGACGCAAAAAGATAAATACAAATTATTCGTGGCCCACTGACTAATTTTTCAATAAATTTTGTGGTGTATGCAGTTTTACCACAGGAACGAACACCTCTAGAGAACCAATAATTAGAAAGATAGACGTCAGCACGCGGTTCAAAGTTAGGAAATTGTAGCCCTACTCGGTATATATTGACATTTCTAGGCGTTGACTGTCCACCGTGTGCCGTTTGTGTGCGTGAGGCGTATTTGTGTGCATTTCAAGCGGTTATTTTTAAAGGGATTACTTTATTTTTATTTATAAACTTTATTAGTCCAAATAAGCGGATGGTGTCGACCGGTTATAAAGTAGCACCAGCCGATCTCGTCCCGTGGATGACGAAAAAAGCGATTAAGGAATAATAAAGCGACTACCACAAACTCTGAGGAACCACACCACCTTTAAAAGAGTGGACTCGTCAACCCACTTGACGAGCGTGCAGGAGACATCGCTCTATCCAGCAGTGGATAGCGCTGGTTGCATTGCATTGCATTAGCCCTTAACAAAATAACAATAATATAGTTTTTTGTAAATTTGCCTGAATACTTTATAAACAGTGTCATTGAATAAAAGCCTCCTCCATCTTTTTCCAAATGTTCCTATGGGAAAGATAGGATCCCGTGTTGCATTCACCCACCACCACCTCGTCAACCCGGTGTTCCATTGGCCTTCCTCATTTTCTATTCCGTAGTAGACCTTTTTATTTTGACACTATTTTAGTCCATTCGCCGTCTTTCATGAGTGTCACGTGTCCATTTTCACCATTGAAGTGGAAGAGATTATATATACTGCCCCTTTAAATATATTATGTCAACGTCCGGACATACACAAGGCACACATAGAGACCACACACGGCACACATAGAGACCACACACGGCACACATAGAGACCACACACGAAACACATAGAGACCACACACGGCACACATAGAGACCACACACGGCACACATAGAGACCACACACGGCACACACAGAGACCACACACGTCTCTCGACGACAATGTTTCGGTAAAGCCAACCATTTCGATTGAAACCATTCTATTATTCCGCACTGAGCTTAATACACAAAATGTACTAACGATACAACATTGGAACACGATCGGAATATTTTCTGGTGTAAGAAAGAAAGGAAAATAACTTTCATTTCTGTTATAACTTTATTTAACAGAATTTTCTTTGAAATGGGACAATTCAAAAATAGTTTATTAAAACACAGAAAAATATATGTTAAATTCGTGGTAATAGTCTTTCTTTTTTTATAGAAAGAAGGCTGCAGACGAGCATACAGTCCACCTGGTGGTAAGTTGATACTGTCGCCTATAGACATCCGCGATACATGCCAAAATTAGTCCAAAATTACAAACTTTGGCACGCCCCCGGATGCGCTGCCTACATTTGTTGATGAAAGAATGGATTTGGAGAAAGGGTTGGAGCCATGGGAAGGGATGGGATGGGAATGGGCTCTGGCATATCTCACTCACTACCGAAACACGTACCTACGTACATTGGGGAATATGATAAAATGAGAATTGCAGTACATTTCAAGGTCGAGTCAAGTGCGCCCAGCGGCTGTTGGATTACAGCGTGCACTCTTGCCCTCCCAAAAGTCATTATTACCCAATCTAAGTAAATGTGGTGTGGGCCGGCTTTAGAATATCACCACCACATCTCTTCCCGCGAGTGCCATAAATGGCGACTAAGGAATAACAAAACTGCTACCACAAGGCCTGAATATCTACACCATCTCTAAAGGAAAAAACTCGAAAGCCCACTTGGCCACTTGGCAGTCAATGCGCCAAGGAGGCCAGTGGCAGTTAAAAGGGCTGGTTATGGTAATCTACATAAATCTAATAAACATTCTAAAGGCTCATTTACACAAGGAGAGTTTCTCGAACGGTTCTGGCGAGAATATTGTAAACAATTCTCGTATGCGACACAACTTCATACCATTCTCGCCTGCTACTGTTCACATAATGTTAAAAACTCCATGATAACTGTAATGATCACCGATTTTCTCTCCTGCACGTGTTCATGGAACTCTCCTCGGGTAAATGAGCCTTAAGTAAATCATCGTAAAAATAGACACACTGTTTTACTACGTAAATGAAACGTATGTTTGTCTATCATAATGTTTGACCGACCGATTGGCGCAGTTGGTAGTGACCCTACTTGCTGTGTATAAGGTCCTGGGTTCGATTCCCGGTCGGGACATACATTCGTTTAATAAAAAAAAGAAAAGACAAATGTATGTTCGGGTCTGGGTGTGCGTTTGTTGCGCTGGGTGTGCGCTGGGGGGTCTTTGTATGTGTCTCTGGACCCACGACACAGAGAATCCTAGTTTTAGAGAAAGTAATTTTATGTATGCGAAAGTTCACTTCTTTGTTACTTTAATTGTTATCGGTAACAAACGAATAGCTTGTTACTGATTGATGACATTCCTAATTTTGCGACATTTTTCTAATTGACATTAATTCTTAATAATTGAAATTCATATTTATTCTTTAAATGTAATTCTATTTGAATCTTTTTTGTTTAATTTGTTTATTACAAGTTCATAAAATGACACACACTGCTGGAACATTGTCATATTGGCGCTAATATTTTGTTAGTTACTTAATTAATAAATACTTAGTAAAGTGACGATCGAATGTATTAATAACGCCACTTGGTTTTTTTTATAAAAAAGTAGGCGGACGGTCACGTGATGGTAAGTGTTACCGCCGCCCATGGACATCTGCAATACCAGGGGGTAGCTTTCTTGAGAACCCCATATCGTAGCGTAATGGAAAGACCTCTCGAGTCACAGCCTACGGGTTCGCGGTATAAAACTAGTACTTACATTGTGCAAATAAAGAATTTAAATTTGAATTAAAAGTTTTGTAACAAATCTATGTCAAATTTGGCGTGTCGGCGTTAAGGTCGTAGGATGGATTAACAGATAAATAGACAGATAAGACCTTTATTCAAATTAGTTACAGAACACTTCGACTACAAACAAATGAGAAGGACAAACTTACATACATATAATATATTATGTGTGGTTAGCTTCAATCTCGCGACAACTTTATAACTGATCTGGTTAGAAAGTACCCTAAATATTAAACTGTATTTATAACTATGCCAGGTTTCATTCAAATTCGAATAGTGATATTTTGTGATGATATGGTAACTCCTATATGAGCACATACGAGTACATTAAAATAAAGGCGCCTAGTACACGTACCAAATTGATTGCACCAACGGGTTGTAACAACCAAATTGACTATTGCGCTACATGCTCCGACTGGTTGTACAAACAGACAGTATTTTGCGTGCTCTGCGTGGTCCCCGGTACAAAACAGATACTTAAATCAGGAATAAAGAAACATACATATATACATAACGGTGAAAAACACATCTCTCCTCTCGTTCCGCACTTGGGTAAAAAATATTGACGAGTCACGACCAAGATAAGATTTGGTACTATTACATTCCTTGACAAGTTGCAGCCGTAAAATTATGTATTCAGATACTTTGAACTAAATTTTGACTTCACCAGTTGTATTCACCACATTGTCGCGACTTATATCATACTAGCAAAACTCAGCAGACGTTGTCCTGCCATAAAAGTTAATGTACTGCAGCGCCATCTAGTGGCGAGATACAACAAAGTCGATAGTTTGAATACATTCTCCGTGCTCAAACACCTACGTATACCAATTTTCGTGGCGATCGGTTGAACGATATAGAAGTTGATGTGCTGCAGCGCCATCTAGTGGCGAGATACAACAAAGTCGATAGTTTGAATACATTCTCCGTGCTCAAACACCTACGTATACCAATTTTCGTGGCGATCGGTTGAACGATATAGAAGTTGATGTGCTGCAGCGCCATCTAGTGGCGAATTACAAGAAAGTCGATACCATAAAAACCTTCTCCATGAAAAGGTACATACATTACCATACATGAGCCAACTTTCATGGTGATCGGTCAAACGGTGTCGAAGTCTATTAACATCAGATATACCAACATCCTCTTTTATATATATATAGATATAGATACACAGTTGTTCCTTGTGTATATGTACATGTTCCCTGGACACAGTTCTCTTTTGAAGGTTTTTTTTAAATATGTCCGGGTTAACGTACAACGACAGCGGTGACAGGTTGTATAAACAATTGCAGATTTTCAACAAGACTGGCTTATGATTTCAGTTCAGGAATTCGTTTCTCTAAATTTCTAATGGCAACCCTATATTATATGGTAACCCTTTTTATTTTCACAGACAAAATTTGTAAAAATATTTTTTCTGCGAAAGAACTCCAAATATGCCAGACAAGATTGAAATAGCGGAAATATCTTAGCATCTTTCTGGACGAATGACTTCAGGAACGAACAGAGACGCTTGCAAGAAATGGGATCATTTTCAGGAGTGAGTATAGTCTTTACAGCTACGTGGATTTTTTTTTTATATTCATTTACAAAGTTCACGGCTACAATTTATAGAATAGTCTAACAATGATTCTAAGATTGATAGATAGATACATTTTATTGTACACCAAAACTATATAGAGAAATACACAGTATAAGTAATTAGCTGTGAATAGGATTTTGCAAGGTCGGCGGGGCGCCCGCATACCCCCTGGTGTTGCAGGTGTCCATGGGCGGCGGTAACACTTACCATCACGTGAGACCGCTTGCTCGTCCGCCCTCTTCTCTATAAAAAAAAAATTAGAAGTTCAAACTTCGGCGTTATCGCTAAAGCAATTTCTTGCAGGCAACATTTGGGTGTTAAGGAAAAGTCAGTAGACGAAATAGAGATAGATGGTGCAATAAGGAAATATTGTCTATATATACATTCATGAACAGATACATACATACATTCAGAAATATATAGATACTTACATACATACATATACAAATAAGGTTGTTATGCTGTGTATAAAAATATTCAACAAAAGTCCTAATGTTAGAAGAGAGGCTCCATTAAGATAAATTAAAATAAAATTATATAAATTTCGCTTGACCATTGCTATTACTCTGCTAATGAATTCATGACGCGCAAATAAGTTTATGTAGAAAAAAAAATCTGACATTTATAATAATAAAGGGTTATCCATTTAGTGATTTCAAAACCGCCGGTCTGGCAAGGCTGTCAGCTGTTAAATATCTGTCATCTGAAGTGTCATTTATTTAGTGAAAGGTTTGCCATTTACGAATATGGATCGTTTAACAACCGAATAACGCGTAAAAATAGTTAAAACTTACTACAAAAGTGGTGGTTCAAACGTGGCCACTTTTCGAGCATTACGGGGTGATTATGGTCGTCATAATCGACCTACTGTGCAAGGAATTGGCAAGAATATAAAGAAATTTGAAGAGACTGGAAACGTTACAGATGTGGTCAGGCCTGTGCATCATCGCAATGTGCGCACTGCCAAAAATATCGCTTCTGTTAGTGAAAGTGTGGCGGATAATCCGAATTTGTCGATTCCACGGCGTTCTCAGCAATTGGGTCTATCTTACGGCTCATTATGGCGTATTTTGCATTTGGATTTGCACCTCCATCCATATAAAGTCCAACTCACGCAACAATTAAAGCCGGCTGACCATTCACAACGCCATAGATATGCTGATTGGGTGCTAGAGCAACAGGCTTTCAATGCTGATTTTTCGAACAAAATTTTCTTCAGCGATGAAACTCATTTCTCACTCGGTGGTTACGTCAACAAGCAAAATTGTCCCATATGGGGCTCGGAGAACCCATTGTGGAAAAGCCATTGCATCCGGAAAAAGTGACTGTTTGGCGCGCATTATGGTCCGGAGGTGTCATTGGGCCGTATTTTTTCGAAAATGACGCTGGAAAAACCGTTACCGTCAGTTTAGAGCGCTATGGCCGTATGATAACCGACTTTTTTTGGCCTGCAATTGAAGATTATGAACTGGACGATATGTGGTTTCAACAAGACGGTGCCACGAGCCACAAAACACTACCGATTTTGGCTTTATTGCATGGGAAGTTTCCAGAACGCGTAATTTCACGTTTTGGCGACGTCAATTGGCCACCAAGATCATGCGATTTGACGCCGTTCGATTTTTTTTTGTGGGGCTACGTCAAAGACCGTGTCTACACGGATAATCCCCTAACGTTGGAGCATTTGAATACAGTATTACTATAAGTTTTGAATACAGTATTTGAATAATGTAAGTTATTACTACAATAATCAAACAAAAACTTCACTTCTCGGGCTCCCGTCAAAAATTCCTCGACCACACTTATTGTAAGTTATTATTACAATAATCAAACAAAAACTTCACTTCACGGGCTCCCGCCAAAAATTCTTCGACCACACTCATTGTAAGTTATTATTACAATAATCAAACAAAAACTTCACTTCTCGGGCTCCCGCCAAAAATTCCTCAACCACACTTATTGTAAGTTATTATAAGTGCAACAAAACAATAAATAACAAACTTACAATATTTTAAACAGAATCACTAGCCTGGAAACTGCGACGTTTTGTCTATGTATGCCAGATGCAACTAACATGATATTATCCAATGAAGATGTGGAAAAATAAATCAATGTTCTCAAGAATTATCCCAAAGAAATTAATAAATCGGTCATTATTCTTCCGCAGTCAGCTGGTAGAAGGCCAACAAATTAGGCAGTAAATCCTAAGTGTCTGTTAAGAATAACGACTCACCTGTATTTGTTGAAAAATTCTAACAATATCCATTCTCTCATTGCCGCCTTTCTGTATCTTATGCCTTTGTATTAGGGAAGAATCAAAAACTTTTGGTAGGTAACAATAAGTTTGTTTTGGCAGAGCCATCGCGATCCCGCCCTGTGTTTTTTGTCCGCCATGTCAATACTGAAGGATGGATGGGGAAATGTGCTGATCATGTTAAAAATAAAACTCAGTAAGTGGTCTTAGCGATATTAACAAAATAACGTAATGTAAAAATAATGTGATACCATACCGTCAACCTGTCTCTTCACTGCTGGATATAAGCCTCTGCCAAGGCTCGCCACCTCACACGATCCTCGACTCTTCTTATCCAACCACCACCAGCGAATTTCTATAAATCATCGGTTCATATGGCCGGAGGGCGTTCCACACTTTAATTCTTTGGTGAATGTCTTAGTTTCGGAAACTCCGAGCATAGACTACAAAATAAGTAAAAAACGCATTTAACGTGTTTGCAGAACAATTATTATTGGGTAGGTATTGGTTGAGAAGAACGGAAGATTGTCTATGGAGGAAATTTTGGGCTCTACCAAGACTTCCAAGAATAAAGATATAGATTTCTACCTATATTCAGCATACATATATTCTGCATAGAAATACACAGCTTGACCGAGATAGTAGTAACAAAATAAAAAAATAAATATTATATTAATAAATACGTGTAAGTATTTTTCATAAAAAAAGGAAGATGACAGACGAGCGTACAGTCTACCAGATGGTAAATGGCTATCGTAGCCCATTGACACCTGCAACACCAGGATGCCAGCTTTGTAGAATCCTATTCACACTTTCTTGAAGAACCCCATGTCGTAGCATAAGGGGTATACCTCAAGAGGCAGTTCGTTCTACAGATTACGGATTCCGAGTGACACCTCCGTATCGAGGAAACGCGGATGCACCGCACTTCTGTGACGGGCGGTGCGGTTGAAGAAATCCGAGGTGAGGATCATGTCGAACAGTTCTTCGGAGCATTCCCCGTTATATGGGCGGTAGAACGCGCAGAGGAACGCAACGTTTCTGCGGACGCTGAGTGATCACAAACCGCCTGTGAGAGTGGAATCGTCAACGATTCGTTCAGCTCATCGTTGGATGGAGTCAAGTGGATTCAACTGACACTTCGGTGCACCAGCCCAGATATCTGAGCAGTACCTACTCCAAATGTGGCAGGACCTGAGCTTTGTAGAGCGTCAGACATTGCTCCGAGGTGAAGTACCGCTTTGCTCTGTTCAGCACACGGAGCTTTTTGGGGGCCATTTTGACCTTGTTTTCCAGATGACCCCTAAATTCTACTCTGTTGGAAATGTCAACACCTATAATCCCGATACTCTCCGAGATAAATAATGTTTTTAATTAAACTTTTGCAGGGCATGTTTTCATTACCATCGTTGTTGAGTGGTGTGTCGTTTTTTGTCCCGAATCCAAGTGAAAAAGTGAAATACCAAGTTACCTTCTGTTAGGTTAAAAAATATATATAGATATATAAAGTAGTAAAATTCATAATATGTATCTACATCTCTATGTGTGTAAGACGCATTTCGAGATTTTAATAATCCGTCTACCATTCTTTATATTGTATTGTGTATGTCGCGCGTAGTTACGCTGTCGAGCATATAAGGAAGTCGCGGATATTTATTGTAACTTCCAAGATATCTTTCGATTTCTTTACGTCAGATCCATCTTTGTTTCATATTTTCCTCATATCCTTTTATTATTTACAAATATGATAGCTGTCTTGAATGGGATATTTTTTCATTTCTACCAGTGGATCATTTTTAGTATAAAAAACGGTAAAAAATCGTTGGTAACACACATGCTATATAAATAGCAATTAAACAACTTTGAACGGTTTAAATCGCGTATATTTAACATTATTTATATCCCGACGTTTCGAACACTTTTTTTTTATGGACGAAGGTGGCAGACGAGCATACAGTTCACCTGATGGTAAGTGGATACTGTAGCCCATAGACATCCGTGATACATGCCAACATTAGAGTTGAGTTGAGTTGAACTACCGTCTGAAATTATTTCTGACGTTCAAATAATTTCTTAATAACTCAAGTGACAAATAAAATCAATTAGTCACCCCGTGACCACGTCCACTGCAAAGTGTTCAAAACGTCGGGATATAAATAATGTTAAATATACGCGATTTAAACCGTTCAAAGTTGTTTAATTGCTATGTATAGTAATCGCGAAAACCATGGTATATAAATTTTGTCTTGTCTTTGTTTATGCCTCTCTGTGTGGGTGTGACGTTATTTATTTATTATAATAATTGTTTTTTCTTCATATATGGCAATGGTGCATTTGGCCCATTCTGCCAGTGTCAAGTTTTCTTCATAATAAACAATTTCATAATGGAAAACGATTCCTATCAATCTCCCGTCGAAGTAAGTCAGGAGTCGCTCAGTAAAGCGACAGTACGTTTACTGAGGACCAAAGAGGAATCCTTGAAAGAACACACATCACGCACGAAAAACACTTTGAAGTTTAATAAACCACAAAACGCCTAATACATCATTTTTACAATAATCAAACAAAAATTCAACTTCACTGCTCGACTTCGCGCCAAAAAGTCCTATTATTATTTATTTGATGTAAGAGAATGTCTGTACAGATGTAGTGAGAAAATCTTACCCTTCGGAAACATTCGTGCCTACGGCGATTGTCGAACACGTCAAATTGAATGGTGTTATCAATATAACTCGGTCATTAACACAATAATTTATGGAGGCGCTCGGAAATCAATGTGGGGACGATAATCCGTGTGCATGTTTGTGCAGTGTACACCACTTTGGTTACCAATTTTCTCTGAAATGGCGGCATCGATTTTCAAACGATTTCTTTTAAACATTTAATCATACTTTGGAGCGTGTCCTAGATAGGTGTTGCGGTTCCAACACACCACAGTTATTATGATACAACCTGTCACCGTAGTTGTGCGTAACGGAGTTTATCGAATGTAAAAGAAATGAGATGTTTGACCAATTCGTTACGCACGTTGTATTAAAACTTTTCAAAGATAGTGATCCCTTTAACTGTCGGGGGTTTTGTCAAAAATTTATTATAATCATTTTCGACGAAGCAGTCACCAGTCCATTCTAGTTAAAATTCCATTAAAATCGTCCAGATTAGAAAACTTACAAGTAATTTCCATTAGAACTAAATCAGAACTTTAGAAATATCAACACAAAAAATATCATTTGAATACATAAAACTTCTCTGAAAGTGACCTTTCACCCTTTTCTGTCACGGACTGTGCGTGTTCTTAAAAAGTCTGATAGTTCTTCAGTGAAATTATGAGTAGAACCGTTCTATTTTTTTTTTGTATACCTATGTAAAATCTGTGATTAGTACTATTCAAATGAAAATCCCTATACTTATATTTTTATAAATAACGCTACACTTTATGGCTGACACTTGGATTCCGTGTTGTAGGTCCAGAGATACAGACTCAGCCCGAACAAACTTTATCTTTAGACAAATGAATGTAGACCGGGAATCGAACCCGGGACCTTTTTCACAGCAAGTAGTCACTACCAACTGAGCCAATCGGTCGTCTTATTAGATAAAGATTTAAATATTTTAATTCCCACCTCGGGTTTCTACAACCGCACCTCCCGTCATAGAAGTGCGGTCCATCCGCACTTCCTCGATACAGAGGTGTCGCATACTGTTCGGTCCAAAAATTATTTTATACCGCGAACCCGTAGGCCAGGGGTGCTCAAACTTGAACTGCTGGCGATCTACCTCAATATTGTTAGACTACGATCGATCGACTCTGAGAGGCTGCAAGTATGTGTGATGCAGGATTGTCGTCTAGGTAGGGTGTATCATGGCATAGATATTAGTTTTCCGCACAATATGCATTTTTTTAGTCAAGGTAAGTGTAGGTCTGCTCTAAAATGTCAATGAAAAAACTCATAATTATTCAAAATTGCGAGTTTATTGGTTCTTACAAAACAAACGAGTTCTAGTGTCTAAACTTAACTAAAGAGTGACTTTGTATGATGAAGCGTGGCACTGCATGTCCTCAGCATACTTTTCATAAGATGGTACGTAATTACCGAGTGCTAATCGCAAGCATGATGACATATGTTCGTCAGTTAGTCGATTGCGATATTTTTACTTAATTATCTTCATTTCAGAAAATACAGACTCGCACAAGTAAGTTGACCCAAACATTGCCATCAGCTGAAGGGCAATTTGCCTTAGATTCGGATATTTATCTTCAGATGTAAAACACCAGAATTTTGTATCAGATGTTGTGGCTTTGAGATGTATATCTGTTATAATCTGCACTAACTCATTTTCAACAGAACATGAGTCCATGTTAAACTGACTTGCTATTTCAGTAGCTAATTCCTCAATGTTTTTACACGAAAAAGGATAACTCGTAAATTATACGATATTTCCCAATTTACTGAAATCATAAAAACGTCTTTCGAATTGGCCCAAAATATTTGATAATTCTGCCTCATAAATATCATAATTCAATTGAGGAATCCTTGCTTTCAAAGACGGAAAATGTTTCAGATCCTTTCTTTTCAGTTTATCTATCATAAGTTGCAATTTACTTTTGAATGCGTTTATTGCGCTAATCATCTCAATAATAGTTTTTCCTTTACCTTGAAGCTCCAAGTTAATGGTGTTTAAATGCACTGTGATGTCTGTCAAAAATGCCAAATCAGTCAGCCATTTTCAGTTTTTCAGCATCTGAGTGTCATCACCTGTTTCGTCCAGAAAAGCTATTATTTTGGGCAATAATTCTTGAAACCTTTCTAGGAATTTTCCGCGAGTCAACCACCTGACGTCCGTGTGAAGAACTAAATCAGTGTGTTCAGCTGACTCACCATCTTCCAACTGCAATTTAAAGAGCCGTCGTTGCAAGCTCCGTGCACGGATGGAAATCACAATTTTTATTGCAATGCCCATAATCTCCTCCATGTTTAGAACTTTTGAACACAAAACTTGTTGATGTATAATGCAATGGAAGGAGAAAAATGAAGGGAAATCGTCATTAGCTCGACACAATGCCACAAAACCGTTTTTGTTTCCAGTCATTGCTGGTGCTCCATCGGTTGTAATGCACACTAGTTTATACAGTGCTTTCGAAAAGTAACGAATATATATACCATTATTTCTGAAATTGAGAGTTTTTCGAAAAAATCCTCTGACACGTCGATTTTGTTTTAAACAAAGACACTTTTTGACATACGACCCATATTTGTGACGTCATCGTTGTTCGAGATATGACGTCATCAACATTTTTTTTAAATGGCAACCCCCAATTTCGGCCACGCCATTTGAAAGAGCGTGTCATTCTACGTACACATCGTCAAAAATTATGGTATGATTACATTAGCGTGAGTATCTAGGTTAGACAAAAAAATGAAAAAAAAACGATTTTAAATTTCAAAATACTAAATTTCAACAACTAAATTAAATGTTCAAATTGTGCACCGTTGGCTGCCTGACAGTAGCCAAGACGATTAATAAATTCTTTTTGAACATTGTCAATAACTTCAGGAGGTATACGATGTATCTCGTGACGAATTCTTGCTTTTAAATCTTCTAAATTCTCCGGTCTAGTAACGTATACTTTGCTTTTTAAGTATCCCCACAAGAAGTAATCTAGGGGTGTCAAATCTGGCGATCTGGCTGGCCACTCAATCGGCCCCCTTCTCCCTATCCAACGATTCGGGAACACCTCATCTAAATAAGCACGGACAGGTGTTGCATAATGGGGAGGTGCATCATCTTGTTGAAAGAAAATGTCATTTCTCGGAAGATCACGTTCCTCTATATCTGGATATAAAGTTATTAGTTCAGGAATAAGGTCGTCTCGAAGAAAATCCAAATATCTTGCACCAGTAAGGTTCACGTCAAAGAAATAGGGATCCAGAATTCTTCCGTCGACTAAGCCGCACCACACATTCACTTTCTGAGGACGTTGAGTGTGATACTCCATCATCCATCGGGGATTCTCGGTAGCCCAATAACTGCAGTTTTGCCTATTGACATGGCCGTTCAAAACAAACGTAGCCTCGTCAGAAAAAATTACGTTTTTTACGAAATCATTAACATTAGTGCATAGCTCTTGCATTTGCTCGCAGAATTGATTTCGCCGATCAAAGTCGTCTTCAGATAGCTCATGAACAAGGCATACCTTATAAGGATGATACTTTGCTTTTTTCATAATTTTGTGAACTGTGGACTCTGCCATATTGAAATCTGAAGCCAATTGGTTAAGTGTTGAGTGATGATTTTCTTGTATTGCCAACAAAACGTTAAATTGATCTTCTTCTGATTTTGAAGGTCGACCAGATTTAGGAAGATCACGAACATGCCCAAAGTTACGGTATTTAGACTTAATATTGCTTACCATGCTTTGGCTAATGGGAAGCCGATCAGGATGAGTTTCATTGAACAATTCAACGACTTCTTTTTGGGTGCGCATCCTGTCTCCAAATCCGATCATGCAAAGAATTTCAATTCGTTCTCGTTCAGTTAATTTAACCATTTTTTTATAAATTTAACCATTTTTTTATAATATGACAAAAGTCGCTACTCAATAAACACTTCAAACACACTGCTTTTTCCAAACAAAAGATAAGAACTAAAGAAATAACTCAAAAAACAAAAAAAAACTATGTACCGAAGTACGATTTCAAGTTTTTATCTGACAGCAATAAAAAACATTCTCAGTAGCTTAGGCAACTGTCAGGCAACCATAATTTTTGACGATATGTACGTAGAATGACACGCTCTTTCAAATGGCGTGGCCAAATATGGGGGTTGCCATTTAAAAAAAATGTCGATGACGTCATATCTCGAACAACGATGACGTCACAAATATGGGTCGTATGTCAAAAAGTGTCTTTGTTTAAAACAAAATCGACTTGTCAGAGGATTTTTTCGAAAAACTCTCAATTTCAGAAATAATGAATATATTCGTTACTTTTCGAAAGCACTGTATATTGGTAGCTTGTAGTTTGTTACAAAATTGAAGAAAACGTCATATATATCTTCGCCACGGGTCTTTCCTTTCAGAGGAATCATTGTCAAAACCTCTTCCTTAGCCGACATGTCATTGAATACCATTCGAATAAAAATACACAGCTGGGCAGTGTCTGTCATATCGGTGGATTCATCGAACTGTAAAGAAAAGTATGTACATTTCATGATATCATGTTTTAGTTTAACTGCCATGTCCTGACTCATGACTTCAACACGCCTTGTGACAGTCGGACGAGATAACTGAAGTTCTCTAATAGCAGACATAATCTCTGTTTTATTTTTAAAATCTCCAAATAAAGTCTCACCCGCTTCAATAAATGCTTCCTTCACAACCGATCCATCTTCAAATGGTTTCTTGTGTTTCGCCAATATATGAGATATTTTAAATGACGCGATCGTTGCAGCTTTTAATTGTTTGGCTGGTCTTGTGATAATGGTTTGTTCTTTTTACAAACAAGTTATCAAATCACGTACTTTTCGTTTTCTTAATTCACTCTGTGACGGAAAATCCTTTTCATAGTTTTTATGAACCATTTTATGATGTCTCTCTAAGTTCCCACGCTTAGGTATTGCAACTGACGCACGGCAAATGAGACAAATGCACTTATCCTTTACCATACAAAAGAAAAATTCTTCCTCCCAATCGTTATTAAAATGATACGTTTTACTTTTCTTCGCCGCACTCATTTTGTACTATTTATTAATAAACTTTGTATCGACGAATCGCCTTCAAGTTACAACTCAGACTGACTCCTATTCCTGCAGGCGCAACATTTATATCGGCGCGAACGAAGTCTCGAATGTTCCCGCCAAACAGGCCGCCCGAAGTTTCTAGAAAAATCGGCGGGAATAAAAAACGCGGCTTCTCTTTGACAAGTACCGCGCGTTCCTTTGGTAAAGCCGCCTTTTGCCACTAGTAGGGGGTTATTACGATAAAAGAAAGTGATGAAGGGGTTGGATTGTGGACTGGCCTAATTGTGGATCGAATAAATTTTAGTTGTTTATTCATTACATTTTGTTTTAATTACCTACCTACTAAAACAAAATCTGTGAATATCGGATATTTTTTCTCTGGATCGACTCAAAAAGCACTCGCGATCGACTTGTCGATCGCGATCGACCGTTTGAGCACCCCTGCCGTAGGCTGTGGAACGAACTGCCTCAAGAGGTCTTTTCATTAAGCTACGATATGGGGTTCTTCAAGAGAACTGTGAATAGGATTTTGCAAGGTCGGCGGCGCGCCCGCATATCCCCTGGTGTTGCAGGTGTCCATGGGCGGCGGTAACACTTACCATCACGTGATACCGCTTGCTCGTGCGCCCACTAGTCTATAAAAAAAAATATATTCAAATAGATACTCACGATGAAGAGGAGAGTGCATGCTGCAATCCCACAGACGCTTGACCTTGGAATGTACTACATTTCCCACTTTATCCTATTTTCCCAATATACGTAGAAACGTGTTTCGGTAATGAGTGAGATATGCCAGAGTCCATTCTCATCTTATCTTATCACTCCCCAATTCCCCAACCCTTTCTCCAAATACATTCCTAAATCTCCAAAGGCAGGCAGCGCATCCCGGGGCGTGCCATTCTTTGTGATTCTAGACTGAAATTGACATGTATCACGGATGCCCATGGACGACACTATCCATTTACCATTAGGTGGACGTCTGCCGCCATCTTCCATAAAGAAATACTCAATTTTACGTACATGCAAAATATTTTAGTGAATTCCATTGTTTTTGGTACCCGGCACGCACTCAATACGGTTTCAAAAGTTACAACGTGTGTTTTTAAAAGCCCGTGTCACTTTTTCTAAAAAAAAATAAAGTCAATTTATGAATACAGATGACTGTGTAATAGCACTTTATAGTCTACGTTTAGAGGGAGTGGGCGCACTCAACTGACCAAGGTCAACTGACACTTACAGTAAAATAAATAAAAGTTTACCGTATGTATTTCGGTAGTGGCCGAAATATGCCCGAATATGCCCAAATATGCATATTCAGATGCTTATGGCTTTCCATTTCCCCAACCCGTTCTCCAATCCATTCCTAAATCTTCAAAGGTATACAGCATACAGCGCATCTATGCCAATCGAGACATCCAATAGGATGCCAATGTTTGGCCATTTTGAATTGATGTTGATTTTCCATGTGCGACAGTACCCACGTACCAGCTAGATCTACCTAAAAAGAGTATATTATTTACTCATTCTGGGATAAATCTGAAGACGGTGATTTATGGACTTTTAGAAATGCCCGGGCTTCTAATCCTCGGCTGTTATCCATTCAATTATATATCTAAAAATAAATAATTAATTCAAACTCTCTAGGAGAGACCTATGCTCGGAGTCATATCTAGTCACCGACATAGCTCGTAGAATCGGCATATCGGTATATCGGCAAGTCATATTAGCCGCAGAACCGATAACCGATGGTGTAGACGAGTCCTCGAATGGAGGCCACGTATCGGGAAGCTAGTGTGGGACGCCCTGTAGCCGGATGGACTTAAAAAAAGTGATTGGGTGAGAAGAGCCGAGGGTCGTGTGTATTGGTGAGCGTTATTCATCACTGGAGAGAGTTACAACCTCGAGAAGTAGAGAAACCTCGGAGTTACAAGTTACTACCACGCAACTGTAATCACCGCGCATTAAAAGTTGCCAAGTAATTATGAGCTAAAATCGCGGTTATTTCGCTTTTCGTTGAGTTGTGTTCATTAATGGATGTGATGGGTAACTGGCCTAAGGTCGGTTTAAAGTTATAATGAAGTCACCGAGGAGACGGCGGGCGATTCTAAATTGATTACATTTTTATAATTTACGGTACCTATCAAGAGTTACTTTGTGAAAATCCATCATAAGATTTTAAACTTTACATAATTGGAAGTTGATGGCTTAATCTAATATATTATATAAAAATTAATGTTTGTTTGTTCGTTCGTTCGTCTTCTATACGTTCCTAAACCATTCATCCCATTTCGATGAAACTTTGGTGAGTTGTTGTGCGCGCGCCCACGAAGGTTCCTGACAAAAAAAAATTAACGCATTGCAACGCATGCCGGGTATTGCAGCTATTAGATTATAAGTTCTTACAAAAACGGTGTATTTTTTTTTATATATCGATGGGTTCACTAAAACTATTATATTTAAGTAAAAATTAACATGTAATAATTGATGATTATTTTACTAGTATACATAACTACCTTGATACATAATACATAACAACCGGCCTTGATTAGTCTACTCGCCTCTATTCATTGAGGTGTCCGCGTACTGTTCGGTACAAAACAATTATATAGGTTGTCCCAGATTGTGTGCTGGATTTAAATTTCGCGCCCTTTTTTTGTCTGGCGGTTGGCAACTGGTTTGTTTATAGATTTTTTTGCACCAATTGGAAGATATGGACCTAGATCATCTGTAGTTCCAACAGGACGTTGCCACATATCACACAGCCGGAGAAACAATGACTTTACTTGCAGAGAAGTTTCCAGAGCGTTTAATCTCAAGACGGTCGGAGGTTAATTGGGCGGCCAGATCTAGCGATTTAACCCCCTGTGATTTATTTTTGTGGGGATATCTTAAATTGAAGGTCTATGACAATTAGCCGAATTCAACCCCTGAACTAATAAATGTAATCAGGTACGTCATCGGTCAAATTGATCAGACGATCTGCAAAGACGTCATTGAAAATTTCGTCAAAAGAACCAGATCCTGCAGCCTTAGCATGGGTGGTCATTTGACCGACATTATTTTTCATGTTTAACCGCATATTATCTACATTAATATTTAAGCATATATGTTTCAATTAAATGCAAAAACAGATAATTTTTTTTCTAAATTAAATCCGGCGCTCAATCTGGTACAGGCTTTACACCACGAACCCGTGGGCTGTGGAATGAACTGTCATTCATTACGCTACGATATGGGGTTCTTACCACTTACCAGCACGTGGGTCGCTTATTTGTCCTCCTACTTTCCTGTAAAAAAAATCTATTCGCCTCGATTAATCGACCCGTTTCATTCATTCCAATAATGCATTCGAATAGCTTCAATAATCGGATTATTTTCACCGCAATCACGCATCGCTACACTGAATATATATGTCATTTTTCTACCGCTGACTTTAATCTGTTATGAATTGAGAACAACCCGGACTGGAGGGGGCAAGTGGCGCTCGAGGGGGGTAAGATCACTCCCATCAAAACACCGGGTAACTCGATAAGTGGTCGCAATTAGTGCCCGGATAAAATTCCAGTTTCACAATTAAAAGTTACGGCTTTTGTTATCTATACGCCAGATGTTAGAGGATTTCCCTACAAAAGAGAATAATTGTATTCCAATTTTTATATACTGCATTCTTTCGAATCATAATTCACTGTGCGAGATCAATATACAGCGTGTCACTGAAATAAAGCAAAAGTTGAAAATCGAGCTTAGAATCGGTTCTACCAGCTTTTACAGTCGGGTTTTATTTTCATAACTTATAATTAATTTCTACTATATCTTTTATTCCAAGCTCAATTGCATTCTACGCGCGCCGCCTCAACCGCGCTGCCTAATGCTCGCTCAGTAACACGTTTTGATACAAGACCACGAATGTTTTAGGTAGAACAACAAAAAATGTACCTACATGTTTATTCGCTAAAATAATTTTATTTTTCTCTAGAACTGTTTTACATGTTTTAAATTAGTTACCGCGTTTCAAATGTTGCATTGTTTCAGTGACAAATTGTAGACTGATGGATATACACATGCCCTCCTTTCATTATGTAATGTAATGCAGCTCTTTCAGTATCCACTGGTCGTCATGGCCGTCCTGAGTGTGAGAGACGTATGGCCTTGAAACGTTCCACTCTTTCAGAAGTGGTGTAGTTCCTCAGCGCTTGTAGTAGCGGCTTTGTCACTCCTTAATACGACTTCTTACCTTCCTTCTGACGGCACCCGCGGGAAGAGATGAAAAGTTCGCCATCACATATGAATTTCTGCTTTTCTCATCCAGCCACCACCGTTGGTCCCGGCACGTGGTCTGTATTCAAAGACTCGTCTGCCCCTTCGGCAGTCGATCGTGCAGCAGATATGGCTTACACACTACCCCTCATCATGCTGATTCTATGAACTACATACCTCATAGAGCATGATGATTTTCGTTCTGTGGTTTTTCAGTGGTTCTGTGTGGATTTCGTTCGTTGCTCTTTGCTACAGATCTTTCATACTCACGACCCTACGATAATAGATAGCCCTAGGATGTCACAAGCTATAATACTATAGTACGGCCGTTATCATCTGAGTCGTCCGGTCATAAACGTTAGTAATAATAGGAATGTGCAACGCCTTGCGAATTATCGACAGTTTGCTAGCTGCGTACGCGCGGTCTATGAGTCACAGTAACCCTCATTAGCACGCTCATCACTGATTGGTCGCTACAATAGCGCAGTATGCGCTACTCACTTTGTTATGACTTTCTTTTACATTCCTTTGTCTCACTTATAGTTGTGCACAATGGAAAATTTATTCTCTAACGTGAATTTCAAGAAATTAAATGGTGATGGCTATAGGATACATTTGTTTTATTTTATCTACGAGTATATCAAACTTAAATGAAATATATTAAAGCTCTTTATTAGATTAGCCGAGCTCTTGTCTATGGCTTTCTGTAGGTATAGGTAGAGCTCTTCTACCAACCTTACCATCTGCATCAGATATATAAAATAGTTAAAAATCACATCATTACATTTCATCGATACCCACTTTCACTACTATTACGCACATCACTATGGCGCTCCATAAGACCAATAAGTGCGACCGAGACAGACTGTTAAAAAAGATTTATGGCCGGACGACTCACATGATAACGGCCGTACTATAATAGCAAAAAATTATCCAAACTGATCCAACTACAATACCACTTTTTTACAAAACAATGAGTTTGTTTCGAGGTAAAATTAGATTCCGATATTGCGTCGGGAATGGGCCGAAAGAGGAAATCCTTTTGCGAAGTTGCCGGCCGAGAGCTGTGCAACGGACTGGATTTAATTTATTTGTGTACCGTGTATACCTACTGGACGTATAATAGCCATCGTGGGTGGGTGTTTGTAGCTTTTTGTAAATCCTTCGTTCTTTTGATAAATTGTTTTTTTTTGAAATATATGTGTTCATTTCGACGCCAATGAATAAATAAGTACATTTTATCGTATACCAAAAGGATACAATGAAAGTGACATGAAAGGTCTTTGATACTGAACATAATACATTTATCTGCATTTATTATTTTTTTCTACGCGTATTTTCGTGTTTCATATCCGCCATAATGGATTCAAAGTGACGTCCTATAAGCCTATGACACGCGGAACATCGGGACGAATCCAACGACACCTCATTCGTCAAAATGTGATGAGTGGTTTAGAAGCTACGAGGAAACAGATGAACATACAAGCATACTTATATAGACTCATATAAAATCATAACCCTCCTTTACCATTACCGTAGTCGAGTAATGGCAAAGAATTGAAGAAGTTTACCAAAGATCGTATGTGGTGGTGGCCATCTTTGAAAGAAGTCTATCTATATCCAGCAGTGAAAAAACATAGGCTAATGGTATTATAGTTTCAATTTTTTATTTTTTTTATGTACGAAGGCGGCAGATAAGCATACAGTCCACCTGATGGTAAGTGGATACTGTCGCCCATAGACATCCGCGATACATGCCAACATTAGTTCAAAATGACAAACGTTGGCACGCCCCCGGATGAGCTGCCTACCTTTGGAGCTATAGGAATGTATTTGGAGAAAGAGTTGGGAAAATGGGGAGGGATAGGATGGGAATGGGCTCTGGCAATAATAGTTTTAATGAAACGTTTGTGATATAATTATGGTGCTATTAAGTATGTGATATAAGTATTTGATATAAGTATGTGATATAATGTGGTTGACTGTTACATCTAGTTATAAAACATCTATTGTAATTAACCCTGGCGTAAAAAGAATCTGAATCTGAATCAGTGAACAATGAAACACCAGGACTGGGTAAAAATAGAGTGGCGGTGCAGAAAATTTGTTTGTTTGTTTATTTAAAATATAATCACCTGTTTATAAAGTCATATTGGCCCGTGATCAGCGAATATTCAGCTTAATTCAATACTGAGATTGAAAGCGAATTCCCATATCGATGACTGATTAGAGCGAGTACTGAAATTGGACACAGTACTCTTAGATAAGCAACAGTAGGTAATGTCTACCTAGTTATAGAAATTCCGCTTATCAAATATTTTGTAGTCTTTGTGACTCCATCAAAAATATATATTTTTTTTTATAGAAAAAAGGCGGCGAATGAGTATGCTCATCAGTGACGCTACTATGTTCCTTGGTCGAGTGTTTTATTTTTTTTTTATAGAAAAAGGCAGCAAACGAGCATACAGTCCACCTGGTGGTAAGTAGATACTGTCGTCCATAGACATCCGCGATACATGCCAATATCAGTCAAAAATGACAAACGTTGGCACGCTCCCGGATGCGCTGCCTACCTTTGATTAAGGATTAAGGAATGGATTGGGAAAATGGGGAGGGAGAGGATGGGATGGGAATGGACCCTGGCATATCTCACTCACTACCGAAATACGTACGTACATTGGGGAAATACGATAAAGTGGGAAAGGCAGTACATTTTAAGGTAGTCTTCTGTGAGAGAGGGGTAACGTGGCCAGTCGTGTGAGCCCAGCGGCTGTGGGAATGCAGCATGCACTCTCCCCTTACCATGCTAAATATGAACTTTGACATTGAATTGTTTTTTTTATACTCATATTAGGAGCGCTGTTAAGGTCCCAGGTTAAGGTTAAGGACAACAAAAATTGTCACTATTGGTCTATAAATGTCATGTAGTAGATAACAGAAACCTTTTTGCAAATACGAGGGAGTTTCACTATGAGAACATGATAACTTTGAGAAAGCAGTTTCAGTTTCACGAAACAGCTCTAGTATCAAGATAATACACACTACAATAGCCAACACGATAGCCCTGTATCATATAGGCCTCTCTCAGGGCTCGCCACCTCACTATCCCGAGGCTCGATAGCTCTTTAGATTTAAAAATAGGCATATATCACACTTTACAATCTATCTTTTCTCTTTTTATTTAAATACTAACATGCGATGCAATACAACCAGCCCTTTTAGTATCCACGGCTGGATATGTGTCACTGTCATGTACATTGTCTTGTGCATGAGGGATGTATGGCCTTAAAACGTCACACTGGCCAAGCGGGTTGGCAAGTCCATTCGTTTACAGGTGGAGAAGTTCCTCAGCGCTTGTGGTAGCCGTTTTAATATCCCTTAGTCGCCTTTTACAACACTCAATGTGGGATGAGATGGGATGGTGCTATTGTATAGCCGGCCCACATTTATATTCCCTTCTACACCCTGCCGTCACGCAAATGCGAGTAGAAATTCATAGTCTAACACACCACACTACAACTATGACCTTTTCTTTTTAAATAAATGTATTTAAAAAATGTCTTATTCACATAGCGGAGCAGCTTAGTCCCGCACTAACGTTGTGTTTGCGACTATACTTTCTTGTGCATTTATATGACATTAGAAGAAAATCCAAAAAAAATGTAGGTAAACTTTTAATTAATTTAAAATCGAGTCAGAAACTTGGAGTTTTGGATAAAACAAAGGAATAACTATTGTTTATTCTCTTTGTTTATTTTTAATGTACAAACATAACGTTACTTATGCTTTCGTTGAAAAAAAACTAATTCCTTTTCTTCTTGGGAGGAGAGCATAGTTTTCGATAGTGCGGTCTCTTTGACCTTAGTATCGCTCATAACTGGCCATTTCGCAATGTTTTGCATTTAAACAAAACGAGCAAAATTAACTATAGTGTGCGTGCAAAACATTCCAGCTCCGTATGTTAAGACTCTACTCTATCTCCTTATATTTATTGTGCCGTAACCGCTTCGCTAACGAGGTGCGGTGGCGGTCCGCTCTTGTGAACAATGAACACACTCATTGTCCAATCACAAATCAATCATCGAATGCTAATTCTGGCTGCTGTTTCGATTGGTTGTTTGCCGATTTAAATTGTAAATAAGCTTTCAGCTAATGGCACTTGGTGTTTCTTGGCTCCGTAGTTGAAAATGGAAAACATAACGAACGTGTGGACGAGACAGACGCGAATAACTTCCTGAAAATGATCGGGTACTTGTATATTACTTAACGATCGGTAAAAGTGTCCCATAAAATCAACATGTACCAACACACTTGACACATACCTCAAATGAAAGCTTTCATTTCATAGATCTTTTAATGTTAAGGCAATTATTGTCAAACCGTGGACGAACCATGATGTAAACTGTCATTCTGTTCTTTATTTATTGTAACCATTTTCATCCATTTTTAGTAAAAAAAATAATACCCAATCGCTTTAATAATCAATAATCATTTATTCAGCTGTTACAATTGTTTGTAACGAGGTAGATGACAGCAAATACATTGTCACTAATTTTATATATGTTACTGGATTGCGACGATAAAAAAATAAACTTTTTTTTTTCTATATCTCTTTTCTAAGTTCATTGTCGGTTAAATTTGAAAATGTACCAAATCGAATCAGTAGTTCCAAAAGTATGACTGTGTAAATATTTTAGTACATACCTGTATACTTACTTAATTACCTACAGTTTTAACTTTACAAAATACAAAACGAGAGGTCATGTATTCCCACAACCGCTGGGCGTTCTCGACTGGCCACGCGACCCCTCTCTCACAGAGACAACCATGAAATGCACTGCATTTCCTACTTTATCGTATTTTCCCAATGTACGTACGTGTTTCGGTAGTGAGTGAAATATGCCACAGAGTCCATTCCTATCTAATCCTATCCCCCCCCACCTCCAATTTTCTCAATCCATTCCTTAATCTGCAAAGGTAGGTCTCCGTTTACCATGAGGTGGACTGTATGCCCGCCTGGCGTCCTTGTCCTATGCTAGCGTTGTGTTCGCACACGCAGCTCCCTCCAACATTAAAATTCTTCAAAAACTCCAAAACAGATTCGTGCGCAAGGCCGTGTCTTCACCATGGTACTTGCGTAACGTCGACCTCCACAAGGACTTGGAACTTCCCTCCATCGTCAAATACATAAAAGACACCGCCCGACGCTACTATGACGCTATCCCACACCATCCCAACCCTCTGATTGTCTCCTCCCTCACCTACATACCGGATAGGAGTGCCCCTCCCCGTTATCGTCGCCCGCGGCACAACCTGGACGATCCCGACGACCCGATCACCGCTGCCAATGCGGTTCTCACACTGCACTCAAACACAGTACACAGACACCGTCCCCGCCGGCGGAGACGTGGACATCCTCCTCGTTACACCGTTTAACACACACCGGCCCTCAGCCAACGGTTTTACTAGGTACCGGCACGTGCCTGGGCGCTTCTCGCCGACTCGCGATTCCCCGGTATCCCCCCAATGCAACGCCCTAAGCCGAGGTCCGTTCCTTCCGCCGGTTTACCGGCGGGGGAGCCCTTAGGCTCGTTGCAACACACATTTTGTTCCTGGCTGAGCGCCTTCTGCGCTCGCCCTAAATTAAACACGACCGGTGACTCTTGAAAGGCCATTAGGGCCACAAGAATTTAGACATTCCGAAAAAAGAAAAAAAGAAAGCCTGGCGTCCTTTTTGTATAACAATTTTTTTTAATATAAATAGTTTTTGATTATGTCAAACAAAACAGATTTACATTATATAGTATGTATTTACATTATGCAAAGTTTTTTCTTCAGCAACGTTAACAATAAATTGGAAAAAATATATAAATTGCGTGTGTGCATCTATGTGTGTGTATGCGTGAGGGTGTGTATTCGTGTGTGCTAACTTTAGTCGATCGAGAATCTATAGAATCAAATTATGAGTTAGCTCCCAGTGCGACCTATAATAGTCTTTTTGAAGATGGCCTTTGAGGATCAAAAAGGATCAGCACTTACATACAAATTGTCGTTGCCGCAACATTTGTCTAAACACTTTTCTTCCAAAACGTACGAAAAATAACGAAATTCACTTTTCCGACTGGCCGTTCGGTTTTTTTTTTTTGATACCCGCTACTAAAACTTTTGATCATTGCTTTAGACGTGGGGATAAAACACCCCATTGTTGGCCGTCGAAGCACTTTCCATTCAAATGAGGTCATCGAACTCATATAACATTTGCATTTGTCGCTTTTTTTCTGGGGTTAATCCGTCATTTGTATGCGTCGACATGCGGAAGCGCGCATCGATTCGTTCTAGCGTTTAATTAAATTTAGACTGAGGTCAATTGGAGTTAAGGAAAATGTTAAAATGCGAAGTAAACCCCCGTTCTGAAGGTTACAGTTTTCAGTATCAGACATCTTCATTCAGGGAGACTTCGAAAAAATCTACCTAATGCAGCGCTTTGGCCTGCAATAAAATTGTACAATAATATTATTGCAGAATAGAAATTGTCCTCGACATGGAATCCAGTGATTAATAAATTTAATAAAATTAAACCTTTTTCGTTTCACGCTACCTCTTATATTGTGAGTGTTGTGTGCCGCAACTTTTCGGACTGTGAAGATCAAATGCGGGTAGTTGATGAAACTACTCGCAACTCTGGACGTGAACTACCCGCCTCTTCAATCAGCTCGTGACTATTGCAGGTCCTAGGTGCAACCCAACCGAAACGTCGACATATGGGTAAACATATGCCTTGAGACCCGTTTAAATAAATAAATAGGAGTTTCAATAAACTCCCTAATTCATTATAAATATTACGCAATATATCGTTTAGACTCTAGAGTCTAGGGGACCTATACTAAAAAGTTTACAACTTTCGGACATAATTTCACTAAACCGTAAAACGCACTTCTTATCCTATTGAAACACATTAAACACGGTACCTGTCGTCTGTCTGACAGGTCATCAAGGTCATAGCCAGAGTGAAACCTCGTTTTAAGGCGGCTTTTTCTGACAAGTAGAATCATATGAAGTACATTTGGCATTGACGAAACCAATACCTGTTTCACTCCTTCAGGAGTCGAATTGCTAGAAATTCCTTCTTAGTGGGTGTTTACGTCAGAAAAGAAAGCCCATGTCCAAATTTCATGTTACTAACTTCAGCGGTTCCAGCACCGCGATGATGAATCAGTCAATCACTTAGTCAGGGTATTTCTCTTTATATGTATAGATAACGTCGCCTCAGCAAGCTACTCCAAATACATCGCTCGAGGTATAAAACAAACATAATTAACTGCTCCGTCTGTTTATTCATTGTGTAGGACAATAGAACCTTCTATTCGTAGTACCTATCGCCAAAGAGGTTTCCAAAGTGCGGACCGGTAATTACGTAGGAAAGAAGCAGACGAGACTATTGAACGCGTTCCATAAATCTCTATCACACTATCTCACTGACAGCAAAAACGAGATTTATTTTTGGGAAAAATATCAATTAATAGTAATTAAAAGTTCTCACCCTTCCCTCACTGTACATTTTAGGAATTGCAGTATATGTTAAATGCAATCCAAGTTTATAGTCGATACTATGTTATGCGCACCGTCTTGTCGAACTGCTGTGTTTAAAAATATATACGAGTAGTATATTCCCCATGGCGGTTAAAATATGCGATAAACTACCCAAATCAATATGCGACTGCAATCTTCCCAACATAATATATTTAAAGGTGAATTAAAGAAACTATCATCTGATATAACATATTATTCAATAAAAGATTGTCTAAAAGACAATTTAGATTATTATATTCAGTTATTGCCAACAATTTATTATACAGCATTGATTAGTAGAATATAATTTTGTAATTTGAGATGTAGTTTGAATTGAATTGTATTTATGAAGAGATTGACTTTATAATGTATTGATTTGATGAATAAATGATTTAATTGACTGTATTATTAATTTAAATGAAGTTGTATTTTAATGGTTGTACTGTAACTTTGTAACATAATAATTATGTGATATATTTGCAAGCCTTACGACAGATTGTGATGTTATTTTAGAAAGGATTGTGTTTAAATGAGTAACAAAATTACTATATGAGCAGCATCGTAGTCAATGAAACAATATATTTTTTTTTTAATAACTGATGTAAATAATTTTAGATTACTAAGAATGTTACCATCAAGTCGACGAAATTCGGCTTTGCGGCGTGACCGCTATGTCTTTATTCTTACCAAGGAACCTGACCACCCTATTAAATTTGTTACCGTCAATTTGCTGTCCATACAGTATTTTTTGCTGCTAATTTCCTTATTTCTCTTTTAGAAAAGAGACCTATTAGACAGCGTGAGGGTTAGGTGGACGAATCTTATGACATCAGTGACGCTACTATGTTCCTTGGTCGAGTGTTTTATTTTTATTTATTTTTTATAGAAAAAGGCGGCAATCGAGCATACAGTCCACCGGATGGTAAGTGGATACTGTCGTCCATAGACATCCGCGGTACATGGCAACATGAGTCCAGAATGACAAACGTAGACACGCCCGTGGATGCGCTGCCTACGTTTGCAGATTAAGGAATAGATTGCGAGAAAGGGTTGGGAAAATGGGGAGGGATGGGATAGAATGCGATGGGAATGGGTTCTGGCATATCTCACTCAATACCGAAATACTTACGTACATTGGGGAAATATTGTAAAGTGGGAAATGCGGTACATTTCAAGGCAGTCTTCTGCGAGAGGGGGGTGACGAATCCAGTCGTATGCGCCCGGCGGCTGCGGGAATGTACCGTGCACTCTCCTCAGTGTCGCCGCAAATGCTATCAACAGACCCTGGGAAGAAATCGCGGAGGCCACTTTTACCATCAAAGGCGACAATAGCGGGAAAAATCCTCTTTATAAAGATTATATAAATATACCTACTCTTTTATTTTACACATGTTATTTATAAACACAAATCCACAACGAAACCAATTAGAACAGAACTGACATGATTATAAACTATTATTATCCCCACAAGGGATTTCACGATGTATAATTATTATTAAGCTTTATTAAAAACTCAGTTCTAAAATAAATGTAAAACCATATTAAATTGGTAGATAATATAAGATAAGAATTAAAATAAATATCCATATATCTAATTTATATCTACTATAAATAAAAAAGAAACGGTTATAAAATTATTTCTGAATCACCAATTAAACGTAAATAAAAAATGCTTTAAAGGGCTCGTGCACACCAAGATGGATGTTAGCGGACTCTGAACTGGCGTTCTGTCGTAGATGATTTCATTGAATATTGCTTTATGACCACAACACACGAACATATCACCTTTACGAGCGTGATCGCAGACAATCGGCACTGGTCAGCGATCGACTGACTACTGCGTTTTCTACACTCATTAAGCGAGCCACATAATGATACAAAATATACAATATAAATAATTATATAACATGTATATATATTGTATAAATAAACTTAGGTAGGTTCAAGACTCTAACGCAAGACTAGGGATGTGTGGTGTTTGTGATATAGATGCGTGGTTGTGTGCGTGTGTGTATATCTGTTTGTGAATGATGTGTATGATAAAATAAATGGGGGATATTATTAATTTACTCGTAATAACAGTAATGTTATACTAAACGGATTGGTTTAGTATAACATGTTATACTAATGTTATACATGTTATGGAAATTAGATATTGTCGCCCATGTACGGATGTACGCGATACATGGCAACATCAATCCAAAATAACGTTTTCGGATGCCTCCGGATGCGCTGCTCGCCTTTAGAGATTTGATGGAAGGGTTGAGTAAATAGGATAAAGAGGCAAATACAGTGAGAGAGAGGTAAAGTAGCCAGTCGAATGCGTCCAGCGGAATTGAACGTGAACTTACCCCCCCCCCCCCCCATCCCCGCTCCTCTTAAAACTTACGACTCGGTAAGTTATATTTTTATTTAGTGACTGGTGGTTCTCTTGCCCATAACATTCCACACAACGTCGTTGCTATAAGCGGTGGTAAGTCACTTACAACGAAGCTGTCAGCCAACCTGTCAGCTTAAGTCCATTTTAATCCCAACCGACAATTTTTCGTCCTCTATTCAATTTGCAAACGTCCAACTGCATTATTCAGTTCTTTACGACTATGCAAATTGAATTTACAACTCTAAACTGAATTATTATCATGCACACTGTTAAAAAACAAAAAGGATTGAACTTCATATAGCTTACCTACTATTTAAAAAATTCACAGACAACATTGTTTACTTAAATTAGGCGAATTTCGTAAACAGATGACATTAACATAGCCTAGCGCTGGTTGGGCAATAATGATATTATGCTGATTGAACAGGGCAAAACCGAAAGGTTATCTTTTTTACGCACTCTGATCAGAATCGATTTACATTGTCGGCATGCCTGGACATGAATTTTCGACCAGAAATCGAATTCAAAGTAAATGCACAACAAGCTAATCGGTTGTCAATCTTTATTGTAATGGCTCATTTACACAAGGTGAGTTTCTCAAACGCTAGTCGGTCAAAATAAACAACCGTTATCATCAAGTCTTTGTCATAATTTGAACAGTTGTAGGCGTGAATTGTAATTTGATCACTTGTGTAAATGACCCTTAAAGCTACAACGACCTTTAATATATGCTTGAAAGAATAACTAGTTATCAATTAAAGCCATATTAATTGCGAATATAATAATTTTATAATTTACTTTGAATATTTACTACTGGCCACATGAAATAATGCTCAACTTTCTGCAATGAACGTAATGACACCTGCACGTGTGTCATTATCCACTAACCAACTCCACAGGGAGCTGAGGGAAACGCTACTTCGATGAGGCCAGTGCATCAATACACTTATACTGAGTTTAACAATCGGTTAAATTTAGATAGTTACCGAGCGCCCGCGATAGATTTTACAAAATCTATTTTCTTTAAGTAATAAATCAACGATTAATTAATATTTTAGGAAACTAATTTTAAAATATATATCAACAGAGGCTTTATCTTGTTGAAATGTTCTATTTAGTATCGTAAAATAGGTGAAAAAATAAGTCGCAATATGCATAATAAACTTGCTTATTACTAAAATAAACTTGGCATTCAATTATATAGAGCCAATTTCTAGCTATCTTGTTTCTTGTTTAGTATTTTTTCAAATAAAAACCCGTCGAGAAAGAAGCATTCAAAAACTTTAATCTAACATTAGACCTATTTAAAACGAGAAAAATCTTTGAAATTAGGGTTATTTCCTGTACCAATAAACATCAATATCGTTTTGACGTTA
This sequence comes from Sesia apiformis, assembly GCA_914767545.1. Taxonomy (NCBI): domain Eukaryota; kingdom Metazoa; phylum Arthropoda; class Insecta; order Lepidoptera; family Sesiidae; genus Sesia; species Sesia apiformis. The sequence continues at coordinate 9,486,205 of OU611972.1, read as the reverse complement.
ATGAGATTCTAATTAGAGCGTTTGTTACATTGGTTACAATAACACACACATAGCCTTGTCTCGAATCAATATGGGCGTAGGCGGCAACAGTGGCCACCCGGCGGCAACCCGGATACAACGAAGAAACCTGTCCGTGTTGGTGGACAGAGGAGACAGCACTGAAGGGGACTTAGTCCTGAACAGTTATCTCCACCCTCGTGAGGTTGTGTGAAAAGACCTACGGACTCGAACAATATGCAGGTACCAACAATATCCATCGACGACAGTATCCACTTACCATTGGGTGAACTGTATGCTCGTGTGCCACCTTTTTTCAATAAAGAAATAAAGGCAGACACAAAATGAGCCCTGAAGGATAAAATAATGAAATCAATTTGAAGAATTGCGATTTTTTACAAAACATTCTCAATTATTAGACTTAATCAAAAGCGGCAAACTAGCAGCAAACCTTTAATTAACGGTTGGTTTAGTATGCGGTACTACCGATCCGCGTTTTCATTTGAGACACTCGCGAGTAACGAGTTGTGGGCACAGTTGATTATAAGCCGCCGCAACGTCGCAGGTTCAATTCCCCGACGACACTCCTCATTAACAACTCATCTCGCTTAATATTTTTTATTTTTCTGTAGGTATCAGGAACGTTAGTTACTGTAGACGAGTTATTAACAAAACATAATTTGTGATACAGTATTTTGTTTTTCTCTTTTATGGCAATAGCGCAATTTAATACATAGTGCCAGTGTCAAGGTTACTTCACAATTAACAAATCGTCAATGTCCAGTCCCATCGAAGTAGTAAGTGATCACTGGGGCCCACGGACATCTGCAACACCAGGAGAAATGCGAATACGCTGTCGACCTTGCAGAATCCTATTCACAGCCTTCTTGAAGAGTTTCATGTCGTCACTATGCGGCAAAATCTCTGTAGGCAGTTCTTTCCAAAACTTTTGGGTTTGCGGTATAAAGCGTCTTGAAGACCACGCTGTTCGCAGTAGGTCTTTGTCAAAGAAGTGCGGATGAACCGCTCTTCGGTGGCGAGAGGTAATTAGTGTAAAGACTTATTATATTAGAGCACAACATATCTATAGTTATTATATAAACTCAAACAAGATAGATTTACTAAATTTTGATAATACATAGTTAAAACCTAGTATTTACACTAAAACACAATAGGATCCCTACGCACTACACCTGACCTATATTTCACTTTCCCAGGTCTGCTGGAAGAAATCTCCGCAGGTGATAAGCTTGCCTTTTGTACATATTTTCTTTTACTTCCTTTTATTTATTTCATGATATGTGTGTACAATAAATTATTGAATAAATATATATCCCTTTAATAAACTGTAATAAAGAAACTAGATACGAAAACTTTTTATAATTATAATTGAGCAGTGAATAAATTGGATTCTAAAAGAAAAAATACCGGAATTAAAATAGACGAACTTCAAGCAAACAGAACTCGCACACAGAGCTAAACAAAGCCTTGAATCTTGAAAAAAAATCTTGGCTTACCAGCAAATTCGGCATTGTATCAATTTCTCCCTTATCCCCTCCTCAACCCCCCCTCCCCCCTGTCTCAAGACGCGAGTCATGTGCCAAATGGAGTGAGGCGCCCCACGCTCTAATATACTTAGTATAACACCTCGAACAATGGGTGCTGACTGGGTAATACTGTGGCTCCTTATTGTATAATGTGCTGAACTTCCTTTGGCGGCAGATTTTAGACGTAATATGCACGTACGTTATATAATATTAGCTACTTGGCATCGGAAGTTTTAACGTTTAATCTTACAAACTTGGTATATTTTCGAAGCGACTGAACCCATTTGGTTGCCGGTTTCAAGACAATGATCTCATTTCATCCTATCCATCAATTTGAGAATACATACTACATATGTTATGTCGATACCTTATCTATAAAATAGCCGTTTGTTTATAGTGGCCACTTTGAACTTAGTTATCTTGCGTTTGGTTTGGAATTCCAAATTCAAATTAATTTTAATTTAAAGCTATGACATTCTCTTCCAAAATCAGTTATTCATTTATTCCTTCAAACGACTATTTGCTTAGGTATTGTTGTGTTTGGGACCACGGAAAAGTTAAAAATTCGCGTTATTTTCGATTGCGAGTTCCATTGTGGCAGCAACGCAACCAACCGACCATCACCGACCAAACGCCGCAAACGAACGCACGGTGAATTTTTGGTTTGATCGTTTCCGTTCTAACAATTTCGACGTCAAGTTCAAGCCCCGCGGACGACCGGAGACTAAAGTCGATAATGTGGAATTGAAAGCAGCAATGGAAGCGGATTCATCTCAAACCACGTCTGAGTTAGCAGCAGCCATCGGCGTAAGTGACACAACGATATCGATTCATTTGTGTCAAATCGAGAAAGTGAAGAAGCTCGAAAAGTGCCTGTGAGCTTAAAGACTTTCATTAAACACTGCAAACACGCGTCGAAGCTTACCTCACTTTTCTGAACCGGCATAAAAATGAAGGGATTCTGAATCGTATTGTCACTAGTGATGAGAAGTGGATCCTGTATGGTAATCGTAAATGTTTGTCACAGTGGTTAAACCCAGTAGGCACAGCCAAACGATATTCCAAACATCTCCATGATAACGTTTGCCGATACACTGTACGGCAGACAGTCTGAAAATTACAGCAGCTTCCACTCTCAGTCACCCATACTCACCATATCTTGCCCCTACTGATTCACATTTTTCTCCACAATTCTGGATGCTTATTACAGAGTAAAAAATTCAACTTCGATGAGGCAGTAATAAACGCCTTCAGAGAATTAATCGATTCGCGTCACCCTACTATAGCAGAGGCATCAATCAATTTCTATTAAGATCTATAAAAATTAAATCTATTAGAAAATGCATTGATAATAATGGACAATACTTCGATTAATTAAAAATATATTTTTACAAAAAAAATGTTAAAATTATTCCATTTAAAACGGCAATTTCATAGGTAAGGACCCCACTACCAGCATACTAGGGCAGGCTCCTTACAATTTAATAGTGTTCTACATATGTTGAGTAGCTCTAGAATTATTTAATTATTATGTTTTGAAAATGGAACATTCTTAGTTTCAAATTTGACTTTTTAATGAACCCCTCCTCATCTGCTTCATCCCCTCCCCCAGAAGATACCAACCTTTGATAAGAACTGTAAACTAACCTATTTTCTTTGATAAGAACGTATGATATGTCATCTAGTCTATTCCCATATCAATGATCCTATTGAATGGAATGGAGAATAAATTGAATAAAAGGACTTCCTTAATCCACTGTACTCCCCTTAAAGGAGGATTGTGATGTGTAATAGGTCCCCGGTAAAAGTAATGAGTGCTAAGAGCGTTTTAGACAGGACAACAAAACTTTGCATGTGTATATTTTTTTATTTAATGCTTTAAATAATTTTCTGTTGCGCCAGACACGTTTCACTTATTTTAAAATGGTTGACATGTTTCAGTTCCTACGTTATTTCGATAACACGTACCTATAACGTTTACAACGATAATATTGTAGAACAATATCGTTTACATTATTTTTTTATATTAAGTCTGAACAAAAATTAAACCCAATTCTCAGTTCAAGCATGATTACCCTCGCAAGTATTGAAGTAAACAGAACGTAAACGCGGACGTATTACCGCAGTGTTCATTAAATCGACGGCTCTCCGGTTTTAACCAGAGGAAACGAATGGCTTTATTCAATATGAAATGAATGGGTGATGAAAATATTATTTAAAAAAAATATTGACGCAAAAATGTCTTTTAAATTTTATTTATAAGTACTAAAACTTATTTATTTATTTATATACTCGTAAGGAACACCAACAGTTATTTAATATAATATAACTTAACAGTAACCAACAGTGACTGATAACTGATTTTTTTTATTCTATATAGCACGAAGGGATAAAAGGCGGCCTAGAAGCATTATCTCCCATTTATTTTTAAAATAATTAAAATTTTATATTGTAAACCTATTGCCAAAAAAAATAATTAAAGTCGTCTGATAGGTTAGTGAATTATTTCATAGAAATATACCCTAACCGGAGATTTACTAACTTTTAAAGACAGAATTGTTTTAACGGCAACCGTATCATAACCAGACAAATATTTTTTTGCGAGGGGCATGTCCCTTCATTCGATATTCGTGGCGGCTCAGTCGGTGTATATTCCAATAACACTCGAATAATTATCGCATGTACTCGGGCGTAAAGTTTACGATATTCCCGACGAGTGAGCTTGCCGGATTGAGCGCAGATTTCATTTCGTTATTATAGAGGGTTTATGTCTCACTAAATGTTGGGAGCACAGACATAAAACAATGAGAATGGGCAAATTTTACTTACCTATGCTTATTACATTTTTTATATACAATGTGTCACTGAACTTTAAAATATGTAGAACGTTCTAGAGAAGAATAAAATTATTTTGGGGAGTAAATCAAACGTTAGAAACATGTAAACTTTTGTTGTTCTATAAAAAACGTTCGTAGCGCTCGTTATTCAGTACCGGGCGCCTAGGCGGGCGCGTTGCAGGCAACGCGCGTAGAATAAAAGATATACTAGAAATATTGTATTGTACTCGTATCAGCCTATAACGTCCCACTGCAGGGCACAGGCCTCCACTAGTAAATCACGGGGGGGTCTCAATCTACCACGCGGACCCAGTGCGGAAGAGCAGGGAAGGGAAGGGGAGGGGTAGGAAGGGGACGGAGGATTTAAGAATTAATTGGTAGAGTACCTAATACATAGGTGACTATATATGTATGTTTAGAGATACTCGAAATTTAAAGATGGAACACATTTGCACTATACCTATTTTTATAGTAAATTTATATGGAAATAGAACACAAATGGCCATTTACTCTAGATTAAAAAAAATAAACATGTTTTTGCGCATTTCCTACAGCACTTCCTGCGTTTTTCTTTGCAACTATGGAGCTACAACGTGCGTGCCACGAACTTTTATGGTTTAATTGAAGAGTTGAGCTTGGAACGCTTAAAATAAGCGTTAGAGAAGTTGGCGTTAATTCAGTCACGGGCAACCAGTTTTAGATAGTTTGCTGAATTCAAAAGAGGCACCTACCTTGTAGATGAAGAGAGAAGTGGAGGACGGCCAACAGCAGTGACTGCAGAAAATGTGTGGAATATAGAAATGCTGGTGTGAGTTGATTCCCGAATCACTTCCTCACTTCCAAGGATATTTAGAGGATCGTCAACATTAGTTCGGTGAGCATTCACACCATTTTGAATCAACATCTTGGTCTGAGGGAACTTTGTTGTCGTTGGATACCTCATTTTCTCACTGAAACGGAAAATCAAAACTTCTCGTGTGGATTGATGCCGAGAAATGCGGCAACGTTTTAGAAATGGAACATTGAGACGTATTTCCGAAATCGTAACTGGCGACCTGACATGGATCTATCAATATGATCCGGAAAGTAAGTTCGTTGGTGTGTATGTTTAGGGATGGACAGTTACCGACAAAATTGCAAAAATCGAAAGGTTGGCAAGAAAATGGAGACTAGTTTTCTCGGAGCGGGCATCTCGCTACATCTATATTGGAAAATTGTAGATCAGTCAATTCAGAATGGTATACAAACAAGTACAACGGTTGCATTGGAAAAAAGTCAGCAGAGGCGACCAAAGACAGGACTAAGAGGGATCTTGCTGCACCACGATAACGCGTCTTCGCATGCGGACGTTTATTCAGGAATCTGGTGTCGAAACTGTGGCCCATCCACTTCACAGCTCTGACGTAGCTCCTTGTTATTTCTTTTTCTTCCCTGTAGTCAAGGAACAAGATTAAAGGAAAAATTTTTTTCAGCCCCGAAGAAGCTGTAGCAGCCTACGAAGCAGCAATTTTGGACCTGTCGGAGGAAGACTGGCATAAATGTTCTCAGAGTTGGTTTAAGCTAATGGAAATGTATATAGAGAGTATAGATGGAGAGTATTTTGAAAAAAATGCAATACAAATAATAAAATTCTATAGCTTAGTTTTTATTTGTCTCAAAACTACATACCAATGGTCAAGCCGCTATTTATATCATTAGGAAATTTGTTGAATATTTTTACACACATAGCATAACGACCTTGTAAAATTTAGTTTTCGGTACTTTAGGTAGTTCTAATCCATTGGAGTCCCGTCTGCTGCGTGGGCAAATATCCATGGCTCTGTTAAAAAATGTGGATGTATTTTAACAAAGTGGCACAATTCATAGATATACATACACGGTAGAGACAATAAATTTTTAAAGTGAGGCCTACAAGTGTCAAACCCATTATTACATGAATACATTTTGTTGCGCAACAAATACTCCGTTTATTTGAGACGAGTTTCCCCGGAGAATTAGGCCATAGCGCACTACAGAGGCGACATAGCCTTATTAGGCGGTAACGGCTGTTTGTGCTAATGCTATATAATGTGGTAATGGTAAGAGGTATCTATTCTCGACTCTGCAAAAATCGTGAAAAAACCCACATGCTCGAGAATTGGAAAAAAAAAATCTGGAGAACGTACTTTCACGTATATTAAAGATAACCTACTGTAATGTTTTTACTATGTTACTTCTCATAAAATAATTTTCTTTCTTGTATTTTATTGTTACATATTTTCTCACGTTAGTGCTAACTCACACGCAATACTTTACAGGTAAACAATTTATTTATATATTTCGTATTAATTACGCCACAATATCTAAATATTCTAACGCCACAATATAAGTATTAGCTCTGAATTATTTGCCTGGTTTTGAGTACCGGTATTTGCCAGTGGTCTCGTTCGCTTAGAACACGCTTTCACTTGGTATTTATTTGTTTGATCACGTGGTCTTATTTACATAACTAATGTCTTATTTTGTTTATACTAATACATATTTACGTTTATTCTCACATACTTATGCGTCTATATTGTAACATTTGTTCCAATAGTCATAACATTTGTCCTTTATAACCTGTGTATTTTTTAGAATCTCTGTATTTCGTATATCAATCTGTTTGAATTAGCTTATTCGTGAAACCGTTGTATTTTTATATGTATTAACTGGACGTCTCTTACGAGATCTCTCAATCTACTTATCTTCATACTCAAACGCATTACTTATCTTCTTAACATGAATAAATAGCACTGGCCGAAAACAATAGATGCTGTATGAAAACAACTTTACGTCTTAAAAATGTAAAATTGGAAAAAGGCATCGATAAAATACTGACAAGACGTCGAGAAAAATCTTAAGGAGCCATCCGGAGAAGTTGTTTACTAGCGATCAGTGAAAGAAGGGGTGAAATAAAACTCACAGGCCTTTCCCGGGGCCCAGCTGCCCTGGGACACATCATCTCGGCCTTCAGCGTCCACTACTCTCGCCGTTCGCCGCAGCTCTGGTCCGCCGCTCTCTGGGCGCCACCTTTTGCGCCTGGCCTCCACCACTGACCGCCGCTGCTTCCCGCTGGCGGTAGTGCCACTCTCCGTCGCACTGGGCGGGCGCCCGCCTCTCCAACCGCTCAACCGTGAGTTTCGTAATTTCAATCTTGTTCTACGGACAGTTTTCCGCCACTTAGGTGAATCACGGACTCTTTAATAAATCTCCGTCAATTTTCTATTAGGCTATGTTTTTAAATATTTTTTGGGAATAGTATAAGCTACTTGAACAATAACTGACCTTTTTCCTTCCAAGTAGTTCTTCTTTTGTTGTTTTGTACACGACAATGTACAAATAAGTATATCTCCTGTAAGATTTATTTGAAATAACTCTTATAATGTTAATTAAAAATTATTTATCTATAAAAATATCTAAAGGCATTTGTCTGATATGACAATACATAATTCTTTTTTACCCTCATGAAAATAGTAGTTGAATACAGGCGGGGAAATTGGATAAAAAGGGAAGATTTCACCCCAATATCGGGCAGTTCCTCCGTGACTTCTTCCATTATAGTTTACTTGTTTAAATAAGAATCTTCGGATAATATTTTCGTATTACATTGTTACAAGTGACATTCCAAGTAGATTGCGTGTCAGTTGGTGGTTAATGATGATCGGATATAGGGGTTGGAGGGGGGGCCGATTGTTAGATTGTATGGTCGGTTTAAATCGTAAAAAAAATCCAAATACTCGTCTATGGTCTCACTAGCAATTATCTTGGCGTAAATTCAGATATCAACACACAAGTCTGTCAGGCTTCCATGCGGGCTTGTTTGCCTCCAATCAGCCCTCCGCCCGTATTTGCATATCTTTAGCAACATCGCTGACAAATCGAATCGTTTCTAAAGTGATGTTCTTGTTACGGCAATTGCCGAAATGTATGGCAGTCAGGCACTTTGGGGACCAAAAATACGGTATACGGTAGCAATTTTAACGCGATATTTAAAATATACGATAATTTATTAATGTTACAGTTATTTAATGTGAGTATGAAATTTGTTAATTGTTAACTCAATTTTGTATATCCATTATACATTTAGATAGGATATTATTATTACCTTTTGTTGTCTATTGTGTTGTCTTACAATTTAATATCTATTATTATTTATTGACGTTTCTTAAATTGATATTTTTCATTCAAAAGGGACTCCTAAGAATAAGTCCGCCTTCAATAATATAAATATAATACTTTTAATACAAACATATATCTATCTATATAAAAATGGATGTTGGTATATCTGAAATTAATAGACTTCAACACCGTTTGACCGATCATCATGAAAGTTGGCACATATATGTATTTTTTCATGGAGAAGGTTTTTATGCTATCCACTTTGTTGTAACTGGCCACTAGATGGCGCTGCAGCACATCAACTTCTATACCGTTCAACTGATCGCATAATTCATATCGACAACAAAACAGAATGATTTGTGATTTTATATACAGAAGTAAATAAAACAAGTAGCAACAAAAATATATGCAAGACAACGTCTGCCGGGTTTTACTAGTATAATGTAAATATAGAGGAAAAAGGAAAAAAATACCATTAGCTCTGTAAATTTCGGAGGTAGTGGTCCCAAAATTTCCACTAGAGGCTGTACTATTATTAGAAGCCTTCCTCATGTCAATGGGGAACGATTTTCAAAATCTTGTTGCCTGAGCGACGAAGGAATTAGAATTACTAATTATACGGCAATTTTCCCAAAATACGGTAATTACGAATTTCATAATACAGCAACCCGAAATTTTGAACGCACAACACTGTTTCCCGAATCGAAAGGAATGATAAAGAAGCGGACGATATAGAGCTCTGATAAAATCGCTGGTATAGATTGTGGGGAATTCGATACGTGTTGACCATTGATATAAATAAAAAAACGATAGTAGCGGCAGTGGGAAGAGAGATTTCGCTATGTTCCGTACGTTTTAGGAAAAAATATTAAGTAGTGTTTTATATTGGATACACGCTGCAATCCCACAGCCGCTGGACACTGTCATAAATTATTTACTACGATAGTCTCGTAAAAATAATGAAATTGATGCTTCCCAGATTCGTTTGTTTGTTTGATGTCGGTCGATCTAACACCTTCCTTTGTGAGGAACTTAATCACGGAACGATATTCCAGTTTAAGCATTTGAAAAATTTTGTGACTTCCTGCTGTTCTAAGAGTCCAGGAATTCAAATTAACGAGGTTTAAACTCTAAAAATTATACACGTATTAGCAGGATAAATGATAATTATGATGACGTATAATTTGTTTTTTTTAAGCATCTAGAAATATGTCAGGCCAGAAACTTTTGGAATATGCATATAATTTTAATTACAAATTCCCAAATAAAAATTAAATCTCACTCAATGTTAGCGAAATTCTACAAATTAATGCTCAGACTAAGATGTTTCCACTGCGGGGGGGATGCGCGGTGTGGCGAGGGGGAGAGGCAATTAGCACCGATGAGATAAAACGTGCAAAGTCCGCGAATGATTCAAGTTTTACAATTAAAACTTGCCGTGAGGTACGCACTTGCGAAGAGAGGAGTGCTAGTGGACGTGGCATTTAAAACCTCAGCTCTAAGGGACAAATCCTGTATATTGTGTGTAGGGCACGAGATACGATGGGACTGGTATGTCTTTTAAAGACCAAAGTCCCAAAAAAGAATAGAAGAGAAGGATAAATCCGTTCACGGCAGGAATTTTCATTTTATTTTATTTGTGAAAACAACCAGTTATACATAACGTGACCATACGTCCCGCTTTGGGCGGGACAGTCCCGCTTTGGGCGGGACAGTCCCGCTTTCACACTGTCTGTCCCGCTGTCCCCAGTAAGAGCAAAAATGTCCTCGCCAGAATGAAACAGATTTGCTCCGCCGACAAATATAAAACAAGTGCCTAGAGACGTTATATGTTAAGTAAATTCATTCACTTCCTTATTATTAGTAAATAAAAAGCAGTTAAAACAGCAATTAGTTCTTGTTTTGTTAAAAATTCCGCAGGTGTCCCGCTCTGGCGAAAAATATAAATGGTCACGTTAGTTATACATTACATTTTAATATAACATAGGTACATCTCAAATATTGTACTAAAGATAAAACCAACTACTTTTTCTTCAGAATGACGCAGAAGTGTGTGGAGCAACGAGCCTAAGGGTCCGCCGCCGGTAGACCGGCGGAAGGAACGAACCTCACCTTAGTACTTTGCTTTGGGAGAGTACCGCGGGATAGCAAGTCGGTGAGAAACGCCCAGACACGTGCTAATACCTGGTGAGAGTGTTGACTGAAGGCCGGTGTCTGTTGACGGTGTAGCTCGTGTGCGCCGACAGGGACGGTGTACGTTTGTAATGTGTGAGTGTAGTGTAGGAACCTCATTGGCAGAGGTAATTGAGTCATCGGGGTCATCTAGGACGTGGCGAGGTCGACGGTAACGGGGAGGGTCATTCCCGTGGGGGACATAAGTTAGGCTGACAACTACTAGATGGTTGAGATGGTGAGGGACTCTCTCATAATAGTGTCGGGCAGAATCTTTCACGTATTTGACGATGGAGGGGAGTTCCAAATCCTTGTAGAGGTCAACATTGCAAATAAAACCAACTAAGTTATCCACAATTTCCTATAGGCAGGAATATGAAATATCCAAAAGATAAGTAGGTAATTAAAAAAAAGAATCAAATTGGTTTAATCAATGAGATATATAATATTGCTAAAACGTTTGACCGGGTATGGTACAAAACTCTACTTTCCAAACTACCATCTTTCAGATTGCCCGAAGGGTTGTGCGAGTGGGTCGCTAAATTCCTGAGTGGACGGAACATCAGAGTCGTCATCGATGGTAGCTGAACACCATGTCAATTAACACTGGTTAGAAACTCCAAATTAGGATCCCCAACTCTGTTTCTTCTGCATATTAGCGATCTGTTGCAAATTGGTAACATACGTTGCTATGCAGATAATAATACTGAGGATGCTATGTATAAGGGCCGCGCCAACATCCCTCGGGTGCAAGTAGAAAGAGTCGCGAGAGACTTGTGTCTGAAATCGAAGATATCTTAGATCAAGTCTTAATTTGGGGTTCTCTGAACCTAGTTAATTCAACCTCAGTAAAACACAAGGCTGTGCATTCACCGCTAAAAAAACCCTTTGTCGTAGCACCTCGTTTCATAGCATACCCCTAAGATCACGGAGAGTATCGGGGTCGTTGGTGTCGACATTTCTAGTAAAGTCGAATTTAGTAATCACTGGTAATTCAAGGCCAAATTGGCCTCCAAAAAGCTCGATGTGTTGAACAGAACAAAGCGGTACGTCACCTCTGGACCGCTTCTGATGCTCTACAAAGGTCAAGTTAGGCCCCATATAGAGTACTGCTCACATCTCTAGGCTAGCGCACCGAAATATCAATTGGACTCATTTGACTCCAACTAACGACGACCTGTTCGAATTGTTGACGATCCCACTCTCACAGGCGGTTTAGAACCCCTCAGTGTTCGTGAAGACGTTGCGTCCCTCTGCGTGTTTTACCGCTGTTCTGACGAATTGATCAATTTGATATCAACTTCAGATTTTTACCATCGCACCTCCCGTCATCGTCGTGTGATTAATCCACATTTCCTTGACAAAGAGTCGCTGCACACAATGCGATCGTCACGACACTTTACACCGCGAACCCGAAAGTTGTGGAATGAACTGCCTGCTCAAGTTTTCCCGCTTAACTACCACATTGGGTTCTTCAAGAAAGCTGTAAATAGGATTTTACAAGGCCGGCAGCGCACTCGCATACCTCCTAGTGTTGCAGGTGTCCATGGGTGGCGGTAGCCACTTACCATCACGTGGACCGCATGTCCGTCTGTCACCTTCATCACAAAAAATCCGCCAAAATAAACAAAGTACCCAGTCATTTTAGGCGAAAAATCATGCAATCTTCCCAAAAAAATCCCAACTGTTTTTTTTTGACATAGGTAAGTATGCCTTTGTACTGATATCAATCAACATATCAAAAATCCACATTGACATCGCGTGTGAGTTTTGAAATATTCAAGGTCAAAGGTCATACCGTTTTACGTGAAAATCTCGTTTTCTGTAGTTCAGAAGTCAATGTGGAGATTAGTTTAAAAATTATAGATTTCCTAGAAATATAATTCTACGTTTTTTTTTTATAGAATTAACCGTTTTCGTCGTAGATCGCAGGGAATATACAGTTATTCATTTGCATACTCCATGATACCCTCTATGGCAAGGGTTGCCTTGCCATAGAGTATGCCATCATGGAGTATGCAAATGAATAGCTGTATATTCCCTACTAGTAATACTAGTAAGTACTACTAGTAATAGTTGTATTACTCTACTAATTACTCTATGTAATAAATTTAACTTTGTTACAGTGCATTGTAAGTAAATATAGATTGTTGGAATTTACCGAAAAGAGTCCACAGTATATAGGTGCAACCCAGATATTGTGCCTGCAATAGTCTCATGTCGATATTGTGCTTTTATCTACTAACGCAGTAGCCCAACAACATCTTTATCGAGTGTACTATCAAATAGAAACTAGGACTTATCAAATAAAAACAATATATTGGAGCCAGTGACAACGTTGTTACCACCAGCACCCGACGACCATAAATATCTACAATATCTTGTAATTGCGCAAAAGTTTATGGTGGAAACTCTAGATTCAGAAAAATCGGCATAAAATGTTCTCTGGCTTGTGGGTATTGCCATGGTCTGTCACGCTTAAGTGATACAACAAAAGATACAGATGGCTCTGACATAGTCGATATGTTATCTGCACATGTATTAGAAACGCAAGATATTCAACGATTCACTACAATTGATTAATAACAAAGTAGATTTTTTCAATTATAAAGAACACCCTCCTTTCTTAAATCAATTTAAAAATATTAATTGTAACATGATATATTATTCCTAACATCCCCTCAATTAAGCCTACCGGGGAAACCATATAAAAAGCCATGCATTCTACCTCATATGTGGGGTGTGGAAATGAATTCACAGTCATTAAACGCCTGCTTTCTCTGCGCTCTGCGAGAAAAAACCGTTGGTTGGAATCTATATTGTAGAAAATGTTCTGATCTATAATTTTTATACTAACCTCCATTGATTTTCGACCTATAAAAAGCGAGATTTTCCCATAAACGGTATTTTGTGGCCGTTGACCTTTAATATCTCAAAAGGCACACGCGATGTCAACGTCAATTTTTTGATATATTGTTTACTATTAAAAAGGTGTATGTTAAAATTCAGAGAACGTGGAGTCTTTTGGGGAGGTGAAACCTAAAGTTACTGGGTTAAAAAAACCATTTATCGCAGAGCAGTTACTCCACGAGCGGATTAACTCGTATTTTCGTAATTCGCGGACAAAACTCGGCGCGCATCGACCGACACGTCACATTTTATTATCTCTCGCAAAAACTTGTGCGCCGTTTTGAATTATAATTCTGATCGTAAAAGATAAAGTGTTGAAATGACAAACGTCCCCGGGAGACATTATTAAAGCGAAAATTCGAAACTCGACGAATTAATTTACTTAATAACATGTACGACGCCATGTTTTGTACTTATGGGAGTTTTACAGCGATCGAGAATGAAGTAAAGAATTAACTTTGTTTATTGAATGTGTAAGACAAAACAGTAGTCCGCTTAATATTTCAGGAAATATATTTGGGAACTAAGTGAGGTTGCTTGGGATAAACGGAAGAGGAAAAAACGGTATATGGTACAGTTACAGGTACAGTGGCAGCACACTACCTAAATACATTACAATTCATTCATTTATACTAATATATATATATATATACATGTATATATATATATATATATATATATATATATATATATATATATATAATTGCAGATGACATATATGTAATATGTCAATTTTTATGTTAATGGAACTATCAATTATTTTTAAGGGTTGAATTTCGAAAAATCCCTTCTTAATACCTCATAAAAGGAAACTACGTTTGTACGTGTTTCGGTAGTGAGTGAGATATGCCAGCACCCATTCCCCTCCAATCCTATGCTTTCCCATTTTACCAACTTTTTCGCTAAATCCATCCATATACCATAGGCCATGGCAACACTTACCACCAGGTGGATTATATGCTCGTCTGCCACCTGCTTTCTATACAAAAAAAAGTTACTGACTAAATTTCATGTTTCTACCTTCAGTGATTTCGGCTCGGCGTTAATGAGCCAGTCTGGGCTTTTCTCTCTTTTGTATAGATTTCTAATTACAATATGTTGTTATTGTTTTTGTAATATGGATTTGTTACCTGCATTAAAATGAATTTAATCCATAATAAAACTGTCAAAAATCACCGCCAATTCCAGGTCATGTTGAATGTTATAATATTTCGGTTAGTTCAAAGTGTCACCCAATATAATCATGTAAAAAGCTTGACGTAACAGTCCCCGCGTGTCATTCCTTACAAATATATCAGTGCTGGGTACAGGCGACTCGCATTTACTCGTCTTAAGCACAAGTACCGTTAGCAACGAAAAAAGTCGAGTGGGGCTGTGTCAGAGCACACGGCCGTTGGTTTAACGTGAAACGTCTATGTCGGCGAGTCGCTTTTATCTCGCTGTTATTTTCACTCGTTATGTCCATTGGTACAGGTACAGCAGAGGTAGAGGTGCTCGCGGAGTCGGCGTCGTTCACTGAGCGTGCCGTGGCAGCTTTGCGACGCTCCCGAAACCGCCTCGCTCGCTCGGCGCTGGACATCAGGGTACCTGTGCGTGGCTCATAACCTCTGCTTTCCAACGATAGGCGTGATTTATATTTTAGATTGGCTCTTGCACGGGCTGAGGCCAACATATTGTATTTCAATACTTTTTTATAGACTTACTTGTTATTTTTAAGTATAAATATTGTCCAAATTTTTGCTTAAATCAATCGGTCTAGATAAACTGTATACACACAGGTACGAATCACCGCGCTGTCACGTCTGAGTCGTGAGCTATACTGAATAGAAAGGAGCGAGAGCACCGGTTTCGGCCATTCTGCACGGCCATTCCAACTCGCCCGGCCCCGACGCAAACTCAAGGTTGTATAAGCGAGCTGACTATATAAGCTAAATAATGACACTAGATTTATATTTATGTCTGTAAGACTAATAGTTTTGTAATTATTAAGGTAAGACGATATAGACCTTTTCGTTACGGTTCACTTTTCTGACCTGCTACTCGTATGTTTCGGTGTGATTTTAAAGCCGTTTCACGTCAAAATGTATTATTTTGCCGTGTTTTCTCTATTTGACGACCACCATTTCTTCTCACGAGTATCGTAAAAGGTGATATAGTGATGACAAAACAGCTACCACAAGCCCTGCAGAATTACACCGCCTCTAAAAGAGTGGACTCGCGAACTCACTTAGCCAGCGTGGCGTTTTAAGGTCGTACACCCTTCATACACAAGACAAAATGCATTAGGAGGCCCACAGTTACGTTTATAGTTACGGTTATCTAATCAGAATAATTGAAATCCACCACTGAATTCAATCCATCATTATAATGCAAATAAGTTTATTTCTAGAGTCAAATAAATGCAGACTCAACGGACATCGGGCCCGAACAGAATACCAGCGCTTCTCCACCGTAGGTGAAGCAACATGCTGAGTTGGGGACGTATTTGTTGACGCGCATATAGGTACACTCTTCGTACCATAACACTATTATACTATTTTCTTTGTTTCTTTCTGCGATTCAGCCAGGATGAGTAAACTGCGCCAACATCCTCATGGCTGCAAAGGAGCTCGAAATACATTAATATCGTGGAACATTCAACGTTGTTATCTAAGAACATACTCCAATGCTGTAATCACTGTAGTATTCCGCGCTGCAAGAATAATAAATATCTCCACGGTTCATGCAAGTTTATATTATTTGATGTTATAACAATTGTTTTGCTAACCCTACAGTCTAGTGTAAATTAAATCAAGCGCAGCGCATTGTTTTTGCTTCAGGCGAGCGCTGAAGACGTCACCGCGACTGCAATTTTGGTTCCGCTACTTCTTGTGCAACTAGTTTCCATCTCGTTGCATTACTCGATGAGTAGGCAAACATGAGTATGAGTAAGTAAACCACAGGTCGTGTGGTGTCATGGGACTTTAGAAGAATATCACCCTCTCTCTTCTTGTAGGTATCTTAAAAGTGGTAACAAAGCCGCTTCCACAAGCCCTGATGAACTACACTACTTATGAAAAAATGAACTCGCCAACCCGCTTGGCCAGCATATCGTTTTTAATGCCATACATCCCTCATGTACAAGACAATAACAATATGCATAAGGAGGCACATGTCCAGCAGTGGATGCTAAAAGAGCTGGTTACGGTTAAGTATACCATACCATCAGCTTATGTCTCTTCACTACTGGATATAGGCCTCTCCCGGTTACGGGCTTCTGTTTTCCTCATTTAACCATTACCGGCAAACTTCTCTAAGTCGTCTGTCCATATAATCTGAAAGCGTCCCACGCTGCGCTACCCGGTACGTGATGTCCATTCAAGGAATCGTCTGCCACAACCGTTGTTAATCCACTTCAATATAGAAAGGAAGTTGAATATAAAGGAAGTCTCTCATATTCATTATAATACTCATACTATTCCCGTTCACGTTGATTCATTGTTTAGGCCAGGTTTTCGAACGCGCCTTTTAGCCCTTGACAGATGACGACTGATGCTGTCAGCGAGAGAAAATTCGCAGATCATTGTAACCTCTCTCCGTCGCGCGCGCGCGTACGTTTTGATTACCATCCTCGGCACCACCCCAGTGCAGTAGTTATAAAATTGGGTGACCACGTCTTCGCCGGCTGCTGGAGGAGCTGCGCCTGGAATCTTCCGCATATGTTTCCCCAATCATTTATGCCCACCTCGCACCGCACCACATTTAGTAATAATTATACTTTATTTTCGCATCCCGCAGATCCTTCACCAGCTGGTCCATAGGATATGTTTAGTGGTTTCCTGTGGACATATAACGCGCATACACAATTCCATTTCCAAAAAAAACTCACTACTTCGTACTTCACTCACTACCGAAACACTTACGCACATATGAAGAATAGGATAAAGTGGGAAATGCAGTACATTTAAGGGTAGTGTTCTGTGAAAGGTAAAGTGGCCAGTCGAGTGCGCCCAGCGGCTGTGGTATTGCAGCGTGCACCCTTGAAACTATTTTAACTGTCGTTGGCATGTATCGTGAAAATTGTTCCCGAATGATGTTTGCATGCATATGTTCATGGGTAACAGTATCTATCCACTTAACAATAGTCCACCACTTCCTCAAAAAAACACAATTCTGCGCCAGCAAAGCACCGTGCAAATGTCTCAGAACCGTAATCTTTTGGCCTGAATTCTGAAAGTCTCATAAAAGCTCTTTTATAGCCTTTTTAAAGTCATGAAGAGACATAAAACTCGTGTGTGGCGTGAGGAAAACGATCATGGTGCCACGTATTAGATTTCGCTTTGAAATTTGTGTTAATAAAATGATGGGCTTTATGCGTTTGTAATAAGAGTTGTGTAAGTGATTTCATATCATAGTTTGCACAGAACTGGGAACATGTATAAATGATCCGTGGTAGTTTGGTTAAAATGTCTATAAGTATAGATACCTACTGTATTAGTTAACAAATAGATATCGACTAATCTTCCTGTCGTACTTGAATATTCATAAATGCACAGACAAAATGTACAAATTGATTGATAAATTCTTTATTACACCAAAATGTGTGTATAAACTACAAAGGCAAATTTAATGCTATATAGCATTTTCTTCCAGCTAACCTTTGGTGGTTGAGAGCAGGCTAAGGGTAGCGTTCTGACAATATTACACTACACAAATACAACATAAATAAATATCAATTTACACACACACACACATGCATATATACATTTATACATACATACATAAAAATATAAATAAAATTGTAATAAAAATATCAGTCATTCACACTGTTTGAGTAAAAAGTGTTCAGGTACACGCGATTTGAATACATCAATGGCATTTGATGTCACCAGTCAATTTTTGAGCAAACGGGGAATCAAAAGTGATACATTATAAAATTGATATTTTACTCCTAGAAATTAGAAAATACATAAAAGTAACACACGTATAAATATTAATATAGATATCGAAAGCCCACTTGTGGTTAGTGACTTAGTAGCAGAGCGTGGACATTTAAGTTGGGGATATTTAAGTGTGCCGGAAACAAATTGTAATTTGTAACTGTGAATATAGAAGTTCGTAGCTTTGTAGCTCGTACAATCGGCATGTTGAAGTGGCAATGGGCAGGTCATATTTGCCGCAGGACCAAGAACCGATGGAGTAGACGAGTACCGAGGAACGCAGTGTGAGACGCCTTCCGCCCACGTGGCACGACCATTTAAAGAAATTCGTCGGTGGTGATTGGATGAGAAGAGCCGAGGATGGTGTGTGGTGGCGAGCCTTGGGATAGGCCTATATCCAGCAGCAGAGAGACATAGGCTGATGGTATGGTATGGTAACTACAAATAAAGTATTTTGAAGTTGAACGAAGTATTCTATATACAAATGTAGATATGCCAGTATTATCCATGTTGTATGTTATCCAAAGAGAACCGCAGCCAGTGTAGGCGCCCGCTGCGCGTCGAAATCAAAGCCCTCTGTGGCTTGTTTCACACCGCCGCATGTCCACATACAGTAAAACAAAATAGGTGGATTAGAATTTTAGTCTAAATTATTCAGATCCAATTATTTTACATCCCATGTGTAAGAGTATGTGTAATTAGCTTGATTCCCGCGAGAATTTTATAATTGATCTGGATAAAAAGTATCCTAAATGTTAACCCAGCACATAAGTTACGAGTCTTATAATTCTGCCAAATTTCATTGAAATCTGTTCAGTAATATTTGCGTGATGCGCAAAAATAAAAAATCAAAATGTCAGTCAAAAATTATAACAATTGTACTCTGTATAACTTGTACTTTTCATTATAACAACTTTTCTAAATAAAATATTATAGTACGGATTCGGCTCTGTTAATATATGTATAGGTATAGAGTCTATACCTATACATACCTATGGTATGTCTACACCTATAGTAACGTATAGACTCTATACCTATACATAAAATCATTTAATTTCTTCTGTCAAATTAACAAAATCAGGAATATAATTTGATAATGTCAAACCTTAACGAAAATTTTGATACCGCCCAAAAATTTTAATTTCGTTTCGCGATCAACCGGCCTGTCTTGTTGGCCACCCCTGGTATAGACGATATATCGTATAATAAGAGTACGAGTAAGTTTCGTTGTAATCTATAACAATTCCATCAACAAGAAAAAATAAATATTCCGGTTTTGTAAAAAGTTTAACTTTTTGAAGAGAAAGCTTGGCCAAAGGTCATTTATTTTTTTATTTCTTAGGCCATACACATGAATATAAATAAATGAAAAGGTTATAAAATAAAAAGGTTTGTCTAAAACGATAGTAAAAGTAGATAAATATACATAAATATAACAAAATAACATACGATAAATAAATAATAAAACATTGTTAACATCAGTCAAATACGCTTTAAAATTGTGAAAATTAAATTACACTTTGTTATGTTTAGTTCCACAGTCAATACTAGATGGCGCTGCGCCGAGTTTCTAAATCGCGCTATGGTTTTGTTCGCGCTTGTTAATAGAGTCGTTGCTAATTACCGTGAATAAATGAGTTTTGTGTTACAACAGTAGTGTGTGGTTTTATTTAGTGTTGAGAGGTATAATAATAAAAACGTTGAGTACGAGTAGCACGACCGATAACAGCCGACGACAAACCACGAGAAGTCACACAAGAATAGGAATTCACGAAACCTCAGAAGCCAAAACGTAACCATATTTTATATAGCGATACACATATCTCAAAAAGTTTCACGAAAACATGTCGTCGATATTTCATAGCCAAGTATTGTGTGGGTGTAAGACGGTGGGCATAGTGAAACGGTAACGTAACTTCATTTCAATGTCTAAATGCCGATCACGCACACAAGTACGTAGAAGTTTACAGATGTGACAAAGTCTGTGTAAATAGAGGTACGCACAATACACCGTAAGTAAAAAAAATATATCACTCTCATTCACGTGAATCCAGACGACAAATCGACTCGGTGATGTCTTCGACTTTATTGTCACCAGAGAACCGATCCTACCTTTAAATTTGCTACCAACGATTTGTTGATCATTCAGTATTTTTTGTTGCTTATTTGATTATCTATACATAATAATATAATAAAACTGCGGAACCAGCGTGTCTGTACATTGAATATATTTACCAAAAACTGATTGGAGGCGATGAAGGAAGAGTATCAGAATACAAAAAGACGATTTTGAAAAACTTTGTCTGTCTGTCTGTCTGAATGTCTGTTCGAACACGCTAATCTCAAGAGGTCTTTCCATTGAGCTACGATATGGGGCTCTTCAAGAGAGCTGTGAATAGGATTTTGCAAGGTCGGCGGCGCGCCCGCATACCCCCTGGTGTTGCAGGTGTCCATGGGCGGCGGTAACACTTACCATCACGTGGGACCGCTTGCTCGTCCGCCCACTAATCTATAAAAAAAAAAAATCCCCGATTTTCACGTGGTCTCCACATATTAATTACGCTTACCTTGGCACTTCGAATAGGCTTTGTTTCATCGAAATCGGCTGACGGGAAGAAAAGATATCCCAATTTAGAGTTTAAAAACTAAAATTTCACGCGTACGAACTCGCGGACACAGCTAGTTTTTCATATAAGTACCAATAAACAGTGTTAGTCTCTCCATAAAAATGTAAAATATGTCAGACCTTGTGATTAGGCATCGTAGGTAATTCTAGAATACTGCCTATGTTTACCTACTATACCTATTTATATTATGCTATAGGGGAGACGATACGACACACTGTTTAATCCTCCATAAACAATGCACCCTAGTAACTTCACTATAACAAATTTCACAAAAGTCATCCGCCTACATAATAGCTGGCGCCGCTCGAAGGTACATTCAACATTGAACCGTAATGATGATACATACGTCACAATTTGCGTCGAATTATGCACATACGACAATTTAGCATAGTGCTGCATGACGTATATCGATGGTGTAGTAATGTAACCAGAAAACTAGTCTTTAACATCGATAAGCTAATTTATACTATTATTAGTCGTGATTATTCAAATTATGTAGGGATTCTTGAGTATTGTAATTCAACAATATTAATTTACAAAAGCAAGTACCACCCAATATCACCACAAGAGAGGTAACTGAAGAAACTGATAATTTCTATGGTAGGAGAACACTTAAATACACAATTCTGAATATTTACGAATACAATTCCATTAGAGAAAAATATACAAATTAAAAATAAATTTAACAAGTACAAAAATAACTTCTCACTTTGAGCATTCTATACAGGGTGTAAGGGGCATACTATCGATAACTTTGTGAAAAGCTTACAAATAATATCTATTATTAAATCACAAGTACCCCTGATGTCGACAATGATATGTTACCGATGATGTCATTTTAGAGCGCGCAATGTATTGGGAACGATGTGCAGACAACGCGGCTCCACTATCAACATAGGTACGTACCTACGCATCGATACCGCGGTATGTACGTACACAAATATTTACTTTCAATTTCTGACTCCTTAACAAATTTATTTACTCTCTCATTAAATTGATTAAGACTGACTTATCCCAAATAGTTTTTCTTTTTATAAAATGGCTCGAAGTGACCACCACCGAGTCGCTCGCAGATCCGAGCGCGGCGCAGTGTTTCGGCATGGAGTCGACGCATAAGAGTTGGGTCTCCGGCGGTAGGGTCGCGAATGCATTAATAATGCGATTTCGCATTTCGTCTACAGAATGGCACTCACTCACAAACACATAACCTCGTCTTTCACATAAGCCCAAATAAAATAGTCCAACGGAGTCAAATCCGGTGAACGAGGCGGCCAAGCTTGAGGACCGAATCGGACAAACCACCGATCACCAAAGGCTTCATTAAGCCATTGTCGCACAGAAAGTACTACATGTGGGGGAGCGCCATCATGTTGATACCAAGTATTACACAACTGAGTCAACGGAATCTCATCAAGAAGTTCTGCTAATGTCGTTCGTAGAAATTCATGATATCGTGAGCCGTTTAATCGTTCTGGTAGGAATATGAGTCCAAAAATTTGGTCTTTCTAAATGCCGGCACACACGCTCACTGACCAACGTGTCTGATATCTCGTCTGTTGCATCTCAAATGGATTGTTGTGAGCCCAGACGTGGAAATTACGCCTATTCCACATGCCATTCCTAGTGAATGTGGATTCATCCGTCCATATGACATTAGCAGCGAACTCGGGAATAGTACGTTGTTGATGTTGCAACCATCGGCAGTATGAGATTCATCGACTCCTATCAGTTCGAGTTAGTGCTTGCACTTTAAGTATGTGATAAGCACGTTGCCGATCTCTGCGTAATACTTTATGCACACTCCAATGTGACACGCGAGTTCCATAGTGCCTGGGTGACCACGGCACCAGCAGCTGCACCCGTCCCAAAGGCGCCGAGGACCCTCCTGGCTGTATCCTCTGCGGACATGACACACCTCCGCCCATGGTCCTACCAACCTTTTGGTTATACGGACAGAATCGTCTGGAGGTACGCGCCGTTCGCCTGCTGAGGGCTATGTTGCGGCACGTATCTGCTCTGCCTCCCTACAAGTATTTCCTTTCCTATGTCCCGTTCCCACTCTCCCCTTTCTGGGGCTGATTCAACGTACACATCACGCGACTTCGACGCCGAGCAGCTCTCCTGGGCTCCTTAGCTTGTGCCATCGGTGTGCAAATTCTCGTAGTCTACGGAAGTTCGCCTCTGAGGAAACGAGGTCGCAGTAAAACACCGGACCCTCCTCCTGTCTTGTGATTCCCTCCAGCATTCTCTGTCGTTCCTCCTCGTATAGAGGACAGGACCATAAAACATGGTGCAAGTCCTCGTCAGCCATGCCACACTCACACAAACTACTCTCACACAACTTCATATCGTGAAGTCTCTTTCTAAAACAGCCATGCCCAGTGAGTATCTGTGATGTTTCATAATCTTAATCATAATCCCCTGGCATTGGAATTTTTCGTCGGTCTTTTCATGATTTTCACGATTTTTTTTGTGCAAATTATTATTAATTACAGCATGGTATCACTTATGTAGTCGTCTTAATTCGAATTAAAAGAAAAAAAAGCAACAAATGACGATATTTAACATAAATCAGCAATGTAATTCAAATCTCAATACACGCGCGATTTGACGCAATCATCTATTTTGTGGCCGATGTCAAAAACAGAGCTCAACAAACTTAGTCTATAAATACCTACGTTACAAGCCGCTTGAACACGCACACCGCTGCTAGACCTAGCAGCGGGACCTAGCAGCGGTGTGCGTGTTCAAGCGGCTTGTAACGTAGGTATTTATAGACTAAGTTTGTTGAGCTCTGTTTTTGACATCGGCCACAAAATAGATGATTGCGTCAAATCGCGCGTGTATTGAGATTTGAATTACATTGCTGATTTATGTTAAATATCGTCATTTGTTGCTTTTTTTTCTTTTAATTCGAATTAAGACGACTACATAAGTGATACCATGCTGTAATTAATAATAATTTGCACAAAAAAAATCGTGAAAATCATGAAAAGACCGACGAAAAATTCCAATGCCAGGGGACTCAGTATCATGTACTGAACTCCTGATTTTAATCTTCAATAGCATGCCACTAACACCCTGTATAAACTAACGTATGTAGATTTAAACCGGTCAAACGAGTATCAATTTTACCCAACTACCCTCAAACGAATGTGCAGTGCCGTGATAAATTCGCACAGTTTTATGGCACTAAGAAAGTATTCTGTATGTATCCTTTAAATATTAAATAAAAAAATGAAAAAAGAATACCAACAACGTAGAAACTGTCCGTAGCCGTTTGTCGTCCAGTGCTGAGCATGGGCCTCCTCATGGACCAAGCGAGTTGGCGAGTCCACTCTTTTAGAGGTGGTATAGTTCCTCAGGACTTCTGGTAGGTAGTCGCTTTATATCCCTCACTCGCCTTGAACAAACTTAGGGCTCCGTTAGGCGAGAAATAATAACACTTCAGTACAACTCACTAGCACTCGGCGTTTATTCTTTGAAACGGTTGTCCTTAAAAATATTCCTTACACTACTTATACTAACAGAGGTAACGAAACCATAGCGAGTTCTAACCTCGACGTCACAACGCCATCTATCGAGCGCATAGGAAAACTTCTAATAATGAATAAATATTAGAACCCGCCGTGGTTTCGCTACATACTTAAACATCTACTTAAACATACCGCCCACCAAGGACATAATGCAGAATGTCCTTTAAACCGCCCACCATGCCACAGTCAAGGTAAGCAATGCTAAACAGAAATCTTATTTTGCTATGGGCAATATCGATAATTTTGATGTAGGTCTTTTAATTATTGCATTTTTGGTACGGATGGTAACTACCCGTGTAATTTTATCCGGACCAGGGTGTTTTTGCTCCACTTTGCCCAACAACCACCTTCCAGGAGGTAGATCGTCCTCCTTAACTAAAACTACATCGCCTAGTGATGGTTCCGGGTTCTGGTATTCCCATTTATTCCTTTGCAGAAATTGATGAAGATAATCCTGCGACCATCTGCGCCAAAAGTCCTGCATCATTCGCTGATGGAGTTGCCATCGACGCAAAGTATGGATGTTCGAAGTTTCATAATTTGAATCTGGTACTACGACGAGTGGTTCCCCCACCAGGAAATGACCAGGAGTCAATACAAAAAGCTCATTTGGATCCTCTACATGTGACATTGGCCTCGAATTTAGACATGCCTCAATTTGCGTTAACACTGTGGCCATCTCCTCATAAGTCAACGTAGAGTTCCCTATGACTCGCTTAAGATGGAACTTCATGGACTTTATGCCTGCCTCCCAAAGTCCCCCAAAATTGGGTGCGCGAGGAGGAATAAAGTTCCAATGAGTCCCGTTGCTCGCGAGATATTCTGCCAGTTCCGGTTTGAAGTTTGATTTTTCTTCATTAAACAAGCACAATAACTCGCGAGCAGCTCCTACAAAATTTGTGCCGTTGTCGCTGTACAACTCAGCACATCTGCCTCGTCTTGCGACAAACCTTCTAAAGGCAGCCAAGAAACCTGGAGTGCTTAATTCGCTGACAGCTTCGAGGTGCACCGCTCTTGTCGACATGCATACAAACAATGCAACGTAACCCTTATAAGACTTATTGCCCCTACCCTTGGACACTCTTATATTGATAGGCCCTGCGTAATCTACGCCACTAATGAAAAAGGGCTTGTTTGGGGTCACACGGGATAAAGGTACTTGTCCCATGAGCTGAGACGTGGCCTTTGTTGAGTACCTAATACAAGTGACACAGCCTCTGTAACACTTTTTAACTAAAGCCTTGACCCCTACAATCCAATACCTTGATCGCAAATACGTGATCATGAGTTGTGGACCACCGTGCATAGTTTTTTGATGCGCTTCTGCAATCAAAAGACCTGTTAAAAAGGATTCCTTTGGTATAAGAATCGGATGTTTCTCATTAAATGTTAAAGAAGACATTTCCAATCTGCCACCAACTCTTATTATACCGTTTGAATCTAAAAATACGTTTAAGGATCTTAGCTTCTTCTTTTTCTTATCTAAACTTCCCTTTCTTTTCAGTTCTTCCAACTCTTCCGAAAATCCTTCTTCCTGACATCTTATAACACAAACTTCTACGGCTTCCTCGATTTCTCGTCTGGACAAGTATTTAGTGTCGTGCCTGATATTTACCTTTCCTCTTACATTCAACCATCTTCGACAGTAGGCAATCACTCGAACAAGCCTGGAGAACGAGGAAAACCTTTGCCAAAAAGCAACGTCAAAGACAGCCGTTTGTACTCTAACTTCTTCGAGATTAGTTATGAGGTGCTTAGGCCTTTTAAAAATAATCAAGTCCTGTCTTAAAAAATCCGGACCTTCAAACCATATGGAAGTTGTTGAAAGCTCTGCAGGAGATATACCTCGTGATGCACAGTCCGCTGGGTTTTTCTTGGTCGGTACATGAGACCAGTGCTGGGTGTCTAGAGTTAATAAAATTTCTGAGACCCGATTCGCCACAAAAGTCTTCCAGCGGCTCGGATGATTATTTAACCAGGCCAGAACTACCTCACTGTCGGTGAAAGCATGCAACTGATCTTTGGCTATTCCCATAACTTCAGCTACTTCCACAATGAGCTTAGCCAACAGTACAGCCCCACAAAGTTCGAGCCTGGGTATCGATACTTGCTTTATAGGCGCGACCTTCGTTTTAGATGTCAATAAAGAGACGTGGATTTTTCCCTGGTCATCCACTACTCTGAGGTATACGACAGCAGCATATGCCACCTTTGAGGCATCCGAAAACCCGTATAATTCGCGTTTATTCTTACTACACGTGTGTAACCAACGCGGAATTTTTATCTCAACTAAAGCAGCCAAGTTTCGACGGTAAGTAAGCCATTCACTTAATAAATTGTTTGGAACTTCTTGATCCCACCCAATTCCAGCTAGCCACAGCTTTTGTATTAATATTTTAGCTAAAATAATACTGGGCGCTAACCATCCGAGTGGGTCGAATAAACGTGAAATGTCAGAAATAATTTTTCTTTTTGTTGCAGGTTCAACTAGCGGCGTGAGATCGACGGAGTACTGAAAGAAGTCACCACTTGGATTCCAGGTAAGTCCCAAAATCTTTGTTATGTCATCAACCTTAATACTTAAACCCTCATCCTTGCCACCTTTTTCATTCCTTATCTTATCTAACAATTCTCGGCAATTGCTTCTCCATTTCTGCAATGGAAACCCTCCTTTGCCTAGCACCGTACTTAACTCTGAGTAAATATTAAAAGCACCTTCCATATCGTCAGCTCCTGTCATCACATCATCCATATAAAAATCGTCCAAGATTATTTTTGCAATACCTGGCCTATCCAAGCACTCATCATAGGCCAGCTGTTGTAACGACCTTACCGCCAAATATGGTGCTGATGCAGTACCGAAAGTAACGGTAATCAGCTCATATTCCTGGAGCTCCATTTCAGGACTATCTCTCCAAAGTATTCTTTGGAATGGAGTATCTTCCCTATTTACCAACACTTGCCTATACATTTTGATGATATCCGCTACCAGACCTATCTTATGTGATCTCCAGCGCATAATGGTATGACGGAGTTCAGGTTGCAACGCCGGGCCAACCATCAATTCATCGTTAAATGCCTTTCCATTGGTTCCCTTACAGGACGCATCAAATACGACCCGGACCTTCGTCGTGTCCTTATCCTCCCTGACAACTGCATGGTGAGGTAAATATATTGCTGCTTTATTATCCTTTTCTTTATCGATAACCTTGACCATGTGATTTAATTCTAAATATTCTTGCATGACCTTTGTGTAATCTGCCTTTAATTTTGGGTTTTTTCCTAACCTTATCTCTAAACCTTTTAATCTTTTTTCAGCAATACTCCTGGACTCACCAAGCCTGCTGACCGGGTCAGCGTCACGTAGCGGTAATTTCACAATATACCTGCCCTCCTTATTTCTAATCGTGGACGCTGTAAATAGTTTTTCGCATTTAATTTCATCCTCTGTGAGCATTCTTTTTGTTCCTGATGTTTCAGCCTCCAGTTCCCAGAACTTTTTCAGCATGTTGTCAGCATCAAAACTTGAGTGCATCACATGGATGTGAGAATGTATATTGGATGAATTATCTACCTCACAGACCCCTGATATTATCCATCCAAACGCAGTATCCTGCGCCAAGAGAGAACCACCCAGATTTCTTTGAATGCCTTCTTGAATGATTTGGCTGTATACCTCAGCACCTAATAAGATATCGATCTTATTAGGTCTGTGATATTCAGGATCAGCCAAATCATCAACTGACAGATTCACCCATTCTACCCTGGTTACTTTGGTAACTGGGAGAAGGGACGTAACTGATTTCAAGATATAAGCATCAACCTTAACCTGAAACTGGGGATCTACTCTCGACCTTATATTAATTTTGACCGTGGACTTCGAAGTCACACTTTTGTCACCCCCTACACCTACTACAGTGTGTTTGGCCGCAATCTTTTTTAATCCTAAGTACTGAGCCATAGCTTCTGTAATAAAAGATCCTTGCGACCCTTGGTCTAATAATGCCCTAACCTGAAGATAAGTCCCGTCTTTCGACTCAGCTTGCACCACAGCTGTAGTTAATAAAACCGTTTTACAACAGTTCCCTGTCGAAAGACAAGATACAAGTGGCTTACTAGACCCCTCCGCTTGCGCGGTAAACTTATTGCTGTCTGATGCAGCGTTTTCCTCAATCGACTTTTTACTCGTCGATGAAGCTCCCTCGTGAACCGTCTCAATTTCTGCACTAACAGAACCAGAATCACCACTAGGGTGCAATAATGAATGGTGGCGGCGTTTGCACACCCGGCATCGGACCATGTTTTTACAATATTTAGCAGAGTGGTTGCTGTTCAAACACACAAAACATAACCTTTTCTCCATTGCAATATCACGTCGTTTGTCGTTAGGTTCTTTAGCGAATTTTTTGCATGTAGTTATTTTATGATCTGCAGTACAATACGCACACGACGCAATTTTATTCTCTTTCACAATGTGAAAAGATTTTGTATTTTTGCTCTCTACTTTGTTAGACTTTGAATCTAAATTTTCTAAACCTCTAAAACGCCCTATCAAAAAATCAGAAAATTGCACAAACGTTGAAAATTCATCAGTTGGATCTGAGGCCACTTTTAATTCCCATGCTTTTCGGGTATCTTTATCTAATTTAGCGCTTATTAGATGGATAATCAAAATATCCCAAGAGGAAATATTTACACCTAGATTTCTTATAGACTCTAAACAATCTGATGTTGTACTAATTAACTTCTTAATTTCAGAGGCAGATTCAGACCACAAACTTTTTTGATTTAGCAGCCGATTCAAAATGCCATTAGCCAAAAACCGCTTATTGTTGTACATACTATCCAATTTCTCCCAAGCAACTTGATAGCTATCAGATGTCACTTTAATGTTTCGTAACAACTGTTCCGCTTCACCTGTTAAATGTCCCCTGAGATAGTAGAACCTTTGAGCATCATCCAGAGACTTGTTTTCATGCACAAGCCCTAAAAACAGATCTCTGAACGTCTGCCACTCAGTATATTTCCCGGAAAACGTTGGTATTTTAATTTCTGGCAACTTGAAACGTCTAGCTAAACTTTCACATTGATTATTTGAACTTGAATTTAACTCTGCCTCTGGTGTTTTTAACTTATATAACATTTCTTTTAAATCAGTCTTAAATTGTACATACAATTCTTCTACATCATCATAGACATTGTTTTTATGATAATCCGAACTATACAAATCACTTCGCTTAACTTGACTAATAATCTCAGTATGAGTGCTTGTAAATAAACTCCACTGTTTCTCTAAGTTATCTAGTCTAGTTTCAATATATGGAACAGTCAAACGCTCTTTAGGAGACTTTTTAAAATTAGTCTTAACTTTCAGCATTTTTGCTCTAATATCCTCCTGTAAATCGTTAAACGCTTCCATTTTAAATTGTTTATCAAACTCTGTAATTGACTTAAAAACACTCAAACACAATAGTCTCACAATACCACAACAAATAAAAACAAAGCTAAACAGAAAAATGAGCAGAAGTCTTTTTGTCCGTACTTCCAATAAATGTATACCAAGTTAAAACACAAATTGGGCAAAATTTTACAAGTCTTTTTGCAAGTAATTCTGGTAAAAATTGGGCATGGATTCCCCGTCTCAACCAACTATTACTTAAAACTATTACAAGTCCAAACTAACTAAATTATTCTAAGTTAAATCTGACTATCTTGCAGGATTCTTGAATTTTTCTAAGTTCCACCTAGTCTTGACTTTAAAGTTCAAATTTGCATGTACTTCTCAAAATTTCAACTTTATTTCTTCTAGTAAATAAGAGCGAAAATGTACTCACGATTGAACACTGCACTCACTGTCACTGATTTTCTTCGACGACACGCGCCTGCTACCAGTGGCGCCCTCTGGCGCTCCGCAACCTGCTTTTCACCTCCCGAATTCACCACTCCTCCAGATGTTGCCACCCGGCTCCACCACTGCCTTGACGCCTTTCCAGCCGCCTTGCTGTGGGGATGATCTGGACAGCGATCCACTGCCCAGTAGCGACGAAACGGGTAGTAACCACTACCACCACCGATGATTACCAAAAAACACGTCCAGCCATATCCGGCTCGAAGGACCATGAACAAACTTAGGGCTCCGTTAGGCGAGAAATAATAACACTTCAGTACAACTCACTAGCACTCGGCGTTTATTCTTTGAAACGGTTGTCCTTAAAAATATTCCTTACACTACTTATACTAACAGAGGTAACGAAACCATAGCGAGTTCTAACCTCGACGTCACAACGCCATCTATCGAGCGCATAGGAAAACTTCTAATAATGAATAAATATTAGAACCCGCCGTGGTTTCGCTACATACTTAAACATCTACTTAAACACGCCTTTTATTAAATTATATATAATTTCTATGTCAAAAATGTACTACTAACCTAAACTATACATGTGATTGTAACTGTTTAAAGAAATAAGTGTTTTAAGAATATATTAATAATTAAGGCATATACATACTTACAACACCAATAGCTTGATACAGGTTTTGATTGATATAGGCTAGGCTTCGATCAAGCTTTTAATCGATTAATTAAGGTTTTAAGATTAATTAAGGATCGATCAAGCGAAGTATTTCGCATGTTATCACTTATCGTCGAACACTACCTACCTTAGGTCAATCAAAGAGCATTTTAGCAACTAAATGTCATTCTATCGACAGGTCAACTATCGATATTTTGAAACCGCTACCAACAAATATAGTCATCGAAGGACAGTTGCTCGAATTCGAACCTTGCATTGTCTCGCTTAGAACACAGTGCGGTAACATTTACTATCAGTTTTACGATTATAACTCGTATGTTGCTTGTAATAGGGTTTATTATTATATGGCAAGTGCAGCGATTTAATCTACCGGATTTTTCTGGACATACATCAAAGCGGTGAATTCGCCACAAATTGTATCAAACTTGTTGATGTACGAGCGCACACTGAATTATGTGGTCTGATCTCTCGACTCAATCGCGCTTGCATATTCATGTGGCAACTTTGGTAGGTACTTACTAAATACTTAATAAAATACCACTAATACCTAGTATAAGTACAACAGATTAAGTTTCAGGCGTTGAGCCATCGTTGGGCACACCCCTACAGCAGTGGAGATGGTCTGATGGTATGGTGTGGTATAACCAATAGGACGCCACTCTACACACTCGGTCGTCCCACATTCGCACTGTAAGGCGCAATCTTCTCCAATTCTCTCCATATAGAGCCAATGTAGTCTCCCTGCTGTAATTTCGCCGACGATATTCAGTTCCGACACTACTTTCGATTCTCGTTGCCTTACTGTCCACATTCCTACCGTATCTTCCTTTCCTATTGTAACCGTAACCAGCCTTTTCACCAGCAGGTGCGCAGCGGGTTTCTTCCTTAGTCATCTTTTACGACCCCCATGGGAAGAGATGGGCCGGTGTTATTCTAAAACCTGTCGACACCACACGACCATTCCTTCTCTATTCACGAGCGCCAAAATTTACACAAGTGGAAATAAAATCAGGTACCTACTATCAGCGGGGCGTTAAAACTCAAATTGTTCATAGGCTTCATTTAAAATCCTCTAACAAAGATCTCTTATACGAAACGTTTTCTTCAACCTAGTTAAAACAATACCGCCTTATATACCCGGATCCAACCTGTCCTTAATAATGAGCGATATAAAGCGACAGTCTCCAGCTTCAGCATTTGAAGGAAACGAAATCCTTTCATAATTAAAGGCTTTAAAAATCGCGACTTGGGCGAAATTATTCAAGATGCGCAAGGGATAGGCTCACAATACACATATAGACTCTTCTTACTACAGTAGTGAAACTCTGTAAATATAAACTTTCGAAATGCAATCCAAATTAACATCCATACCATACCATGAACTTGTCTCTTTACATTTGACCGACTTAAAATATGGGAGGGTGCCATCTCTCCCCGCGGGTTTCGTTCTATTGAGTGGGAGAGTGCACGTGCAATCCAACAACCGCTGGGTGTACTCGACTGGCCACGTTACCCCTCTCTCACAGAAGACTACCTTGAAATGTACTGCATTTCCCCCTTTATCTTATTTCCCTAATGTACGTACGTGTTTCGGTAGTGCGTGAGATGTGCCAGAGCCCATTCCCATCCTATCCCTTCCCATTTTCCCAACCCTTTCTCCAAATCCATTCCTATATCTCCAAAGGTAGGCAGCGCATCCGAAGGTGTGCCAACGTTTGACATTTTGGACTAATGTTGGTATGTATCGCAGATGTCTATGGGCGATAGTATCCACTTACAATTAGTTGGACTGTACGCTCGTCTGACACCCTCATAAAAAAAAATTACAAATAAAATTTTGTAATTTTGTTTGTTTTTGTGTTACCCTAAGAGATAGCTAAAAAGGGGGTAAACAGCTTCTATTAGAAAGGAAAGAGGTAAGATTTGTTTCAATAGCTCATTATATTTTACGAAAAACCTAATACAAAATTTGAGATAAAAAATAATACTTAAAATAAACAGTCTGTAAAAGTGTCTGTTTCTTAGTTTTCGAAGCACCAAAAACTCACGGTTAGTTGGCAGGAGAGGCGGCGTCTAGTAAGTCGCACGTCCAGAATTATGTAGAGCGGGCACTACCGCCAGCTGGAAACAGCAGCCGGACGGGGCGATGGAGGCCAGGCGTAACAGACGGCGCCCAGCAAGAGCACTAGCGCCCAAAGAGCGACGAACCAGAGCTGCGGTGGCCGGCGAGAGTAGTGGCTCAGATGATGTGTCCAGGACAGCTGAGTCCCGGGACAGGCGTGTGATTTCTTCCAATCGTCTTTCCTTGATCGCTTCCAAAACAAAAGCTGTCCATGCGGCCCCTTAGATTTTGTTTCTTTTTCTCCATTGTCATAATTTTGTCAGATTTGCAAATTTTGGAATTTCCTTTTTCATCCAACAGTTTCCAGCCAGCCAGCCTATTTATTTCGGCCAGTGTGTTTATTCATGAAGATGAGGAATGTATTTCAGTGGTTAAATAGCTAATATAAAAACATTAAATATTGACTTTCAGAATACAGACATAAAAAATACAAAGTTTAAAAAGGTGAGCTATTGGAACAAATATTACATTGTAATCTACAATCGTTTATTGGCCAAGATCGCCGTGTTAGCATTGCCTTTGTGTGCGTGTGTAAAATTCCTGACGTATGAGTAGAGTTTATACTGATCATCATGTATGTTGTGATAGGCGGGTGCCAGGAGGGCGGAGGCAATTTCCTGAAAAATATTCCCGTAACGAACGCGCTCGCGAAAAACTTGTGGAAAAACAAGCGGTTCTCTGAACATTGCCAGGAGACATATAGATGACGGCAGCGGGTAGAATATAAGAAAATTAAGATTTTAAACTTTTGTTATCGTGGTTGAACATAATAATTGTTATGTAAACGGGCTACTCATGATTTATTATTATACAAACTAAAAGTAATTTCTACGGAACGCCTGCTCAGTTCAGTTCAGTGTGAGCAGGTGAATCAAAACCTAACACTACGGAGGGTAGACAGATCTGTCTGTCAATCGCCTCCGCAGTCTCGCCGCTACCACGGTTCATGTAACTGGACCGAAATATCGGCTATAATAAATAAATAATAAATCGCGAGTAACCCGTTTACATAACAATTGTTATAACAACCATAGTAGTGTTATAGACGCCTCACTTACATATTTATCTATTTAAACGTATCTCAATTCATTTGTTAACCGCCTTATTTATTTTACTTGATATTTCGGTTGACATTTACTTGACATGGTTAGTACCATGGTCACGAGCTGACTGAAGATGCTGGTAGTCCTCGTCAAAAAATGCGAGCAGTTGCGAGTGAGCATTATGAGTGTTAAGTACCTCAATTTTCCGGACTATGAAGACCAAATGCAGTGCACTATCCGCCTCTTCAGTCAGCTCGTGACCACGGTTGGTGCAACCCTACCGAAATGTTGAGTAAAATAAATACAGTAAACAGATACTTTGAGAGCCGTTTAAATTTGTGAAACACGCGATAATTTCAAGTGTTACACAAGCCTCACTACACAATATTAGATACCATTACTACACATTGACAGTGGACAAGTCTTATATATATATGCCGCGGGTGTAATAACTGATGGGAGAAACGAGTCCTTGTATGGAAACCACGTACCAAGAAACGTACGGCGGACCTTAAGGTCCAGAAAAAATAAACACCTGATAAAGGCGCCGGTAGTGGCTGGATAAGAAGAGCAGAAGAATGCGTGTGATAGCGGACCTTGGGAGAGGTCTATATCCAGCAATGGAGAGACATAGTATTAGGCTGATGGTATGATATGGTATAGTAGGCAAGTTGTTTATCACAATAAATGAATGAGTAGTTCAGTCAAGACACATGCCAGGCCCAAATTAACTAGCCGAAGAAGCAAAGTCAGTACCGCTCCGCTCGTCACTATGTCCACCTCACTCACCGTTATTCTCACAATCTTTTCAAAGTCCTTGGCGCTTAAAAAGGTAAACAAAAGAAGTCGTTTCTTTGCTGAGCGAGTATTTATTTAAGGTGGGCCTACATAGGCGGTATAATGAAAGGTGTGCGACGTGACTAACGAGATCTGCGCTCAATACACTACCGGTATTATCAATTGTAATTCATCGGAAGATATTTAGTGTCTTTTTTAGAGATAGAAAATATAATGTTCGCGACGACCGGCTCATAATTTGTACATAGCATATAAGTTTATAATGTATAACTATAGATTAAGTACAAATATAGTTGATCCAAAACAGTAAGTTAAGGTAGGATACTAAAGTTAAATTATCTTTGCTAGTTCGTTCCATACAGACAGTTATTTCATTCATTGTAAAGGGATGTTGGAGTTGAACAAAGGACGAGAAAGCGTATAAAAAACTAACGGTTTACGCTCCCCCGCTATAAACATTGAACAGATAAAGGACAAGAAATTGTATAACAAACTAACAGCTTACGCAATTCCGCTATTAACACTGAACGAGACAAAGGACGAGAAAGCGCATTCCGACCTAACGGTTTACCCATCTTCACTATTGACATTGAAAAGACAAAGCAAGAGAAATTGCATTCCAGACGAACGGCTTGCACATGTGCACCGTAACGGGCACGTAGGCCGAAAACAGCACACTATTGGTCGTCGTAACAATAGAAACGCCCAACTCCAGACGCCCGCACTATCTGCGGGCTCTCCGGCCTCTCTTTCGAGGCCCCCCACAGGCGTGGCGGTATTGGGCAATGCCACAATTGCCAATACTATGGCCACGCAGCCCGCAATTGTTACTCCCGCCCCCGTTGCGTAAAGTGCCTGGGTGACCACGGCACCAGCAGCTGCACCCGTCCCAAAGGCGCCGAGGACCCCCCTGGCTGTATTCTCTGCGGACAGCTGGGACATCCCGCGAATTATCGCGAATGCCCTAAAGCGCCGCGGTGGCCTTCCAGGAGGGTCCCCGCTAGACCCCCACCCCCCGCCAAGCGCTTTCCTACGCAGGCGCCCCTGGCCCCCCCTTATGTCGGTGCAAACAAAAGCACCAATACCCGCGCCTTCTGCGCAACCCATCCCAGCCGCAGTGCTCACACCCGCGAGCTTCCCCTCGCTCCCACCCAAACCTGCGCAGCAATCCTGGCGCAGAACCACTTCAGCCGCCCCTGCGCAGCAATCTTGGAGGATCACTCCAGTAGCGTCTGCGCCGGCCCCCAAACCCGTCCCTAACGCCACCTCCTTCCAAAGCCAGGCTAGTCCTGGTCTAATGAAAGACCTGGCTCTGGTCCGCCGCTTCCTAGGGGCCATAAATCCCCAGGAAATAAAAAGCCTAGCCCAAGCACTCAGGTCCACTGACGGAGACGCTCTAGCCGTCTGGACCTTGTCTTCAAGTACGAGCACGTACTTAGCGCCCTCGGCCTCTTCAAGGCAAACCCGTAAACTCCCTTTTCGTCCTCATCATACGCAATATAAAATTCACGCGTAAAAGAGTAAAGCCCTCCTCCCTCTCCGTCGCGTACTTCAACGCTGGCGGTATTCGCTCCCAACGCACCCAGATCCATGACTTCCTCAGAAGTCATCAATTAGATATAATGCTAGTGCAAGAGACCTTCTTGAAACCTAGCCATCGCGATCCTAAAATCGGCCAGTACGACATTGTACGTAACGACAGATTGGCCAGTTGAGGCGGCGGCACCCTCATTTACTATAAGAGGTCTCTGCACTGCATTTCCATTCCTACCCCTCCACTGACTAACATGGAGGCCTCGGTCTGCCGTATAGCCATGACAGGTCATCAACCTGTCACTCTGGCATCTGTTTATCTCCCCCCCGACAGAGAACTGCTCAGGACTGATCTCGAGTCACTCCTAGACTTAGGTAACTCAGTCATCCTGGCAGGAGATCTCAATTGCAAACGCCCCAACTTCTATAGCCATAACTCCACCCCTAACGGTAATCGCCTAAACAGACTCATTGACCTACTCGACTTTGACGTGGTAGCCCCAATGACGCCAACTCATTACCCTCATAATGTTACCCACAGACCCGACGTCCTCGACATTGCCCTATTAAAAACGTTACCCTACGTCTAA
Source organism: Sesia apiformis (assembly GCA_914767545.1). Lineage (NCBI taxonomy): Eukaryota > Metazoa > Arthropoda > Insecta > Lepidoptera > Sesiidae > Sesia > Sesia apiformis. The sequence goes on along the minus strand of OU611972.1, from coordinate 9,448,904 downwards.
ACTCGCTAGAACCCCTCTCCGAGTTAGACTCTGATCATCGCCCCGTAGTCATGAAACTAGGACGACAGACCGAACCACCTCTCCAAGACAAGACGATTATTGACTGGACCAAGCTGAAAGAAGGCCTTAAGGCTTCCAGCTCTCCCCACCTCGACTCCATCCCCGACTACCTAACCGAGTGCGGATGACACAAACACGGCGGTCTCTGGCCTCGGCAGCCACCTTAAGGATTTAATCCAAAGCTCCTCCAGGCGAGTCCCAGCGGCGAACGATCGCCCCTGGGAGTTGCCTGAGGACATAAGGGAGCTGATAAGAGACAAGAACGCAGCCATCCGTGCTTATGACTCTTTCCCCTGTGACGAGAATAGGCGTAGAATGCGAGCCTTACAAAGGGATGTAAAGCATCGCATCGCTGAATTCAAAAATCACAGTTGGGAATCCCTGTTGTCAGAGATTTCGCCATCACACACTGCCTACTGGCGGATGGCGAAGTCTATGAAAACAGACAATACAGCCTTGTTTCCCCCACTGACTAGACCAAACGCACCTCCCGCATTTGACGATGCAGTGAAGGCCGAATGCCTAGCCGACAGTTTGGAGGCCCAGTGCTCCCTTAGCCGTCAGCCGGTGGACGAATCCCACGTCGACTCGGTTGACGGAGAGGTGGGGCGTCGAGCCTCCACCCCCCCCCCCCCCTCTGACTCCCTTCTACCGGTTACGGTAACAGAAATCCAGAAATCTCAAAATCTCCTGGAATCGACGGAATACCCAACAAGGTGTTCAAAAGCCTCCCGATCCATCTGATCGCTCTCCTCGTGGCCATCCTCAATGCTGCCATGAGAAATCATCTCTTTCCAGTCGCCTGGAAAGAAGCCGTCGTCATCGGCATCCCCAAACCGGGCAAACATCGCTCGGATCCCTCAAGTTACAGACCCATTAGCCTATTGAATACAATGGCTAAAATCTACGAAAAAGTCCTCCATTCTCGCCTGCTGAGTTACATTAACTCAAAAAGGCTTCTCATTGACGAGCAGTTCGGCTTTAGAGCCAAGCACTCGTGCGTCCAACAGGTGCACCGAATAACGGAGCACATACTCCCGCGTCTCAATCAAAAGAGGCCCTTCCGAACCCTAGCTGTCTTCTTCGACGTAACGAAGGCCTTCGACAAGGTGTGGCACAACGGTTTAATCTATAAACTGTACCAACCGGAGGTGCCAGAAAGTCTCATTCTCTTCATCAGAGACTTCCTTACCGATCGCACTTTTCGCTACAGAGTCGAAGGCACTCTGTCCAGCCCCCGCCCAATCAGAGCTGGAGTCCCACAAGGCTCCGTTCTAGCACCCACGCTCTATTCCCTCTACACTAACGACATCCCCCTCACCCCAGGAATAGAGCTCGCCCTTTTCGCGGATGACACCGCCCTCTACGCCTCAGATAGGAACCTACGTATGGTATCTCTACGCCTCCAGCGCGCAGTCACCGCCCTAGGCGAGTGGTTTGCGAGGTGGAGGATAGAGATAAACCCGACGAAAAGTGCAGCCATGTGCTTCCCTTTTCCCACGGTTAACGCTCGTAGGCCTAAGCTGTCCCCTCTCCCGATAACCCTTTTCGGTCAAATAATTCCTCTCGTCAGGAAGACCAAGTATCTCGGAGTCACTCTAGACCACAGACTGACCTTCCGAGAACACATCAAAACCGTCCGCAACCGAGCCGCCTTTGTGCTCGGTCGCCTCAACCCCCTCGTAGACGGGAGAAGTAAAATGTCGCTTAGAAATAAGTTGACATTATACAAAACTCTCGTCCGTCCCATTATGACCTATGCTAGCGTTGTGTTCGCACACGCAGCTCCCTCCATCATTGCAATCCTCCAAAGATTGCAAAATAGATTCATGCGCAAGGCCGTGGCCGCACCATGGTACTTGCGCAACGTTGACCTCCACAAGGACTTGGAGCTTCCCTCCATCGTCAAATACATAACAGACACTGCCCGACGCTACTATGACGTTATCCCAAACCATCCCAACCCCCTGATTGTCTCTTCCCTCACCTACATACCGGACAGGAGTGCCCCTCCGTGCCATCGTCGCCCGCGGCACATCCTGGACGATCCCGACGACCCGATCACCGCTGCCAATGCGGTTCTTACTCTGCACCCAAACACAGTACACAGACACCGTCCCCGCCGGCCGAGACGTGGACGTCCCCCTCGTTACACCGTTAACACACACCGGCCCTCAGCCAACACTTTCACTAGGCATCGACACGTGCCTGGGCGCTTCTCGCCGACACGCGATCCCGCGGTATCCCCCCAATGCAGCGCCCTAAGCCGAGGTCCGTTCCTTCCGCCGGTTTACCGGCGGGGGAGCCCTTAGGCTGTTGCAACACACACTTTTCTCCTGGCTGAGCGCCTTCTGCGCTCGCCCTACATCAACGCGACCGGTGACTCTTGAAAGGCCACTAGGGCCACAAGAACTTAGACATACACGATGTTGAGGCAATCAGGTTTTTTAGCCGGTAGGAGTCCGGCACTACCTGGTACCACCTAGGCTAGCCTTTATAAAGGTTTGACTAGATGGTACCAGGTGACCATGCAGGGTTTTCCTGATTGTCTCTTCTAACATAAAAAAAAAAAAAAAAAAAAAAACCACAGCAGTCAACTCGTAGTCACCACAGTAAACGCATGTCTAACAAATAGTTAAGTCTGTACTAAATATAAATCGCAAGAGTGGTTCACTGCGTTTTTTCCTTCTTCACAATCCCAGCACAACAAAAGTGCGGGTAATACAAGCACGCACATATAACCTTGGAAAATATTCGCATTTTTATACATATTATTCAGCAATTAAAAGAGGTCTTCAAATCAAATCAATTTTATTAAAGACCATATGACGTTATTATGTGTAAAATTTACCACCGCGGCACCAAGATTCTGCCAAAGCGTCACTCCTGCGTTGCTTACGTTTTGTAGCACCCATGTGATGATGAATGGCCATATTACGACATACATATATCACTACATGTAATACATTATATCATTCACAAGGCTTGTATTTGTAAAAGAGCAGCATAAAAATACTAAATGAGCAGCAAATTCATCACCAAAAAACCACCTATTTTGAATATATAATTTATATTTTTCTAACAGAACTAGTACGTTTACCGGTTAATAGCTGTCGCTAAAATGTTTCGCTAGGACGCGCTGTGGTTTCTTTTCTCTGAGTCGTAAGTGAAGCGGTAATTCTTAGCTACAATTGTTCAGGTTTAACTGAAGGCATCGGTAGTTCATCGGGGCGATCATAAAAAGTCCGAAACAACATCTAATATTCTCATTCCTTGCATGAAATCTCCTAAGGCAACTTTTTGAACGCGTCCGTGGGGACATCTTGAAAATGGTGCTAACATATCCACCGGACCGGAAGATCCGGTAGGAACCGCCCCCCACTACTTCCCGACCATTTCAGCGGCGTTGATTAAAAAAGTTCATCAAGGCATCTTTTTAGTTTTTCCGTCGACGAACACCGACGAACTTTGGCAATAAAAACTTGGTCAAACTTCGTTGCTTGCAGAAAAGATAGCGTAGGTAATCTCATATTATTTTCATACGCCATTTAAATTTCCAGCGTTTAGGCCATCGCGTTTGGAGATATGGCGGTTGTTTGAATAAAGTTTAGAGTTGATCTACGACTTAGTTGTTCTAGTTGAGCGACCAATTAGGTAAGTCGATAACGTCCCTGCTAGTTGTCCGAAAAGTCCGATCTTTATAAAGGTTGGACTTTTCGGACAACTAGCAGGTATAAAGGTCGGACTTTTCGGACAACTAGCAGGTTTGATTTGCAGTCGGACAAATTGATAAATATAGACCACTTTATTCCGACAGAACAATTCACATAGTTGAGTCAATGAAGGTTTTTACTTCTTAATCCTCAAGAACAGGATCGATTTTTTGAAAGATGTTTTTATTATCAATTATTCAAAATCAGAAATATTCTCGCGGGTACATTTTTTGTCAGCGGGTACAAATTTGGACCAAGGTTGCCAATCTGAAACTGTCGATAGGCCAGCTCGCATAAAAGTATTTTTTTGAGATATTGGCCCTTTCTTGATTATTTGACAAATTGGCACCCTTGGTCATTAATTTGAGTACTGTAGCTACAAATAAAGGAAAATTCACATTCTGCTTTGAGTTTATTAGTCCCAAAGGGTTGTTTTGTTAGACGTAAATCAGTAGGTATTTTTAATTTACTGTTATGGTACGAGTATCTTCTAAAAGTTTATGTTTGTCAAGTTTAGGTTCAACCTTCGTCTACTGATTTGAATTTGACCTTCAGTTGTGGTATCCCAGTGTGGTACGTTTGATTAGGAGATACACAAATGAAAGTCACTTTATATGCGTTCAAACGTCTATTACACAGTTTGCACAATCGACACAAGTAAGCACTTAAACTTTTCGTGAGCACAGTTGTATTAATACGAAACCAAAAAAATGCACCGTTGAGTTTATAATTCAATTTATTTTATTTCAGACAAAGTCCATATTTCATTTTTATCGTTAGTAACAATTTTAACTTATAGACTATGTTAGTACTTATTATTAAGATTTTGTTATTACTAATTATATATATATGTATGTACATGTACACATGCACATGCACACACATACCCACACACACACGCACACACATATATTTTACATCAGACATTGGCTGTCACCGCTCGTCACCTCCTATAGGATGCAACGTGCGACTCCACCCAATGTCTCAACATGGGGCCATCCACCCTCTCCGCAAAGATCCTCAGCAGCGTGTTGGGACTGCCCCGCACCCTAGACATCAGTGATGCTATTCTTTTTCGCAATATGGCAAAGAAACCATCCGTACGGGCGTTAGCGAACATCTCCGATGCGCTACAGTAGCGCGGCAGCCCCAACAACACTCGGAATGCATTGTTGTATTGGATACGCAGGGCTCTAAACGATTTCTGCATGTAATTGAACCACAGATTGCACGTATAAAAAGACTGGCAGTATGGCAGTTTAGCCAGACTAACGTGCGTTCGATGTTAAACAATGATTTCGACTCCGGCCGATCGGCGTGTACCTACCTGTCGGCGCGAGCGCAGAGGTGAGAACAATAGCGACGCTTCAGAAGGATTGTGACGCTCGTGAGTTTTTACAATAAAATTATAACAATATTTTTATGAATAGCTTCTTTTATATTTAATATAAAAATCTTATTTGTTATATGTGTGTAGGTATATATTTATTTATGTATATATTTTATGTAGGTTTGTTTATTGTATTTTATTAATTTACGTTTTATGTTTCAGGTAAGGCTGCTACATAGTTACCAAAAAAATGTAGCAAATCTAAATTAATATGGATTCGAAAATGGCGTTTCAAAAATTAAGATATTGGTATTAAAAGTCAAAGGACCTATTTCTAAAAAAAAGAATTTACAACTAAATTAAATTAAATTTTTAGTTTTTATTAATATTTTTTTATGTATTTATGTAATCTACAGCCTTTTATGTAACTTGTTTAACAATTGTGTTGTCAATGCTAATGGCCAATACAGATTACACTGACATTAAATAAAGTATTTAATAGATTGTGGGCAAGTAAAGGATGATTCTTTATTAATAAAGCGTGCTGATTTATGTTTGCATTGGTGTGTCCGTTTGTGTGTGTTGTTCGTGTGTGTGTACCCAGTGCGAGGGTGTGTAGTGTGTATGTGTGTATTTGTTTAAGATGAACTTTAAAAATATTTGTGAGGAAATGCGTTTCAGGAAATATTATAATGATTTTGATGCTTTTTTATGATTTCCGTTTTTAATTTTTTCTTACTTAATAAAAATATATCAAAGTCTGCTTAATATTTATTGTAATTCTGCATAATGCGAGAAAGGACTGAATTTTGGGCGTACCTTGTTTTGACCAGAGGAACATCAAACAACTCGGTGTGCCTAAAGTCGGAATTTTAATTCGATTCCAGATTTGACAATTTCAGTGTTGCAACGTTATGACAAGTACTAAATAGTAACGTTGCGAAATTATTCGATACGGAAATGGAATATTTCCGGATCGATTCTTCTCGTTTATAATTTTATTCTCGTAAACTAAGTATATCAGGAAATTAAATATTTGTGAACGGATAATTTAGTTATGACGATTAATTTTATTACGGATCTGAGAGTTTTCTTTAATAATTGTGTGTGAAATAAATAAATAAATGTGATCATGAAGGAACATGAGAAATAAAACAAATAGATGTATTATGGTAATATTTTATTTTATAAATCGTCGCCGTCATCGCTATCGCTATCGCTGTCACTTTCTGTAACATTTATTATAAATGTGTCTGTGATATTGTCAATTAACATATCTAGCCTACTCATTTTTTCCTCTTCTTTGACAACATGGGATACGCATTTAGACCATTCGGTGGCCGTAATTTTTTGAATGCCTTCCTCAAATAAATTTCTCACGTCTGTCAATTTGAAGGTTTTATTATTTTGAGCTACATGCCCCTTTACCTGAGCCCATATCAATTCGATAGGGTTCAGCTCGCAATGGTAAGGGGGCAGTCTTAAAACCGTGATCCCATGTTGTGCTGCCATTTCGTCTACAGCGTACTTATTAAAAGACTCGTTATGTGGAATCAGTTCTAAAAGCGTAGCTTTAACCATATCTGGTTCGTAATGAATATTTTTATTTAAAAGCCAGTCTTGAATGGCAGCTTTTTTCCAGCTCATTTTTGGTGCCGTTTCCAATTTTCGGGAGTGGTAAGGTGCATTATCCATCACCACAATTGAGTTTGGTCTTAATTTTGGTAAGACTCCAGCGAACCACTCCTCAAAACAAACTGCATTCATCTCATCATGGTAATCTTCACAATTTTTCTTTGCTTCAAAAATCATGAGCCCCTCTTCCAGGAAGCCTTCTTCACTACCTATATGGCTAATTATGAGACGTTTGCCTTTTCCAGATGGGTTTTTTAATCGAGTGGTCAGTCCCTCCAAAAACGCTTGCCGAGATGATGTGACTTGCTTGTCCACCCAAGTTTTTTTTACAGTATGACCTTAAATCACATATAGTACATGAACATTCAATATTACTATTAAATTTAATGTAAATGTATATTAATTCAAAATGTTAGCCTTACCTGCGTTAACCCAAGTTTCATCTTGATAATATATATGTCTCCCTTCTCGTCGAAATTGACATATAGATCGCAAGTAACGCTGGCGCCATGTTATTATATCATTTCGATCAATAAGTGTGCTCTTGCGTGACCGTGCAACAAATTTAAAATTAAGATGCTTCAAAATTTTTCTGAGGGTGTCTTTGCAAACCTTGGGCATTTCTGGATCATCGTTCATCACTTGTAAAATCTGAAATAGTAAATTTTATAATAGTTTGGAATCATTACTTATACAGGGTGTCCCGAAACTAAACGTCAAGCGGGTACCGGGCGAGAGGCCAGTCTATACCAGTTCTGGCAAAAATAAGAAAAAAAATCCATATCACTTAGTTAAGTGATAATAGTCATATTTTTGAAAATGTCGAAAATCGACACCCTTGCCACGTCTTTGGGTACTATGATCACAAATTTTCCTAATTTGATAGTGTTTTTTTTTTTAATGTAATCCTAAATAACCATGCTATTATGGCAGTCACCAATCAAACAACGAAATGTGTTAGTTTAGTTACAAAAAAAATAGATTGATTGAGGTATTGTTTAAAAAAATTAAGTCAACTAACTTTGACACTTCACCTTTAAAAAAAAAAGTACTACACTACCCTAGGCAAGTAATTTCAAAAGATGGCCTATTTAGTCAAGATTTCAAAATAGTACAACACTTGCCACTTTTCTTTTCATAAAAAATATTATTGCTTATTTTTAGCAATAGAACTATGTTTCAAAAAAAATCAACCTAAAGACAAATGTGTGTGAGTGAAATTAATAATGAATCTATTGTTGTATTATGGTAAAATATGATTAAACGAAACCTAAAGGAATTATTGTAATAATTTTATTTCATTATTTTATCTTAAAACTAGAGTAAATGCTCAAATTGTTTGCCTTGGGCCCTATTACAGGCTCTGCATCGCCTCAAAAAAGATCTCTTCACTAGTCGTGCAAATCTCCTTGAATTTATTTCTTCTGCTGCTTCAATAATTTTGTGGACAGCTCGGCTAGATTTTCTATCGGTTTTGAATACACCTTTTCTTTTATGCAGCCCCAGTAAAAGAAATCAAGAGGGTTTAGGTCCGGAGAGCGAGGAGGCCACGTAATCGTACCAAGTCGCCCAATCCACCTTTGGGGAAACTCAGTGTTTAAGTAGTCACGCACAGGGCGAGCATAGTGCGCTGGGCAGCCATATTGTTGAAACCACATTTGTCTGTAAGTGTTTAGTGGTACGTCTTCTAACAAATTTCGTAGATCGTTTCGGAGGAAGTCTAAATAGTTGTCGCCATTTAATGTTTCAGGCAACTCAAATGGTCCAATCACTTGTCCGTTCAAAATTCCGGTCCACATGTTGATTCTGGGAGAGTAATCGCGTGGTAACAAACTTTGTACACGTTGCACGTGGTAGGGGTGATATTCGAATCTCTTTAAAATTCGATGAGAATTCTCTTTGGTACTCCTGTGGATCTTTCAATCGCACGTACTGAAATGCCGGGATCATTCTCGATTTCATTTAAAACGTCGTCGTCGTCGTTTCTCCGAGGTCTTCCACCGGCAGTACAAGCACTGGGCAATAGTCCTTGCGAGTATGTCATGTGAACATTGATGAACACGCGGTGATCTGGGTGACGCGCCGCATTTGGATACCGCTCGCGATACAATCTAGCCGCGGCAGAGGCATTGCAACGGCATTCGCCGCAGATAATATACATGTTCGCATATTCTTGCGCTGTATACAAATCCGGCATGTCGTGTGTTACGCGCGCTCACATTAGGAAAACTGCTGACGCCTCAATACCTATCGCGTGTTACCAACTGGACTTGGAAACGGGGACATTGCTGACGGTGAGGCACGTGTAGCTGTGGAAAGACTTCATCGCACCGAAGCATGGAAAATTACCGGCACTCATAATCCAACCTCGATTAGGGTCGCACGTTAGCATGTAGTTAGAATATTGTAGTTAAAATGTAGTTAGTAATATTAAGTATGTAGTTAGTACTTATAATTAAATTTAATATTAGTAAATTGGTTTTTTTTCGCTCCTCCGACGGCGGTCTACATAATTGGCGCAGTCGGTAGGATATTCGGTCGGTTCGCGTTCGCGTACGTTCCAGATTCGATCGTCCCGCAGCGCGCCCGGTGGCATCCTTGCCTTAGCCGAATATCTGAACAGAGGACCACGTCGCCGGAGAGGAATCCAGACTTCGATTGGGCGGAAGAAGACCATGCTTGTGTAAGTACATTGAATTGTTCTGTGTAGTTGCTTCCCTAATTTTAGTCCTTATCCATAATCAAAATTTTCCACCCCAAAAAATCGGGTTCCCGCGAGACTACTTCACCTAGGCAGTCTCGTCGGCATAGTGCCTTAGACATAGGTAGGAAAATAGTTTCCGATTTAGATATCGATAGCAGTAGGTTAATATTAGGAAATAAAATGGCTTCCTTTGATCCTGACACCATTTTAAGGCTTTACGCCTGGTGCCAGAATTCGACGGAAACCCGCACATTTTAACTAGATTTATTAGGATTTGCGATCAGCTCGCTATTCAATACCTATCAGACGCCCCTGGAAATGAATTAAGTAATTTATGTCAACTGAGTGGAATATTGAATAAAATCACTGGCTCAGCAGCTCGAACTATAAACTCGCAAAAGTATACACTCAGTTAGATAGTTTAGAACCCAAGCGAACCAAAAAGGTCTTATAGATGAGCTAGGCTCCGTAATTAAAAGCATAACAGGCAATCTGGACTACCAAGATGCCATCAAGTATAATCACGCGATTAAGGTATTGGAAAATAGTCAAAATGTGATTTCTTCTGAATTAAATAATCATATTAGTCTCAGTAAGGAATGGATGACGCAAGGAAATCATATCATAACCCAGTTAATTGAAAATCAAAAGAGAATTAATGCAACATTACTTTGTTAGTAGACAGCAATGCTTACGAAGAATCTAGTTTAATAAAATACGCTAAGTTTGCTCAACTATTGGCAATAATTAGCGAAAATGTCGACGACTTATTTCTAGAATTAGTTAGAATCGAGGACATACTAGCGTTTATTCGAGTTTCAATTACTCATCATTCTATGTTAAGTTTGAATATAATTAATAGTATGTTAGTCAAACTTAAGAAAACTTTTAAGGAGACCCAACTATTAGACATAGAGCCTAGGGAACATTATAATGTTATTAAAACTGGGTCTTATTACATAGATAGGCAATTAGTAATAGTTTTCCAAATACCCATAGTTTCCCCAGACATGTACGATCTTTATAAATTATCCATATTTCCGAATAAGTATAATCAAACCCTCGTCCCTCCATATCCTTTCATAGCAACTAACAGGTATACATTCATGTACATGGAGGCTGAATGCCCGAAGGTAAATCTACACTACCTATGCGAGGAGAAGATCAGCCATCAGCTACACACTCAAGCAGACTGCATTCAAAACCTCATCATCAACCAAGCACTGGACAAGAGATGCACCCCAACCACAATAGTTCTCTCCAGAGAAGCAATGGAAAAACTCGACGCCCGGTACTACGTGATCGCCTTCCCACATCCAATAAAAGTTAAACTCTCATGCGGCCGGGAAGATTTCATGACATTACAAGGCAGTTATTTGGCTACCGTACCCACCAGTTGCATCATACGTACATCTGAGTTCACGATCATCAATACCAACGACCGAATAGAAGGCAATCCCATGAAAATAACGAAGATTTCGTTCGACACCAGCGCCCACAACACCATTTCATCTAACATCGGGTTAAACTCCATCAATCTAAACGGACTTCAGAACACCCAAGAAAAAATTATGTTGCAAACACCCGTGACTTTGGGAGCCTCAATATCCGAAGCATTGTACCACACCACAATCCCTCTCTACATACTCATATTAGGTGCACTTGCACTTGGGACGCTGCTACTAATAAAACACTGCAGAACGAACAACGCAAATAAGGAAGAGTCTACACCGGAAAATCATACTTATGCGGACATTGGAAAAATCCCGAGAGCGAAACAGGCTCCAGCAACATTTTCGCTCAACGTTCTCAAATAGTTGCTGTTCTCACGGGGGAGGTGTTACGCGCGCTCACATTAGGAAAACTGCTGACGCCTCAATACCTATCGCGTGTTACCAACTGGACTTGGAAACGGGGACATTGCTGACGGTGCGGCACGTGTAGCTGTGGAAAGACTTCATCGCACCGAAGCATGGAAAATTACCGGCACTCATAATCCAACCTCGATTAGGGTCGCACGTTAGCATGTAGTTAGAATATTGTAGTTAAAATGTAGTTAGTAATATTAAGTATGTAGTTAGTACTTATAATTAAATTTAATATTAGTAAATTGGTTTTTTTTCGCTCCTCCGACGGCGGTCTACATAATTCGTGTCACGTGTTTGTTTGGCTAAATACCAACACAGTTTGCACAGCACAAATCAAGTCCAGGGAAAAAGCCGAAGTCGTCAGTACAAATGAAATATCAAGTCCAGGTTAACACAAGCCAAAATCGTCAGCACAAGTAATATCAAGTCCAGGTAAACACAAGCGAAAGTCGTCAGTCGAAATTTACAAGATTACGAGAAGATAGGACGGAACGTAGCGAACTAAATGATATTTATGACGATTTTGGCTTGTGTTTAGCAACAATAAATTTTTTGGCGTCACTATTCATCTCGCTCACTCTAAAAGTTGAATATCAATCTGTCTCACTCTAATTCATGTCACACAGCGTCATTATCTATCTCACTATCACATTAGTCCATCTCGCTCACACTATGATGAAGCCGGAATACGAGTAGTATTTATCTTAGTAGCTTTTAAAATAACGTCCTCTTGCAAAAAATAAGCAATAATATTTTTTATGAAAAGAAAAGTAGCAAGTGTTGTACCATTTTGAAATCTTGACTAAATAGGCCATCTTTTGAAATTACTTGCCTAGGGTAGTGTAGTACTTTTTTTTTAAAGGTGAAGTGTCTAAGTTAGTTGACTTGATTTTTTTAAACCATACCTCAATCAATCTATTTTTTTTTTAACTAAACTAACACATTTCGTTGTTTGATTGGTGACTGCCATAATAGCATGGTTATTTAGGATTACATTAAAAAAAAAAACACTATCAAATTAGGAAAATTTGTGATCATAGTACCCAAAGACGTGGCAAAGGGTGTCGATTTTCGACATTTTCAAAAATATGACTATTATCACTTAACTAAGTGATATGGATTTTTTTTCTTATTTTTGCCGGAACTGGTATAGACTGGCCTCTCGCCCGGTACCCGCTTGACGTTTAGTTTCGGGACACCCTGTATATAAAAGATGTAGGTATAAAATAATACTGTCTGACTGATTGACTAACCTTTGCAATGGTTGGAGGTTCATTTCGGTAAAAGAACTGATGAACTATTCGTCGTATTGCGGAGAATGTAAATTCATCAATTTTATCTTTGAAACTTCGCTTTGGTCCAGTTTTTTTAGGGGGAGTTGGCGGCGCACCTTTATTTACTTCCTTCAAAACGTTACAAACAGAGCGTGAGGTTATTCCCAATATGTGAGCAACTTTGTTCATACATTCATTTTCTTCCACAACTTCAAAGGCCTCCAATTGCGCAGAAGTTTCATTTTTCACGTACTTATATGCGTTGCGGATCATTACTTTTTCAGTAACAGTGAAAGCTTTTCGTGGACGATTTTTTCTTGGAGACAAGAAAACATCCACGTCTTTTTGTGATGTACTTGGCGGAGGATCCATTTTGATGGAAAACCAAAACAAATAGATTCACTCAAAGTTCACAAAAAACTATAAACGTAACAACAAACACAACGTAACAAAACTTTAACAAAAACCCAACAAAATAACAAAATATCGATTCGCAATGAAACGAGATATTCGTGCAGTCAGACTAGGAGAATGAAGCCGAATGACAAGATAAACAAAATGGCGATAGCTGCACGAGCGCGCACGGGTTGCCAATACAGAAAACTATCTAGGCTCTTTTATTATAAGTTTTGTTTTTAATATAAAAAAAAACAAAAATATTAACTTTTTATAAAATAAAGCAGCGGTTACTAATTAATAAATAATTGTTATGAATAATTATGTATTTATTTAAATAAAAATCAATAATTTAGTCTTTAATTGGCACACCAATATTATGATTACATAAACATAAATCGCGATTGTTTATCGATTTTTGTGTTCATCACTACACTATTATATGTGGTATCATTATTTTACAAAATGACAGTAGCTAATGTCAAATATGGAATCGAATTATAATTCCGACTTATAGTAAGGCTAGTTGGCGCCCGTAAGGACACTTCGGTCAGTAGCTGGGGACAGTCGACTTCGCCTGACCATAAAGCGCGCAACAGCAAAATTCCATGTTGACAACGCCTAAGCTCAAATGGGTCAACATGGAAGAATTTACAGTTAGTTAGATAACAATCAGCTGATTTATTATCTTTAAAACATAAGAATTTTATAAATTGTTTTTAAAAATGTTCTACTGAGTCTATATAGGCTAAATATTGAGGTGACCAAATGCTACAAGCATACTTAAGTGTAGTATGCACATAAGTGAAATAAAGTGCCTTGATGGAAAAATCAAGGTCCCTAAAGGGTTTACAGACATGTTTGACAAAGCCTAGCTGCTTGTATGCTTTATTACAAATTAAATTAATATGCTCTGCCAATTTTATCTTGGAATCCAAACGATCCCTAATAAAATTAACGGATTCAATGACTGTGTTGTTTATTTTATATCGATAAGAAATAGGTTTAGTTTTCCGTGTAAAACTTACTTGGACACATTTCTTAACGTTCACAGTTATTCTATTTCTTTCATAGTACTTTGCTAGGTTATCTAGATAATTTTGTACTAATATGCAGTCATTGATCGTTTTGATATTTAAATAAATCTTTTTATCATCGGCGAACATTAGAAACTTGGAATACTAAAGCTGGTATATATATCGAAAAGGTAGGCATTATAGAGAAGAGGTCCTAAAATTTAACCCTGTGGAACTCCTGAGGATACATGAACATAATCACTACATGAGCTGCCAATCCTAACCGCCTGTCTTCTATTAGTGACGTAGGATAAGAACCATCGATGCAGGTTTCCGCGAATTCCAAGGACATGAAGCTTTTGGAGCAATATAATGTGATCCACTCGATCAAATGCCTTCTCGAAATCCGTGTAGATCGCATCGACCTGATGACTCCCATCCATGTTTTGATAAATATAGTTTGTAAACAGCGCTAAATTGGTTACAGTCGAACGTCCCTTCATGAAACCATGTTGTTGATCTGGTATTGACCTAGCTATTAAGGGATACACACTCGTCTTAATTATTTTTTCAAAAACTTTGACTGGAACATTAAGGATTGATATGGGACGATAATGCTCCATTCTACTTTTAGATTCATTTTTATGTATAGGAACAATTAAAGCTTCTTTCCAAATAGAAGGGAATGCTTGATGAGTATTGATTGATTTGTTAAATATTATTGAAAGAGGCTTAGCGAGGCTGGAAGCACAATTTTTATAAAAACATGCTGGGATTTTGTCATTCCCAGGACCCTTGTTGGGATCTAGTTGGATCAGAAATTTATATACTATAGATTCAGATATAATTAAATCATGTATAATATCTGGGTGGTTAACATCAGGCAAATGCATCCTAGTACGTGAGGGATCAGACTTCATGAACACGCTTTCAAAGAAACTATTAAATATATATGTTTATATTAAATATATATAAGGTGATATATATCTTCTTGCACAAGTCCCCGTTCACCACGACATATATCCAACGAGAGGTCACTGAAAATTAGATCTAAAACATCATTACTAGCATTTGCTATTGTGTTATGTTGCGTGAGACCCACTAAACTACATGTATTTACAAAATCAACCGCAGTATTTTGCAAATCAATTGTACCCTGTTTTAAATAAATAGGTCCCGATGGCGTCCAGTCAATTAGAGCAAGGTTAAAATCACCTACCAATATAAAATGGTCGTCCGAGTGTGACGTCACAATCGCTGCAACAGTGCGAGTCCAGGTTTGCAAACGAGTCAGTTGAAGAAAATCTGGGGGAATATAGACGATTCCTATGTGCAAGTTAGCTTTTGCGTTTAAAGACCGTGAAGAAATGGTTATCCAAACACACTCGACATTACTACAAGCCCAATCGACTCTTTCCCGTGCACGAAGAGAAAGCGAAGCACAGATCATGACACCGCCACCAATTTTCTTGGAAGATGTGGACCCACTGCGGTCACAGCGGAAAGAATCATACCTACTGTCACAGACTTCACCCCTGTAAATACTATCGTTCAGCCATGTTTCAGATAGTAGAATAATATCATAGTTATTTAACAGAATGTTTTGTCGTAAAATATTTGTCTTTGTTCGCAGACCTCGTACATTTTGGTAAAAAAAATTGTGAAGATTTTGGCATCAGATATTTAAAAATATGTAATAAATTTTAATGACAAGGATATATGGGGAGTTACTTAGGGAGTCATGTATGAATTTATGTATGTGGTTGTATATGAGTGTGTGTGTAATGTGTGTATGTGTTAAAATAGTGCAATAAAAGTTAAAGAGATCAATCTAAGGCAACTCAACTAAATCAATTTATCAAGGTCCTTAGAATATCTTATAGTTATGACCGGGGATTCTTCGTTTCTTCTTGCAAAAATACTACAATTGCGAATCCAGACGTATTTGAAAGCCTTGTCACGTGCACGAGACTTTACTTCCTTCAACAATTGCTTATTCTCTGGAGTGAGGTGCTCGTTGACAAAGTATCTTCGAGGAGGTCCGCCCAGTCCAAGATCTGTCGTAGAAATGACTTTGATTTTACGTATTCCGGACAGAATCTGATCCTTAATAATACGATTCTTAAGTTTAGCGACTATTGCTTTCGGGTGACCAGGTCGGTTACGCATGGGCTGTACACGACTTGCAAAATCTACAGCCTCTGGGGTTATGTTGACCCCTACGTGTTTCGCTATCTTTACGACAAGATCCACAGGGGTTGCAGCGGCTGTTTCCGGGAGACCAAAGATTTGTAAATTTGTGAGTCTCGCCCACTGTTGCTGTTTCGATATTTGATCGCGAAGGTCAGATATCGCGTTATCGGGTTCAGCGGCGACTCTCTGAAGTATTTCGAACTCGGCTTTCAATTTATCGTAGTTAGAGTGCAATTGGAGGTGTGTATCCTGCATATGCTTGACACTATCAGAAAGACGGCTGAATTCCCTTTGAATGAAGCTCCGTCGTTATTGCTGATTAGAGTTCATTTATAATTTCATCCTTCATCACTCTCAACTTGCCATCCAGTAATGTCTCGAATTGATTTAGCTGATCCGACCGGGCGCAGATTCGGTTTCGCTCTGGGAGGAAGGTGTAATACTGACTGTTGGCACCTCAAAGGTGGAGGTGGACCCGTCGGCCGCTAGAACTTGTTCCGCAACGTCACTTTGTAACGCTAAGGAGCTACACGAAGTTGGATGCTGCGGATTCTTAGTACCACGCACAGGTGTGTTATTGTTATCACCTCGTTTTGGAAGAGCAGCAACACAATTTGGACATCTCCAGTGTGACCTATATGCCGCCGGAGAGTAGTTGACATATTCAGTGTGGAAGAAATGCTGACAGTTAGATCACTTTATTCTCTTTTGAGTGACCAGGACAGTCCCCTTACAGCCATCACATTGACCCACCATAATGTAATTCGATAAAACATTCAACACCGGGTTATCGGTTATCGGTGGAGTCGCTTCTCAACACATAAGTGTTAGTCGAACTTCGCGGGTAGACATATATTATTATTATTCAGAGAAATAGAAATGTATTTTATTTCTATACTATTAATTTTGGGGGTATTCATTTTAAAAAAAAATAGTCTATGATATTATTCTATGATACCCTATTAGTCTATGATGATCAGCCACTTTGATAGGTAACAGCTGACAAGTAAAATTTAGGAATTTTGTTGTTACCATATTTGTCACTAATTGGAGGGTATTCTTGAAACAATCTTGAATCACAATTGAAGTTTAACACTGGTTTTAAAGTATTTATAAAGGTTCTGGAACGGAGATTTTTACAAGCACATCGAATCCGCTATGGATTAGGACAATCCGCCTCCAAAAACAGACACTTGCACCACACTTTTTACATTTGCTTTTTGATACATGCACCAAATTGATTTTCAGTCATATTTATATTCCTAAGGAAAATTTGAGAAACGTTAAACAATGTGACACATTTAATTTATTATGAAATTTACAGAAGATGCTCAAATTGTCTGCCGTCTGCACTGATGCAGGCTTTACATGAACGCCCTCTTGAGCTGGGAAACAAATCTTCTCTTACTTATATCTCTAGCAGCTGCAGCGACACGTTCGCGCAATCCATTAAACTTTTTTTCACTGGGACTGCCTCAAGGAAAAGGTATAGATACAGCAAGCCAATTGTATCAATAGGAAAAGAGACATTTAAAATATTTAAAACACTTAAAATAAGTGTTCCATTTTTAAGTGGAAACTCCGTGCACATTACCTGACGCCATCACAAGTCTAGTGGCTGTGTATGTTTATTATGTGTATATATGTTTATTATGTATTCATTATATAGATACTAGTATATATGTATATAAATCTTTTGTAACTCTCTTTAATATTTTTTTGTACAATTTGTAACTTTTATTTTATATAAAAGGTGGACCAGATTTTCTCCAAAAATAACCATAAATTTATCAAAACATTATGAATTATTGTGAATTGCAAATTCAAATTTCTCACCATATTTTTTACAATCTGTATCAAAATATCGTGTCTCATTAATAAATGGATATTTGACGGGAACATCGATATTGGAATAGACTAGATGAAACATCATACGTTCTTATCAAAGAAGTTAGCAACTTCTAGGGGATGAAACGGATGAGCTTCACCCCTTTGACTTTTTAACTTTTTAAAGACCCCCTGTTCTTTAAAAAGTCAAATTTGAAACTAATGTACTATCTCTACGTAATAAGAATGTTCCATTTTCAAAACACATGAATTAAATAATTCGAAAGCCACTGAACATAGAACACAATTATACTGTAACGTGCCTGCCCTAGATTGCTTGTTTAACATACAACATATACATATAGCAGGTATGTATTCTCAAATTCCAACGACGGGAAAATTTTTGCGCTATGATTTTGTATGATTTTAAATGTTCTTTGAAACTTGAAGATTCTTGTAGTAGACATCAAATGGAGTCTGCAGACAATGCCCGTCTGGGGCAACTGTGTATCGTTGGTACCATGAATTTAAGCGTGGCCGCCTATATTTGGTGACGAAGAAAGAAGCGATCGCTCTTTACGGTAGAAAACGTAGTGGCAGTGAAAAATTTTGTTTTTGAAAACAGGCGAATTACATACGAGGAGATTCAGGAGAGATTGGAGATTGGGTCCTGACCCAGATACACTCCCTGGAGTGTATATGAAATATTATATATAGGGATCTACGAGTCAGGAGGATAGTATCGCGCTGGGTGCCGCACAACCGCTCTGAGGTTCAAAAATAAGTTCGTGTTGAATGGTGCCGTGATTTGATAACAATATTTGAAACAGGGTCATCTCGGCGTGATTACGACAATATTGTCACAGATGACGACTCTTGGCTCTACCAATAAGATCCAGAAACTAAGCGTCAATCTACCGTTTGGCTGTTTCAAAGTGAGCCAACGCCAAACAAAAAATCAAAAGTCAAAAGTCAACAGACTGTGGTAAAAACAGTGGCATTTAAAGTGTAATTATTTACCTATGTACTTTCCTTAATACAACTAAAACGATATTGTACTGATAGGTCCCGCAGTTCATTCCAGTTTTAAACAAATTGGGGTTCATCTCATCGTTATTCTGTTCCCGCGGGTACTTCCGAAAAACCACTCCAAATTAAATTACCCTCGAAGCCGCGCCCTCCGAGATTGTGTAATCATCGAGCTATGCGGAAACCATTGCATTAAAGACGGGATAGTCTATATCTCAGTGGTACGAACCGAGGATTTGAACTCACAATCAGACGAATCTAAATCGAGTATAGAAACCTCTAGGCTATCACCGCTCTTAGGTACGTACGGATTTTTAAAAAAATCAAGGTCGGAGGTGCAGGAAAGCGTGCGGCAAGCCGCATGTTCGAGGTATTAAAAAAATCTGGAGTACTTGTGTATTAGCACTGGGGATGCGTGGTGGGTTATGGCCCGAAACTCGCCAGTGATTCACTAAGTGAGGCCTATGCCCTATAGTGGGATGTGGGGGCCTACAATGGGGGCCGATATCAGAGTCTACCTATATCATCCTGTAACTTCGCACTGCACAGGCCTTTGCTGGTAGTCATGAAGGGGTTTCCTGCCATTATATATCACGTCGGCCCAGTGTGGATTAGTAGAATATATGCTAAATATTTTGGCCAAATATTTAAAGTTGTATATAATATTTAGAATTTGGCCAAATATTTAGCAACATTCGTGAGAGAGTACTAATTGTCGTGTCTATTTTTTACAATGTGTTTACAATACAAATTACAATGTTTTTACAATTTTACAAAAGGCGCATTTGAGTCTGTGTTGTTCGCAGTGTGCAAACATGCGCTGGATTTCTGCTTTTCGTTGAGGAGGTCCCTTCACGACTGTAGTTGTGTAAGTATATTTTTATCGCCTTTTTACATTTATTTTTATTTTCTTCAGGTTTTTGGGATACCGTGGCTAAAATTTTATCAATCCAACAATAGAACACTCATCTGAGTATCCCTACTAGTATCCCTAGGGCCCCGGGAGAGTGCAAGTTACAATTCGACAGCCGCTACGCGCACTCGACTGGCCACGTTATCACAGAACAGTATCGTAAATTGTTTTGCATTTTTCACTAGCCTATTCCCCAATGGACCGTACCTAGTCGTTTAGGTAATGGGTGAGACATGCCAGATGCCATTCCCAATCGCTTCCTATTTTCCCAACCCTTCCTCCAAATCCATTCTTAAAGCTCCGGAGGCGTATGTATGTCATTCTAGACTGATATCATGTACTGCGGATGTCCATGGAGGACAATATCCACCAACCACCAGGTCTGGACCGTGTCCTCGTTTGTTACCTTATTTTTATATAAAAAATAGATACAGAAACAAAGTGATATTATTTTCATACAGATATTTCTGCACGGGTGATTTTCTAGGTTGTAATACCTAAGTGCATACATATTTATAATTTATAACAATTCAATGTATACTAACAATAAGCGAAAATAATATGTTTTCAAGTAGATATTTTAAATTTCTTTTACGTTAATGAAGTAGGATATGAAAACTGAAGATCTTAAATGGGATCTGAAGATAATAGAATTATCATTTTTATTTTGTAAATCTAAATCAAATTATTTTTTTACATAATTTAAAATTTTAATTGAACATGTAAATTGAAAAAGAGATCAAAACTATTAGATCTTAATTTAATATAAATTAAGCTTTTAAGCTATAATTAAGCTTTAAACTTTTAAACATAACAACACAACATTAAAAATTGAACTATTAGCGTCTCTGGTGATATTTTTTAGAATTACGTAGTACGTTATTGTATGAAAATATTACTAACTCGGCCTACAGATAATATAGTTCCACCTTAGGTCAATAGATGGCGCAAAATCGTAACAAAACCCGCATACCCCGCTTTTTGTTCTTGACGACTTTTGAGGGCGCAAAACCCGTCAAAAGATGGCGTTATTCTTTGAATGTGCGTGGGGTATTATTAGTTTGTTTTAAAGATAAAACTGAAAGTATCTAATTATTCTCTGAAGTTTAATTCTAAACTTTTATTTCTAAAAATAATTAACCTAATCAAAAATATAATTGACATCGAATAATGTCAATTATAATACTAATTATCCAAACAACAGATAAAAGAGCTAGTTCAGAGAAGCAAAAATAAGTTAAGTCATAATATTGAACTGTATTTTTGCTGAACAGGTATTTAGGTATTAAATTTGAAATAAAACAACTTAATACTGAATCAATAGAGTAATATTTTTAATTGTTTACAACAATCAACACTGTTGATTATTGTAAACATATAAAAAAATTAATATCTGAGCTTCGAAGCCACGAAATGTAGAAAAAATATATTTTGAGAACTTAGGTTATATATTCAATAGCAGATGGCGACGCTGCCAAGTTATGCATTTTCCCTATAATTATCAACTTAATATATAATCCAATACGGCATGACTGCACTGTGTTAAAAAGTAAAACTATAACATGACCTGTGGTATACATCTAAGTCGTCCCGCCATCTACTCCTCCGTCTGCATTTTGTCGTCAGTGTCCATTTTGTGGCTTCCACTCGGTAATAAAATTTTCGCCCAACTTTCTAGATGCATGCACAGACGTGTCCAGAGCCCAGTTCCATTTCAGCTTAGCGGTCTTAGCACTAACATCACTAATAAGGGTTATTATGGTTAATACATTTATGAAAAACAAATAAGTAGGTATATTTATGAGATACAAATTTTACTAACTTATTCACCAACAGATGGCGACACTATGTAAAATTAAGTCTAATAGCTATATGGATAATGTGTATTCTCATATCGATGATTATTTACAATCATTAAATTGCTATCTAATATAGCAAAACAGTATTAATTAATAATAGAAAATAAAAAGATACATCTTAAATAATACCCAAGTAGAAATAATCAAATTATAACTTCTTGAAAGGTTTTTCTTAGGAGAAATAAAAACATTATAAGGCTCAAGATACACATTTTAAAAACTTAAATAGAAAATTATCATCAACAAACGTGGATACTAACACATTTTAAGGTCCTACGGGCCGGATAAAAAATAAAAAAACAATGTTCTAAAAAACAGAATCACTATCAATAATATCTTCAAATAGCGACATTTAACTAAATAGGTTCGGCGAAAGGAGGTCTACTTTCATTTTACAACGCGGAAACTTCGAGCCCAAGTCCAATCGAAGGAAGAGCCATAACCCTACCTACTGACTCCTTCGATAGAATCTCGATATATCCATGGTACAACGCACGACCTCTGAATATTTGGGAACGAAAAGAATGAATGATACAGTGAAGTGCCATAATGGCGTTTTGCGATAACTTAGGTTTTTAAATAAATGCATATTTTTGTTGCATTTCGTGTATTATAAATTCTATAGTATATTCTAACATGTTAGAAATCAATTTTCACATTTAATACACAAATTTAACTCGAATTCTATATTATTATCTTCATTTGAAATTTGAAATACAACCGTGTTGCCTTTGTATCATATTTAAAGAAAGAATTAAAAAAAAAATGTCTTACGGTGTTAGCTGTCATCACTCAATTTCACTCAATGTCCTCAATAATACTTACCAATACTTTACAAAATATATTTTTACTATGTTAATATTACTAATTCGTAATACTATTTTACTAATTCGTAAATAGTAATATTTTTCTTAAATTACTATGTATATAAATATATATGCGGCTGCGCAAATTGAAACACTCCTCGGATTAGTGAATCACAAAAAAGATAATACATAATTAAATCTTTAATTACACATCCCAACCAAATTTCGCGAAAAGTAGGCAAGTTGCAACGTTTTCTTGTGGTTTAACATTTATTATTATTTTTACATCTAACGTCGTAGCAACTAAAAATAAAATTAAACAGTAAAGTCAACTTTTGTTCCCTTGCAAGTTAAGCAACACTGGTGTCGCCGTCTAAAATACATCGCATCCCAATATTCACATGTGCCACCAAAATTTTATATGAAAACACGTGAACCTAGCTTAGTCACGTATGCACGGGCGGCCGGATACGCCGACTGAGCGATAAAAATTCCCGAAACCATAATCCAGACATAAATTCGTAATTAATTACGCAACAGCGTAATAAACTACTTAGTATTTACGTGGTGATATCGTTAATATCATTGACGCTCCCACCTTGACATTTCGCGCGCTTTCGCAGATCCGCCATTTTGATTTTTGGCGGTTTTATTCAAGTTTTCACGAAAGTAAGTGCAAAGGAATCCGTTGCGATTCTGTCTATTTCTGTGCTTATTTTTTAGTGTACTGTGTGAGTGATTTTTATTTTATTATTCGCTTGGGAGTTCAGGTAAGATAATAATATTTTCATTGAAAGATTCGATAATTAATTAAAAGTTATTTATCTAATTTCAATTGCGCGTTTTATGCCATTTTACTGCCAGTGGCTTTCCATAAAGCGTTAATAATAATTCCTTAAAAACGTTAATCCGTTTCAGACAGACAGGTAATATTTATTTGAGACTACGATTATTTATATTATATGCAAGTACGGGTTTATTCAAATTTTTGTTTATTTAATTTCAATTTGTTTAGTAAATTAATTATTGCACCGAACCAGATTAAATTGAGCTTGGCAGTTGAATTTCGTAAAGTGTGTATCAAACAACAAGAATGCAGAATGTCAACCCGTGACGCAACGGGTTAGCGAAACGAAATCCGGCTATTTTCGGGTATGCCTGAATTGCGTTATTTCTTGTAACACTTAAATTATGCGAGAGCTGTTATTAGTACTATAAAGATTTTTTTTAATGTTTGTACCGTGATTTAGGTCATCTAAATTTGTTGATGACGGCCGTTTATGTTTACAACTGTTTCAGATTTAATGTAATGAATTTACCCACTTAATCCCATAAACTTAAGTATTCATTAAATCAAATTAATTAATAATAATGCACTTCACTATGTACTTCATATAACAATGAAGAATTTATTCAATTGGCGGCCTTATCGCTTAAGCGGTTTCTTCGAAGCAACCATAGAATAGAGATAAGTTTGAGAAGAAACTAAATAGTAAGTAATGCAAGCATATTATTACATATATTTTTTTTTGGACGAAGGTGGCAGACGAGCATACAGTCCACCTGATGGTAAGTGGATACTGTCGCCCATAGGCATCCGAGATACATGCCAATATTAGTCCAAAATGACAAACGTTTACACGCCCCCGGATGGG
Source organism: Sesia apiformis (assembly GCA_914767545.1). Classification (NCBI taxonomy): domain Eukaryota; kingdom Metazoa; phylum Arthropoda; class Insecta; order Lepidoptera; family Sesiidae; genus Sesia; species Sesia apiformis. Next base: position 9,424,626 of record OU611972.1, on the reverse strand, counting down.
CTGCCTACCTTTGGAGATACAGGAATGGATTTAGAGAAAGTGTGGGGAAAATGGGGAGGTATAGGATGGGAATGGGCTCTAGCACATCTCAGTCACTACCGGAACACATGCGTACATTAGGGAAATAAGATAAAGTGGGAAATGCAGTACATTTCAAGGTAGCCTTCTGTGAGAGAGGAGTCAAACGCGCTCAGCAGCTGTTGAATTGGAGCGTGCACTCTCCCCCTCAAAGACCCACATAAAGTGAAGGTCTGGAGAAGAAATTACTATGAAATGATCCTATGAAGTAAAGTTTTAGCATACAATATAGGTACCTATAACATAAATTATACAAATGCAAATAAATACATATCTACCTAATATTTAATTTTTTATTAGTGAAAGAAAAAACAAATTATCACAGTTTAGTTCTACTTAGGACCCAATTACAATTTATTTTTGAAAACAATTATCTACAAGTACCTGTACACAACAATAATAATATTAATAATTATTTTGAAAGAACAAATAGGTAACAAATATGGTGTTACAATTTAATCTCCATTAACAAATAAACACACTTCATTAACATATTTTATTACAAATTCAACATAAGTGTTGATGTGCAATTTAAATTTCTTTCCATCTCTTTTGTTAATTAATTCGTTAACTAATTATGACCGAAAACTGTGGATATCATGAAAATTCTTTGAGAATAATTAATCTTACGTGTTACTTGGACATGATAAATGTTGGCATGCCCCCGGATGCGCCGCCTATCTTTGGTTTTATAGGAATGGGTTGGGAAAATGGGGAGGAACAGGATGGAATGGGATGGGAATGGACTCTGGCATATCTCACTCGATACCGAAACCCGTACGTACACTGGGACAATAGAATAAAGTGCGAAATGCACTACATTTCAAGGTAGTCTTCTATGAGAGAGAGGTAACGTGGCCAGTCAAGTGCGCCCAGCGGCTGTAGGAATGCACCATGCACTCCCCCCTCCACCCCCCCAATTATATTTATACCAATAAAGAGCTGTTAAAAAAGCGTCACATGCAGTCATAAAGACACTACACATTACTAAATTTATCAGTGACATTACACTCTTTATTCCCAATCCGACCCGATCCTCTCCCAAGGACGAATGGGAAATGTAATGCGAAAAGGAAAATTCCTCGTACCATTATTATACTTCTTATCCCTAATTATCCCCAACCTTTAATACGAATCCATTCTTAAATCTACAAAGCTACGCATTGCATTCTAGTGTGAGCCAATGTGCAGATGTTCACTGGCGACAATATCTGCTCTGACCACCAGTGGACTGTCAGCTCATTTGCTACCTTATTTTCATAAAAAAACGCTGATCCACCTACACAGTGTCGTTCAAGTGTCGCTAACATGTTAATCTGACAGAATTTAAAATACGAAAGTAAGTCAGGAGTCTTTCAATAAAGTGATAGTAGGTTTTCTGAGGACACAGCAGGACTCCTTGGAAACACACATAAAACGCACTCTGACGCTTTTATATATACCACAAACACCACGCATGAAAAACATTTTGACGTTAAATAAACCGGCGATCTACACAATTTTTACAATAATCAAACAAAAACTCAACTTCACTTCTCGAATTCCCGCCAAAAAGTGAGACAAGTAGGTTGTTATTTAATTTGTTTTGTTGATAATGATTTGCTTTTTTCTAAACACTCATTCATTCTAACGCAGGCTGCTTCTGTTTGTTATTCGTTGATAGTTCGTCTGTATGGCCTATGTCACGGAACCTTTATAATGAAATCCCAGTTCTGTGATCTATGCGCTTATACTGAAAACGTTATTTCTAATTTTGAAGGTAAACAGTGCATCTCTGGACGAACTCTTTCTTTCATGTGCTAGTAATGATTGCTAGAATCGAATGTTTTTTTTGGAATCATTAGCGTGATGCTAACCGTGCTAACATCATGGTTGCGAGACGTTTCCCGGCAAAGCCCGGCCCACTATAAATGCATTATAAATAGTCCCGACCCGGGCACGATCTCAATTAAGATGTCGCGAAAATTCCTGTCTACGTTTTCGCGGGAAATCTTGGTTTCGCGCCCTTTTCGTCGGCGAAAATTCAGTTTCTTTTACTTTTTTTTTAATTTTTGGGTATTTGGGTCGCTGTGGTTCATTCTACAGAAAATATTTATTGGTGAGATGAACTGTTTTACCAGTTTTACCTAACAGAAACATATAGCAGAAACCAGCCGTTTTTTTTCCTTCACTGCTTTCATGGGAATCCCTCATACGAGGAGTGAGCATGGGCTTAGAACGTAACATTCAACAATAATTAGGTTTGTATTTGTAACTATTCAATTTCAATATTTTTTCCATAGTAGAACTTAAAGATAAAATACATATATAGCCAATAATTATTATTATTTTTAGAGCATTCATTCATAGATATTTAGCGCTAACGAAAACCGGGTATTGTAAATAATAAATAACAGTAGCGACATCTTTATCTTCTTAAAAATTGAGTCAAAAATAATAACCTCAAGGAGTCATTAGAAAATAAATTTAAAATCCAGATGAAGGGTATGCCCTTTCGTAAAGCCACTTTAAATATCAGCCTATAACATCCCACTGCAAGGCACAGGCCTTCTCTAGTAAATCACTGGCCCGGTATATAATCCAATACGCGGGTCTAATGTGGATTGGTGGATACACATACTCCAGATGCACGAGCATGCGGGTTTCCTCAGGATGTTTTCCCTCACCGACGAGGCATTGACAATTTTTAAAAATCCGTATTTAAGTAGATACACAATGATACGGACCGAGGATTTGAACTTACGATCACCCGAATGTGAGTTAAGTATAGATACCTCTAGATACCTCTAGATACCTCTAGATACCTCTAGATACCTCTAGATACCTCTAAATACCTCTAGATACCTCTACCACCGCTTAAAATAATATTCTCAGTAAAATTAATAAAGCATAACAGTCATGAGAATGTCTCTCGACTGTCGTTTTGGTTGTCCGTCGACTGTCAAATCTTATGATAAATGAACTCGGATCTGTAATAGGTATATTGTTCGCGGAGTCGTTTACAGTTTCTGTTTTATTTTATTGTCGGGATTACACTAACATATTTGAAAATAGATATAGGCGATTACAAGTTTCTTTAGAGATGACAAGTAATGTCCCATTGAGTTTGTTTTTTTCAATGTACAAAAGGTATCACAATTCATAGTACAAATTGAGATACCTACATCTTATTGTAGGGTCATCGCTATACCGTGAACACACGCTGGTCTTCAGCCAACATTTTCACAGGTATCGGCACGTGCCCGGGCGCTTCTCACCAACTCGTGATCCAGCGGTACCCTCCCAAAGCAACGCTCTAGCCGAGGTCCGTTCCGGGGCCGAGGGGGAACCGTTGTTCGTTGCTGCATACATTTGTCGCTCCTTGTTGCCATAAATCCTGCATGTCCGGTGACTCTTGAAAAGCCACTAAGGCCATAAGAATTTAGCCATTCCGAAAATAAAATCTTATTGTAGGCTTTACGCTACTTAAAAATAATGTAACACTGAATATTCCTTTTAGTCTTCAAAAAGTATCACAATTCACAGTACAGTTTGAGTTAGCAGAACGATTGAAAGTAAAAGTAATGAACTTATCATTTGTGTTTTTCACAAAACATGCGAAATATTCGCCGTATTACTATTATTATTAAATAATAATTTTGATTAAAAAGTGGAGTTAGATCTTTGCGAACTAATGTATCGATATGTACTCTTGTCATCAATTCAAATAGACGACAAGACGAAATATTACTTTGAAACTGTTTTGATATATCTATTGAGAATCGGGTCGTAATATGCAATATGTAATGTCGTAATATGTAACCTCTAGGTTGAGCATTTTAGATATTGCAAACACATTGTTAGTTGAGCATATTGGCCATGTGCCAATTTTCAATTATTTCTCGGCATATAATATTCTATGTTAAGTCGAGTGTTAAAAATTAAGGACTAAGGTGAATAGTTGAGTCATATTTCATGGCATGAGCCAATTGATATGCCAACATCATCAGCGACTTCTCTAATTGTGATTCAACGATCGTTCATAATCATTTCTTTCACTTTTTCCACGTTTCATCGGTTGCTGATGTGCTGGGACGACCAGGGCGCTCATCATCTTCAACGTCTTCACGGCCTTCTTGGAAACACTTATACCACTCGTAAACCCTTGTTTCACTCATAGCATATTCACCAAAAGCAATATTTAACATTTCTATAACATTGCTGCACTTTATTCCATTCTTATAGCAAAATTTAATGCAAATTCTCTGATCCATTATTTATACAAATAAAAAATCGCCGACCGTACCAAAACACGTGTTATCCTTTTGACAGCTGACAAGAGACTAAACATCGAATATGGCTAAAAATCTATAGATACTTTTCAGATATGTTTACCAACACAACAACGAAAAAACAACCCGCGAAATTATAAAATTCCCGTTACTTTTTGAACACACCTCGTACTCGTATATCGATGGCAGCAAAATAGAAACGGACTTATACAAAAATTCAAAGGGACACTTTATACCATGGACCCAAAAATTATAGTATTAACTGCCAGCTGAGGTATTTTCGCTACGCAGCTGCAGCCTCTTCAAGAGAATGAAGCTGCAAATAGGATTCTGCAAGATTGACAGCGCAGCCGCATGGATTTATTCCCAACGTCCACGGTGGCCGGTCCCCGGTACCGGGCTGGATGGGAAAAAGTAGCATCGTATTCAGTGAATGTTTTCATCGGAGACGACGGCACTTTTTGGACACAAAATTCAATTCCCAACATCCCCGGAAAAGAAAGAAAAAGGTACCCCTTCTGTTGTTGCAGGTGTTCGTGGGCGGCGGTGACCACTCACCATTATTTGGCCAGCCCGCTCGTCTGGGTCTATAAATGAAAAAAATGATACATTTTTACAGGAAAGCAGTTTAAAAAAGTCTGATATTCTTCGTATTTACCATTGAATCAGCCTAAAATTATTAACAGAGCAACTTAATAGTTTATGTACCGTTGACCGTATTTCTCTTTGTCGTGTTTTTTTTTTTCATATTTTATTTAAATATGTACCTACTGTAATTTGTAGTGTTGTGTGCTGTCGGCGGCTTTAGAATATCACACCAACCCTTCTCTTCTTGTGGATGTCGCAAACGACTGAAAGACAACATTACGGCTACCACGAGCCCTGAAGAATTACACCGCCTCTAAAAGTTGCATTCAGTTAAAGTAAAAGTTGACCAGCAGTGGATGTATGCATGCGTGCACTCTGAAATACAAGTAACTAGATGTCTATGAAATCTTCATAAAACAATAACAGTGTCTCATCAATGTCTCTCAACTACGGAACACAGGCTTCATCCAATACGATTTTCCGAACGTCTCTTCACATCCAGAACGTCCGAGACAAAATTTAGTGGAGATTAATTTCGCCACTGCGGTCATTACAATGTTTATTTATTTGGGTTGGCTACCTCGAGCATTCCTGCGATGAGTTATGGTACACTATCCCACTTGTGGCATGTGAGAAAATATTGCCGAGATAAATCTTATATTATAAATAAATAAAAATATATAAGAAAAAAAATGTACCGTGTGGTGGCCGGCACTTGAGAGTAGCATGAGCATGAGAATCCATCTCTTGTCATGGGTGTCGTAACAAGCGACTACGCAACCTATGACAGAGTAAGTGTTTACTCGCCCACCCGCTTGAACAGCGTGGCGTTTTAAGGCCATACATCCCTCATGATGAAGACAATGTGCGTGACGAGGCCCATGTAAAGCAGTCTTCACTGTAAAAAGTAAAAGATATATCTGAGTAGGTACCTATATCGAGTGGCGGCAACAACACTTGCGGCAGATTGCAGAGCTCGCTCTGCAATCTGCCAGCACCTGTTCATGGACAGAAAGCGAAGCACAAAGTAATGCTCGTAATCATACAATGATCGGGATAAGATAGATAATTTACAGCATTAATAGTTTTCATTTAATAAATGTCCGTGCAAATCCATGTGTGATATATTTCCCGCTTAATCTCGCGAGCTATTTGGAAAAAGATTCGTCCGTGAACGAAAGGTAAAGTGATTTAAAAGCAACCGTAAGTAGTTTAATTGTGTGTATTGATTAACTGTATGTGTGACAAGAATCTATGTACAGAAGACAGGTCTCATACTAGGAAGCGCAGCGTACGATATCCTGCGCCCAGGTGGGCTGACGACCTCAATGATGTCGCAGTTACTGCTTATGAAGAATCGATCTGAGGAAGGTTTACACCGTGGATTTTAGGCTGCGAAACACATGACTTTTAAAATAATTATAATTCATTGGAATACATCCTACACTCTATAAAACTGATATTACCAAAATGGATACTTTCTTTGTTGAGGCATATCTCATTAAGAATATTTAATACGCCCATTCGCAAACAATGTGGAACGCTCCCGACCATATGGACCGACAATGTAAAAAAGGATTTGTTGCCGAGAAGTTGTTGCTTCACCCGAGAAGTGAAATCGAGTTTTCGTTTGATTATTATAAAAATTGTGTATTGTGGGATTTGTGGTTTAATAGTGATAGTTTATTAAACTTCAAATTAAGTGCCTACTGAGATTACTGAGCGTCTCCTAACTTACTTCTACGGGATTGGAAATTGATGTGTTGTTAGGTTACGAAGAAAACTTTACTAATTGCCATATAAGAAAAGAAGACCTTAAAAAATCTACTGGTAATGGTAGAGGATCGTGTGTGGTGGCGAGGCTTAGCAAAAGCCTAAACCAGTAGTGGAGGGACATAGGTTGATGGTACTGTGGCTTTTTTGACTAAAGTCTAAAATGATTAACAGGCGAGGATGAGCAGAAGCGGGATGACAAAAGCAGCCTCTTGTCCATACAATCCTATTCTCCTAATTTCTACCGTGTTACAGATATCTATCATGAGCATGTCGCTACGGTTTGATGTTTTAGATTAATTATTTCTTATAGGAAATACGACCCTTTAAATATAAAAAAGTGCCCCGATAAAAGATTGCAAAAAAGAATCCGCTCCGTGTGCAAATTTAATAACTTATTTAATTAAAAAAGCAAAACGTAGCCACACAGAGAAACTATAGTTTTAATACAAGTGAGAAAAAAATATAGATCCATTTCTGGAAGAGGAAACAATACGAATTTCTCGAATTGGGTATTATAGGTATTATCAGCTCGAAGTGTCCCTTTCTCTCAAATAAGTTGCATCGCCCGCTGGCGAGACAGCAACAAATTGTTAAAATACCTATTTTTGGAATCGACTTTCGGTTATCCTTTAACAAGAGTTTATGGGACGTTAAAAAGTTATTTAAAAAAATTAGCCTTGATATTTCCAAAGTTCGCATCGACACTGTGGTTAAAACAGATGTTACGCGAGTCTAGGTAATTAGTATTTTCAACAGTTTTTCTCGGACCTGATGAGTGATGACATACAAGTTCTGTTTACAAACATTAAAAATATGCGCTGCAATTCTATTATTAATAGCTCCATCTATACATATAATAAAACTGTAGATCCAGCGTGTCTGTACATATGATATTTTTATTTATTTATTTATGTAATCTACAGCTTTTTATGTGTCTTGTTTAACAATTATGTTGCCAGTGTTAATGGCCAATACAGATTACACTGATATTTAATAGTATTTAAACAGTACATCTAAACATCTAAACAGTAAAACAATTTGTCGCAGAACATTCTGAGTTAGCCTGGTATATTGTAAGTGAAAGTAACTGTTGATGTGATGCGGGAAAACAATGATTTATAGGTGCGTCCGGGCAAGATACCCGCCCGGGAAGGTACGAGGTGCGGGGTGCGGAGCTGCAAATGATTTGAGAAAAAAATAGTCGAAATGAAAATGATTATAATAAATGACACGTACTTACCCGGGAGGCTACAGGCGCAGAGCAGGCGGCGATTTCTGTACACTCACTATCACTAGGGTCGCGCCCCGATTAATATTGTTTTTGATGAAAGGATGAAACAATAAAAGGCGCGAATAGTATCGAGTAAATTCTTAAATTGAGCGATCAAACTAAGAAAAATACAAAAGTTAAAGATAGATTACGATTAGGTAAAAACATACTGGCAAAAGCAGTAGATACAAATCTTTCGCGAGAATGAAACTGTAGAAATAATCGTATTTCTATTCCCACTATACAGGCACGTCTAGTGAAGAAAAACTTAGTAAATACGCTTTATTGCACATCAAAACTAACCGAGACATTAGACAGTAAAAGACATAGTAACACATAAATTCACTTTTAGTTAATTTCATTTACATATAAATATTTTTTTGTTTCTTTTCCTTTTTTTCCAATTGGAAACTAACAATCACATAAAATTTAAATTTCATAGTCATAATAAAATCGGTTATTTTATCGGTTTATTAGTCTGCTGATCACCTGAAGATACCTAGTAATAATAATTCTAGTAACTATCGCGTTATTAGTATTATAGTAATTAGTAGTTCGCGTTAATAGTAATAATAATTCTACTTTTAAAAGATACACCCTCATTTAATTAATTTAACAGATTTAATTTAACTATAGACTAATTTTAGGTTTCGTATCAACACAATTTAGAATGTTATTTTAAATAGAACAATGCATTCTTCAATAAGCCAACAGAAATATTGATTACACAAAGGGGCCACTGAAAATAACCACAATGCTTCTAAGAACTTGTTTAGTTATTTTTGTTTGAATCCCATCAATCAAGAGCTGAAAATATGGGGATTATTAGAGGAATGTGCTTTGGTAGGTGTGAAATATGTAAGAAAGTATTTATACAAGACTTTATATCCATTAGTTTTGATGAGCACCAGGTCTGTGTTACGAGCAGCAGTCTTTGACGAGAGATTTGCCATGCTGATAGCCAACCTCCGGTAGGAGATGGTACCAAAAGAAAAGAAGAAATTACAGACCCGATATTTACCTTTGGATATTTAGAAATCAGGATATGAAAAGAGAATTTAGATAGACCTATTCCATTCGATTAGAAAAGAGGGGAATATACCTAGAATGAAAAGAATGAAAATTAATTCGGCAATTTCCACATACTCCCGACACATTTAATACATTTTATGGTAATCATCTGAGAATACGGTTAATGGAGAGCTCTATGGTTTTTGGGTAATTGTAATACTCGTATATTATTATAAGGAAAGAGCAACTCTTGTCACGCATCGAGAATAAGGTTATCAAAAGTAAAACAGAAGTCATCCCTTTGTTACATTAAAATTGAAGGTTCACCCATGACTCAAACAAACATCAAAATTATTTACATTACGTCTATTTTCATCTTTCATTACAATATCGTTTCAGAACAAAATAAATACAAAATTCTAAAACCGTCATTGTTTCACGGCTGAGAAGTGCTGACCTCTACCATAAGTTACCATAAACTACTCTATCTGTAGCCCGAGGCTATGCCCGCGTCATACGAACTACATATAGAACTACATTTAGCAGCCTTTGGGGTAGGGTTTGCTAAATTACCTGTGCCTTCATCTGCCTCAAATTGGAATAATAATAAGAATAAATATATTTGGATCGGAATAATCTATCACTAAACATAAATATACTTACTCTGTTAATTAATATGAACTATAAATAAAAAAAAAGTCTTAAAAATTAAATATTTAATAACAAATTAATTTCAAAAAGTAATAACATTCAATAAGGTAAAATTAAAAAATATCCTATTTATTGCAGAGTTATTAGGTATCTTATCAATATACGTGGATCTTATACGTATCACAGATTCATGTAGATACAGAAGACATTTGATTAGCAAACCGAGATTTCGTTCGCAGATAAAAGTTTGCAACAAGGCCTCTGAAAGTTTTAGAAAAAGTGTAAATATTTTTATCTAAAACTTATGAAATACGGTGAAATACAGTGTTGGCCATTGAAATCTACCCTTCTATCGGTACGTAAGTACCGTCAGAGTTTTTATTTAAACTACAAAAACCCGTGGCACGAGTAGACAGCATTTACTCTGTATTTTACGGGTATGTTTATTTTTTTTCTCACAATCTCGAAAACTTGAAACGTTTTTATAGCGTACAACTGAATGATTGGCGAGGAATGTTGGAGTTACTGTTATATCCACTTTATAGGTGGCTACTATTTTAGTAGCTACGCTAAAATGTTCTAATCGGAGATACCATTAATAGCTGTTTTATTCAAAACTACAAATAGCATCTCTAATAGAGAACTAGCCTATCCTCATAAGGCTGCTTCTCAATATGTCTGTCCATGTCTCTGCTGGTGGATAAAGTCCAGTGCACATGGACATCTAGCCTGAAGGTTAGATATATTCTCAACTACCAATAACAAAATATGTGATAGTCGGAAAAATTGTTCAAATTAGTTCAATTATTTGTCCTTCTAGTAAGAATCAGTTAATAAATTTGTCTTTAAAAAAATGTATTAAATAAGCTACATGAATCTATAATTTAATTTTGTATGAGAGCCCTATATCAAAATGAGATAATAAAATCTACATACTTTTTGATATCATCGTGATTAATATAATATATCTAACCTAAAATTCTTAAGTATGCTGTTTCCTTTAATTTTGTGAAAGAAAGTGACAAACGGGCAGTTAGATAGAAAAAAGGCAATTATAATAAGGTTCCATTTGAATCATGAATACGGGACCCTAAAAAATATTCAAAGGGAGTGTGACGAGTGACTTATTATTTGTTACTGTTGGACGATTAGCTTCTTCATTTCAACTTGTTTTAATTAAACTAATAAAATAATTAAATTTATATAAGTTTAATGAATAACGAAAAATAATGATTAACTTCTCCTCAGACCAACACATCGGACTACGTCTTGGGGTCTCTTTCCTTCCACCCTACCAGATAGTTACCAATTTTTAAAAACTATAAATGACTCCGCTAATATTGTCACGATTACATGGATTCATTGATTATATTTTATATATAAATCAATGTGTGGAATTTAAAGTTCATTGAAATCTTTAGCTTCCTCAATATACGAGTATATGGGTTATTAAAATAATCATAGCAGTCTTGTTGACTGTACGTGTATATATTTCATCCAATAACTATAATATTTATAATCATTAAACAAAACACGGCGATTTCGTGTTGCCAATGTCAATATACTTTTTTTAGCAACGGGAATTTCAGACATTCCACATATATTAAAATCTTAGTAAATAATACGATGCGTCGTTTATCATTGCGAATTTATAATTAAAAAATATATTTTGGACAGTGATGTATTTACTGTTTATTTTTAAAATGTTTTAAAGGAATCGAGCTGTGTGTGATAATAACCTAAATGACCTAACACCTGAACCAAACTATAAGTATTTTTAGTGTCTAAAGTGAAAATGGAATACCTGTTTATTGTACTAAACTTATTTTGGATTTTGGGCCGTATGGATAATAGAGACTTTTTGACAAAATACTGTATTTGTCAAATGTGTATTTCGTCAAAGACTATTCGCCAAAGGTGCGTTCCGTCGAACCGTTTTTATTCAAAGGTGCGTTTGGTCAGTCCTCTTTTAAAAAGAGATATTATAATGGATCCTTAGTTCTACTGAACAATAAATATATTTTTTACTTATAAGCAACTTTTCGCTCCAAACTAAATTTTAAAAATCCTCCTTTTTTTCTTTTTATATATGGCAATTGTGCAATAAGCACATTCTGCCGGTGTCGAGTTTTCTTCGCAATAAACATTTTTTTCAATTTTAAACTCAATCCAGTATTAATCCAGAATAGTCCAGTCCCGTCGAAGTAATTCTGGAGTCACTCAGTAAAGTGCTAGTAGGTTTATTGAGGACAGAAGAGGACTCCTAGGAAGCACAAGAAAAACGCAGTCCTATGCTTCTATTTGTATATCACAAACATTATGCACAATAAACACTTTAAAGTTTAATAAACTATCACTATTAAATCACAATACACAATAGTGGAGTGTAGGCTTTCTCGGCCGGTGTCCATATTAATTAAATCTTCCGGGCTACTTGGCCGAGGTCTTCTGGAATCTCTTCTCTTTCTTCCAAACATTTCGTCAACAACTGCGGTTGTCATCTTCAGTGGCGACTGCGTTCACTTTCGGAGAGATGTTATCTCCTCGGCTTCTCGAGCGCAATATATGTTGCATATATAAAAGAGAAGAGATTCCAGAAGACCTCGGAAGTGATCAATTAAAAATTCAGTTCTCGAGTTCCCGCCAAAAAGTCTAAATCTATTCATATATAATATAATTAAAACTAATAATAAAACTGTAGAACCAGCGTGTCTGTACATTGAATATATTTACCAAAAATTGATTAGGGGCGATGAAAGAAGAGTATCAGAATACAAAAAGACGATTTTGAAAATTTTTGTCTGTCTGTCTGTTCGAACACGCTAATCTCCAAACCTACTGAACGGATATTCATGGTGTTTCCACAGGTTAATTAAGCTTAGCTTAACACTTCGTATAGGCTTTGTTCGGGAAGAAAAGATATCCCAATTTAGAGTTTAAAAACTCAAATTCCACTCGTACGAAGTCGCGGGCACAGCTAGTCCTCTTTAAAGTTGCTAAAACTGCATAGCCCTTTTTTAATTTCATATACGGCAATGGTGCGATCAGCACATTCTGCCAGTGTCAAGTTTTCTTTATAGAGTCAACAATTTAAAACACATCTTGTCAATATCCAGTCCCGTCGAAATAGGTAGGTGAGTCAGGAGTCGCTCAGTAAAGTGATAGTAGATTTACTGAGGAAACGCAGGTCCTATGATTTTATTTGATTACCATTATCACAAATATTGCGCTTAAAGAACACTTTGAAGTTTAATAAACTATCAATATTAGACCACAAAACGTCAGAACACAATTCTTACAATTAATCAAACAAAAACTCAACTGCACTTCTAGAGTTCCCGCCAAAAAGTCCTTTCTCAATCTTAAATTTCGTCTGCGTTTAATTCTCTAACGATACACGATGCTTTATTTATAGACCGTTCTAACGTTTCCTCAGAATGATGGCGCGTACAAGTATTATATGATATTTTAAACCTATACTACGGCTAGGCACGTGTAGACGTCGTCTTTAGTGAAAACTTAGTTTAGTGTTAGCCTTAGTTCTTTTGTTTAGTGCTAAATTAGTGCTTGCGTTCGCATTTTTGCTGCGGTGAGTTCCATTTTTAAATTCTCGAACGTGTTCCAATTACTTTTTACCCAGTTGGCAGTACTTTAATTTTTCGATTTTAATTAGTTTTTTTATAAAGTTAAGTTTAGTGGTAATTTGATAGCTGTGTGTAAAGTACAGTATTGTACTAAAATAGTGCGATCCTAAAATGTTGTAATTTGCTGTTGTTATTAATTATTGTTAACGACGGTTTAGTGTTCATTTGTGAGCATTAAAAATATATTGAAGTTAACATCACAGGCGACGATATTCTGTTACATTTAAATAAAGCCCCGTTCTAAATTGCAATAAAAGTAAATGGAATGAAACTCATTTAAAGATAAAAATAAAATTAAAGAGATGGGTGTATATAAAAGACAGATGTCAGATGTGACACTGGCAGGTGGATATTTGCTAAATTTAAAAAATGCTGCGTTTGACACGATTATACTCTTATTTTAGGCTGAAATATGCGGCAGTTTAACTGGATAAAATTGTGATTATTTCTATAAAAATATTGTTAATTCTAGGATTAAAAACATAAACATACCTAAAGATAAATGATACTCTACCATGCCTTTCCACTGGTAAATCCATATATAATTTTAAAGTCTTGTCACTACCACCTTCTGAGACGACCACAATATACTTCTATTTTTCTTATCCAGCAATTACCAATTACTTTCTCCGAACCGTTAATAACATTTCTTGTCACTGTTCAAAGGTTTGATCAAGCAAAATTCCCAAGCGATTACAGAAAACACGGAATTATTGTTTAATATTCCTATTGGAAGGAATTATTGAATGTTTCTTCTCAGATTGTTATTAAGTTTAAATAGTACCCACCTACGTACTTAATCATTGACAACATTTTTTAGAACGCTATGAACATTTTAGACACTTACAAAAGACATGTTTAATTAAAAATCTGAAAAATGAAATCCTATTGTCATCAATTAACACCTATTAAAATGTCTCCATTGTCACTCACATGACAAATGAGGCGGAAATACAAAAGAAAATAAAACAAAGATGGCGGAGCGTTCCCGCCAACTGTCAAATGGAAACTTGTCCAATGACAAGGTGTCGTTCGTGAGGAAGTTACTATTCATTGGTTTTAGTGATGTTTACTTTAAGCAACTAACACATAATATTAGGGGTTAAAGTACGAAATTGCCGATTTGTAATGAAAAATTAAAACTCCTTTTATTCTAAAATGTAACATATTTATTTAATCAAAATATTTACCCTCATTATCTATACATTGTTGCCATCTAATCGGAAGTTCATTTTCGTACCACTCGCTCAAAAAAGTGACATTCTATGCCACAAAAAGCGAACATAACAATAGTCATTTTTAATCTGTTAAAAACAGGGAAAGAAAATTGTACTGAATTTCATTCATCCTCTAGGGGGAGAATGTGATTTAAATTTGGAATACTTACCGAAATGTATACTGAACTACATCTGTGTTTACACCATTGAGTTTGTATATAAAGCATTATACATCATTTTGAAAAAGGAATACGCATTTATTATGCAGTTATGATTATTAAATAAAATTGCGAAAACCGACGAGGCCGTATGAGTTTGATGCCTTTGCTTTTCCGACAAAAAAATATTAGTCTAGGAATTTGCCGCGTTTTTGTTTTCTTCAAATACATAAACGTTAAGTTTATTTTAATTTATTTTTATAAATAAGTTAATGTTCTAAAAATACGTTACGATGTTAAATCAAAGCGACAGTGACAGTGAATTGTCGGATTCCATCAGTGCAAATGCTGCCGCAAGTACTCAAATCAACTCATCAACAATAAATGTACCAAACAAAAATGTAACTCTCTCTATCAATAATTGGACCAATGTTTCGAATGTTAACTTTTACTTTTAATTGTCATTATTTTTAATAAATGCTTATCTCATATTATTATTGTGTTAATTTTTTCGCAAATGGTACGAAAAGTAGAGAATTTTCCTCGGTGATAAAGCTGTCTTAATCTTGGGTGAACTTAAATCCCTCGATACACTCAGGACTCGTCTTAAATCCCTCGCTTCGCTCGTGATTTAAGTTTTTAACACCCTCGCTACGCTCGGGAGTAAACCTCGAGTCCTTCGTTACGCTCGCGATTTAAATCGTCACCCGCGACAGAAAACACTGCTTTATCCCCTTGGTTAATAATCTACTATTATGCCTTTGCGATAGAACTCTGGGGATGTAGATTCGACAAACTGTGTGAAAGCATTGTGTACTGCCTCTTGGGAAGAAAATTTTATACCACGTAGAAAATTGTCCAAATCACGAAAAAAATGGTAATCCGTTGGAGCAAGGTCTGGCGAGTATGGACGATGACGTATGGTTTCTAACTGCAGCTCCTGTAGAGTTACAACGGTATCTCGTGTAGTGTGAGGTCTTGCGTTATCATGGAGCAATAATGATGAAGATCGATTCACGAGTCGGGGCTGTTTCACTGCTAGTTTCGCCATCATTGTTCGAAGTTCGGCACAGTAAACATCTGCTGTTATTGCTTGACCAGACCTGAGGAAGCTATAGTGAATAACACCATGAATAGACCACCAAGCGGTTACCATTACCTTTTTATTGGTAAGCTTTGCCTTAGGGCACTATTGCGGCGTTTGACCTGGGGTCAGCCATTGCATTTTTCGCTTTTGGTTATCGTAAAGAATCCACTTTTCGTCACATGTCACAATTCGATCCAATATTCCTTCATTTCTGTACCAATTCAACAAGGCAACGCAAGTTTCAACACGCGTTTCTTTCTGCAGATCAGTCAAATCATGAGGCACCCATTTTTCATATTTTTTTATCTTATTGATTTGATGCAAATGAATCAATATTGTAGGTAAGGTAACGTTAAACCATGCCGCTAATTCCTGGGTAGTTTGACTCGGATCGGCTTCCACCATCTCTTTCAATTCAGCGTTATTCACCTGTGTGGGCGGTCTTCCACGTAGTTCTTTCTTCAAGTCGAAGTTTCCATTACGAAAGCGTTTAAACCAAAGACGCACGGGTCGTTCATTAGCAGTCTCCTCTCCAAACGCAGCATTGATATTGCGAGCCGTTTCTGCCGCGTTAGTTCCGCGTCGGAACTCGTATTCAAAGATTACTCGGATTTTCGAAGTATCCATGTAAGGTCATAAGGTCTAAGCTGAATAAAAAAAACAATTGACAGTCGAAAATCGAATGTTGCACATTTATTAAAACAAGAACCTCATAGGTATCATGTGAAAAAAGTTTCACTCGAAAATCTCACACCATGAAGGTTTTATGTCAATTCAAAATATCTATTACTATAAAACGGCAATTTCATACTTTAACCCCTATTATTAAGCGCCGTTGTCACATAATATTATGTATAATAATATTAAGAGCTACAATTTCAGGCTATATTCAAATGCGATGAACTCGTACCTAGATTCTAAACGATTTAGAAAGAAATAAAGAAATTAGAAAAACAACAACTATTTGACATACCACGGGTTCTAAATAAAGTTTCTTACAATAATCCATTCTATTGAATATGTCGATATTATAACGATCTGGATGACAAGTTTGACATATTCTGTCTACATAACACCCGTTACAAAATTATGTTGGTCCTTTTCGATAGAATATACTCGTATGTAGATTGTTTTATTTTATCTATTCTGCATATTTATAGCTAAAGTTGTGTATAACTCTAAATGAATTTACAAACGTATAAATGTTTTATAAAATGTGTCTGTAACTAGATAAGTTTTTAAATTTGTTGTTGTACCACTTGTACCTAATAAATAAATATATTTATTCATTATCACAACACCACAATTACGTATGTACATTAAATAAGGATATAAAATACCTTAATATAATACTGTTGGTAGCGACAACAAAATGAAACTGGCTCAGCAAACGCTGCAGATAATCCGCAGCACTGATATACTGCCAGCACCTATACATATACCTACTCGTATATGCTCACGGACAGCCAAAGAAGTAGACAAACCTTACCTCAAAATAAAAATATACTCGATTAGAGTTAGTCGATTTTCGATTCGACTAGGTGTTTGGTAATGCATCTATTTCAACAACTATTACTCGATTGCTACATTACTCATTATAGTTTTTTTTTTATAGAAAAAGGGCGACTGACGAGTATACAGTTCACGTGATGGTAAGTGGATATCGTCGTCCATAGACATCCGCGATACATGCCAACATCAGTCCAGAATGACAAACGTTAGCACGCCCTTGGATGTGCTGCCTACCTTTGCAGATTAAGGAATGGATTGAGAGGAAGGGTTGGGAAAATGGGGAGGGATATGATGGGATGGGAATGGGCTGTGGCATATTTCACTCACTATCGAAACATGTACGTACATTGGGGAAATACGATAAAATAGGAAATGCAGTACATTTCAAGCTAATCTTCTGTGAGATATAGTTGAATATTGACGAAAAAATATGCATACTCTTCATACCATCCGTTGATATGATCTTATAATCGCGAATACATTCTTCATATGGCTTTTTGGCGGGAACTTGAGTAGTGAAGTTTTATTAAGTGAAGTGAAGTATTGTAAAAGTTGTGTATTGGGCGTTTTGTGGGTTCATATTGATAGTTTATTAAACTTCAACGTGTTTTTCATGCGTAGTGTTTGTTATAATCAAATAAAAGCGTGGGACTGCGATTTTCGTGTGCTTCCAAGGAGTCCCACTTCTGTACTACTATCGTCCTTCTATCCTTCTATCTTCTTTCTCCTCATTGACAGGATATGTTTCAGACTTTGAAATTGTTTATTACAAAGAAAACTTGACACTGGCAGAATGTGCTAATTGCACCATTGCCAAATATGAAGAGAAAAAAATATTTTTACCGGATAGGATATTTGGCAACTGATTTACCATTTCAATTATTTTTATTTTAACTGAATTCAAGTACACTACCCTTTATTTGATTCCTTCATTTTTTCTAAATAATGCAATTCACGATAATCAAACTAACTTTGTATTGATTATATTATATAAAAAAAAACATCCGTACATGTTACTACGTAAAATTTGTATCAAAATGACGTTGAACTTTTGGCTGTAGGTATATTTATCTTTATTTCTTTATCTTTATTAGGTTACCAACAGTTACTATATTAAAAAGTAATATTATTAATTATAAATAGAACTAAAGGTAATGATAGGTGACCGACGTACAGTTTATAAAGTTATATTAACACCAAACAATTCAACATAAAAATTAAACTATTACAATATGTGCATACTCGTATATCTATAATTATTTATTAGAAAAATATAATAGTAAATATATTGTGAGGCTGTATGCGTGTGTGCTGTGTGTGTGTGTGTTAGGCGTGTGATATTTTTTTAATAAATTCATTTTTGAACTCAATTTCGAGTCGCTGAATAGATCCACGTCACTAAACTGATTATTATATTCACGCATGATGCGATACATCATGTTATTGTAGCCGTAAAATGTACACATACAATGTACATACAGAAAAAACGATAATCAATTGTCATAAATACTTATGTAGCGCCGGAGAGCCGTAATAAAACTTTTTGGCGGGAACTCGAAAAGGAAAGGAATTTTGTAGTTTAATAGTGATAGTTTATTAAACTTCAAAGTACCTAGTGTTTGTGCATAATGTTTGTGATAATAAAATAACAGCGTGACAGTCCAGTTTTCGTGTCCTTCCAAGGAGTCCAACTCTGTCCTCATTAAACTTATTATCACTTTACTGAGCGACTGCTAACTTGCTTCGACGGGACTGGACAAGATATGACAAGACTTAATTTGCCTTCAGTTCAACAATGTATGATAACTGTAAGATATACTTTTTGTATCTTTCCATGTGTATATAGTGTTGGATTAAGGTCATGGAGGGCCTGGGGCTATTTGAGAGCAGAGGACACAGCAATTAAACAAAGAGAAATGCGAGCAATTTAAATATATATATATATATAAGAGTTCTTAAATGGTCGGGCCTGGGCCCCCGAGAAGCAGGGTCTGGGGCTATAGCCCCCTTAATCTGGCACTGTGAGTGTAGCAATAAATGTTCTTCCTTTCTTACTGTATGTATGTATAGGAATGTATAAGGAACAAATGTGAAAATCTTCAACGCACACTAACTCAAAACAGCAACAAGTTACGCTTCAGAGAGGAAATATCAACAACCTTCAATTGATACCTTGAACTTGAAGGCCGCATCCTCATTGCGGCCTTCGTACAAGGTTCCAACTGAGCCTTGAACTTGCGCCCTTGGCCGAAGCCCTCCTGAAGGCCTCGCATCGAAGGTTTAGTTAATGTCTGAAGGAGATGATAGGCGGGAAGGAGACGGACGATGTTTCCTTGAACTTTACCTTAACCTTGGGTTATTTTGAGCTAGCTTCTGCCCTCGACTTCGGGCGGTTGGAACTCGGTTTTATTGTTGTTGTTATATTTGTTATAGCAATAACACTATAAAAACATCCATCTATATTCGTACATATAAAGGGAAATGCTCTGACGGAATGACTCACCAACGCCGAGCCTAAACTACTGAAGCTATAAACATGAAATTTGAAAAGTAGCTTCCTATTATGACGTAAACACTTTCTAAGAAGGGATTGTTCGAAATTCAATCCTTAAAAGGGTGAAATGGGGCGTCAAAATTTGTATGGAAAAAAATAATTATTTAATTTTCCAATTAACTTGAAACTTGTTTTATACTTAATATTCTACAATACAAATAATTAATTAATTATTTTTCAAAATTGTATCAGGGGGTTGAAATAAGTTACAGGGAGTCAAATTAAATGCAATTAAATCCACGTTAACAAAGCTTTTGTCAAAAGTTAGAGTCCAAAGTGCAGCCATAGACGTTTGGAGCAAAAATTAAAATTTAGCAAAAAAAACCGTGGAAGGAATAGAATCGCAGAATCTTTTTTCGAAGGTTTGCATTAGCGGCAAGTAGGGGTAAGATGTCTAGTAAAAGGGACCTTATTGTCGGTATGGACTTCTTGATCTTGATTAAGGTTTTCCAACTTAATATTTCGTTATTTCAAGATTCTGTTTAAATAGACACATGCTCTAACATGTGATTTTAAAAATAAACCACTGAAAATATGTTTAGTTTACATTAGATTACACTAGCAGGGGTGCTCAAACTTGAACTGCTGGCGATCTACCTCAATATTGTTAGACTACGATCGATCGACTCTGAGAGGCTGCAAGTATATGTGAAGCAGGATTGTCGTCTAGGTAGGGTGTATCGTGGCATAGATATTAGTTTTCCGCACAATATGCATTTTTTTAGTCAAGGTAAGTCGGTCGATCGCGATCGACCGTTTGAACACCCTTGCACTAGAGTCTAAAAATTTGGGAAAAGAAAATTTCTCTTAAATAATGTCACAAATATCTCTGGTACCTAATAATATTATTAAATCATAGTCACTTTGTTTAGGACAAAGTTTTGTTTTAGCTATGTTTTCTCATAATAAGAATATTATACTAACAGAGATTGACGGGAAGAAATGATAAATACTCATTTAAAATTCGCGTATATAAAATTTGTATGTATATTATATAGGTAATATACATACAAATAGATAATAGATTTTTGCAACTTTCTCCCGTTGGGGTGACATACGTACTCTCTTGAACTTGCGTCTCCACCGCGTAAAGGAAGACACCTAGTGGGTTAAAAACGAGCGTTGAGCGGTCAGCGCTCGAGCGCTGCGTGAGCGCTAAGGAACTTTTGAGACTCTAGCGTTAAAAGCTAGTGAGCGCCATAGTCCACATTTTTTATGTTTGATGCTCTTAAACCTTAAAGCTCGAGTTTTAATCGGTTAAGGTTAAGCTTCAGTAGCACTAACATAGCGCGCCAGCACGCGAGGGCTGAAGCGCTCAGCGCACGTTTTAACAACACTAGAGACACTGCTATTTGCTTTTGTCCAGACCAGAATTGCTAGGAACGGTGAAGTCAATTGTCATTTGTCGGGCTGTTTAGAACCCCTCAGCATTCGGAGAGACGTTACGTCTCTCTGTGTGTTCTATCGCCTATACAATGGGGAATGCTCTGAAGAATTGTTTAACATAATTCCCACCTCGGGTTTGTAGAACCGCACCTCCCGTCACAGAAGTGCGGTCCATCCGCATTTCCTAGATACGGAGGTGTCGCGCACTGTTCTGTCTAAAAATTAATATATTTTATACCGCGAACCCGTAAGCTGTGGAACGAACTGCCTCAAGAGGTCTTTACATTAAGCTACGATATGGGGTTCTTCAAGAAAGCTGTGAATAGGATTTTGCAAGGTCAGCGGCGCACCGACATAACCCCTGGTGTTGCAGGTGTCCATGGGCGGTGGTAACACTTACCATCACGTGGGACCGCTTGCTCGTCCACCCACTCGTCTATAAAAAAAATGTAAAATGCGATAAAGCCAAAGCAGATACAGAGTGTTGAAATAACCCCATAGAGATTCCGGACTTTCTCCTAAATTCGTTTCCCAACCACTTTCTAGCCAGCAACCGCTAATAACCGCACATCTGTTTGCACGTTAGACTCATCGGGTCACATTCAGGAGAGCCCGCGTGATCGGTGGCGACAGGTGACTGGCGCGGCGCCCAGTTCACACATGTATTGTGATTGACATAGAGTAACTGGATATGTGTCCAGCTATTGAGTCTGCATTTAGTTAATTGTTTGCTTGTTTGTGATTTTAATGGGGTTTTTGAATGGACTGACTACACTCATTTGAATAGAGTAAAAATAGATACAATATGCACTCAAATAATTTGCGGTACCCTCCGTAAAGCTGTGGTAAAAGCTCTCTGTACAAGTTACAAAATTCCCATCTGTGGCTTTTTTCAAGTCTTTTTTAATATGCATATTGATACATACAGCTATGCATATTGATGTGTCTATGTATATCTTCTATTTCTTATTATATGTTGCAGTCCGCTTTTTAATTACATAACTCCTCTCAGTTATTGTAAGGTTAACTGGAAGAGATTCCTTCTGGGAATAAGTCCGCCTATGTATTTACGATAATATTGTAATGTTTTAATGAAACAATTCATTATAAGTAGGTACAATAAAGAGCAAAAACGACAACAATTTAATAGTTCCTTGGTAGAAGTAATACATCTACTCTCCAGTGATCAAAAATCAGTATAACGTCTACAAGCCCATCTTGCAATCACACGGAGCTTTAGTATGTTTAGACCCTTCACCACCCACGGCCCTGCAAACTTTGCGATTAATATAATGACCGAATCATGGGTCCACTATACTTGCATGGACTCTTTCCGCGCTTTGTTGACTCCCCACAAAGTTCTTTCATTTCTCTTCGTTTAACACTTCTTCCCTATCAGGGGCGTGTACGAAACACAACACAGTTTCGTCACCGGGCAGTTGTAATAGCTTTGTCTCTTTCGGTGCGGGGACTGCGCGAATTTTAGCAGCCGTGCGAAGTTCGCCTCCGATGCTACCAAGAGCGGCCGATAAGTACCTACAGGGATCACGCACTCTGGCATTGTGAGCTGTACAAACAAGAGCGCGATAGACATGTTGGACCGGGTTACTATGAAGTGTAGGGATTATTATTGGAGGTTTAGTCTCTTCTAGGGATGTTACTCTTTTTATGATCCTTGATCTTCCTCTACCCATTCTATTCATTGCTTTCGCGACCTGTTATAACCCTTACACCTTAACCTGAGGTTATAACCGTGAAAATAACCAATAAACCTGTATAATAGGACTGGTATTATATAACTGATGTAAGAACATACAGCCGTCAGTTCATTTGTCCTAGAGCAAGCAAACATAACTAGGGCTGCCACCTTCAGAATACTCTAAACTCGGAGATTTAAAAAAATGGAACAAAAACGAAACAGGAAATATGGTAGTAGTAAAGTTTTAATTTAAAGTTAGCACTTTAGTTAGTACTAAGTTACGAATAAAATTACCACAAGATAAACTTATACTGTTTTTGATACACACAGCGACGCTTTAAATTGTATCTTTGCATTTGTTACAACAATAATCTTTAAAGTAATCTATCTTAGTGGGTATTAGGTAATGGTTACTAGAGCCGGTTTAAAAATCATATTTCTATTTTTTTTCTGAGATTTTTGAATGTTCAACGTAACAGCCGTGCCGCCCGGAGATTTACGATGTAGCCTAACCCGTAGCCCGGACAAGCGTCCACCAAACCCGGAGACTCTGGGTCAAACCCGGAGGGGTGGCAGCCCTAAATATAACACGTGTAACTAAATGCGGTATAACGACAGAATTAAGAGCTTACTCGTATAATTGTGTCATCAATAACATTACATTTTATTAATAAAGACATTGTAAAGGCTGGCGCACATTACAGCTGCATCACGCCGCAGCGCGTCGCACTACAAAGCTGCGACAACGTACATTACAGACGCGACGAGCCGCAGCTCAACCCAATAATATAAGTCAGTTAGTTTTGACATTAAATTTTCACGTAACTCTTGAATTACGTCCGTTACCGCACGTAAGGCATAACATTGGCGCATAAATACAACTGGCGAGAGATCTGACAGTGCGCTTCGCTGCGGCCCGCCTCGTGTGTGCGATGGTTTATAAAAATGTATCAAAACGATTCAGGAGGATTTTTGTAATGTTGCCGCGTAATATGCGCGAGCGAGGTTTTATAGTGAGTACAAAATTAAAAACAATAAGAATTATATTCAAATGTAGGTAGGTACCTAATTACGGAAGCACTCTGTTCAGTGTACATTAGTAGTTTGTCATTCTCGACTGATATTGACATTGTGGACGATATGGACATAGGCATCACGTTAACAGCGCGAACACCATTAGCCTGTCTCTCCACTTCTGGATATAGGCCTCTCCCAAGGAGCCACCACACACGATCCTCCGTTCTTCTCAATCAGACATTACCAGCAAACTTCTTCAAGATACCAATCGCCTGGTCGGAAGACGTCCCAAACAGCGCTGCCAGATACCTCATCGGTTATCTGTCCCGTGGCAAATATGGTCAGCGCATTGAGAAAACTTGACGTAGTTTGCCTAATGCTGCCTAATCTATATTCGAGGCTGCTTCTAATCGAATAGGACAGTTTACAAGAAACATCGATTGCAAAAATACATTATTCTTGACATTCTTCCAAAGTAAATACCGAACTAAAGACCAGCATAACATAGCAGGTAAAAATAGCATTTGTTGCGATACACTGACAATTTGTCAACTAGCTCGTTACTCATCAATAAATCAGAATGAACGGTGCACTGAATGTCACACTGTCACTTACTGTCACTGTTAAACGCATGGCTATGTTGAAATTAGTGAAATAGATATACAATGAAATATGTATTATGAATAATTATTATCTGGATATGCTTTACATAGGTGGCGCAAAAGTAATGACCCATATTGCTATAAATTTTTCTTATTTAAAAAACAATGATTTCCTTTTCTATATTTTATTATTCAGACCTTTGAATTTTGTTGTATTTAAGTACCTACTGAAGATGATATCGTTGAAATGGTCACCTCCAGCGTTGATGCAAATATGAACCTTTGTTATGTCATTTTCCATCACATTTCTCAATACTGCCGGCGGTATGACTCTATTTCTAGTCGAATATTATCTTTTCGAGTTGCGAGAATCTGTGAATTGAAAGACCAATGACTTCAAATACCCCAGAAAAAGAAGTCCGGCACGGTCAGATCGGGTGATCTTGCGGGTCAATGCTAAAATGGCTAAAACGGGAGATAACGGGTGATCTTGCGGGTCAATACTAAAATCGCTAAAACTGGAGATAACACGGCCTGGGAAAGTGTCCTTCACTAAGTCCATTGTGTGACGGGCTGTGTGTGCGGTGGCACTGTATTTTTGGAAGCGCATATGGTGCAACATGGTGCTGTAGCGTTCGCTAGTGACAGTTATCGCGTTGCCAGCAGCGTCTTCGAAAAAGTAGGGACCGATCACCCACCACATTTTTTGTGGATGTAAAGGCCATTCGTAATGCGGGTTTTCAGTGCCACTGAAGTAAATATTCTACTTGTTGACATGTCCGGAGAAATGGAAATGTGCTACGTCAGTCATGATGAATTATAAAAATGGTTGTCTCCATGGTTGAAATTTATGATGCACTGGCTGTATTCTAGACGCGATTGGTGGTTTGCGGACAGCAGCTGATGCACTATCTGAATTTTCTACGGAAATATCTTCAAAACTTTCACCAGAATACTCTGCAAAGACCGTCTGGAAATGCCCAATTGGAATGCTCGTCGTCTCGTGTCTGGACACTCTTCGACATCCTCGCGTACAGAATAAATGTTCTTAGCTGATCGGCCTGTTCTTGGTCTACCAGCCCTTGGTCTATCTCGTGTAGATCCAGTCTCTTTAAGGCGAGCGGTTAGGTGTCCAATTGTGTGACCAGGCGGTGTCGAACGGCATGGAAATCTTAGACGACATTCACGTTGTGTTCTTATCACTGATGTATTATTGCGCAAAAAGATCGACACAATTATTCCACGTTATACTATAGGGACATTACTTTTGCACCGCTTGTTATATTCAATATGTTATATTCTCTAGATCTACCATTATGTGAAATGTAACTTAAGTTTCAGTTACATCCAAACATTCAAACTCCCATTTAAAATATTAGTGGAATAAACAGAAATGTGCCTAAAATCAAAGAATATACAAATAAAAGTCCGCCCCTGTACAAATATTTTATAATTACGTACGTGTTGAAAGCAAATAAACAGAAACGCGATCGTCTCAACGCGTGTGCGGGGGCTAGTATCACTTCAGAAATAAAATCGAAATGGCGGAGAAAAATAGCGGGAAACGAAAATAAAATGGATTTCCTCGAGAGTTTAATGATCTCATAAATTTGAACTCCTTTATAGAACTCAAGGTGTTTTAGTTATCGTTTGGTCACAAAGTTAGTTTTGTCAAAAATGTCTACGGCAGGGATGCTCAAATGGTGGTCAAAAATAGTGGTCGATCGCGACCGACTTACCTTGACTAAAAAAATGCATATTGTGCGGAAAACTAATATCTATGCCACGATACACCCTACCTAGACGACAATCCTGCATCACACATACTTGCAGCCTCTCAGAGTCGATCGATCGTAGTCTAACAATATTGAGCTAGATTTTTTTTTTTATAGAGTAGAGGGCGGACGAGCAAGCAGTTCAAGTTTGAGCACTCCTGGTATACGGTATTTTTAGTAGTATTTGCTCGTGGTTTCACCCAGTTAGAACTTGATTTCATTCGGAATACTTAAATTAATACTTAAATACTTTTACACATAAAACACTTACCTTAAGACAAGACAATTAAGATGAGTGTTTAAGACAGAGTTTTATGATAACTTTTTTTTAGATATTTCTCGTTTTTTAAACTTTGCGTTTGCGGTTCTTGATCTTCGTTTTATGAGTATTTGTTTATAATTGTGTTAACGAATGAATATTTAAAAAAAAACATTTAATTCATCTATTTGTTCATTTATTTAGTCATTCATTAATATATCGATTTACTAAATCATTCATCTATCTATCATTCGACGAACGAATGAATTAATGAAGAATAAATTAATAATTAAACGAATGGATGTCTAAATATTCACTCATCCTTTTCTTCGCACATTCATTGTTACATTTCATTGTTTTGAGGGAGAAATGCACGCTGCAATCCAACAGCCGCTGGGCGCGCTCGACTGGCCACGTTATCCCTCTCTCACAGAAAACTACCTTGAAATGTACTGCATTTCCCACTTTATCGTATTTCTCCAATGTACGTACATGTTTCGATAGTGAGTGAGATGTGCCAGAGCCCATTCCCATCCCATCCTATCCCTCTCCTTTCTCCAAATCCATTCCTATATCCCCAAAGGTAGGCAGCGCATCCGGGGGCGTGCCAACTTTGTCATTTTGGACTAATGTTGCCATGTATCGCGGATGTCTATGGACGACAGTATCCACTTACCATTAGGTGGGCTATATGCTCGTCTGCCGCCTTCGTACATTATATATATATATATATATATTATATATATATCTATGGTTATACTTACCTATACTTACATGCCTGATACATGTTAGACATACTAGTAGATATTACTTATAACTACCAATTAAAATGTATACAGTTTCACTAATAGACCATTAGCATTGGTAAATAGTAGTGCGACAGACAGACCGACTTAAATCTACCGTATTAAATTGTCACAAGGCGTTCTTATATTGGCAGAGATTTATCCCTGGACAGAGTTGTGCAAGAATGAACTATCCATATATCGTCCCCTTAGTGGCAAAAGCGATTATCTGGCGATATCGAGATTTCGAGAAAACGTAATTTGAAAGTTTGGCGACCAGAACAATATTTGATGTTTTGTTATTTAATTATTTTTATCGACGCTATCAATCAGTTTTAATAGGAAATGGAATGTTTTTTTTTTGTATATCAACCAATTTAATCTAGACAATATCAGTTTATCCTGAAGTGTGAATTTTATTATTAGGACAAACTAGTTTATCCTAGATTATATTGTAATAGTTCGTTCCAATCTAAATTCCGAAAAAAAAAACGAGATCAATGAAATATCTCAGCATTTAGCTTCAAGTTTAGTTAAGGCAGTCTCAGTGAAAACTGTGAACCAGCGTGTCTGTACATTGAATATATTTACCAAAAATTGATTGGGAGCGATGAAGGAAGAGTATCAGATTATAAATAGACGATTTTGAAAATTTTTGTCTGTCTGTCTGTTATCTGTTCGAACACGCTAATCTCCAAAACTACCATATGAATTTTTACGGGGTTTCCACAGATTAATTAAGCTTAGATTGGTGCTTCGAACAGGTTTTGTTTCATCAAAATCGGCTGACGGGAAGAAAAAATATTACAATTGAGAGTTTAAAAACTAAAATACCACGCGTACGAAGTCGCGGTCACAGCTAGTAATGAATATTTAAACAATTAATTATAACCTCACTAATAATTTAGTTCATTTAAAGCCGTGTCAGTGGCCTCAGGCAGCCATGTTTGGTTACATTTTGGACAAATTTGATTAAAATGGAATATACTCATAGATTGCACACCACGATTCGATTAATCTAGTCAGGCCTAGGAAAATCTCGAGTTTTTCTGAGTTTATCCTCAAACCAGGTTTGGCCGGTAATATATATAAAATTTAAAATACAACCTAAACCGATGTTATTCATCGTTTTTTAGTAGACTTGGTGAAATTGACTAACGATAAATCTCGAATCGTGCATTATTGCATAAACTCATCGCAGTTCAAAGCTGCCCACACGGCATGGCCAATTTATCTTGAAGCTCTAGCAACACGTACGCTGATAATATGTCGTGTTGTCACTAATATTATGTCATTGTGTTAAAAGGAACAAGCTAACTATTCGTTTGTGTAATACACTTGAGAGAAACGCCCTCCACTTTGTTTGAAGACAAACAAACAGATATATTTTGTTATTGTTGCAAACGCTTTTCTGTTTACGATTCATTTTTTATCGAATAACAAATATTTTAAATAGAATTGGGTTTTTGAAAAAATATTTTTTTTATCATTAATGGAAAGATCATATACACATTTTATAACAAAACTATTTTTAGTTTTTTTTTTTCGCTTTAATTAAAAAGTTATATTTAATTACAAATAAATTTTTGAATTCAGTACCGAAAACACGCGGACAGTTCCCGAACAAACCCGAGCGCGTGTGACGTCACAATGTTAATTTCTACTCATTGTAGCACATAGCTGATACAGTATTTTGACTATTAATCGATTAAATCTTGTTATTATCGTCAATATATTAATAAATATATCGAAAATGTCTAACCTTAAAAGTTATCGTGCTTGCTTCGTACCATTATGTACGAATACTACAAAAACAACTCCTGAAAAAATGTTTTTAAATGTTCCACAAAATGTTAAACGTCGAAATAAATGGTTCCAAGCAGTGCGACGACCTAATTCCAAAACAACATCAAATTATATTTAATGACGAATAAATCATTTAATATTTTAATTTACAATATTATTTTTTTATAACTTACCTTGATGCTTTAGCACCTCGAACTTCAGCTGAATTAAACCGAATATCATTTTTAAGAAAATCTGTTATCATAAATATATCCACATCAGGTATATTATCGGAATTAGCCTTTATAAATCCTTTATCACACATAACTAAATAAAAGTAGTTAATATAAATATTTTTTTAAACTAAATGTCGGATATTTGTCGTCAATTTACATGTAGAAGCCTGTGATACTGTACTATCGAGAAATCCTTTTAACGTTATGACGTCACAAACATGGCGACCAATCGTAGCGCGTTTGTAGTCACGTGATTCTTTTTAAAATTTTATCAATTTTAAATTGTTTATAATAAATTAAATAAACATTTTTTAAGAGTATTTCGCATCGATTATTAATATAATTTATGATAAAGTTTTAAAATACATAAAAAAAATTGATAATTTTTTTTTTTTTCGAAAACCCAATTGGAAGAAAATGTAGGGAGGCGGATTTAAACTTTCAAATTTAATATAATTCCAACAACGTTAACCAGTGGGCTCAATTTAATTTAAAAGTTATATGTAAATTTGTGTTCTTTATGGAAAAAAGTAGGCAGACGAGCATACAGAGCAACAGTCCACCTGATGGTAAGTGGATAGATACTGTCGTCCATAAATATCTGCGATACATGCCTACATCAGTCAGAATGATAAATATTTATGTGCACGTTTCCGGATGCGCTGGCTACCTTTGGAAGTATACGAGATATAGATTAGGAGAACAGGTTGGGAAAATGGGGAGGGTTAGAGTGGGACGGGAATGGGCTCTGGCATTTCTCACTCACTACCGAAACACCGAATACTGAAATCGGAAATAGAATAAAGTGGGAAATGCAGTAGGTACATTTCAAGGTAGTCGTTTGTGACTTTAGGAGCGAAACATAAGAAATGGCGTCTGGAGCTGGCGTGGCTCGGGCGTGGTGCAGACATGGCATGGATGCTATGTGGCCGCCCGCGCCACGCCATTTCAGTATGTTTTAAATCGCGTCGCTTAAATATATTTTGTATGAAATGAGAAAGAAATGGCAAGACGCTCGAGCCTCGCCAGCGCCAGACGCCATTTCTTGTTTTACTTCTTAACCCATTGAAATGAAATTTAGTATAAATATATTATGACTCATATATTAAATATATTATATTATTGAATATTTTATACTTCATATAATGTCTATATTAACTGTATATATTATATTCCAATGTTTATAGCTCAAAAAGTGATCAAAACTAGTGGAAGACTTGTTATAATGTATACTGTGTTATAATTATAATATGTACCTATAACGAGTTCGAAATTTACTACCATTTTGAATCGTCCCCAAGGTACAACTGCTATGTCCGACTAGTTGTACCATGCGGATTTTTCTTTCCCCATGGTACAATTGATCTATAAAACAACCAAAAAATATTTCAATGAATTCCCCATGGTACAACTGAGTGAATTTATACAAGGTTAGTATTATTGAAAAAAATATTATTATTTACTTAACATAAACATGTTTATAACTTTAAAAAACATAAACTTGAAATTGAACACTTCCTTGAAAACCTGATGCCTCTTTTTGACGAATTAAACCTATCAACTAAGCTATTATTAAGCAAATAGTTGTACTAACGGGCATATACTCGTATATACACTTTCCCATAGTACAACTGGAAAGTTGTACCACAGGGAATAAAAATCCCCCATGGTGCAACTAGTTCGATATAGCAGTTGTCCCTCAGCATTCGGAGAGACGTTGCGTCTCTCTGTGTGTTCTACCGCCTATACAATGGGGAATGCTCTGAAGAATTGTTTAACATAATTCCCACCTCGGGTTTCTACAACCGCACCTCCCGTCACAGAAGTGCATTTCCTCGATACGGAAGTGTCGCGCACTGTTCGGTCCAAAAAATATTTTATATCGCGAACCCGTAGGCTGTGGAACGAACTGCCTCTAGAGGTCTTTCCGTTATGCTAAAATATGGGGTTCTTCAAGAGAGCTGTGAATAGGATTTTGCAAGGTCGGCGGCGCTCCCGCATAGCCTCTGGTGTTGCAGGTGTCCATAGGCGGCGGTAACACTTACCATCATGTGGGATCGCTTGCTCGTCCGCCCACTCGTCTATAAAAAAAATGTATAATGCATACGGGTCATTAGTCTCAGGCCCCGCAAGATCTTAATTCGCCACTGACTGCCGGTACAGAACCCTATGTATAAATCAAGTTATTTACTACTGTAAACCAAGGACATTGGCTACTGTAAACCCTTTTAATGCGAAGTATACCTACCTATTAAAACTGCGGTGTACTTTGGATATCACTCGGCATCTAACAGCTGCACTAACAAAATCTAACATGTGCTATTTATATGTCATTTGTTACATCAACGAACTCGTTTGCGGTAATAAATTGTATTTAAACTAAAACAAAGTTGATTTGTATTTTTTCCTTGAAAAAAGGCAATAAATAATCCAACAGTTCAATGTGCGCTGCCTACGAGTAACAGCGGCGAGTCTATTCTATTACTTAAACCTAGATATCACTTAATTCCGATACAATAACACACAGTACATTGTGGACACATAATTATACTAATTATACATATAGAACACAATTATACATAATAGAACGATTAAAGAAACTATACAAATACTAATTTCAGTATATTAAAAGATGTCTATTGCAATGTCGGAAATGGTTCCCAAATCATTCGCGGAAAGTACACAGCGATGGTTTTCAGTAATAAAACGTACTCTCGTGACATTATTACCATATTTAACGTGAGCGCTGCGTGTCATATAACACGTTATAAATTTACGTAACATTTAAAAAAAATAAGTAAGCAGATGTGTTCCAATTATTTTGCTCTCTATTTCAGTCATCGATATGGGAATTGACTAGATAGAACATAATACGTTCTTACCAAAGAAATCTTGGCAACTCCTAAGGGGGTTGAAGTAGAAGGGGTTCATTAAAACGTTAAATTTGGAACTTAAGTACTACGTAATTACGTATGTTCCATTTTCAGAACACATATGAATTAAAGAATTCGAGAGTTACTGATCATAGAACAATATTACGCTGTAATGTGCCTGCCCTAGAATGTTTGTACTCGTATAACATATCTAGTATGTACGAGTAGGTATTTTCAAACCGACATTTTTTTATAGTTCTGTTCTTTTGAGGACAACTTAGCCCTTTAAATGTTCTAAAAATTAAATTCTTTGATTCTTCTTCATCTTTGCAATGCCGTCTAACGAAGGTTGACAATCATCATAACTATTTGCACTTTAGAAACTGCAGCGTGAAATAATGACCGAGTTCTCTTACCGATCACTGGCATTAGTTCTTTAGACAGGATTTTCTTCGCTGTCAGGGCTTCCTTTTGCTCTGAATTTTGTCATTCATTGATCCACTTCACTCAATATGTCTGCGTTTACTTACTAAACGTTATAATCTTAATGTTGTATAGGAGAATATCTATTTATAGAATAAATTCCACGCATTTTATGGAGGCTATAACTTTTTCGCACGTCTAATATCTGAAAGCTTTGGAACATATACTGCCATCTATCGCAACATCGCGGAATCAGGCATTAAAATTAATATTGTGCTCAGCGTCATCTGTTGGTAACAATTGAAAACATTAGGTTTCGTTCAGACTCAAACCATCACGCGCTGAAATGTTCTTTCACGATGTACTTTCAGACGGTAGACGGTGGTAGAGATATTTATTTTTGTGTCCAACCAACGTGAACTTGGCTGTCCGAAAATAGTTTAGTTTGACATATGTACGGGGGGAACATGTAGTTTTTATATTGAATATCGCTGGCGAATTTTATTAATATTAGATTTTAGTGTCGTATCATACAATTTCCAATATGGATCCCGGGTAAATATTTATGACAGTTTCTCCCTGCACGTGTTCTGATTTTTGCTAGTTATACAACAGTTTTAGCTAATGTTTTGGTTTGACATAACCTCTCTTTGTGTTTTTGTGGTGTTTGGCTTCATTTAGGCATGTTTTATGATTTGCAGCTATTGCCCATATGACTTGTATGGGGATTTTATGCGACGTTCTTCCTCCCTCGTCTTATATTTCATGAAAACATTTTACCTTGACATAAACAAAATATGCATTACGCTAACTACGTGATACTACATATTTTACAACGTCAAAAAAAATTACAGATTTAAAATATATCGTATATTAAGCTTCGACACGTGTGGTCTTGAACGCAAGGTCGTGAGTTCAGTTCCAGACAAAACAATGCGAGCTCAACCAGTTTAAATGGTTTTCAGTTATTTCCAAATCTACTAATATCAGTGAAAATGAAACTTGTTTTAAATTAACGAGCCTTTTTAAACAGCAAAGTAGCCCGTCGAATTTAGGTTTAATTCTCTTAATAAGTTTAATTTTATTAAAAAAAAAAAGAAATTTTTGTTCGGGTCTGGGTGTGCGTCTTTGTACCATATGTGTCTCTGGACCCATGACACAGGGAATCCTCGTGTAGGCCATTGAGTGTGGTGTTATTTATTTATAAGAATTCGAAAAACGAATGTCTGTTTAGTTTGATTTTTTATAATTCAAACGAATTTTGTTAACAACTAAATTCATTGATATCTATGGAATATGGACATAGAAAAAAATTATAATAGCATGATATATTATGTCTAACCTATCTCCTTGAATAAACTCATATCACATTCGTAAAATATCCTGTAACATGGACAATAGAGTATGTTAGGGATCGTCTTACGCTCCTGAAAAGTACGACCCGTAACCGGGCCCATACACCAGAGTTTCTCCATTTTTCAATTAGCCTGGTGTGAATAAAGTCATAGAATGGAAACCAGGGTGACCAAGACTTGGTCTTGATCCGTTAATCTGCATTTGCAAATGTTATTTTATTTATTGCACAGGGACAAAAAGGAGACTTAATACTTTGCACCATAATCCACCAGTCAATGTCTAGGCTATGTTTTCACCAGACGACAAATATTGATTCCTACTTAATTCTGTTTTCATTTACGATTAAATATTCAGTTTTACCGAAGCAACATCGGGAAACAAAGTCGAGATAGGTCTTCTGTTGAAAATACACGGTTAGGGATATTATGAGATTAGATTCCAACAATTCGGTTTAAGTCTGCAATATAATAAAAATAGTGAACTTAATTTCAGAGACAGCCCCAAAACTTTAAAACATAAGTAATCGATATTGTTTAGAAAGTTCAAAACCGATGTTCCTCAGTTTGCTAATATGAAGTCCGATTGGGTTGGTCACGACAGCTGAATACCAGCTGAATACTGAATACTGAGTAGATTCCACAAAATACCAAAAGAAATCGCTAAATACCACAAAGAACTACAAAATACCGAATGATAGATCCATAATACGATAGCAGGACAAGATTGACGTTTACGACACAAACTGAGAGAATAGGAATGGAGGAAATAGGGAAGGACCTTGCTTAGTAGTGGTACAGGCTCATAGTAACAATAATAAGCATAGATTTACTCCAGGCTTCATCACAAAAGTGTTAGCTTAGCTTCACTCAAGGCTTTATTGCTGAAGTATAAAACACCTATTGAGTAGGTCAAACTAAAAGTTCTTAGAACCGGCTACTGTACAATACGATATAAAACAAAATCGAATTTTGAACTTGGAACACTTTGCTTGTCCAACGTCATCAAATTTTCAAAGTAGTCATTGTATTTTTATTTCTAGTGGGAATTTAAAAATTAAGTCTTTGCGAAACAATAAATTTGACAAGCGGACATTTTCATTCAATGAATTTTTATGACTTCCGTTGCGGTCTAAACCAGAAACAAAGTTATAAAATACTTAAGTTAGCATTTATTGATGAAGCCCCATCCAGTGCTACTGTTTATAACTGGTTCAGTGAATTTAAACATTGTCGTACCTATCTCAGTGACGATGTTAGAGAAAGGCGTCTTGCGACGGCGGTGACAAAGGAAAACACCAAAACTGTAAGGCTCATGATTGAAGCAGACAAACGAACGACATGTGACGGGCATCATTAGTTATTGGTATGAGTCAAGTTCAAACTATTTTAGACTTTACACGATCACCTACCGGTAAGGAAGCTTTGTGCTAAATAGATTCCTCCCAATTTGAGCAAAGCTCAAAAATACTGCCACATGGAATGGTGTCTCCAAAAGCTTGAAAAATTCGACAATGGTCAATCAAATGCTGTTTTATATATATAATATCAGGTGACGAAAGCTGGATCTATTGCAACAAGCTTGAAACCAACAGGCAATCTACGCAGTGGGTCTTATCCTTTCGAAGAGTTGCCGACGAAAGTGAAGAAAGGACGGAGTTCTGAAAAGAAGATGATTGCCACCTTCTTTGGCAGATCAGACGACTTTGCTACTATAACTTTAGAAAATAAAAGAACAGTAACTGCGGTCTAGTATGTGAACAGCTGCTTGTCTTTATCTTTTGGAAAAAATCAAAGAACGACGCCCAGGATGCAGAATAATCCTCCATCACGGCAATGCCTCCATCACTCCGCCAGACAAACGAAGCAATTTTTGAGTACTTACTGTTTTTTAGAGTAAATGAGTTCTCCGCCATATAGTCCTGACCTGGCGCCCTGTGATTTTCCCCTAAAATTAAAGATAAACTCAGAGAAATACGTTTTATGAATGCAGAAGGGGCGGTAACCGCTTTCCAAACGGCTGTTGAACTGGTGCCTAATGCTCAATGCTTTACACCATATATGGGCAACGTCCGGCCCGCGGGCCGGATACGGCCCGCTACAGCTTCCCATTAATGTCAATAATAATAAATAAATACACTATTTGGATAACATTGTAACTTTGGCTTACTAAATAAACACATAAAACGTTTTTTTTGTATACACAACTATTACCTACGGCCCGCTATATCATGAACGTTTGAGAGTTTAGCCCGCGATATCCCAAAGGTTGCCCATACCTGCTTTACACAATGGTTTCATCGCATGAAAAAGTGTATCGATTGTCGCGGAGGATACTTTTAAAAACCAATGAAACAAATTCCATCTTTATATCTGATTACATTTTTATGATTCTAAAAACTTTGTGTCACACACGTATGCGTTACAAGTTACAACTCAATATTTATACTACAGACTCAATGAACGAAGAAAGTAGGAAAGAACAAACACTGTATACTCAGATTTTATGTTCTTCTAATCTGAGACTGTATAGTCTAAGCTTTTGGGGAGTGCAGTAATGTACAGAGTAAAATTAAATTATAACAATATAAAAAAAATATTACCTACAAGCGTTTGGTGTTTGAGGTGAATTTTCAATTTAAAAAACGAATGTATAGTAAAGTGCTGTTATATAAGGATCACTAAACCGTTATTCGAGTTTATATTGATGGCTAGGTGGAATTCTGAAGTATAGAGAGCGAAAGAGAATGGCAAAAAGCAATGCTCATAGGAATAGTAGGAATATAAATCTAAAGTGTAGATACTAAACAAAAAAGTCTAAATAAAGGAATGTCTATTTATTCGTTTTTTTGTAGTCAGTAGTCTCTTTAATATCTCTAATCGTATTCATACTTGTTCCTTTCTGATCATTACAGTCACAGTGACAGTAAGCTGGGTGAGAGTCGCGACCCTGGTGACAATCGCTGGTATATCGACTCTGCGTACGCCTCCTCACTCAAGGTCTCTCTCCGCTTGCCAACCAGCCAGTTCTTAGAAGGTAAGTTGACAACATATCCACGGCTACTCACCGGAAGCGCCTTATGAGAGAGACTGTAGAGTACTATACGCTTAGCAAAATTTAAAATCTACCAAAACTTGTCGTTTTTATCCAGTACTTTGGAAATTGCGAAGAATTTATGCATGGCTTATGAAGTCTACAGTGGAAATATTTTTTTTTTTATATAATTGATCATTACGCATAAATGACTGGCCTGCAGTTTCACACTCTTCAGTATTCTTTCCATAGTTTTCTATGGCATTGCCTAATCGTATACTCGTACCTAAATTAAGAGCTTCATGGAGGTTGTTAAAATTAAGGAGAATTGTAGTTCCTAAACTAAAATAATGTTAAATTTAAAACAGGCTGTGACGCGGAAGAACACACGTTTTTAAAATAGGGAGAATCCCTGTGCAATATGCATTAAGTACATATCTATCGATGGCCAGTATTAAAATGTCAAAACTCTTTCATCATATTTCATGTACATGTATTGAAATATAGCAGTTAAGTAATTTTATTAACGATCAAGCAATGCAAGTGACTTATTATCGAATAGCTTTGAATAAGTTTAATAACAGCATTTGATCTTTTAAGACCAAATATTATCGGCTTAAGTCTTACCACCATTAAGGCCGAAATTCATCCTGCTCGTAGTAGCGCGCTCTTCACCAACATTTTCAAGTGAAAGTAAATTAGCTGAATTACAATGATATGGTTTTAAGTATTCAAAACTAGGCTAAACAAAAACACCTAATTTCCAGATTTTTACCAACCGCGCTTTCGTCGGTACGATCTAAGGAGATTAATAATGGGTATGTTTTGATCAATCAGGCCTCTTGTCAAGGATTACGCAATGTCTTTGACATACTTTTGAATGTTCGTCCTGTTTTTTACCTTCTAGACATAGTATATTTATTTATTGTTTGACCCCCATCAATCCTTTTGTCATTGATTACTGAATATCTTTGACAATATAATTAACAATGTTCGTCCTGTTTTTTTACCTTCTCCAGACAGTGGTTGGTCTATTGTTTTCCAACGAGTATCAGTAAATAAGGTCACTACTGCATTCTGAATATTTTGTTCTACGATTACTTTCTGTATTGGGCTCATTTGCAGAAGGAGAAGTTCTCGAAACG
This sequence comes from Sesia apiformis, assembly GCA_914767545.1. NCBI lineage: Eukaryota > Metazoa > Arthropoda > Insecta > Lepidoptera > Sesiidae > Sesia > Sesia apiformis. The sequence goes on along the minus strand of OU611972.1, from coordinate 9,386,438 downwards.
GCTCGGGCAAGAATATTATACATATTCAAAGCTCATATGCGACCTAACTATATAAAATTCTCACATCTGTTCACATGATGATAAAAACTCCATGATAACAGTGGTTAAATGATGATAACAGTTGTTTATACTAGCTATTGATCGATGTTTGAGAAACTCGCGTTCGAGAAACTCTCCCGGTGTAAATGAGCCATTACAAAAAAAAAATGTCTTCTAAAATATTATAAACTTTCTATAATTATCTGATAAATTGATTACTCTGTACTGAGAAAATTTATAAAACGTTCATACAATAATTAATAATGATACAGTACGAGTATATAATGATTTTCCAAAGTGGTCCATAAATCACTAAATGTTGATTATCAGAGGCTGACTAAAGAATTAATTCAAATTTTTGTGTGTTATAAATAAATTGCTATAGGTGACCTGTGTCACTAAACTAAGTGAGTGAAACTACCTTGATTTACTGACATGAGAACGTTACAGTAATTATGTTGTATAATAATAATAATATAATATATAACTCCTTGTCATTACCAGTTCCTGAACTACTATTGTAATTTTTGTAAAACTAAATTCAAAATAGGTTTGGAATTAACAAGTAACAATGTACTAATTAAGTAACAAATTTGTCTAAGAAAGTAATTCAAATTTTTGTCGGTAGAAGCTATTTTCAAGTTATTCGAGTCATGGGTGCTTAGGTCTGAAATATCAATTTTTATGCTCTAGAATATCTTAGATAAGCTATATATGGAATATTGCACGTATCTTAATAATTTATTACCTAATTTAATTATTAATTACGTAATTGACTTTGTATTTATATTTTGGGATTTATACATTTAAATCGTAATTTTCGAACTATAGAACTGATTTAGCCCATTTTAATCGCGACATAAATTAAAGACTTTTTGGTGAGAACACGCGAAGTGATGTTTGAGTTATTTTTTGATTATTATAAATATTGCGTATTGTAGGTACGTTTTGTGGTTTAATAGTAACAGTTTATTAAACTTAAAAGTGTTATTGTGCGTAATGTTTGTGATAATCAAACAAAAGCATAGGACTGCTTTCTTCGTTCCTTTGTTTGTGCTTCGAAGGCGTCCTCTTCTGTCCTCAGTAAGCCTACTATCACTTTACTGAGCGACTCCTGACTTACTACTTCGACGGGACTGGACATTGGACAGCATACGTTTTTGACTTTGAAATTGTTAACGAAGAAAACTTGATACTGGCAGAATCTACTAATCGCACCATTACCATATACGAAAAGAAATAGAGATGGTTTCTTTTAAAATTTAATTTTAAAATAATAATAAATCGTAGAACAAAAGTTCATTATTATCGGGATTTTTTTATCGACATTTTGCTGGTATTTTTACAATATTTTTTTCCACTCATTTCTCCAATCTAACTGGTTTTTGTACATATTACTAATTTCCAATTTGATACACTATTTTCTTTGAATGTGGTGAATGATCCTTATTTCCTAGTGTGAATTCTATCGTGTTTTTATTATTCATATTTTGATTTATATTCTCCCGATTAAAATAAGGTGCTTTATACAGTTCTTTCGAAAAATAATATTTTAGCGCCATCTATAAGCACACTTCGGAACTAAAATGAACGAATAACAAAATATGAAACTGCTCACAAATTGATTCAAGTGTCTATGGCTAGATGGCAGGCTATTGACGTGTTATGAAAGTTTTCATGAAACTGGTCTATCATTTATGTTGTATGTTTTTTTGTATTTTATTATAAAAAATAAAACACTTATTCAACCAAAGTACTTTCAGTTACAGTATTTTTACATTTATCTATGATGTTGAAGAAATGTTAAAAGGAGAAAAGTAATTACGTTGATTATTCGTTTACTAGTGAGAACTACATTGAGAAGTACGTCAGTACAATACTTCGCTATTAGCCAGTGTGGTAAGGAACACGTACCATCTGTTACACCCTTCTACCGTACCGCCTTTCTACAGTATTCGCCCATTTTGAGACATCGGACAAATTAAACTTCTTTCGCAGTTCGTTATCAACTTTATTCAATAAGCGGCTAGGTGGCGCCAACGTTGTAGAACAAATTTGTATTTTCAGTTAGTGCTAAAATCATTCTAAATCTTATATGAATGAAGAAAAGTTTCTAACCGTACGAAGGAGTACTTGACCTGACCGGTTTCAAAGTTTAGGGTCTATTCACATCTGCAGACACCGTATGTGTCAGGCCCGTAGTACCAGCACAGACACCAAAAAGATTATTAATATATGTTGCATACATTTTCTATGACCGTACCGTACCGTACGTGAGCGGAGCGTGTCCGCGCAAACACGCATAGACATCGGCCGACATTCTTGACAGACGGAGCAAGATAGTAAGCATAGAATAATTTAAAAGTAAATCGAATTAGTTATGGAATATAAGTTTCTCTACAATTTGAGAGACCATAGGTAGAAATAGCTAAAGAAAACTCCACTCCACTCCACTCCACTCTCCACGCTCCACAGATCTGTAGCGTGTCTGCCGTGTTACGTGCTGAACACGCTACGTGCCGGTAGATATGAATAGACCGTTAAGAGGGAAATGTGAAGTTGGCATGTAGGTATCGCAGACGACAGTATCCACTTACCTCCAGGTGAACTAGTGAACTTTTTTTTATGGAGGGAAATTTGAATTTGGAATGTTTTGTATATCTATAGGTATGTTATATATTATAAATAGTCATAGTTCATAGTTTTGACATCAAAACCAGCCAGAGTTCGATCGATAAAAACAATTTATTGTAAAACTTTCTGAGTAGCTTGGTATGACCTGTTCCTTGCCACCACAACATGCCGATTCTACGAGCTCTGTGGGTGACTTTAGTTCTTTAAAAACTTCTACTTCTCTCTAATGCGAACCTACGAAAAAGTTTATTAGCGATTCTATTTCTTCCAATATTTTTGTGTCTAATTTTCAAATTCGCTCCAAATTTACTTTGATTCAGTATAATTAGGAAGAGCGCCTACTGTAGTCCCCTAAAAACTAGTGCCAATACTACTATACTTATCCACCAATACTACTATATTTGCTTATTATTATATACCAATACTTATCCACTATTAAATTTGTTTATCTTATAGCTAAAGAAGAACTTGTTCAATAAACCTATAAATATAAAAAAACACCTTAGAGTTTTGATAATATCTAATAATACCGTTAAATAAATTGATGGCGACCGGTCGGCTTTAGAATAACACCTTCCCATCTCTTCCCGCTGGTGTCGTAAAGGCGACTAAACGCGACTTATGAGGAGACACATGTCCATCAGCGGACGAAAAAAGAAAGGTTACTGTAAATTGTTGAAGTGAAGACTCGTCGGTATTCTTTGCAGAACCCTACAACCCGAGCAAACGTTACACTGTATTTTAAAAACATCAAGAAGCACGTTCAAATAAGCCGAGAATACCACAAAAATATGCACATTAGTGATGTTTATATTAAACTATGACGCATTACTATGTTTTATGACAACAGGTGCTTGAAATGTACGTTTAGATGTTTAGAAATTGGCCGGTTAATGTGACAACAAATAATGATGATTTTAAAGGGTGCTTCCCACTAGAAATTGTAGGGTGGTTTTCTATGGCTGTGGCTGATTTCCCTTTGTTCCACAGCTTTATGCTGAGCGAAAAACGTATTCTTTATCTCGCCGCGACACACATTCGCGCAGTCATTTTTGTTGATGCACATTTGTTTGTGCAATTCTGGTGTTTCGTTTATCGTGTATTTCTTTCTTTCTATGTGCAGAAGTATTTAATTCATATTATTAATAAATGGTCTACCACATTAATCGATGAGATAGAAGAGTCCTCGAATGTAGAAATGTAGGGGGGAAGGTAGCCGCGGTCGCCTTCCGGCCAGGCAGAGTCAGGTAGACTGATGGCTTGAAGGAAGTGACAGGTAGTGGCTGGATGAAAAGAGAAGACCGTGTCTCCTTGGGAGAGACCTATATCCAGCATCAGATAGACAGGTTGATTGTAATAATAAAAAAATATTGTTATACAAACTCTTTTAATAAAAAATAGATTTAGTTATGATTAACGTGCCAAAACTGTGGCTCCATCAAGCAGCGGGCAGTGGGCAGTGGGCAGTGGGCAGCGGGCCTGATCGACAAGTTCGAAGTCGATCAGAGAGCGATGGATAGAACTTGCAGTTTCTTTGATACATTTAATACATTATCCTCCGGCCACGTAGACGATTTACCTGATATCTTTAGCTCGTCCTTGGCTGCATTTACTCCTGAAAATGTTGTAGCTTCGATAATTACTTATTCTAGCTTATTTTACAGTGTTTCAATGAATTCAAATTTGCTAGGATTATTGATACGTATCCCTAGATAATTTTGGCTAGATATTAAAGAATTTATCTTTGATTACTTTTTTTTATAATTGTTCTACCTAAATTCTGCGGGGTTTTTATAAATTATTGAATTAAATATTATAAATAAACAACATCAAAATTCGTTGAGTAGGTTTCATGTTCATCGCGAATATAGGTACAGCTCGACGTTTTCTGGTTTTATTTTATACTATATAGCATTTTTTTGTTTGTAACAGCCTATAATGTCCCACTGCAGGACGCCGGCCTCCCTTTGTAAATCACCGGGGAGGGTTTCAGGCCGTAACCCACCAGGCGGGCCCGTCGAGCTAGTGAAGTTTTAAAAATTCGTACCTACTTAGAAACTCGGAGGTAATGGCCGAGAATTTGAATCACACGAATGTGAATCGAGTATAGGTAACCCAAGGCTATGATACTGGCCAATTCCCACACGTGATAAACTACAAAAATAAAAGGATTTGTCATCAGACGCGTGCGCAGAACGCAATGCACCGTTAACGCGACTTCCTCTTCTCATAAAATGTCACTATAAAGGAGAGTTGTCGAGTTATTACTATGTTTTGGTGATTCTGTGGCACGATCATAGTGTTACTTGTTAAAATTATTTCACTTCGTGGATTAATAATGAAATAATGTCCGTCTCTCTTCAATGATCTTCAATATTTTATTAGCGAGCAGCAAAAAAATAAATCATTTAACATTATTATTTAAGATGGACTTAAAAACTATAAAATTAAATTATTAAAAAATTATGAAGGGAGATTTCGTAGTGTTGCAAAAAAAATCCACGTCCATTCATATAAACTCTATACCTATGAGTGGTGATAGCCTAGGGGTATCTATACTCGCTTCACAATGTGATCCTGAGTTCAAATCCTCGTCCCGTACCACTGAATGTCTACTTTAGTATTGATTGTTGCAATTTTATATAATAGCAAATCAACATAATGTAACTTAATAATAATAATATTTTATACATATAGTTACTTAACATATATAAATATACAACAAACTTAGTATGCACTTGAATATTCAAGTATGCACATACTTAGTTCTTTACTTTGTTCTGTACCTACTCATTGTTTAAATTCTATTTTTTTTCTTCCATTTCCCATATTATATACCTATGTATATATATTTGTGTGTACTCTATAATCTACCTTACGGACCAGGGTTAACACTGACGATCTCAGGAATTCCTGTCTAGCAACGACATCCCTAAGCTATGGCCGTTTCTACGTAAAATTTATATATATTTGTAGGTCAATAAACTTTAACAAAATATATGAATGCCTTTCATGTGACTCAGATCGCTCATAAATACACCTTTAATATTGCGTCTTAGTATAATCTCGTCTTTTACTGAACTATCCGAATATTAACAACTCTCTTGTCGAGTTGAATTATATTCTAAACAGCCAACCTGTATCTATCCACTGTTGTTTATGGATAAGTCTTCTCTGAAGCTACATTTGCCACTACACACTGTTTTCCGCTGTAAACTGGTCCCACCTTAACCTTTAAATGAGGTACGTAAATTTTACGTAAATGTTAAGACGTATTTTGACCAAGTCATAGTAAATATTGTTTTAATGTTTGCATATAATATTGTTACTAGCTCGATCGTGTGAGAAAACATCGAGAGGAAAACAGCATGATCCAGAAATATAAATGAATCTGAAGTATGTGACCCACCAATCTGCACTGGGCCGCGCGGTGGATTACGGCCCGAAACTCCCCAGTGATTGACTAGGGGAGTTATAGGCTAATACAGCAGTATGTATATATAAAAAATTATATAATGATATATACATATATAAAGCGGTGGGCAGGCTATGGCCGTCACGGGACCAACAACCGATAGTGTAGGACAAGTCCCTTTGAATGGAGATCTCATACCGGGATGCGCCGTCTTGAAGGAAATCGCCGGTAGTGTCTACATGAGAAGCGTAGAATACTGTGTATGGTAGCGAGTCTTTGGAGGGTGCCTTCCTTATCTAGCAATACGTTATTATGTTGCATTATAATAATATACGAGTATGTACATGTAGTAGGGCCTTACCTATGAAATTTCTGTTTGCTCACACACCTTTGAACTTAGTTATCTTGCGTTTGACTTGAAATTCCAAATTCCAATTAATTACAATTAAAATTCAATTACAATTAAAATTCAATTTCAATTAAAGTTCAATTTCAATTAAAATTCAATTTGAATTAAATTTCAATTTCAATTAAAATTCAGTTTCAATCAAAATTCAATTTCAATTACAATTTCAATGAAAATTCAACTTCAATTTCATTTAAAATTCAATTTCATTTAAAATTCAATTTCAATTTCATTTAAAATTCAATTTCAATTAAAATTCAATTTCATTTAAAATTCAATTTCAATTAAAATTCAATTTTAATTAAAATACAATTTCAATTAAAAACTTCAATTAAAATTGAATTACATTCTTTTTCAAAATCAGCTATTTGTTTATTTTTCCATCAAACGACTTGTTGCTCAGATGCTCGTTGTGTTGACTGACGACCGTGGAAAAGTTAAAAATTCGAGTTATTTTCGCACATGAGTTTCGTCGTGGCAGGAACGCAGCGCAGACGGCACGCAATGCCAACGATATGTACGGAACAAACACAGCAAACGAACGCACAGTGCACAGTGCCCCGAGAAGGCCCTGGACGATCGGAGACTAAAGTCGATAATGACGAATTGAAAGCAATAGTGGAAGCGGATTCATCTCAAACCACTTCTGAGTTAACAGCAGCCTTCGGCGTAAGTGACGAAGCGATATTGATTAATTTGCGTCAAATGGGCAAAGTGAAGAAGTTCGGAAAGTGGGTACCGTATGAGCTTAATGAAAGTCAGCTGCGAACACGCGTCGAAACTTGCCTTACTTTGCTGAAACGGCACAAACATGTAGGGATTCCGAATCGTATTGTCACTTGTGATGAAAAGCGGATCCTGTATGATAATCGTGAACGTTAGTCACAATGGTTGGACCCAGGGAGACACAGCCGAACAATGTCCCAAACGTAAACTGAGTCAAAGCTCATGGTGACTGTATGGTGGTCCTGTATCATCCACAACAGCTTCTTGAGATCTGGCACAACAATTAATGCAGATGTTTACTGCAAAGAACTGCAAACAATGATGGACAAACTCGCTGTCAAACAACCGAGTCTTTTCAATCGCTCTAGTCCAGCGCTTCGCCATGATAACGCTCGCCCACACACTGCACGACAGACAGTCTCAAAGTTACAGGAGATTCAACTGGAAACTCTTCGTCATCCACCGCACTCGCCAGACCTTGCCCTCTACTAATTTTTATTTTTTTTGGAATTTACATAACTTTTTACGGGGAAAAATTTCAACTCTGAAGAGGCAGTGAAAAACGCCTTCAGAGAATTCGTGGATTCCCGTCCCCACGTGGCTCAGGCATCGCACGGGCATCAATCAACTTCTATTAAAATGCCAATAGTGCATTGATAATAATGAACAATACTTCGATTAATTAAATATATTTTGAATTTTTCCATATAAAACGGCAATTTCATAGGTAGGGACCTAATAATAAATGCCGTGTAGTGTCGGCTATAGCACAACCCCATCTCTTTCTGAGGGTGTCATCAATGGCGACTTAGGGATAACAAAGCCCCGAGGAACAACACATCTAAAAGAGTGGACTCCCCCACCCGCTTGACCAGCGTGACGTTGCCTTGCATTTCGTTTACTGTTTCACTTAGATTCATAAATATAGAATATATAAATAAATATTTAACAATAGATATAGATATAAATCCCTCTGATGAATAAAAATAAGATAAGTTCTAAATTAGCAAAAACTGAGTTGAAATCATTTCAGTATTTATAACAAACAAACAGACAAAAATTATAAAGTCTTTATCGACTCCTACACACGTCAAATAATAACTGACAATTGTTTTTTTTTTTGAAAAATGTTCAAATAACATCTAAACAGACAGAAAATCTCTAAATTTGAATAACACATTGACTAATATTTATCGACGGGCTGGTTTGGGATCTTTCGAAATAATATTCAATGCTGCATCTATTTTTTTATTATACTAGTAGTGTATTAGTATACTAGATGTATAGATTTATACTCATGGGAACTAATCTAATCTGGATAAAAAGTACCCTAAATGTTAACCCGACAGATAAGCTATAACTATGTCAAGTTTCATTGAAATCCGTCTCATAGTTTTTGTATGATTTGCGCTCGGACTGACAGATACAAAAATTAAAAATAATATATTTTAGTCTTTGTACCATTCATAGTGTATGTACACTGTTAATTTATTTTTTAATTAATTAATTTATCTAATTTTAAAATAAATGTGAATTTAAATTTAATATAGTTTTATGCGAAACAGAAGATCACAGAAATTAACCGTATAAAATGTACTGCAATTCTCACTTTATCCTATTTACCCAATGTTATGTGTTTTGGTGGTGACTGAGATATGCCAGAGCCCATTCCCACCCCATCCTAATCCTCCCATTTTCTAACCTAACCTAACCGTTTCTCCAAATTCATTCCTAAATCTCGCGCGGTAGGCAGCTCATCAGGGCCGTATCAACGTTTGTCCAATTATACACTGATGTACACTAAAATGTTTTTTTTTTCAAAAAACGTTTAAGGTACTATACAAACACGGTTTTGCTACGATTTTATTATAATGTATAGATTATGTATAGATGATGTACCTATACATACCTAAATATAGTAACGTGGACATTTGGCACAATCATGACCCCAAAATTATCTGCCGACGAATTTATATGTTTTTATTTTTCTAATTTTTTTACCCACGTGTCAGTCGTAGGAGGTATTTATAGCTAGTTGCTATATGGCAAGTGGGGATTTCCGACGGGACGAAATCTGGCGGAACGACATCCTGAAAAAATGAATCACCGTCAGAAAAAAAATACAGTGTTTACACTTATTGTGTATACAGTACAAAATGAGTGTTTTTTTTTTTTTATTTATTTAAACTTTTACAGATTGAACAGAACAATTGTACACAAGGCGGACTTAATTCCTGGTGGCATTCTCTGCCAGTTGACCTTTGGTTAAACGGAAATACATGAGAGTGGTGCAAAGCAAAGTCCTTGCTTCACTAAAAACAAAATTATACATATATAAATAAGTACCTTAACAAAAGTAAAACACACATACTTATATGCAAGTTCATATACATATATGCAACCAGCCCTTTCAGTATCCACTGCTGTACGTGCATGAGGGTTGTATGGCCTTGAAACGCTACGCTGGCCAGGGGGTTGGCGAGTCCACTATTTTAGTGGAGATGTAGTTCCTCAGCGCTTCTGATAGCGGCTATGTGATAGAATTAAGCCCGCCTATTGTACAATAATTAGACTACTGATATATTTTTTGAATATAAAGCATTATATCTTTAACTTTTGTGTTTTAAATTTTAAATTCAACTTTTAAATAATAATAATAGGTTTTGTGTTCTCCTCTAAGTAAGCATATTATTGAAAGTTTGAATGCGATGTATCCTATGTTGGAGATCTTTAAAATAAATATGATTACGAGTATGTATCATTGCGGGATCGCGACTCGGTGTGAAGCGCCCGGGCACGTGCCGATACCTGGTAAAAGAGTTGGCTGTAGGCCGGTGAGTGTTCACGGTGCAGCGAGGGTGAGGTCCTCGTCTCCGCCGGCGGGGACGGTGTATATGTGTAGCCTGTGAGTGTAGTGTAAGAACCGCATCGGCAGCAGTAATTGGGTCGTCGGGGTCGTCTACGACGTGCCGGGGACGACGACGACGACGACGAGGAGGGTCATTCCTATCAGGGACGTGTTTGAATGGTTGTATAGAAGCAAATGTTGACCATTTCGAATGAACGTTATATTTTTAAAATGCTTACCTATTTATATCTAAAATAACGCAACGACTGTGGAACGAACTGCCTCAAGAGGTCTTTCCATTGAGCTACGATATGGGGTTCTTCAAGAGAGCTGTGAATAGGATTTTGCAAGGTCGGCGGCGCGCCCGCATACCCCCTGGTGTTGCAGGTGTCCATGGGCGGCGGTAACACTTACCATCACGTGGGACCGCTTGCTCGTCCGCCCACTAATCTATAAAAAAAAAAACGCAAATTCTTCTAATAAAATGATAATATAATGTTACAATAATTACGGCTAGACTAGGTATATTATAAAGCAATATTACATAACTATAAAGAAATACATACATGTATCTACATCTACATACATAAATAAAATACAAAGAGAGAAAGTACATACATAAGTGTCATACATTGGTTTTGAAAAGTTAGATAGATTTAAGCTCGCTTATTGTACGATAATGGAACTACTGATATAATTTTATATATAAAATGAAATTTAAAACCAACTTTTGGTTTTAAATAATAATAATAATGTGTTTTACCCATACTTAATATGTTTTAAGTATGGGAACATTATAAATTTGATTTAAAGCGTATTTATTGAAAATTTAAATTTGATGAACCCTAAATATATAAACTAGTTAAAAATTATCTTTAACCGACTAGATGATTATTATTAATTATATACTATTAATTTGATCACAGTTCCATTGATCTCAGCTATCACTGGCCAAGCAAAATGGCCGATCTAAAGTTAAACTCCGGTAAATGATGCCAAATTATAAACCTATGCAATTAGTGCATCTCGTGGCCTGAGATATAAATGCGTAACGTTGTACAGTCGACCGTGTTACATTGTAGGGGAGAGTGCACGCTGCATTCCCACAGCCGCTCGGTGCACTCGACTGACCACGTTATCCCTCTCTCATAATCTTGAAAAATGTACTGCATTTCCTACTTTATCGTATTTCCCTAATGTACGTACGTACGTGTTTCGGTAGTGAGTGAGTATGCCAGACCCCATTCCCATCCCATCCTATCCTATCCGTCCTCATTTTACCAACCCCATCTGCAAAGGTAGGCAGCGCATCCGGGGGCGCGCCAACGTTTGTCATTCTGGACTGATGTTGGTATGTATCGCGGATGTCTATGGAGGACAGTATCCACTTACCATCAGGTGGACTGTATGTTCGTATGCCGCCTTTTTTTTATAAAACTATAAAAAAATAAATATGTCGTCTACATAGAAGACAAAGTAAGTTAGTGAAATTATATGGAAACCAATAGCGTTACTTCAGTTAGAAATTTTAGTGACAATGTACACAAAGGCACAAGTCCAACAGTGAACGTTTAAAGGGCCGGTATACATTCAAATTATACGTCGTCATATAGGGCTCGTAAAGCTCTACAACATTTGCATTAACATTTTTTTTTAATTTGCAAAAATATCGAAATATCCATTCGGAATGGGCGCCTATCATAGGCTTTTTTTTTGAAGATTTTAAATGCCCCTTTTTTAGATAATGCGACGTATTATTATGTGGCTAACTACACCTACGTACTTGTACGTAAGCTCGAATAATAAATGTCGACTCTGATTTGGCAATGTTTCAGCGTACGTGAAAAAGTTGAAATACCAAAATATTTTGGGTCTGACTCACTAGCGCCGCGTTGTGACGAAACATTGAATGTTAGTTGTAAACAATAATTATATTTTATCGTATGTATCATATCATTAGCGAAGTCTCTCCATTGTTGGATAGAAGCCTCACCACTCTTCTCTACCTGGACACTTAGCTTCAGATTTAAGATGTGGACGATATAAGGGTTGGTTACCTTGGTGATGATGTATGTAATCATATTTTGATAATAAATCAATACGTATTAATATCCTCGCCGGTGGTGGCTGGATCTGGAGAGCCGAAAATCGTGTGTGATAGCCAGCCTTATGAGAGGCCTATATCAATTAGTGGAGAGATATACACTGATGGTATGCTATGGTAGCAAAGTTCAGTTTAAATTCAATACTTTACATACTGCGTTTTAATTCAGAATTAGAATTTCAAATTTAAAGTTTCAATTCAATGCAACATTTTCCGAGAAATCCTCCAAACGTGTTGAAACTATAAACACACACCTGTTAGTAAGTTTTCAACTAAATCGAATAGCCTCAAGGCAGTGACATATTAATGAGACGGCCAACATATCAATTTTATTACAATCCAGGATTCATATTATTCAATTGCGTAATAATATAATAATTATAATCAACTAAATAAATTGCAATAAGAGATCTCTGTTAGCTTAATAGTGAGTATTATTTAGACTCGTGATATCTGAGTTGTAACTAGTGTTGACAAAAGTAAGGCAATTGAAATCTAGCTTCAAATTTTTGATTTCATTAAATAAAAAATACATACCGAATACCGCAGGCGGCAGCGAATATCGCTTATATCTGGACAGGCTTTAACACTGAATCTATTTCGTGAAAACTAATAAGTTTTGTTTAGAGACTTTTTATTAATTTATTTAAACATAACAGAAGGTACATTACAGTTTATAAAACATATGCGTACATTCTTTATATCGATTTCTCTAAGAATTCCACAACAGCATGTTACACCACTGAATTACGTTGTACGTTAGTACGAGAAGAGACTTTCTCCAGTGAATTAAAATTCAGTACCTTTTTTCACACAAACCACTCACTCATTCACATCGTGTACGTACACTCGCACCGATTTACATAGATCTGTGTATCTAATAGTAGCAGTTCGATTAGAGTGGTGATAGCTTAGGGGTATTTACACTCGGCTGACATTTGTAAATTCAAATTCTTTATTTATTTGTAGAATAAATTCTTTAATTCTTTATTTGTATGATCGTGAAGTTTAAATTTCAACTTAAGTACATTTTTTTAAAAATGTACACTAGCTCGGCAGTGAACGAAAACATGTGAGGAATACCCGAATGCTCCACCAATCTGCACTGGGCTCATGTGGTGGATTACGGCCCGAAACCCACCAGTGATTTACTAGGGAAGGCTTTTGCCCTGTAGTGGTACGTTATTGGCCGATACAATACATAAGTGGAATGCGACGCATTGCGGTTTATAGCAGCGTATAGTAAGTAGTACAGATTAATAAAGTCAAAGACTTCATTGAATGAAAAATAACCTTTTTGAGGATAACATCAAATTCAGAAGAAAATCGTAAAACAAGAGTTGTTTTTTATTTAACCCTGTATATAAACTATAATTATGTATTATTCGTAGCCGGAAAATTTGGTAGACTTATCAACATCTTAAAACTCAAATATACGACGAATTTTGTGTAAATAACATAACTTTGTGTTCTGTTCCGTTCGCGGGTCAATGTTGTGGATTACGGCCCGAAACCCCTTCATGATTACAAGGAGAAGCCTGTGTCCCCTAGCTGAAATATAACGAAATAAGAATCACGTAGCTGTTTGATTTGCAAAACTAGATATTTTTGCCTTCACACTGTATACTTTATCACGGGATTTTGTGACGAAACTGGCGCTAATAAAATTTTTAAAGCAGACACTAATAAACTTTAGGAACGCACATGCAACAATTCGTTTAATATCGCCATTAAAAGTCATATCAACGTACCACGTCTGCAATATCTCCACTAAAAATTAAAATAAACGTAACACGTCTCTCAGACGTGGGACCGTAAATCAAATTCTGGACAAGTATCAACATACGATAACCTTAACATGTAACAAATTTAACTGCCAAGTGAACAAAATTAATATAATTTGTTTAACACGGTAATTACAAAGTACAATGAGTCGCGAGTTAAATTTAAATCTTATAAATAATTTAAAGTGTTTTAATTGTTGACTTGAGAAATATGTAACTTATTAAACTTTCGTGTTTTGTACACATTTTATATTCTGAATCGGGTCTGAACGTATATTATAAAGCTATCTATCTGTTTACCTTTTATTTGTGTTCGGCTACAGCTGTGGTAGTTCCTATATAGGCCAAACTAAGTGTACAGTTGCGGAAAGGATCAAGGAACACATCGCAGCTCTAAGACACAGCCAAAGGAGTAAATCAGCAATAGCCGAACATATTCTCAACGCTGGAATTAATCACTCGATAGAAACTCTGCACTCCCAAAATCCTCTCCACTGAACGTCACTATTATCCCAGGGTTGTACGTAAAGCGATTGAAATGAAGAAATATAAAAAAATAATCAGGAAGACTGTCGTCAACGTGATTAACAAATTTAAACCTTGAGATTTATCGTCGAATACGTCCGCGGACATTGATAGTGTAGTGTGTCGCAGCCTTACCGACTGTGAATATCAAATGTGGGTAGTTGATAAAATTGCTCGCAGCTCCCATTATGGACTACCCGCCTCTTCAGTCAACTCGCGACCACGACTAGTGTAACCCGTGCCGAAACATCGAGTATAAATAAAAGTTAAACAAATACCTTTATTATACGCGTTCAGGCCTCATTTAGAATATAAAATTGGAAAATATAGAAGATACAGTTTACATAAATTGTACATAACATATTTATATAATTATACATATCCATATATTATATTCCAATGTAATCTCTAATAGGTAACACGGTCTATAAAAGTTACATAAAAGGAAAATTAAAAATTCATTGAACATTTGAAGCGTAGTTAGTTTACCATATGTCGTTTTCACCCACTGAATTTCATTTATTAATCGCTATTCGGATGGTAAGCCTCCAAACCAATTCCTAAATCCCTAATTACCTATATTAGGTAATTAGCTATACTCTT
Source organism: Sesia apiformis (assembly GCA_914767545.1). NCBI lineage: Eukaryota > Metazoa > Arthropoda > Insecta > Lepidoptera > Sesiidae > Sesia > Sesia apiformis. The sequence goes on along the minus strand of OU611972.1, from coordinate 9,371,354 downwards.
GACGCCCCATCCTAATCCATCTCCCCAAGGAAGTATAGGAGGTGTAATGAAGTGAGAAAAATTCCTCGTCTCATGATACTTCCCATTCATCATTTTCCAAACCCTTTCTTCAAATAATTCTCAACTCTCTCAATGTTGGTAGCGCGTCCGGAGGCATGCCAACGTTTGTCATTTGGGACTGATGTTGGTATGTACCGCGGATATCGCACGGCGACAGTACCACTTACCACCAGTGGACTGTCCGCTCGTCTGTCATCTTTCTATAAAAAAAAGTAGCGGTTCATACTTCACACGTGACCTAAACTTGATAGCGCAGCGCTGTATCGTGTTGTGTAACGCTTGCCATTCATTCTAGTGAACGATAATTCTGCAGTCCGAATTCCGAGTGTTTGCCCGAATTCAAATCTGTTTTTCATTCGGGATGATTGAGAGCTTCTGCATGGACTGTTTGCCTGTATGTTTCTTTGTTACGTGACTTACGTATGTTTATTAATACGTTAGCAGATTGCAAGGTTAACGATTTTTTACGGAATTAAAAATAACAAATTCCTTTGCTGTATTGAACTTCAATTCGTCTAAAATGGATGAATATATTCAAATTTAGTTTAAATCTACTTTAATTTAGATTTTTTATTTCATATACACTTGTAATGTCACTGTCGAACTTGACATTCTTTTTATCTTCATGAGATAATGATATATAACAAAGGATTAATTGTTTTTTTTTTTGTACTTAATCTATATACTTACTTATCTATAAAAATAAAAGAATAAAAATGTATATATATAAAAATGGATGTTGGTATATCTGATGTTAATAGACTTCGACACCGTTTGACCGATCACCATGAAAGTTTGCACGTACATGTATTTTTCATGAAGATTTTTATGCTATCGATTTTGTTGTAACTCGCCACTAGATGGCGCTTCAGCACATAAACTTCTATACAGTTCAACCGATCGCCATGAAAATTGGTATACATAGGAATTTGAGCACGAAGAATATTTTCGAGCTATCGACTTTGTTGTAACTCGCCACTAGATGGCGCTGCAGCACATCAACTTCTATACCGTTCAAATGGTCGCAAAAATCACATCGACGGCAAAACAGAATAATTTGTGATTTTATATACAGAGGTAAATAAATATATACAGGCAGGACAACGTCTGCCGGGTACAGCTAGTAGTTAAACCAATTAAGCCTCAATATAAATCCTTTATTAAAGTGTTTTAAAAAATTGACAAATCTTTTATTTGAATTGTAAATTAGGTAAATAGTTTATTTATTACAAGTTGTTTATTTATTAAGACGGGTATTTTTACTGTACGTCTCAATTGTGATACAGCGGTTATGAGACCTACTCGTGATATCAACTGAACTGCCGTTTACTCAAAAATTACTTAAAAATCTGAAAATTAAGTTGCTTAATCGCGCTGAAGTTATCTATACTAATATAATAAAGAGGTAAAATTGTGTGTTTGTTAGTGGGGGTAATCTCGGGAACTACTGAACCGATTTCAAAAATTCTTTCACAATTTAGGAAGCTACATTATCCGTGTCTAATATAGGCTATATTTAATTTTAAAATTTTGAAAAAAAAAACTTATTAACCGAAGCGAAGCGAGGGCGGGTCGCTAGTGATTAATAATATAAACGCATACGTTTTGTTTATTTCAAACACACGCCTCGATGTTTACGAGTATTCAGCCGCAAAATAAAAAAAAATGAAGGTGACCGTTGGAGGTAATCAAATAAGTATGATGGTTATCGACCGCAGGAATAATTTGCAAAGGAAACTTCAGTCAATGTCTAAATTAGACAGAACAAAGAACTTTTAAACTGACAGCTCTTTTGGCGTAATATATTTCGACGTGACAGTAGATATTGTTTGCCAGCAGTCCTGGGTTCGAGTCTTTAGGTTAAGGAAGTATCAGTCCCGATACCCGTATGAAAGCGAGTTCTGGATTTAAACATTAGTTAAGAAAATTAAAAATTTGGGAAATCAAAAATTACTTTAAATTTAATGAGTATGTTATTAACGGGTAAATTAACTGTGTCGGTCTCGGACCTGTACTTCTTATAGAACTTCTTATAGAAATTTCTTCAAGGCGATTCTGTTGATACCTCTTCACCCGTTCTGAGTATCGCCGTACTCGGTTACCTAAGCGATATTCTGCTTCAGGTCGTCGATGCACTCCGTCGGTCTTCACGTGAAATCCTGACGGAGCGCATAACTCTGGGTCTCGTGTTACCCTACCTGAAGTTGGTGAGTTTGTCCATGAGAGCCCCGCCCCGGCCTGGTGATGTGGCGTTCGATCCATCTCTGCCAGGCCGGAACACCTAATTATTATTATTACCACTGTAACGAATGGCGCCACTAACGCGTTCAAAAAATACGTTATTAAATATTTTGTGTAAACACGAACAATATCCCACGTAATCATGAGTCATACAACTGAGCGTTGAAAGAAAAATAAACACATACATTTAATAAACTAAAATGTAATCCATTTAATAGAAGATACAAATGTCAAATATATAATCGCCCCCACCCATTAGAGATTTTGGAAAGTTAAACTTTATTTTAAAGATATTGTAAAGACTAAATGTACCTACAGAGTGCTGCTTAAACGTTTTAAGGCATTCTTTACTTGTATCAGCCTTCAATATTCCACTGCAGGGCACAAACCTCCCCTAGTAAAACATTAGCGGCCATAAGGGGGCCATTGTTAGGGGAAGAGTGTATGCTGCATTCCCACAGCCGCTGGCCGCATTCGACTGGCCACGTTCCTCTCTCTCACAGAAGACTACCTTGAAATGTACTGCATTTCCTACCTTATCTTATTTCTCCAATATACGTACATGTTTCGGTAGTGAGTTAGATATGCCGGAGCCCATTCCCATCCCATCCTATCCCTCCCATTTTCCCAATACATTCCTTAATCTGCAAAGATAGGCAGCGCATCCGGGGGCGTGCCAACGTTTGTCATTCTGGACTGATGTTGGCATGTATCGCGGATGCCTATGGACGACAGTATCCACTTACCATCAGGTGGACTGTATGCTCGTTTGTCGCCTTTTTTTTCTACATAAAGAAAATAAGCCATACTTTATATCCACATCCATTATAGAGTTCACACGGGAATTAGTATAAAGTTGACGCAGACAAAGTCATGGGAAGTGCTAGTCACATGTAAAGCCATACATTAAATATACGGTTTGTACCCTGTACTTTGGAATGTTTGTTAGAATTCAAAGCAATTTTTATTCTTAGGATTTAATTTGTGTATAGAGTAACGTGACCAGACACTTTGAGGCTCTCACCGTGGTCGTTCCAAAACATTATTTACGCTGTCTATCCAAATCTAATATCCTATGACATCAGTTTATTACAGTTGTATATATAGTCGTACAAAAGTAAAATATTCTAACACTTATATCATTCACTGGATTACAGTGATTGATGTCTAATATGTATAAAAATATAGGAAATTGCATTCATTTGACAACCCAAAGTCTGTAAGAGTGTGATGGAAAATTGGAATCAATATCAAGCTATCAATTGATTAAAATTTCAATTTATTGGTAACAGAAACAGTGAAGACAAGCGGACTTTTTCGAACGTCAAAAATCTAAGCGAGCGAGTGTGGATTATGCATATGAATTAATCGCTATTTATTTATTTTTAGTGTAATAAAAAAACTCGCGAAATACATGATAATTTTCAGTTATATTAATAAAAGTTTTAGTCTACTGATTGACATATTAATATAATGCTTGTTATTTAAACTCACCATTATTGTGGTTAGATTTGTCTCGCTGCGACCGCGGCTCATGTAACTGGACCGAAATATCGGTTGTAATAAATAAATAATAAATCTTGAGCAACCCGTTCACATAATAAATTGTTGTGTTCAACCACGATAACAACAGTTTAAAATATTAATATATTTTTCACTATTTTGTAGAACCTTATATCGTGTCGATTTTATCTAAAGTCTCCATTTAAAACGTACTTTAAACGACTTTATTATTAAGGTCGAGATAAATAGAAGTACGAGTACGTAGTTCTAAGTACTAAGTAGATTCTATGTACGAGCTTTGTTTAATTTTAAACTGTGCGGGATGAAAACTGAGCTCTATGTAGACCGACCGCATAAGGAATTATAAAACTGACCTCTATGTAGACAGCATAAGGAATTATAAAAATTACCTCTATATAGACCGCATAAGGAACTATAAAACTGACCTCTATGTAGATCGCATAAGAAAATATAAAACTGACCTGTAAGTAGACCGCATAAGGAACTACTAAACTGACCTCTATATAGACCGCATAAGGAACTACTAAACTGACCTCTATGTAGATCGCATAAGGAATTATAAAAGTGACCTGTAAGTAGACCGCATAAGGAACTACTAAACTGACCTCTATGTAGATCGCATAAGGAATTATAAAAGTGACCTATAAGTAGACCGCATAAGGAACTACTAAACTGACCTTTATGTAGATCGCATAAGGAATTATAAAACTGACCTGTAAGTAGACCGCATAAGGAACTACTTAACTGACCTCTATGTAGATCGCATAAGGAATTATAAAACTGATCTGTAAGTAGACCGCATAAGGAACTACTAAACTGACCTCTATGTAGATCGCATAAGGAATTATAAAACTGACCTGTAAGTAGACCGCATAAGGAACTACTAAACTGACCTGTAGATAGCATAAGGAGCTATAAAACGAGACTGTGACTAATTTTAAGACCGTGAGTCGTCTATTTATCTGAACTCAAGATTGAATTTATGTTACTTCCTCATTTTTCTGCTCGCAAATATAGGTCTAATATATTTATCGGGTTTAACAGATTGCGTAGTTTAAAATGCATTCGCGCAAATACGTGTTACAAATAACGTCGAAACTCGCTTTTATAAACAAGAAAATAATTACCTTTCTATATTAAGCTGGGAATTATTTTCGACTGGGCGTTTGAACGAAAATAAATGTTGTTTTCAAAAAATAGTTAGAATGTTTACTTTAATCTGGGTGCAAGTGCGATCTATCGACGACTACAGTCACCACAGTTCGCCAATATTACTGCGACTTGCAACCCGCGATCGTAACTTGTTTGTCAGATTAACTGGACATAGTTACGAATATAATTTGCACTGTAAAACGAAAATAGCTTGAGATATGGAAAATAAATATGTTAACACTATCAACATATAATATATTAATAAATATGTGTGTGTGTGTGTGTGTGCCGCCCGACCAAGCTAGTCATACGTTGTGCGCACCGCTGCACGGACTTCAGATTTGAAATTTCAGTTTATTTGTCAGTGAACGGTGAAGTGATTTCAGTGGTAAAAAATTAAACGGTGAATTTTAATTTTGAATGGCGCGAATATGAAGCTTCCAATTTTTTTTTAATTTTTACATTTGGATAGTTTTTACTGTACACTTATTGAATGATAAGTTAAAAAAAAGATATATAATAATAATAATAAAAAATAGTGTCACTAAAATCGATATATTGGTGAATGAACGGTGATAAAGTTGCGTGCTACGCGAGTGCTACATCATAGTGCTACGGAAGCTAACGAAATATCTTAATCTTAATTAAATATTAATTTATATGAAAGTTATTTAAGCATAATTATATTTATAAAATAATTTATTAATGCCTTTGCCTCTAAAGAACTATACATTATTTAAAACAAATTTTAAGTGCTACGAAAGTGCTACGAGAGATCTAAAACGTATTAATGTTAAATTATTTTAAATAATATTATTATTAAATTAACCTCTTGAAACTCTATAAACCACAAATATTACCTATAAATGTATAATGTAATTCACCAATTAATTAAAAGTCAAGTAGTCGTCTTAAAAGTAATATATTTTACTTGATAGTACGCAAAACCTTAGACAGAAAATTAATTTGAAAATTTACGCAAAGACACATACGAAGTACACAGCTGTTAACAATCTATAAAGGTATTTCCTTTCTATATAGTATAATAACATAGTAATCTGTAAGAGTCTAGAGGCATTTATTTTCAACTCACATTCTTAACACCGTGAGTTCAAATATCGACTTCTACATAGCAACTCAGCGATACGGCCCCAGTGATACGATTTTCAGACCTATCATACCGATCTAATATATATATAATCTAACTAAGATACCAATTATACTAATTATACAACTGAACACATTTTTGTTTTTCCCCCCTAGTCGCCTTTTTAAGACGCCCACGGGACAAATGCGGCGGTACTATACTATAGTCGGCCAACACCAACCAACTATACTATACTATAGTCGGCCAACACCAATCGACTATACTATACCGTACCATCAGCCTGTATCTTCCCACTGCTGGATATGTGCTCATCTCATCCACCCACTATCGGCGACTTTCTTCAAGTCGTCGGTTCACCTGACATGAGGACGTCCCTACGTTCCCGTGTGGACTCGTGGGGGGGAGACGAGTTCGCACGGCTATGCGGTAAATTAATACAAAATTTTATTAATAAAACAATCATGCAATATAAAATATATATACATTATAAGTAGACATTAACGGTTAGCCTTTTTCTTCCAAAATTAAAGTCGAAACAATTTATTAGGTGTTTACAAACTGATAAATATATTAAAACGGCACACATGCATCAAACGCAACGATCAATCTTTTCGAATCACCCGAAGACATAACTGCATATCATAACGCTGCACTTAGCACATTAAAATATCACAAATGATTTAAGTGTTTCACACATTGTGTGATCAGAATAGTTGTGTGATAAAACGTTATGTGTGATGTGAGCTTATGTAGTTTGTGGTGTTAATCGTCATGTCAAATAAAGTTATTATTTCGGAGTTATTTTTTTTTTTATAGACTAGTGGGCGGACGAACAAGCGGCTCCACGTGATGGTAAGTGTTACCGCCGCCCATGGACACCTGCAACACCAGGGGGTATGCGGGCGCGCCGCCTACCTTGCAAAGCCAAATCGTAGCTCAATGGAAAGACCTCTTGAGGCAGTTCGAGATGTTGACCGTTATTAGAGAAATAATTAAATGAGCAGCAGATGATGTTACGCAATTGCGCTGCCGGCCTTGCAGAATCCTATCAAACAAATAAATCATTACAAATGAATCATTTCTAATTAAATGTTAAAAGGTAATCATAATCAGATCATAATCATTAATCTAGCATCACACCAGGATGCAGAATTAAATTACAATCCACTAATATGTAATTAATATTTATTTTAATTACGTAACTATTTAAATACGACTGCAGTCTCAACGGTTAACTCTAGTCTCATCAACTAATGAGCGCCTTGATTCTAAAGATAGCAACATTTGAAGACATTAGTTACGTACTGTACCTTATCTGCAGCTGTTTGACGACTACCGTGAGGGAAATTAGCGGGTAACAAAACAGATTAATACGAGACACGATTCAGTGTGATTCTGTGTCTTGTTTTATGCGTTTATGAATCTTGTGTAGACAGCCTTTAGTTATCATCAACCTGCCAGACTATACATTTGAAATGAATTCATGTCCCTGATGATCTGAACTGTATGTCCAAAATAATATTGACTATTGCTGTATATTCAGGGTCGCTTAACGACTTATCAAATTAAACTTCTCGTACTTGTTCATTTGTTCCAGATGACGGTAGATAATAGAGACAACCTTTAATTGCTACAAGGACTTCTCCCAAGTCTAGGGATCTAACGTTTCGATATTATCATAAAAATTCTTAATTAATTTTGTAGCAAATTTCTCAAATGCATTTCAGTTGTTAATTCGTCATCTAGATGTCATTTGATTTTCACATAATACTTTTTCTCCAGCCTTGCAATCTACGAGTCTCAGGATAAAATAAATTTGCATCCAACATTTAGTCTTCCTAGATCACGCGCGTGAATGTTTGGAAGTTGTAAGATAGCAGTTTAGTCAAGGAAGTTTGAGGCGGAAAGGGTCTACGCAGATACCGAGCGCACCTAACACAATTCGGTGTTTATAACCGAAAGGTTGATAGGCAGCTTCTTGCTACGTTCTTCACTTAAGTTTCATAAGTTCCTTTATTTTCGTCTCTTTACTTCGTTGCTCATTTTTTTTGGAATTTAATTCTAAACCACTTTAAAGGTTGTACGACACAGGGCTGACTTTATTGTTGGTGGGTGCGTAGTGGAGTGAAACACTTTTGTTGTAGATTATAGTTATATTTGCACATTATTTGTATGCGTATTATTAATTACAAAAAAGCCTTACATCTGTATATTAAACTAGCAAAACCCCGCAGACGTTGTCCTGCCATAGAAATTGGTGTGCTGCAGCGCCATTTAGTGGCGAGTTATAACAAAGTCAATAGCTCGAAAATATTCTCCGTGCTCAAATATCTATATGTATATCAATTTTCATGGCGATCGGTTGAACGGCATAGAAGTTGATGTGCTGCAGCGCCATTTAGTGGCGAGTTACAACAAAGTCGTTAGCATAAAAACCTTCTCCATGAAAAAATACGTATACGTGCCAACTTTCACGGTGAGAGGTCAAATGGTGTCGAAATCTATTAACATCAGATATATCAACATCAATTTTTTATATATATATATTGATCATTGGCGGAAGAGGCGAGAACCGAAAACGTTGTTGCCAACGATTTTCATGTTGACGAATGCATCAAATATTTGCTGTACCGTCTCATTCGCAAAACCTAAAAGGTTAGTAGAAAATTCCACCACCCATCATAGTTCCACTTGCTTTTACCATGGAACCTGGACCCGAATAGCTTCGTCCAGGGTGTAACATTAAAATCATATATTATTTTGATCCGACATTCTTGGCTGCCACTCATGCTTCGACACGGAAGACCGAATATGAATGGCGCGCGATTATTTCTGACGACGTTATGAAATAAATTGCAACATTTCATACGTCATTAGCCATTGCCACCATTTTTCCAGCGCTCAGGTCGTAGGCGAGACGTGATATATTGGGGCTGCATGCGGAATCTGTTCATCATTTTACTCTACGGCTTTATTATTTTGGGGCGCAGTATATTGCATCAAAGATCTGTGATGTTTTCTAGCATCTTAGATCTGTAAATCCTTTCAGCGGAATCGTTTTCCAAAGGAGTTTCAGCAATTCTCTAAACAAATAATAAAATTTGAAGGAATGTAACAAATTATTGACAGTTATTTCTTGATAGTATTCCTTATTATAATTATAATAACAAATAAAAAAGATACTGGAAAAGATTTAGCTCGCTTAAATCGCTGACTATTTTTCTGTTTTCAAAAGAAGATAATTTTTCATTCATTAAATAAGTAATTTATTTTAATTTTTATTTATTTAATTCATTAATTAAATAGATAAGCATTCATTTAAATTTTTTAATTTTTAAAAAATTAAGTAACTAAACGCTACGCTATTTGACCTCGTACAAAATTGCTAAACATTTATGAAATGGTTTTCTGTTTGATCTGGTGGTTGACTGGTATAGAATGCCGTAGGGCATTCAGTCTGCCTTTTGTACGTGTTAAATACTTGTGCAATAAGTTTGAATAAAATAATTTATAGCCTCGGATATGGGCGTTTTATATACACGACTAGATCACCAACTTCGAGTACCTTTTATCGAGATCTTGACTCCGAAACTAGACGCTGATGCATGCTGGATATTTTGCTCAAAAACAGCATTTATCTCTCCAGTATTAGATATAAGCCTCTCCTTAATGTCCGCTACAACAATATGATCTTCTGCTATACTCGTATAGTCACTAAATAGTCTAGTAGCCCATAGTTTCTCTTAAACTGTAGGAAATAATTTGAACTTCACTTTTTATGGAATAAGACGGCAGACGAGCATACGGCCCACTTGATGGGTGAGTAGATACCATAGCCCATGGACATTAGCGATACATCGCAAAATTAGTCCAGAGTGACATACGTTGACACACCCTCGTATGCGCTGCTTAGCTGTGGGGATATAGGAATGCATTTGGAGAAAGGATTGCCTGTACATGATTTCCATTTAAGTATTCATCTACTACAACAACTATTACCTAACCGTGCGACAGATATGGCTTTCCTATCGCCTCTTCATCGTGCCAATTATCGATATAATTCTCCAGTCTTGCTGACTAATTCATTTCTTCAAGTTATTGAATCTTAGGTATATGCGTTGAACATGTGTCCATGGCCAAAAACGACAGTAACCAGAATATTAGGTGAATGTGTCAACGGATCGGCATACCGATGTAGGTGCGCGGTATCACGCGAATCTGTTCCAGTTTCCAGATTTAAAATGGCCGGGCTCGGGCGCTTGCGCAAAATTATTATACGTCTGATATACTTAAGATACGGGGTGATGATTTTGTTGAAATCCGTTTTATACGATATTGGTCTTTAAAATTCACGAAACTGAACTGGAACGAATCTAAATCAGTATCAAACTTTCAACAAACATAAAAGAAGACGCTAAACTTGATATTTGTTGCTCTCATTGAAATTGCAGGTTTGTTTAACAACGTTATATTTGCTGTTAAAGTCACGTAACTACCTATTGAATAAATTGATAATGAACTGCATAGGACTTTGCATTATCCGTGATCTTGATCTAACTGAATGAATGTAGAAAATGCAACATGTTTTAAAATTCTAACAACTCTGAAATCTGAAATATGTAATGCATCATATGACAGATACTAATTGAATCTTCCGGACTACTTGGCCGAGGTCTTCTGGAATCTCTTCTCTTTCTTCAAAACGTTTCGTGAACAACTGCGGTTGTCATCTTCAGTGGCGACTGCGTTCACTTTCAGAGAGATGTTATCTCTTCAGAGAAAGAAAGAGAAGAGATTCCAGAAGACCTCGGCCAAGTAGCCTGGAAGATTCAATGAATATGGACACCGGCCGAGAAAGCCTACACTCCACTATAACAGATACTGTTATCGAGTTTCTGTGCTATGTCTGTTTGATGGTAGCTGTATAAAATAGTCCTGAACTGATATATACGTTGACTCAACCTATAAAGCAAATATATTTGAATAGGCTTCTCCCAAGATTCACCACTATACATGACCTCATTTCTTATCCCGAAATGAGCTTCTCGGTCCTCATTCCGTGCTGCTCTTCTCATTCCGGCCATTTTCTTTAAGTCTTCAGTCTACGCTACGTCTCCCGATACACGGTCTCCATTCTAGAACTCGTCTGCCCCATCTGAACAGGAACTGTAGGATGTGATAATGGACAGTCAATATATTATGGCGCCCAAAATTGAAATGTATATGAAAATTTAAAATTTATACTGCCTGTATATAAAACATAACAGCTGTGACGGTTACACATCACGGTGTTTTCAACGGAATTATAATTAAACGCTCGTATATATAGCATATGGTTACTACATATTAACGCATTATATATATATATATTCAAGCATATTTATGTTTTTATGTATTTTTATGGCTAGTACACAAGCTACGTGTTTACACATATTTATGATGTATTTAGATGTGGTTCGTGTTTTTTTCATATACGTATTTGAAAGAGTCTGTAAACATAGTCTTGTAATTTTCAGGTTTATTGCGTTATTGCAAGACGTAAATACTGTATATTTAATTCGACTGAGTACTTCATGTAATGTTTCTACGTCTGATATTTGATTGATGCTATTTGCATTTGAAGTTGTTCAAAACATTTTTATTTTTATGAGAACGTTGATCTTCATTATTTTGGACTTCTCGTCCTTCTACGTTGTTTTCATGATGTTTTTTTTTTGCGTTATTTATTCATTCCATCGATCGATACCAGCCTATAACGATTCACTGTGGAACACAGGCTTCTTGTAATCATGAGTGGATTTCAGATTGTAATCTACCACAGGGACTCAGTTCTTTCTACTTTCAACCTTGAGGTTATTCGGCGGCACTAGCGCCGTATTTGCGATGAGTCTTTCTTGACACCCTACAAATTCTTACACTATCTGTTCTCTCTTCTCAACGCTTCCTTTCCTGATTCTTGACTATACAAATACTCTCTTAGGTTTTCGCGATTACTATACATAGCAATTAAACAACTTTGAACGGTTTAAATCGCGTATATTTAACATTATTTATATCCCGACGTTTCGAACACTTTGCAGTGGACGTGGTCACGGGGTGACTAATTGATTTTATTTGTCACTTGAGTTATTAAGAAATTATTTGAACTACCATCTGATTTTTTTTAATCATAACATTCCCTATGCACGCAGTATTCGCTCACGGTGTCCAGAGGTCTTGCAGTATCGCGTTGGCCTTGGGATTTAATTAATTTAATGACTGGATCCCAAGCCGGTGGTACTTGCCAACCATCTTCTCTATTGAAATTTGGGTGTTTCTTGATTTCAATAGCCTCGCGTAACATTCTTGGCATGAACCGGGTTTCTCTAGCGAGGATTTGTGGATTATCAAATCGAATGTAATGGTTGGGTTTGTCCAGAACATGTTCACAAACTGCAGACTTGGTCGAGCGTCTGTTCTTCATGTCAGCTATGTGTTCTTTTATCCGGATACCGATGCTCCTCTTTGTTTGCCCAATGTATGATAACCCGCATTCACAATCAAGCTTGTAAACACCATCTTGTAGTAACATCTTGTAACATCTTGTAGGGGGATATTGCTCTTGACAGGTCTTAAAAATTGGCTAATCTTCTTGTGCGGCTTGAAGTAAGTTTTAATTGAAGCTCGTCTTAAGATATTGCCAATGTTATGTTAGCCAATGCCAATGTTAGCGTGTACCGCGGTTGTTTATGGACGACAGTATCCACTTACCATCAGGTGGTCTGACGCCTTTTTGTATGAAAAAAAAACAAGAATCGTCAATAATGTTAAAATTTAATAATACTTGAAATATGTTAATATTTTTATAACTAAATTTGACTTGACCTTAATTATTTATTAACTGTCACATTAATGGGCAGATAAATTCATTAGATAACATTTTCATGTATTTCAGATAGTTCTTTTATTCCACAGAAAATTACGTATTTCCACATTTTTTTTTATCAAAAACATCAATGCCAGAAACTTCAGGAAATTTTCCAGCGCGGCGTTGGCATCGTAAAATTAATTGAGGTGTACCAAAATCTTAAAAAAAAAACATCCTGCCCCAATCTCATTTCGTGGTTATGAAAATGTTTATATTATAAACATATGTATGTTATGACATGTTTTAACATGTCACGCCTATCTGATCTGAGATTCCGAGCTGTCAAACTAAATCCCGGCAATATATTCGGTGTCGGTTGGTCGCTTTGGATTAATTTAAAACGCTACCAGAATATTTCTTGGATAAATTATTGCGGGCTAATTGTGGGGAGGTTATCCGACTGTGAATCGGGGAGGTTATATATTCATACTGACAATAAAACCTTCTATTATCACTTTCTTATCGTTTTGTTACTTCATTCTAAACCTAGTCTTCACAAAGAAAGTATTCATACTTTGTATAATTTTACTGTCTTTATGAAAAAAGATAATTAAATTTCCAGAAAGAAAGGGAACGTAATTTGTTTTGCCTTGTATTTAAACAAGCGACAAAACAAAAATACTAATTGAGCAGGGACTTATGATTAACGAAACAACCTAATTTTGAAGGTAACCCAATCTATTTATACAGTATTTTTTGCTGCAGTATTTCATAATTTCTCATTTATTTTGTCCAATGAAAATTCTAGCACATTAATGGTAAGAAAGAGGGAGATAGGAAAACTAATAAAAATTTTACTTTTCACTTTTGTTACTTTTCTATCTGCCTTTTTTTATATCCAATAAATTCAACTTATAAGTTGAACACGTGTTACGGCACGTGTTAAATGATTTTTTTAATGAAAAACGTGGCAGACAAGCAGTACAGTCCACCTGAATGTAAATGAAAACTATCATCCGTAGACTTCCGCGATACATGCCAATATCAGTCCAGAATGACAAATGTTGGCACGGCCCCGGACGGATGTACTTCCTGCTTTTGCAAATTAAGGAATGGATTGGAAAAATGGGGAGGGATAGGACGGAATGGGAATGGGCTCTGGCACATCTCATTCATCACCGAAACACGAACGCTGAAATACATTGCTGAAATACGATAAGGTATTCTTTGGTGAGCGAGCGGTGAGTGAGAGTCGAGCGTTGCCTGTGGGAAGCGTGCAACTCTCCCCCCTACAAAAAACATGAACTTTCGTTGATGCGATAACATGAATATTTTTTTACAATAAAACAAATACATTTTTCGAGTTTTTATCAATTTTTTCATACAAACTTGCCAAATGCAAAGCCAAAACCACATTTTTTTACAAAAAATACCTAACTTTATATATCAAGTAATGGAATCATTTATTGAATCTTTAGAATCATGAGTCGAATCATGGTTCCCGGTTTCGGGAGGTCTTTGTTTTGTTTAGCATATTGGTTTTATAGACATATTTTATTTATTTATATTCACTCAAATATATATTTCTGCATATGTATATGATTATGTTAATATTCGTATTATTTTCTCACTGAAGATTACCTTGAAATATACTACATTTCCCACTTTAACTAACGTCCCCAATACGTGTTTCCGTAGTGAGTGAGATATGCCAGCGCCCATTCCCACTCCATCCTATCCTATCCCACCCCATTTTCCCAACCCTTCCTCCAAATCCATTCCTCTAAATCTCCATACGCATACTGTCGCCCGAGGGCATGTATGTCCACGGGCGACAGTATCCACTTACCATCAGGTGGACTGTCAGCTCGCCTGCCGCCTTTTCGTAAATAAACAAAATCACACACCGACACGAGTTTCCAGATCGCATTGTTATTTGCTGCCTTTCACAGCTAAAGCTGCCAGTATACTAGGTAACTTAACTACGGGAATGTATTTTGTACAAAATGCTCAATTATGGTACTTTAGGAATTATGTACACTAAACAATTTAAAGTATCTTCCCTAACACGTGTACTTTGTTTTCTGTCTATAAATGAATAATTAATATATTTCTTTGTAAAACCAAGTAAATATTTTCAATATACCACAAAACATAGCCATCTTTCAAAACAACGCATCTAACATGAACGTAAACGTTTCACTATAAAAATATATCGATGATTTATATCGATTCGCATGAGTTGATGGAGTTACGATATCGATTGATTCGTACAATATGCCTGAATGTGAGTCATAGTTAATCGATATAACTAAAAGAAAATATTGGGAACGGAAATAACATATTTTAAGTTTGACATTTTTCAATGAAATGGAATGGATTGGAAAATTATAAATGAATTTGATAAATAAATAAATATGTGGAATATTAGACATTAGTACAAAGATTTATGTAATTGATCACAGCCTTTTTAACGTCCCACTGTAATAATCCAGGCCCAGTACGGATTGGTGGATGGATACAAATGCTCCACATTTTGTTTTTAATTCTGGAACATGTGAGCTAGGTAGTGATGCTCGACTAACTCAATGATGCTGGCCTAGGATTTGAACTCATAACCTCAGGAATGACAGGAATGGAATCGAATATATGGTAGATCGTTTTTAAACCTGAGGGTCTCCATCGCATGTACAGAGGGTCGCAGTTGGTCAGGAAAAATTAAGTACTTATGTACGACAAGCCTTTTATTAATTAATTAACTACATATTTATAACCAAATGTTTACCAATAAAAAAATAATTAGGCCGTGAAGTTAGTTAATTTATTTTTGGTCTTTTTAGGGGGCGCGACTCTAAAAAGTTTGAGAAACGATGCCCTAGGTCCTAGGGAATCACCGCTCTCATGTTAGACAGGTATTAAGTAGTATAATTGGTATTAGTATTTAAGTTTTGTGGAGTATAATAAATATAAAAAACTTCGTTATATACATTGGCCTGCGGATAAGAAATATAAAATGCCAACGATATCTTTTCATAGATTTTTTGCTTATTTTTCCTTTTAATATGGAATTCTAAACGTACCCACATAAGTAGATTAAATTTTAATAGTTTGTATGAAAGGTTGGGTGATTATTGATACCTACACTTAACAAAATTTAAGAGTATTATTTACTGTTAAAATTGGTACTAAATATCTCGTGAAATGTTGAAAAGTGACAATTTAAGCAGATATCGTAATAAAACGTTATTTTTTTTGTAAAAACAAAAAATTAATAGATTAATATCGGACAAAACGGCTTAACATTATAAATGAGTTAACCACTCATTGAAAAATTAATACAGAACAGTTGACGACATCTGACCATCAAAGTGTCAACAGAGGCAAAGGTTATAATAAATACGTCCACAAATATACCTCGCGAAAAAGTTTTCAAATATTTTTCTAATACTCGCTTAGATACACGCGTATTCCGGGGTTTGCCAACTATTTTTATGATTTTAATGCCAAAATTAATATGAACGAATGTCACAGTTATATCGTTTGAAGTAAATTTTAAGTATACATGCTTAAAATTTATATAAATTAATAAAATAAGGTTTTACACGTAGCCGCTTTTTCACGTCTAAACAAAAAAAAGCGCGTGAGAAGTATGCTCCAAGGGAAGCATTTGCGAACGAATTTTTCTTCTTATATATTTACGAAGCAACTCCAACATAAGATACATCAAATTTTCAATCAATGTTATTAAATATTTATATATAGAGTATAACAGTAAACTGTATATAAATTTAAATTATATATAAAATTTAACTTGTATCTAAGTAAAAATGCATTTAATTAAAAGTAATAGAGTCCTGGACGAATAATTTAAAGATGTATAAGTACATACTTTATGAATTTGCCAATATTCAACATTCTAAGGTAGTCAAGTGAAAGTAGTTATTTTAGAGACTGTTTAAACTGTTTGTAGAACGATAGAAAGACTACCGAATCATTGTAAATGCCCTCATGACGTAAAAGTTTACCTTGGAAATATAAAAGGAAATACTTTAAAAAGTAACATATTTCTTTATGTTCGAGATGCTAGTCTCGATTTTCTATAACACAATAGAAACATCTTCTATAAAACATCTAATTATTTTGAAATTTTTGGAAGTATTAATCATAGGTTTGCTGCGCAATCATCTTAAACACTCGTCCATTTGGCGGTTACCACGAAATGTTTGTCGGTGTATTGCGCGTTTAATTCCCGAACACTGTTGTAGACGTGAAAAAGCGTACGTGCATAAACGCGTCCACTTTTTCAAAAATTTCTTTCTGCAAACAGAAAACCTCTATGAAAATGTCAAAAATTTAAACCAAACCACACAGTTTCACTTGCTCGATTGTGCTGGGAATCGTAATAAATGGCATTTATGAGTGACCTCTGGAACTCTATCGTCGGTGGCAGCGATAAGGAGTCTAACTGGAACGAAGTGAACCGCTTCTATTTCGACAACAGGAAGAAGTACTTCTCAGTGTCTGAAGTCGATAAAGAAGAGAAGCCTATTGTATATTCTGAAACTCATAAGATATCTTTCAACAAGACCGCATTCGGACTTTCTTACACTCCTCTTAATTTCTTGACGGTGTATAATATTGACAGTAGAAAAGGTTTGTATAATAAATAAAACCATAAGTGTATGATAAAATGTCCATTCATGAGTTTTGTGTATATTACATAAGGTCCTACCAAAATAGTGTGAAATATTTTAATATGTAAATCAATACTAAAACTATTATGTTATTATATTTTTTTTTTTATTGTATTAAAAATAAATAATTGGTGGTTAATTTCCTCGCATGTGCATAACACCATTCACCGTCGCTCGCTTCGGTCTTTGACCTTTAAAAGCACTCGTTTATGTTAAGTACGTGTAAATACCTAGATATGAACTGCGTAACGTGTTGTGCACATATGACTACATTAATTACCAATTATCAATGAAATAAGTGTTACTTTTTAGTTACCATATAATAGTGTTGTAATTGAGATATTTCACAATAATTATAAAAACTAATTTTTCGACTGTTGCTGATACAACTATTTAATTAAGCAATTTCTTAAAATGACTGCTAAAAATGTGTTTTGAGTTTGAGTCACGATTTAGTCCGAAATCAGTGGATTTATACTTTTTATACTTGCACAGAATTATACTTTGCAATCTAAACATTATTTAATTATTAAGAAATGAATATACTATAAGAATTGAAGTCAACATTATGAGAGACAAGAATTCTTCTTTAATTAAAAAGAAACTCGGAATCTTCTTTCGAAGAAATGCATAAAAAATATTTGGGTCTATATCTTAGTTTAGTTCATAGACGGGTATTTTATGTTCTTTTTTATAGAAAATATCGCGGTATCCCAGCATACATACAATGCACCTGGCGGTAAATGGCTACTGTCGTCCATAAACATACGTTAGCACGCCCCCGGATACGATGCCCACCTTTACAGATCGAGGAATGGATTGGGAGAAAGGGTCGGGAAAATGGGGAGGGATAGGATGGGAATGGGGTCTGGCATATCTCACTCGCTACCGAATCACGTACGCACCTATATTGGGGAAATACGATAAAGTAGAAAATGCAGTACATTTCAAGGTAGTTTTCTGTGAGAGAGGTGTAGTACAAAATCAGGCTTAAACTTTCCAATAAAATAACAAATGTAACACAGGAACGATGTATTGTTGAATAGGGGTTCAAAGTTATATAATAACTTGTTTTTTTTTTCTAAAACCTCCAAAATCTTCATCATAATGGAGTGCCATCTTCACATTGAAGTTCGGGGCGGTCAGCCGATGAAATTTTCGTCTGTCCTTTGTCGCAATCATCAAACCGTGGTAAACGAATCATTTTCCATCGTGAAATCAAAATATAATTCAATATGGTTTTCTCATATTTCGTAATGTAATATACTTAAGCAAAGAAATTCGACAATATATCATGAACGATGTAAAACTGAAATCCTCCCTGACCTTCTATCAATAAAATCACACGTTACTCCATCTCCTTTTAGCGGAAGTAAGGATGCCGAGCGGACACGTTGACCAGCCAGTGATAGAGGACAACAGGGACGGCACCGTCAGCATCAAGTACGACCCTCGCGAGGAAGGCGTGCATGAGCTGCTCGTCAAGTATAATGGAGAACATGTGCAGGGTGAGTAACTGCTGAGTGAGTGTTGACTGCTGAGAATAATGGACATGGGTCAGACCTCATACAATCCAGCGATGTGATAGACGGAGGAATTCTGTTGTTTGTCACTCATCAATGGGACGATGGAACAAAGAAGTACTGTACTACTTTGTTCCATAGTCAGACAACAACACACAACAACAGACAAACAACAAAATTCCTCTTGATCACAAGTTCAACTACTGAAAGGCATAATTGCAGAACTATTTAGCCTAATTGTAAGTGGTAACTGTAAAAGTTATCGTGAACGGTAACAACATCAGTGCGATATCATCATTAAACGTCCCACTGGATGGCATAAGGGGTCATAAGGGGTTTTTACATAGTAATCCATTATGTCATTCTTTTTTAATTCCATGTTTGTGAGTTTTCTCACAATATTTTCTTTAGCCACCGATGAGCTAGTAGTAAATAAAGTAAGCAGAGATTCAGCGGTATACGGACCGGAGCCCGAACTAACAACGTCACGGAAAAGAGCCAAGAATAAATACCCCTAGACTATCTTCACTAGTCTACAGTTGAACTGTTTCTCAAAAAACTAGAATGATGCTTTATAATTTTTGTCACAAGTAACAATATGCTATCATAAAAATCTGAACTTTGTTTTGCTTCTAAAATGTGTATAATATCTTATTTCTTACTTTCTACCAGGATCCCCCTACAAATTCCACGTGGATTCCATCTCTTCTGGTTATGTGACAGCCTACGGTCCGGGGCTGGTGAGCGGAGTCAGCGGCGAGCCGAGCCAGTTCACCATCAGCACCAAGGGCGCTGGTGCTGGTGGGCTGTCTATGGCTGTTGAGGGTCCAAGCAAAGCTGAGGTAAGCCTTAAATAACTCCACTAAGGACTTGAGACTATAGATGGGCAGTGGACAAACCAGACAGAAAACCTTAAATATGAAACATAAATATTCCAAATGTTTTCCAAATTGTTCATTATTTCGTTCGTCGTTTTGTAGCCACTGCAGTGAAACTTTAAACAAAAGAAAACAATAAATAAATAATAATAAAAGGTCTAAGGTCAATAAGGAGTGGATTTGTATAGTAGACGGAATTTTTTAGTTCAACCAAATTATTATCGTGATCATAAAGGTCATCGTCGTAATTTATAAAGGTTGGGCATACAACACATACAATGTCCTAACTTCAATAACGTTAAGTGTAATTTTAATCGCCGAATTACAAGTAGAAGACAACTTGTATGCCATCTTTTATACGTAAATTTTTATGTTTCTTAATTTAAATTGGTTCACGCCCAGTCTTTGGGGAGTAGTGGCGGTCAGGGGCGAGGATTTTTAGACTATCCAATTACCTCTGCTATCGCCGATTTTGTCGCCTTATTCACTGCTGCGATATGTTATTTAACTGTTTCTGCTATGAAGCGATTTGATTTGCCTATGTACTCCACCAAGACCTGCTTTATAGGTAAACAAATACATGAAATAACACCACACCCATGGAACATACTAAAATTCCCTGTGTCGTGGGTCAAGAGACGGATAATAAAAAGGAACATAACACGTGTAACTCCCAGACCCAAACAAACACCGGTATTTAAACAAATGTTTATCCGACCGGGAATCGATCTTGGACCAAATGCATAACAGGTCATTGTCAAACCAACAAGGCCAATTGGTAAATTTTTAAGAAACTCGATCATTTTAAAAGTGATATAATGTGACATTGGATAGAAATTAGTTCTTCTCCTAATTTCAGATCACCTGCCACGACAACAAAGATGGCACTGTCTCTGTATCGTACCTGCCGACCGCTCCCGGCGAGTACAAGATCTCCGTGAGGTTCGGAGACAAGCATATCAGAGGTTCTCCCTTCGTCTCGAAGGTACTTATATTAGATTTATCTTATATTAATGTTATCATATTTGAAAACCTAATTGTGTGCAAGGTGGGTACCAAAAATGCTTACCGACCAGCACAAAGAGCAAATTTCACAGCTGGCGGGAGCAACGATTATCGCGGACATTGTTTACTGTACGCACAGATAGGCAAATGACTACTGAATCAAAACAACACCTGAAATAGCTGCACGAGTAGTGCACGTACAGATATGCACAAGTTTAAACGTGTTACGACTTGTCGATTTTGAAATACAAGCGAACGGCCCTTACTTTTCGAATACGCCTCGTACATCTGTAAGTCTGGAAATATTTACCATGATGTTCTTTAATTGACTTCAACAATAAATTTCAATGCAGTTGCTTCGTTACATTTGCACTACAATCACAGACAATGTTCTCTAACTGCAATGAACCCATTGCAATTAGAGTTCCTTCACTTTCCTTCGACCTGTGTGTTGATATTAAATTTACGCCACTCTTGAGCTAATGGTGTATTTGCAACTATTAGCAGCATGACAGGGCCTAAAAGACACTTTCTGAAATATAAAGGAGGTAACATGATTTATTATAAATAGTATAATTCTAGACATCCCTCTAAACAGAAATCAAATAATAAACATCTACATTTGAAAATCAAAATACCCGTGTTATTTATAATTTATTTAACACAGACAAAACGTCCATACAAGTGTTAGTAAAAGAAACTTATAGCTATATATTAGTATACAGTAGGTAAAGCAATTATACCAATTTATACCGTGAACCCGTAGGCTGTGGAACGAACTGCCTCAAGAGGTCTTTCCATTGAGCTACGATATAGGGTTCTTCAAGAAAGCTGTTAATAGGATTTTGCAAGGTCGGCGGCGCGCCCGCATACCCCCTGGTGTTGCAGGTGCCCATGGGCGGCGGTAACACTTACCATCACGTGGGACCGCTTGCTCTTCCGCCCACTAATCTATATAAAAAAAAAAAAAAAAATTTACACACAGAAACTGTCACAAAAATCACCTGACCGAGTCCTTGACAGGCAGACTCCTTGACCGAGTCCTCAGGCCCAATATCTCCAGAATGAGGAGATGGGACCATCTGTTAATTAGTATCTATAGCATACTGTTGGTGCTTTCGTTACACGGGGTATATAAGAGAGCATAAGATGTTTTGTTAATAGGTGTTTAGAAGCTGGTCTCTTCAGTTTTCAAGGAATATTTATTTTCACACTTGTATGATTCCGTAAAACATAAGATAATGTTTAGCATTTTAGTTCTTTCACTCGCCGATAGATGGTGCTCTCTGCCCCGCTACAACTTGTAGCACGTTGAAACATTAATTTTACCTGTGGTGTCTAGGCTGGTGAAGCCACGTGTTTCTTCTATGATTCTCTGAACATGGAGTTCTATAACACTATGTTCATTTTGGTTACCTAGGTTACCGGCGAGGGTCGCAAGAGGAACCAAATCTCCGTGGGCAGCTGCAGCGAAGTTACGTTGCCCGGCAAGATCAGTGATAACGACATCCGCAGCCTCAACGCTTCTATTCAGGTGCGATAACACTTACTGTGAATTTCTTGATTTTTCTTAATAAAAAGGAGACAGGAAGGCAAATGATCACACTCAATGTCTCAGAAAGACGTTAGGTGTGAAATGACTTTTAGAATTATTTTAATTGAATGAAAATTAGTTTATTGTACGCAACGTTTTTCCTTTAGTCCAGCCTAAATATGTATATGAAACTGCTTGCTTTAATACATTAAAAGTAAGTTGCAGTAAATGTACTCGTAAATATTCAGTTAAGAAAATATTTAAGTTAAAAGCACTCCGAAATTTGCGCTAACATTTTACTTTAAATAAAAAAGATAGCAGACAAGCCATAGACAAACAGATAGTCCGTCCGATGGTAAGTGGATACTGTTGCCTATGGATATGTGCGTTAAGCTCGCTTTTTGTGCCTTAATCTGTAATAAAGATTTTTAAATAAAAAAAGTGAAAACTTAAACCAAAAAAATGCTTGGCGGTTAAATACTTTTTTTTTCTCCAAACATCCAGGCCCCATCTGGCCTCGAAGAGCCGTGCTTCCTAAAGCGACTGCCCTCCGGCAATATCGGCATCAGCTTCACGCCGCGCGAGGCGGGACAGCACGTCGTCTCCGTCAAAAAGATGGGCGTTCACATACAGAACTCGCCGTTCAACATCACCGTACAGGACCAGGAAGTTGGTGATGCTAAGAAAGTTAAGGTAAGTAAAGATGTTTGTGTTGATTTCTTTTGTCAAGTTTCTTATCATCGGAAGAGTAGATTTTTCCATGTAAGATTTCAAATGAAAATCAGCGCTAAGTGTTTCAGCAACATTAATATTAAACAGGAAACTTATCCACTTTAAATATAACGTGGTATGGTCCTTCAGCCAGTAGGATTGGTGGTTTGAAGAAAGACGCCGATAATGGCTGAATAAGAAGAATGAAAGACTGGGTGTGGTGGCCAGAATTAGGAGAAACCTATATCCTGTAATGGAGAGACACAGTAGCAGTACTTTGGTGGAATCCGAAAAGATCGACTACCCAGCCAATGGTATTGCCATAAACCGAATTAGTATTAATATTTTATATTGTAAAACTAAAGGTTTTTATTTATCTTTTATTTCTACTCCATGTTTTGGCACGGATTACACCAACCGTGGTCACGAGTTCACTGAAGAGTCCACGATGAGAGCTGCGAGCAAAGGTTTCTGGTTTTACATTTACAATATAAAATGTGTACAAAACGCAAAAGTTTAAAAAGATATAATCAAAAACCATACCAATAAAATAGTTTAGTATAAACATCAATTGTGTTAGTTTGAAATATATTAAATAAACCAGGCTTCTGTGGAAATATCACCCCTAGATTTAGGTAGATTTACCAAAATTTAGGTAGATTTTGAAAAATGTAGGTACCTATGGCGAAAATTAAGACAACTATTAAAAAAAATAAGACTAAATTTTCAAAAATCCAAAACAAAAATCATCGCCAACTACTAAATAGTGCTCTTTAAACTCTTCAACTTCTGACTAAATAATGTTTCTATAGTTACAGAAAATAGAAAAATCTCCATTCCGTAAATTTATTCCAAAAGTTACTAACATCAGAGAAAATTTCCAGGTATCTGGGAATGCGCTTAAGGAAGGCAAGACTCACGGCGAGAATACCTTCAATGTGGACACCAAGAACGCTGGATATGGTGGTCTTTCGCTCTCCATTGAAGGTAACAATTTCGTTTCTAGAGACTCCTGGTGTTTGCTATTCATTTGAACCCTGACCCTATCAATATCCATATAGTTAGTTCCATTGAGTAAAGTGTATTTCCACAAAGAAAGAGGTGTGATATTATCAATGTTAGAAACGTCCTAATAGAAATAGCCAAGGCACATAATGAAAAAGTCTACTAAATGGGTTGTCGGCAGATATTTGTACGACTAAGGGCCTTCCTCACCATCTACTGTTAAAGCGTCTGATAGCCTATCTAGCATTTATCAGAAGGATAGTTGTTATATTTCTGTTTCACAAGTATCAAATAACTGTGTCTGGCAAATAGTGTTTTCTAAACTATCAGTATCAGCTAGATTTAATTGGCAGATAGCTTATTTATCAGTTTGTTAATAGTTACTTTATCGGGAGGTGGTGAGAAAGGCCTAGGGGTTGGCGCAGGTCTAGCGCCGGTGAGTTTTTGATGTTATTCCACTGTCGACAAAGTTTATTGTTGTTTGATAATGAAAACTCGCGCTGCGCTGCGCTTCGTCTGGTATGCGCCAGCCGTGGGAATCAAATCCAGCAGTAATGTTATCTATTGACTAATCATCACCTAACGATAATGTTGCATCTATTCACAGGTCCAAGCAAGGCGGAGATCCAGTGCGCGGACAGCAAGGACGGCGTGCTCGCCATCAGCTATAGGCCCACCGAGCCCGGATACTACATCGTCAACCTCAAGTTCGCAGACCACCACGTCGAAGGCTCGCCCTTCACCGTCAAGGTAACACCTATTAACATCATTGACTTCTTACACATTTTAATCTATCCACATCCGCTATTCCACACTACTAAGGTTGTAAACACGAAATTGTATTTATTTGTTATATGTTCAAGACCAAAAATAAAAAAAATAAATCTAAACTTATTTCAGTAAAATTTGTCAAAGGTAGCCTGAAATCAGGAGAAGGAATATGATTAGTGTTTTAACAAGCGTAGAACGCTTCAGGGCCCGAGCTCTGACGCGCTATGTTAGAGCTATTGTATCTTAACCTGAACTGTTTTAGACTCGAGCTTTACATGGGATAAGATCATCAGACATTACAAATTTACATTACAATCTAGTCTTTAGTTTTTTAAGTTCATTGGCGCTCATTCAGTGCTCGAGCTGATTTTACAACACTAATAATCCAATTACCAGAGAATAACAGAGTAATAACAGAATAACTAATAACAGACGAAGCCAATTACTTTTAAAACAAAATCCACGCGGGTGATGCCGTGAACAAAAGGTAGCCAAGTTATATGATGTTCCCTTCAATTGTTCCCTTGTATTAGTGGCGGCCCAAGTTAGGGTAAAGTGGTAACTGGAAAGGCAAGTTAGAAAAATGACGCTGTCTGTTTTACCCCGACAGACTTTATCGTTTTGTTACACAATTATGTATGTATAATAATATGTCTGTGTGATTATGATTGATATTCCACTCCATTCTCTACTACCTGTGTCTAGGATTCTTCCATAAGACAGGTAAACTCTTAAAACCCATATGTGAAAAGCGGTGTGGATTGTACTCTGGATTGTACTTTAATGTTCCATTTTATATAGTTGTAATACAATTGGTTGTTTTTCCCAATAAATTAAAAAAGGAGGTAATCTCTTTTCTTTCGTTGTCAAGGTTATCATTTATGTATTATTATATTTATATATATTTTCTTTCTCTTTAAAGTGTTCAAAAGCAGTCTCTAGATATTTAAGGAATATCAACGTGTAGGTATTTAATCTTCAGATAAAACCATTCATCCATTTGACAGTTAATATGAAAATTTTCTGTAGCACTGAATGTGTTCTGAGTCTGCTCTGCCACAAAATATATATGAACTGGCCAATTTTCCGTACTATTGTTATCTGTATATATCTATAGAACTAACCTTATTGACAGCTGTTTGATTCGACTGTTTCAGGTGAGCGGTGAAGGCAGCAACAGACAGAGAGAGAAGATCCAAAGGCAGCGCGACCAAGTGCCTCTCACCGAGGTTGGGACCAACTGCAAGCTTACCTTCAAGATGCCTGGTAAATTTTTGTTCTCGCTATTAATTTAGGGTTTTCATCAAGTAGCTACTTGTTGACTATACACTCTCTATTTTAAATAATTTACTGTAACATTAATGTTTCAGTATGCAGCTAATGTTATCAAAAATAATAACGCTTTTCTAAAAGTTTATTTAGTTTGATGTCAGACCAAAACGAAGATAATCTATTGACCATCTATTAAATCTATAATAGAAGATCAATTGAATCTATGCCAAACCCTATCTATTGAACCTTATACTTAATCTCTCATATTTCAGACCATTCATTAACCATTTATTGAATCTATAACAGACCAGAACTATCTATGTATTTAATCTATTTCAGAGCAACTATTGAACCTTTTATTGAATCTCTGACACACTATTATGACACACTTATTAAATCTACGTCAGATCATCTTAAGAACTATCATCTATCAAACCATTTACATATTGAATCTATGACAGACCATCTATTGAACCATTTACATATTGAATCTGTGACAGTCCGTCTACTGAACCACTTACATATTGAATCTGTGACAGACCATCTATTAAACCCTTTACATATTTTGAATCTGTGGAGAGACCATTTATTGAACCATTTGCATATTTAATCTGTGACAGACCATCTATTAAACCATTTACATATTTTGAATCTGTGGACAGACCATTTATTGAACCATTTACATATTGAATCTGTGACAGTTATCCTAGAATGTAGAATACTTTATGCGTCATCCTAAGACATTTTCACGAAAACTGTGGCATAATGACTTTTGAGTAAATATCAATAACTTATGTTCCAGGCATTACATCATTCGACCTGGGCGCCATCGTGACGAGTCCCGGCGGCGTCTCCGAAGACGCGGAGATCCAAGAAGTGGAGGACGGCCTCTACTCAGTCCATTTCGTGCCTAAAGAGCTCGGCGTCCACACCGTCTCCGTCAAGTACAGGGAGATACATATTCCTGGTAAGTATCGCTTTATTAGAATCGATTTTGTATCACTAAATGTGGTGAAAGATCCAGGAGGTGGGGGATGGCCTCTACTCCGCGCAATTTGGACCCAAGGAGCTGGGTGTCCGCACCGTCTCCGTCAAGTACAGGGAGATACATATTCCTGGTGAATTTGGGTTTATTAGAATCAGTTTCTTATCTCTCAGTGTGCGAAAAGATATTGCATTTGTGTTATCTATTGCTTGTGTAATGGAAAATATTCCGAAGAATCTGATGCCCAGTTCGCGTTTTATCATCGTACTTCTCGTTACCAACGAGCATCCTCACTTCCTTGGAAGAAGCACTTCATTAAGTGCATTAAGTCCACATTTTATACTGCATATAACACATTTTATACTGCAAATACGAAAGTTGTGAAACTGCCTACTGAGGGAATCTCGGCGGGACGTATGATCGAGAGACCCGATATAAGGACAGTTGGCAATAAAGAACAAAGTGTTCAAACTGTGGACGCGCCAGGTCGGTGAACGCCCTTACATCAGAATAATGACGCTTAAAAATTATTATATTTAGGTGGTAATACTTTTTCTGCCATAGGGGGGGGGGGGACCGCCGCGCTGGTCCAGTGCGTGGTGGCGGGTCGCCAGAGCCTCGTTCGTTGGTCGGCAGGGTGCACCACGAGCCGGTGAGGTTGGCTTGGGTCCCAGAGATATAGGTTGGGACCCCTTACACCCTCATGGACAAACGACCTCATAAAGGTTGCGGGCACCCGCTGGATGCAGGTCGCTGCCGATAGGTCTAAATGGCTGACAATGGGGGAGGCCTATGTCCAGCAGTGGACGTCCAAGGGCTGAAATGATGATGATGATGATGAGGTGGTAATAAAAGATTAACTATGACCTTGGAGGCTGGAGCGTAGCCACACGTCACATCAAATCTCAGATAATAAATAAGAAATCAACCATCATCTTCGGTTTTCAGGATCGCCGTTCCAATTCACGGTGGGACCTCTCCGTGACTCTGGCGCCCACTTGGTAAAAGCCGGTGGTGTAGGCCTGGAGCGGGGCGAGGCGGGCCGCCTGAACGAGTTCAACGTGTGGACGCGCGAGGCCGGCGCGGGACAGCTCGCTATATCGCTGGAGGGCCCGAGCAAGGCCGAGATCGACTTCAAGGATAGGAGGGATGGGTCGTGCGACGTCGCGTACAAAGTTGACGAGCCAGGTGAGTGAGATTGATAATAATAATAATACCATTTATTTATCTACAATACGGTACATTGCAGTTTCTAATCTTAATTAATTCCAATATATTCTACCGCCACAAGTCTGTGTGAGAATAGGAATGCATTTAACGAGATAATAAAGTTCTTTATTTAGATTCTTAACGAGATTCTTTATTTACAAAAATATTGCATACAGTAGTCGAAATGTCAGTAAATATAGTAATAGATAATATCAGTATGCCATTTTAACAATTAAGCTTGTGGCGGAGAGCGATACGCTTTCAGTCATCGTCTGGACCTTATAATCAAACTAACCTAATTTCGACCTCCTTATCATCCGATCACTAAGTTTTCTAATGGGTGCTTATTCGAATTAAAAAATATTGCAATGTTGCAATTGCAAGGTGATTTCAATAAAAAAAATAACTAATTTAATAAAGTAGATTTATAGTTAGAAAACTCAGTGGGCGTAGAGTGGTGGGAGATCGGAAATAGGTAACTTCAATGATACAGGTTATGTTCAAATCTTTCACGAAATTTTTTTTTCTTCGGTATGGCTAAATTCTTGTGGCCCTAGTGGCCTTTCAAGAATCACCGGGCATGTATTGTTTAGAGTGAGCGCAGAAGGCGGTCAGCCAGGAGCAACGAGCAAGCAACGAGCCTAAGGGCTCCCCCGCCGGTAGACCGGCGGAAGGAACGGACGTCGGCTTAGGGCGTTGCTTTGGGAGGGTACCGCGGGATCGCGAGTCGGTGAAAAGCGCTCAGGCACGTGCCGATACCTGGTAAAAGAGTTGGCTGAAGGCCGGTGTGTGTTCATGGTGTAGCGAGGGTAACGTCCTCCGCCGGCGGGGCTTTTACGAAGCCTGAATCCATGATACTGAGTTCATTAATGTCAATTAATCAGCCTTTTAATATCGCACTGCAGGGCACAATCACTAGGTGAGATTCGGGCCGTAACCTGCCACGCGCTCCCAGTGCGGATTGCTGAATACACATACACCAGTTATATTTCTATTTCTAGAGCGTGCGGGTTTCCTCGCGATATTTTCCTCTCACTGCCGAGCTAATGACAATTTTCAAAAATCCGTATATAAGTAGAAAATCAATAGGACGGGCCGAGGATTTCAATTCGCGACTGTGACTCGAGTATACTATAGATACCCCATAGCTATCACTGCTCTTATGGAACCTTAAAAATGCAAATGCTCCAATAATATTTTTTTTGAGATCATTACATAATATCTTCTTTGTTTGGACATAATATTTAGATATTGGATACGAATAGTTAAGTCTAAACATAAGATAAACAGAAAATGTAGGTACATACACTTATTTCAGTCCCAAATGAAAATAATTCACGTGGCGGTGTTTTATCGTGTACGCATCGGAATCACCAATTCAAATGACCCGCCGCCCCCGCAGTGCCATAGAGAACTGTGCAAAAAATACTCAAATACTAAAATGCACTTTATAAATAAATCGACTTGCTCCTTGACCACGCCTACAACTTTCGTCGACCAATCACGGTCCGCTTGACCACAACCGCGGTGAAATTTATTGCAATCCATTTTGACAGTTCCATTTTTTAATTTTGTTTTGGTTTTTTTTTCGACTGACCAGAGAGAAATGTTCTTTTTTTTTTCGTAATCGTAGCCGCGTTTCCGAATGGCCAGTTGATGCAACTGATTGCTTGTGCTAATGAAAGTCATATTAAAATTCGTATGGATATGGATTTTAAAGTAAATTTTTTTGATACCTGTCGTGCATTTCGTGTTCTTTCTTTATTAATATTCTCGTGAAGCTTTAAACGATACACCATATTAATTAAGGCTTTCTGTCTGTATTTTTTTCCGATTATCTATAAAATACAGCCCTTTCAGTATCGTTGTCATGCATATTGTCTTGTTCGTGAGGGAAGTGTGGGGCCTTTACACGCCACTTTGGTCAACTGGGTTGGCGAGTTCAATGTTTTAGAGGGGGCGTAGTTCCTCAACGCTTACATGGTAAGTGCTTTATTATTCCTCAGTCACCGTTTAGGACAACCCACACGAGACGAGATCGGTTGCTGCAATTCCTTTTTTATTTTTGTTTTTTTTTTTTGGATTAGATACTAGTTTTTATTATTTGCATCTATTATATTCCCAAATACATGTCATATGTTGGGATTATTTAAAATTATTTTAGAGTATTCATAGGTTCGATAGTTGGTAAAATATGACTCATATTGTGAACCTAAATTTTTTAAATTTCTTTTGTTGTCCTCTAAATAAAGATGAGGATATTCGCATAGGTATATTGAGACGCGGCCGACTTTGTCCGTCAAACGAACTGGTGTTCGAATATTTAAGCATTTTATTTTTTCAAAAAATTTTCAATTGTTCTGAATGAATTTTAACTTCTTATCTTTGTATTAATTCAATTCAATTCCAATTATTTATTCCAGGCTTTATACGGTCCATATAATTGTTAGTACAAAAACCTTAAAACTATGTTAATAATAATAATATAATAGGTATTTTGTTTGTTTTTGTGTAAGCGAATACTGCCACAGTATTGGGCAGTCAATTTTGCCAGCTATAATGCGTAGGATGCCATTGGTGTTACCACGGACACGACTCAACATTGAGGGAGCTCTCTTTCTGAGGATGGTATGGAAGCCATATCGGTGTGAGCGTCTGTCAACATATCCGATCCGATGCGTCCAAAAATTATTTTATATCGCGAACCCTGTGGAATGAACTGCCTCAAGAGGTCTTCCCATTAAACTACGACATAGGGTTCTTCAAGAAAGCTGTGAATAGGATTTTGCAAGGTCGGCGGCGCGCCCCCATACCCCCTGGTGTTGCAGGTGTCCATGGGCGGCGGTAACACTTACCATCACGTGGGACCGCTTGCTCGTCCGCCCTCTTCTCTATAAAAAAAAAGAGCTCCGGCAGACCCAATAGCATCCTAAACCTCCTTTATTTTATTGCATATGCAGGGCGTTGATTGCCTTCTGCATATAGTTTGTTCACAGATTGCATAAAAGGATTAACAAAAAACATAATGAAACATAAAACAATCTTGTTGAAGTGCAGTTCTGATTGCATACTTATACATATAGAACCCGTCACGGGACAACTTCAACAGGACTACAGCAAAATTCAAATACAATTTTTTTTTAACACAATCCGTTTACTCGTATCGCGTACGTAAGTACACTTTGCACCGATTTACATACATAGGTAGGTACATATAAATAGTATCTAATAGTAGCGATTCGACCCGTACTACGGAGAGTTTCTACGGATTTTTTTAAAGAATATCACTAGCTCGGCGGTGAGGGAAACATCGTGAGGAAACCCGCAAGCTGCAGATATAAAAAAAAATGCAGTGTGTGATCCACCGATCCGCATTGGGCCCGCAAAGCCCCCAGTGATTTCCTAGGGGAGGCGTGTGCCCTACAGTGGGACGTTATAGGCTGATTGATACATTAGCGGTTCGATTAGCAGCGTTTATGAATGTAGGTCGTATGAATCTAAAGTAAAATGCGAAGGTAATGTAAGTAAATCTAAAGTAAATGTGCAGTATCGTAGTAGCTTATAGTGAATAGTACCTACAGAGTGACAATGTCATTTTAAAAAATGACTCGATAAAAAATCTTTTTCGACAAATATCAAAATAAAAAAAAAAAAAATATTACATTCTTGTATGTACACAATTTAAGGTGAACACAACATTGACAGAGATAATTTATCGATTAAGTAAATAGCAAACATTTAGGCATACAAATAAAATGTATCCACTTGTGAAGTAGATTTACAATAAGTTATTATACTTATAATTTCCATATTAGTATGGAAAAGTTAAGAGACTAAAAAGAAGAAAGAAAAATTACAAAATAAATAGTGTTTATCGATTTATTTGTAAATCGTTTGGAACTCTATTGTTAAAGTATTTAGTAATTTTCCCTTTAAATACGTGAAGTGCGTCGCGAAAAATGTCCAAATCAAACATATTAATTTAAAGCAATCACTACACATTCTATATAGTCAGAATGGACACCAAGGTTAGCACGAGAAAGGGGGTGCTTCAAAGTTGTATTAGGACGTCGGTATGTAGTGGAACACTTACTTACAAAATTATAGAAATAAATAAACATTCAAAATAATTCAAACTATGTAACAATGCACCGTGTTTATAGCCTCATAAAACGCCAGACAAAAACATTTTAATAACAAAAGAATATCTGTCGCCCTTCAAATTGCGCCGCCAAAACTTAAGTCATTATTTTCGTGGATAGCTCAAAAATTTCTAATCGCGATACACTTATGAAGTATTTTGAGACAAAAAGACACCGCTTCTTTGTCGGATGCTGCGCGACTTTTTTGTGGCAAAGAATACAATGGAGGTTGGGACAAATTTAGTTTAGGGCCCGCATTCCTTGCCTGTGGTGTGTAAGAGTCATTTTAATTGAACGACCGTTGGGTATATTCGGTGGAAAAAAGTTTTTAAATTCTCTAAAGGACAGACGACGCGCTATGACGGAATGTGGACAGGTTTTTGGCCGAAAGATTAGGCTTTCGCCCATTGTGTTGTACGCGTTTTAGGTATCATTATACATGTTGGAGCCGTCTCTTCCCTATCTCTTACCGTGAGTGTTGTGAAAGAAGAGATAACAAAACGGTCACCGTAAGCCCTGAGGAACTACATAATCTATAAAAGTGCGGATTCGCCAACTCGCTTGGCAGCGTGGCGTTGATGTTGAGAGTGTTGATAGCTCTAGATTATTTATATTTAACTGATTTTAAACACTCCTATTGTATAAAAGAAACTTGTCGACTAAATCAATAGATTACAAAATACAAGTGCTGGATACATTGTAGACTTCTGTTTTGAATAATATGGTCTGTTAGTTTTATGTCAACTAACAATTTTGCTTTGATTCATAATAGGCATGGAAAATGAAATGAAAATTAACAAAATGAGTTATTTTTATCAAAATTAGGACGCGGTAAGAAAATGATGAATGGAAGGTACATATATCTTGAAATTAAATGCAACCCCCCCCCCCCCCTTTCATTGTCTACTGCTATATCTAGCATGTCTGGTGCAGGAAGGGTGTGCGGCCTTTTAAAACGACATACTGGCCAAGCCGGTTGGCGGGTCCACTTTTTCAGAGTTGATGTACTTCCCCAGGGCTTATGGTAGCCAGGGCTTTATCCCTTAATCGCCTTGTAGACGGCGGAAAGAGATGATGAATTAAGACATAAAAAGATAAAAACACAGTGTTATAACTTTGAACGGTTTAAATCGCGTATATTTAACATTATTTTTATTAATAATGTTAAATATACTCGATTTAAACCGTTCAAAGTTGTTTAATTGCTATGTATAGTAATCGCGAAAACCTAAGAAAATACAGTGTTATAAATTAAAAGACTCAAACATTATACAAAATTTCGAAAACTCCTTCCGCTACTTAGAGGAAGCTGTACTGTAGTGTATGGACATGAAATGTAAATGCACATTTGCAAACCTAATATTGTAATCCCCTCGGATACTCAAATTGTGATTAACTGCAGCTGACGGTGGGTGATTATTTTAAACTTCATTTAATTATGCCTGGCTGTGCTTATACTATTTTCACTATCAGCTATTAACTGTTAATAGCTAATATTAGAGGTTGACGTGGCAAGTGAGTGGGCCGCAGGACCGATAACCGTTGGAGGAGATGAGTCCTCGAATGGAGATCATGTACGAGGCAGCATAGGGCCGCATCCGGCCAGGTGGACTGACGAATTGAAGAAACTCACCGGTAGCGGCTGGATAAGAAGAACGGAAGACCGTGTGTGGTGGCGTTTCTTAGGACAGGCCTATATCCAGCAGTAGAGAGACACCGGCTGATAGTATGGTATTGGGAGCCAAATTTTCTTACGTGAACAACTATAATTCTAAGACCCCATCTGATCAATTAGGGAAGGTTTTATTATAATCAGTGCAGTTGAAATTCCATAAATAGGGCAAAAAATAGTAATCTATCTGGCCATGTGGTGTCAACCGACTTTAGAAAAGCAACACTCCATCCCCTCCGGTGCGTGTCGTAATAACTTCAAATAAATAAACAATTAAATTTTTGGGATATTTAATGGGTCCTTTTCTTTATAGCAGTAAATACCTAACTAACAATAAGCAAACGATAATCAAGAGAAAAATAATTGCATATGTCATACATTACTAGTTGTTCTTTAAAGAAATAAGGCGGCGGGCATGCATACAGACCACCCGATGATAAATAGATACTGTCGTCCGTAGACATCCGCGATACATGCCAACATCAGTCCAGAAACACAAACGTTGCGCCTCCGGATGCGCTGCCTATTTTTGCAGATTAAGGAGTGGATTGGGATAAAATGGGACGGGAAATGGACTCTGGCATATCTCACTCACTACGTAGTTTTCTCATCAGAATTTTCTTATCATTCTTTTTGTTAGTAGATCAGTCAATCTAAGTAGATTTATCAATGAAACAGCTTTTTACGTTCCTTTTTTTGTGTGACGTAACACTAACAAGCCGCAATCACACAAAAAAGACGAATCACAGTTTCGAACCCAAAAAACTTTTAACAAGAAACAGAAGGATACGGCTCGGGCATCGAACCTCGTATAACATGTCAATACCACCACTTTGCATAGGGCCTACATCATTATTTGGACCACTTTGAGAGTCTGGTTATACCATTTTAGATAAACGACGTTTTTAACTTTTGTAAAAACTTGGTTAACTTTTGTTTTATACGTTTGTTCCTCAGTGCAACATTTTAATAATATTATTAACAATAAACAAAATTTAATAATAATAATGCCATAAAGATTTATTTTGAAAAAAACTATAATTTAAGTCTGTGGCGATTATGCTTACTTTTACGATCAGATTTTTCTAGATATCTTGTGTAGGCCGTCTCGCTTCAACTGTAAACTTATTACTTATTTATTGTTTGTAATTAAAACCTTTAGTTACTATTGTATAACATGAATCTTTTATTTACCTATTTCTAAGTGTATAATTTATTGGAATAACACCATCCTATCTTTTCCCGTGGATGTCATAAAATGTGCTACTAAGGGATAACAAAGCCGTTGCTCCAAGCTCTTAGAGGTACAACACCATCTCTAAAAAAGATGGACTCGCCAACCCGCTTGCTTGGTCAGCGTGGCGTTTTAAGGCCACAAGACCATGTGCTTGAGGAGGCCCATGTCTAGCAGTGAATACTTAAAAGGGCTGATTGCATTGCATTGAACGAGCATAACATGAAATAAGTAAAAAAGGAAGAAAATGGAAAGATGTACAAAAGGCAAGCTCATCGCTATTGCCCTATTACCCTTATTGTCAGAAAAAAAAATGATTTAATTTAATTTAATTATGTACATTTATAATAAAATATAATTTAAATTCTCTTCCTGAAAATTGGACGCTGAAAATTTAAAAATTATAAAGCCTTAGTGGTCACATCAGTTGATACTTGTAGTCACCAAGCATCCTTTTTGTTTTTTGCTGACTAAAATTAATGTTTGTTTAGAATTATAACCAAATACGTTGCCACCTGGCTAATTTGGGAAACAAAACCACACTCAAAGAAACACTGGAAAAACATGAAATATTTGTTTTTTGCACAATCAACAAAAACGTGGCCAAAAACATTGATCTCGGATGAAAATAAATCCCAAACAACAATAAGCCCACCGCGACGAACCTGCGCTCCTTACAGAAAAAATACAAATGTAAAAATTTAAATTTCCTCAAGTCGGGCTATGGGAAGAATTATTGATCGCATCGTTAGTCCGTTATTCAGATTGAGTGACGTTTTCTCCTCCGAAACGGTTTTTTAGAACAATGCAAATAGAGTTTTTTGTCCCTCTCTGACGGGTTTTTAGACCACTGTGCAAATTTATTAGTATATTTGTCGGGAGATTTGAAAGGGTTGGGAATTAGACTTCCGATGTGTTCTTCAATATGTAATTAGGGTCCTTTGAATTATATTAGCTTTTTAAAATAAAAAATAATAGATTTTTCGATGTTAAACTAAAGTATTGAATTCTGTATACAACTTGTATATACTTGTGTGTATTGTATTGTGTACGAATAAATACAATACGTATATGTAATACGTAAGACGTGGCGTATAAATACACGCAGATTCTATAAAAATAAAACATTAAACCCAGTATTTTAACCAGAATTTTTATACCAAGCGTTAGTCGGGACATTTCTCTTTATATGTATAAATAGATAATTAAAAAGTATTATGAAGCCTCGTGTTAGACAGACACATCATAGTAAACTACCGAGAAATGGAAACTACATTTTAAATTTATCCTATTTCCCCGATATACGTACGTGTTTCGGTTGTGAGTGAGATAAGCCAGAGCCCATTTCCATCCTATCCTTCTTCATTTTTCCAACCCTTTCTCCAAATCCATTCCTAAATCTCTAAACAGTGTGGGATGCTCACCGGCCCGGTGGACCGACGACTTAAAAAAAATTGCCGGTGGTGGTTGGATGAAAAGAGCCGAGGATCGTGTGTGGTGGCAGTGGAGAGACATAAGCTGATGGTACGGTACGGTATAGGCAATGCATCCGTGTGCTGGGCTGATGTTGACATGTACCGCGGTGACATGTTGACATGTGGACCGTCTACTAGTCTGTCACCTTCTTCCCATGGAAAAAAGACGGAAAAGGATAAACGTTTTACATATTTTCTTCTCTCCAGGTGAATACCGTATCGGCCTCAAGTTCAACGAGCAGCATATACCGGACTCCCCGTTCAAGGTGTACATCTCGCCAGCAATCGGCGACGCTCATCTCCTCGAGGTGGCTCAGTTCCCTGACGCGGCACAGGTCGAGAAACCTGCTCAGTTCTACCTCAGGCTGAACGGTGCTAAGGGCGATTTGGATGCTAGGGTGAGTTTTGGCTTTAGAAGTTTTATATAGATTTTAAACGTGATTTAGTTAGTATTGGGTTGAATCTAAGCTTCGATTCAGCAGTAAATTTTGGAGAAACTACTTCTTTTGGTGCCATCTTCTAACGGAGTTTGGCGATCAGCACGGCTATCCTCACGCTAGACGCTGCTGTCCGGAATAAAGACTTCGTGCTCATCCCGAAGCATTCTCTACAAATTGTGAGCCAAGATGTCTTCTGCCAGGTTTAGGCGACCCTGCATTATTTATATCAGCCTATGAAGAGAATTTATTATTATTATTATAACGTCCTGCAGGGCTCAGGTCTCCACTAGGTATGACGGTTTTCGGGCCATAATCTACCACGTGGGCCCATTGCGGATTGGTAGATCACTTAATCCAGATTTTTTTTATTTCTGGATCATGCTGGTTCCCTCACGATGTTTTCTCTCACCGCCGAGCTAGTGACACCTTTTTAGACCTGCAATACACATGACATGACCAAAACATAATAATTTTCTTACTTTGTCTGTTTCGATGTCTATTCTGGGGACATTTTGCGCCTATAATATTAATAGTGATTTTATATTGCAAAAGCGGGTAATCCAGAGTACGGTACAGATTCCACAATAAGAATTGTTTAAAGAGTATTTCAAGAGGTTAGATATTCTAACCCTTTCAGAGCATGACCGTAACTAACCTGTATTGACATTGTTAAACATAGACACATGTTTGAGCGGACGAAAAAAAACGATCAAACGCGAATTAAAAATTAGACCTCGAGCGCAAAGGCTTATTTCTACAATACGTATATTTAGTAGGCGCGCGAGCTCCGTGCCAACATAAGGAATGCGGCCAGTGTTGTCACCTAATCAACGACTCGATATCGATAAATCATGTTCATGGTACTGTAATTATATTATTTTATATTATACAAAAGTACTATTAAAATTATTATTAATCTTCAATATTTTTTTGTAGGGGGAGAATGCATGCTGCATTCCCATAGCCGCTGGCCGCACTCTACTGGCCACGTTACCCCTCTCTCACAGAAGACTACCTTAAAATGTACTGCATTTCCTGCTTGCTACTTGCTTTCTGCATTGCTTTTATCGTACTTCCCCAATGTACGTACGTGTTTCGGTAGTGAGTGAAATACGCCAGAGCCCATTCCCATCCCATCCTATCCCTCCCAATTTTCCCAATCCATTCCTTAATCTGCAAAGGTAGGCAGCGCATCCGGGGCGCCCCCTCGTTTATGATTCTGGACTGATTCTGGACCGTAATCCACCAATTAATTAATTAATTAGTGGTTAATTAATTAGAAAAGCAATTAGTGGATACACATATATCAGATTTTTTTTCTGGAGCATGCGAGTTTCCTTACCATTTTTTCCTCTCACCGCCGCCTTTAGGGCGTGATAGTTGAGGGTCAATTTTTAAAATTGACTGCCAAACTGCCAGTCAGTCACTCTAGCATAAAATATAAAGATGAACAAAAGAACATCTATGGGAATTTCCTAAACCGCAAAATCAAAGATTTATCAAATCGCATCGCAAACACCTTCGGACAATGTGTCTTCCAATGAACTGGCCGGCGGGGTCAATATGATTTATCGTGTGAACATGACGGTGGAGCGACGCAGTCATATAGTGATTTATGATAGATGAACCAGGGTGCGTAGGTATGTATGCATTGTTGGGTTTCAGGGAAGTGCATTTGAAGGGAAGGGAAGGGAAAATGTTTTAAAATTGTATGCTCTCACGGGTATTTCGGATAAAGATGTGATAATTAATAATATAAATAATTCATTTATTTCAAACTATTTCAGTCGATATTCAAAGTTAGTAACAGTTTTTTTAGTACTTATTTATAGGGTTTATTAATTTATTTTTCTAAATTCTAGGCACGTCACCATCGCCCGCCACGTCTATAATATACGTAAAACTAACCTATAATAGAAAGATTTCTTTATTGAATATCAATAGATTCAGATGGAGTCCTAAGATGGCTTACACACACATATTGGAAAACATTCGTAATGCTTAAATAAAATATTATTCGCTTTGTTACAAAAAGTCACATATTTGATCTCACGTACAGGTATTTAATGAACACCAATTTTGGACAACGCTTTTATTTATTGTACTAGCTGTGCCCGGCATACGTTGTATGCCCGTCAATTTTTTTGCAGTATATAGCCTATGTCCATCTGGAATAATGTACTTTTCAAACGGTGAAAGATTTTTTTAAAACGGATTAGTACTTTCGGAGATTACCTCCTACAATTTAAACTTACAAACTTTACCTCTTTATAATGTTAGTGTAGATAAGAAAAGTAGCACAAACATTTAATAGCTAAGATATATTATTATCTATTCTAAAATGTAATTTCCAAATCTGGGATCAATTAACTTAATTAAAATTTTCTAATCATTAATCTTCCTATTACATTCGTGCTCGGCGGGAATAAGTTGAATTTTAAATAAAGAACGTCTTATTAAATCACTTTGAGTTATTAATCACTTAAATCAATTAAGTCACTTTGAATCTACAATAAGATATTTTTAAATTTTCACGTTTTGTAAACATTTTATATTCTATTTCGGCGTATTATAAAGGTATTTGTTTACCTTTTACTCGACGTATCTGCATGGATTACCCACACCAGCAGTGGTGACGAGTTCACTGAAGAGGCGGATAGTCCGGTACGGGAACTCCGAACAGTTTTATCAACTACCCACATTTGATCTTCACATTGGGAGTGGCCGCAACACATTGCACTGAGTGTCCGCGGACGTACTCGATATTCGGCAGTAAATCGCAAGTTTAAATTTATTATACGCGTTCAGTACCCGATTTAGAATATAAAATGAAATTGAAATCTTTCAATACTCTATCTATAGCTTCAGAGAAATTGATTTCAGCAATAAACTGATATCTCAATTATTCAAAGGGACAACATAAACGTTAAACATTTGAACGAGAAATAATTAAATGTGCGGCGAACATACTGAATTGACATACTGCAGGACATGGGCCTCCTCGTGCACTCTTTCAGAGGCGGTCAATTCCTCAGCGCTCGTGGTATCGGCTTTGTTTCCCCTTAGTCGCACGACGCGGGAAGAGGTGAGATTTAAAATAATTTTTGTGTTATTCAAAAATAGATTGTTTTTTATCATGATTTGGTACTCATTTTAAATACAAGCCCTTTTATACTGTACACTTATTCCCGTTATGTACAGATATTTAGTATAGTATTTTATTCAATACCAACAGTAAACAAAACACTTCTTAAAATTTTTATATAAATTTCTTAATATATAAATGCATTAAAAAAAACAATGTATTCTCATCACACCCACTGCACAGTGTGTCCCACCCCAATTTCGCTAGCCAAAAAATGTAATAAAACTGACTGACCGCACGTGATCACCCTCACGAGCGGGGATAAATCTCGCACATGTTTAATATTTTATAACAGTGTGTCGACGCGATGAATACTGACAAAAGTTTCCGAGATGCGGCATAAAAATTAATATGGGGCAACTTGGTCGAAGTTTTTTCACGCATTTTTTCCATAGAATTTCGTTTTGTATTAGTTGCGTTGTGAATGTTATTTTTGTTTAAATACATGATATTACATATAAAATGGAGGAAATGGATTAATTCTAACTTCTCCAAGATATTATTGTAACAAAATATCGTTTAAAATAATATACAAAATGGGATACTATCTACCGATGTCGGTAGATATTATCCCGGACACATTAATGATATTATTTTTTCCACATAATACATAAATTTTGTAGTCTTTTGTAGGTTTTTTATCGTCCACTGTTGGATATGGATCTCCTAATGCATCTTGTTTTGTGTATGAGAAATGTATGGCGATAAAACGCCACGCTGACCAAGCGAGCTGGCGAGTCCACACATTTAGAGATGGTGTAGTTCCTCAGGGCTTGTGGTAGCGGCTTTGTTATCCCTTAGCCGCCTTCTATGACTCCTGTAGGAACAGATGGGATGGTGAAATTCTAAACTATAATGTTTGCATTGTCCTGAACAATCTCGTCACTTGCATATATGCTATGTTACTTACTTTGCTTTCAGGTAATAGCCCCATCCGGCAAGACTGACGACTGCTTCATCCAGAACATCGACGGCGATCAGTACTCCATCAGGTTTATGCCTCACGAGAATGGAGTCCACAACATCAACGTGAAGTTCAACGGAGTGCACATCCCGGCGTCTCCGCTCAGGATCAAGGTCGGCAAGGACGATGCAGATCCCGCTGCTGTACACGCTCATGGTCCTGGTTTGGGAGCTGTCAAGACTGGTATGTTTTTCCATTCTTGTGGCAGTGTCAAGTTTTCTTTTCTTAAGGTTTTCTTTCTTTTCTTTTTCCGTCGGTCGCGTCAGTAGCGACAGACGCGCGCGGCTGTCAAATAATGGGACGTTGGTAGAATTCAACCTTTGGGCGCACTAGTCTGGCCCCGTTGCCACTCTCTCCCAGAAGACTACCGTGGAATGTACTGCATTTCTCAAATTATCCTTTTCCTCTAATGTACATATATGTCTTTCAGTAGTAAGTGAAATATATCCACATTCCCATTACATCCTATCCTATCTCTCGCCATTTTTCCAAACCTCCCTCCAAATTCATTCCTTTAAATCTCCAAAGGTAGACGTCGCATCTGGGGGCATGCCAACGTTGGTCACTCTGGACTTGTGTTGGCATGTATCGAAGATGTCCGTGAGCGATATTTTCCATTTACCACAACTTAGACTGTCTGCTCGTCTTCCGCTTTCATTCCATAAAAAAATAACAATATAAGAATTTGGAAGGAGTTAAGAAAGAAAGCGTTGGGAAGAACACTCAGAATTCCGCAGAATTATGGCAAAAGCGCGTTATATTTCCGATGCGCTCTTTCTTGACTCTCTACATTTTTTTATAGACTAGATAACGGACTAGCGGGCGGTACACATGATCGTAAGTAGTCATTTAAGGCAACATCGTAAGGCAACATCAGGGGGCTTGCAGGCCTTGCAGAATTCTGTTCACAGGCTCTCTTAAAGATCCCGATGTCGTAGCGCAACGAAAAATCACGGCTGGCAGTTCATTCTACAACTTTCGGGTTCGCGGTGTAAAGTGTCTTTTTGACCGCACTCTGTACGCAGCGACTCTATATCAAGGAAGTTAGACTTAGTTATTAGATGTTGTTAGAGTCTTCTACGTAAATATTTAATCAATTTACGGTAAATAGCAATTCTGTGTTGTAAACAGGTGCAAAAACGGATCTGATCATCGACACGTGCAGCGCGGGCGCGGGCATCCTCGCCGTCACCATGGACGGGCCCTCTCGGGTCGCCATGGACTGCACTGAAGTAGAGGAGGGCTACAAGGTGAGCTTGTCTAACTTTGTGATTACTGGATGTCATTTCTTTATTTATTGTTCCCATTACTTCCATGTAGTAGGTAATCGCATCACATACATCTAACGGCTTTTTCTTTGCGTTATTTTTGAATTTTGCCAAAGCTAAATGATACCATTAAAATAAGTCACGTTAAATTCATACAAAAAAAATGACTTGAAAATTAAATTTCGACTCGTTTTGGACCTTTGGACTTTACGGTGTATATTCAATATGCCAAGTTTTGCTAAAATTCGTCGAGTGGTTTTCGTGCGATGCGCATTGAGACAAATATTAAATTTTCGAACAATGTTTTTATGTAATCAGTACTATTAATTCATAGTTATACACATATCTTTGTTACGATTTTGTTATACCCTATGTATATGTTATATCTATAGATTTTATTCATGAAAATAGAATAGATGTTTGTGATTAATATAATTTACAAAACTTGACTTGTACAGATTCAAAGTTCTATAACTTTGACTTTTACAGAAGCTGAATGTCTTAGCTTATTCCAAGAATTTAGGGAAGTACCGCTCGAAGACTAACTAAAATCTAAAATCAAGGTACTCTCGGAGTATCTTCAGCCAGTAATCACAAAATAAATATAAACTCAAAAGTATGAGCATGAACAGAGTACGAACTCTAGGCTGCCATTTAATACAAGTTTGTTTTACTTTTCCTCATCACTACGTGAGTATCACTAGATACTCTTAATGTTATCGTTAATTAAAGGTTTGTATCGTAATCAGACTATGAAGTCTCACTGCAGAACACAACCTTCCTCTTGTAAACACTGAAACCTCAAAACGCCGCACTTGCCATTGCGAGTTGGCAGCTCTACTCTTGTTCAGCACATGTACGGTGCTGAGAGGTGGCCCACATCCTTAGTTCTGAATTTTGAAAATGGGAGTTATTACAACTAAAATACTTTTCAATACTTGTTCGATCAGGTTCGCTACACGCCGCTGGCGCCCGGCTTCTACTACATGAGCATCAAGTACAACGGCGCTCACATCGTCGGATCACCATTTAAGATCGATGCCACCGGTAAAACCTTTAAATACTTTACATACATACATTTTTTTCTTCACTTATGGCAGCGGTGCAATTAGCACATTCTATCGGTGTCAAGTTTTCTTTTAAACAATTTTAAAGTCTTAAACGAATCCTGTCAATGTCCAGTCCCGTTGAAGTAAGTCAGGAATCGCTCAGTAAAGCGATAATAGGTTTACTGAGGACAGAAGAGAACTCCTTGAAAACACACGAAAAACGCAGTCCCACGCTTTTATTTGATTGTCACAAACACCACGCACGAAAAACATTTTGAAGTTTAATAAACTGTCACTATTAAATCACAAAATGCCTAATACACACTTTTTACAATAATAAAACAAAAACCTTAAACCTTACTTACATATCTGACTGGACCTGGATCACAATGGTTGGTAATGACTAATGTAAAAGTGACTATTGTTGACACTTCGAGAGCTCGTGCGCTAACTCAGCGCTAATGAACGTTAAGAACCTAAACGATGACTATTTTAGATAAGTTCAAGGGTGACCATCAAATGTTAAAAAATGAAATATAACGTTCACGAGCGTTTAACGCTCAAATCTTAAAACTTCATGAGCGTTTTGTTAGCACTCAGCGGCGAACGTTTAATTCTATAACACTAAAATTTAATCAATGAAATCAGCGTTTAATCTGAATAAAGGCTTTGTGCACGACAGAATAGTGAATGCGTAGTGCAAGTACAGTACCCATGCATATGTGTAAATAAACTCAGTGCGCGTAGTACGTATGTGCTGACATCGCACATTTCGGAGGGAAAAGA
Source organism: Sesia apiformis (assembly GCA_914767545.1). NCBI lineage: Eukaryota > Metazoa > Arthropoda > Insecta > Lepidoptera > Sesiidae > Sesia > Sesia apiformis. The sequence goes on along the minus strand of OU611972.1, from coordinate 9,326,660 downwards.
GTCGTCCAAACAGGGTTTGAACATCTTCAAAGTCTCTCTGTCTCTCTGTCTATATAAAGTTAAATAAAGAACTTCAGCACGCAATAGAATATGTGTGTTTGCTTTTAACTGTGTCAATTTCTAAGCACTGTGGTTTATGGTTGACTACAGTCACACTATGACGATTATAAATTCAATTCATCATAAAAAAAAATATTTTATTCGCAGGTGAGAATCTCGCCGAAATTGGTGCGCAGGAAACCTCATCAGTAACAGTAGAAACAGTATCGAAGGTGGCGAAGGCTAGTCAGAAGCAGGGCCCGGTGTTGCCGCACTTCAAGTCGGACGCCTCGAAGGTCACCAGTAAGGGCATGGGCCTTAAGAAGGCCTACCTTAACAAGCATAACCAATTCACGGTTCATGCTGGCGATGCTGGTTAGTTCTAGCTTTTTTCAATCTTCTTGTTATAATGCTTTCAACTATTTGACAAACTATCTTTGCTGCCCTCAAAAGTTTTTTCTACATGGCTTTAAGAATAAACTAAATTATCAAATTCAATACGGGATATTCCACGTATTATTATTATTATTAAAAAAATAATAATTAATTGTAACTATTTAATAAATTACCATAAGTGATATTCCACGTATTGAATTTGGTAATTTATTGTATGTGTTTGGAGTAAGGTTTATTAAAGAACATCTTAATTTAAAAAAAATCTAATTGACAAGACTTACTGCAATATAAACCTAATAATGCTCTACTTACTGTCAAGAGCTCATCTACCTCTTCTGATAAACTCTACCTCAAACTGACAAGAGCTTTTAGGGGGCAGTTTTAGACACTGACTTGGCTTATTCGTCCACTGATTTTTGGTACCGGTTTTGTTAATTATTTTGTAAAAAAATTGTGTTGACTTTGTTACTGACCGTAATAGATGGATGGACGTAATAGACTCATTTTTATATTCTGTTTACAAACTATATTTGTTCCTTACTATATTCTGTTCCTCAAATAATGAAGTTTGAATTGAATACAATTAGGTAGTTCTACCGACAAAAATGATTTTTTACACGAAAGAAGATTTTGTGTATGTGCTAGATGATTTTACAAGGCGCTTGGAATATACTACTAAAATATCGTGTAAGATTATGTAAAAATTCATAATCTTTTTAAGGCTCGTAGATTTGTTACGCTTGAGTCGAATGGCGAAAATATCAAATTTAGCGCTTAGACTAAAGCGCACGAGTAGATACAATTACGGTCATTGACATGAGGTCAGCCAAGACTGCACGGTAAAGAGATTTATTTACCATAAGCGAAAACAGCAGATAATTTATTTGCTCGTGGCGCGCGCTTTAGTTGTGCATAGTTTAATCCAATTCGAATTTGAACATTGGCCGTCAGGTCTGCATAAGTTACAGGATTTCTAGGCAAGGAAACATATCTTTAACGCTGACTATGCCCACTCTCGGATGTTTGTGAGCCACGACTTTTATCTTCACACTACCTGTCATTTCCTTTTTTCCTATATCAAAGTGACTCGGAGAATTTCAGTGACCTTAGGAATTGTTAGGTTCCCAGAATTGCGGTTTCGCTGTCACTCGCGCTTGATTCACAAGTTGGTTTAAATCTAGGAATTTTTATCAATGGAATCTGGCGGATATGTCTTAAATCGTGCATTTATCGAAATTCAACATATCCAAATATATATTGATATTTCCTACTCCTTATCCTTCCCACTCAATTCCTAAATCTCTGAATGTAGGTGACATTGTCACTAACACCCTAACATTGTCATTCTGGCTTCCGTATACACTAACAATCGGATTTATCATCTATTCGCCTGGCACCCTCTTTTTATTAAACAAAAATATCAGATACGTCACTGCCATATTAGAAAACGGTTTGAAACTAATCACCAGATTATCAATTAATCGTTAATATTCAACCACCCCATAAAATGCCATAATTTATAAAAAATCAGTGTCGACAAATCGCCCATAAGTCAAGAGGGTAGGTAACTTACTAAGCAGAGAGGTTGACCTGTTCGATGATAGTTAAAATAAATTTAGGCAATTTAATCTAACTTTCTTATTAACTTCTATTTATTTTAAATTAAAATTAAACCGTTTTAATTTTTGTTTTTAGCTGTGTTCACTTTTAAGTCATGTTGCTGTCGTCTTTAAGTAGAGAGACATTTATATAATTAACACTTGCATGCAACTCTAACATGTATACGACGTATTGTATACATACATATACGATGTAGGCTCTGTTGGTAACCTTTAATAAATAAATAATTTGTCTCTTTCGTTTTATCAATATTTTAAACCTTTCCAAAGGTAACAATATCCTGTACGTCGGTATCCACGGCCCTAAAGGGCCCTGCGACGAAGTTCAACTCAAGCACAAGGGCAAGAACAACTACGAGTGCTCGTACGTGATCCGGGACAGGGGCGAGTACCTCGTCCTCGTGAAGTGGGGGGACGAACACATCCCCGGCTCCCCCTACAAGGTCGAGGTCTAAGCAACAGTTGGATTGATGGCAGTGTGTAAGGAATCGTTATTTTTAATTTAGATATTTTCAAAATTCTCGTAATTTGTTTCGTATAAATTCCTACGGTTAGAAGGTTATTTGATTTAAACGCTATTTTTACGTTATATAATATATCATTTTAATCATTAAGAAAACTTTTGGTTTCAAAAGATACCATAAAAATGTTTAATCTTACGTATGGCGTTTAAGTTAAATAACCTTTGATTTGCATAATGGTAGTCGGTGATTCTTCAGAACTATGCATAAATCCATCGCTTGAGTTACTTGAAAATAGTTTTTAACGATAAGAATTTTATTTAGTAGACAAATTTATTAATTATGGGGGGCGACCATCCACTTGGATTTCCAATTTATTCTATCAAATGGAAAATTTTGTGTACGTTAAATACGTACACAAAATTTTCCACAGTAACAGTTTTTTTTTCTTGTAACAGTCTTTGTCCATTTGGATTCCTAATTACTTCGACCCGACGATTACTTTTCTACTTATTTTTTCAAAAATAACAACAATAACAATGGACACCAGAAATGATTACCAAATTATAAAAAATATATATTAATTATAATTAAAGCTCCATTACCACAACCTTCTCTGGTCAATATCATGTACATCAATATTGTTTCATATTGTTAGTGATTGATTATGATTGCTGATGTTACTTTTAACACATAAAAATTTGAAAATATTCTTTACCGAGCCTCTGACAAAAGCCATTTTCAATGAACTTATCTATAGATAATTTTGAAGAATTATCAGTTGCACAACAGTTTAAGAGTATTTCTAGTCCAGAATCAGACTTATGTTCTGTACGCGCTGACATCTTTTTTATTTCTATAGATTGTAAATCATTATATAGGTTTTTAGGATTACGGAAAGGTTGTGTATTGTGTTTCATTCAGTTGATAAAATCTGCTTTTTTAGATTGATGTAGGTCTTCAAAATAATGATCTCCTGTTTTACCTTTAGTTATGACATCAGCTTGACCTTTTCGTGATCTACAAATGTGTTAGATGTGTTTTATTGTTCCTTTGTTGTTAAATTTAAAAGAGTCTCCCACATTTTAGCATTTGATTCTAACCAAATTTATTCTTAAGCTCGTATTCACTGTAAATCTTATTATATTTTATATGTTTCTCATTTAGTAATTAGGGCGACTAAATGACAATACATATAAAATATCTATATTAAAAAAATATTCCCTAATTTTTAATTTCAGTGAAGACGCAATTATTTTTACAAAAAAATTATATTTTTTTTTATTATTGTTTGCTATAATGTTCTTTTACAACTTTTTCTTTAAAAGTTTAAATGTATAAAGGACTCGAAAATTCATCTTATTTTTCCATTTAGACTGCGACAAACGACAAATTTGATATCAGCTTCTTTTAATCCAAACTAACTTTTTTATTAGAAATCTGTCTCGTGTCAGCAGCCTTTATATTAATAATAATTGCGTCTTTTATTTATCTTGTTAAGTATATTAATAATGTATTTGCTTTGTATGGTTTGTGTTGTATGAATATTACCTACGTATGTAGAAGAAACCCGTTTATTGTAAATACCTATTATAAGTATTTAAATACATACTATTTTGCGACTGTTAACTTAATAAAGGAAAACTTTTATTTATTTCTTTCATTTAATCCTTCTAATTTCAGAGCTTTGATGGGGAGTTTAAAATAAAATACAGAAAATGTAATTCTTGGCATAGTTGTAATTAATTTTTAATCGATTTTAAGTAACAAAAAAAATGATTTCGTTCATCTTCATCTATAATCTTAACCGATAACGCTAAACGAAGCGAAACTAAACGAAATTACTTACAAAAATATGTATTTTAACCAAAATAATTATACACTTAACTAAAAAAAAAAATCAAATTACAATATCACATGTCTACTTACAATAGAGAGATATTGGCGATTTTTCGTTTCAAATCCAATGAAAACAAAATCTATACGTGTTGATTCATGACCATGTAACTATACAATAAAGAGTGCGCGCTTAACGAATTCGGAAGATACAAATATTGCCGTATAATTACTTAAAAAAGTACCACATTTGTACAAGAACTTAAAAACATTTACATTTGGCTAGATTTTGTGATAGGACCTATAAGAGTGATCCCTCAGGGAATCCATTTTCTATTCACAATTAACCACAACCTAACAATTTTAAACTTAAATAGCAAATCAATTTTGAAGAACAAAATTCCTCCAAAAATATTCCTCTCGCCCCGACATCTCCTATCACAATTCATCAATACACACGTGTGTGGAAATTAACAACTCGTATACTTCAAACTAGTCTTATATTAAAGGCTTCCTCACATTATTTAGTGATTGGCAGAAATACAATTTCCGTAAAGCATTTTGAACCGAGCGTTCCAACGATTACAAACTTCTTATTTTGGGGGTCGTAAACGACTTATTACGGTGATTTTATGGTTCATTTTTTCCTTGCTCCAACTGAATGGTTAAGTTTCTTCTACAACGTTATATTTGCGGTTGGCGGTACCTGACTTTAGTTTAATTGTTTGAGAACGAAGTGCAAAGGAGTTTGTATTTGTGCGAGCGCTCGATTGGTCGATACTTTAGTAGCTACTAACGCTTCATCTTCAATGAAACTTTCTAACATTTCGATCTTGTAGAAAATGCAACGAAATTGACTTTATTTCGGTTGTAGTCGCTTTTCTGTGACTTTCTGTGACACACTGTTTCTGTTTCTGTGACCTTTTAAAAATCAGACGTTAAAGCAATTTTCACTTTAAACAGAATTTTGAAACAACAAAATTTTCAGTTAGGAAATCTCAAGTGAAGTGCGTAAGTGCGTATCGACAATAAGGTCCCTTTTGTCAGATAACGTCACATATCATCAGCAGCAACGACATCACCACGCGTATCGAATGTGAGTTCGCCAAAGATAATTTCAACTGAACAAAATTGCCATTCGTTAAGTACTTTGAAAATAATTTGAAATTCCTGTCACTTACCAGAAGAAACAATCTTACGGCTAATATAATTGAGCATAAGCACTTTAAGACTAAATTATATAAAAAAACGTGTCAATAAATTTCAAGGTTTCTCAAAATCGTTATTTACAAAATATTTACAAAAAGTGAGCCTTTTAGTCGAATGAGAAAAAGCGAATTTGGCCACCCGTGTTGATGTATTTTACAAAAAAAATATATATACATAGAAAATATATTCGACCTTCTGAATCACTTAAAAATAATTAATGAAGGTTTCTTTGTGAAAACAGATCAAGATCCGAGGGAAGAACACATTTTCTATGATCGAAAGGAAGATATGATTTAAGTTGTGCGACAGATATAATGCTAAGTAATATGAATTACATATATGAACTAAATAGGAACTGAGTGCATGTGTGATGTTAAAGAGATCTGTGTTCAAGTAGGGCGTGGGTGCATCCCAAACGTATACGACAAAAATGCAACAGAAGTAAGAATCTTAACGCGTGATTTCAAGACGAATACATTCAATAACGTGACTATTTGTATGTATCTGTATGAGGAACTTTCAATTTTACGATTGTTTATACTCTATGTTCATTTAAATAAATCAGTGTAAATTAAATGTGTAAGTGAAAACGTGACTTTAAAGCATTCTTTGTTTAAAAAGAGTAAAATTACTGGGCACAGTGTCGGAGCACCGAATACTTCCATTGTAAAATTATACAAAATTGTACACATTTTCAAGGTACAGAAAAAAATGTAATTAGGCCATATTTGCTTATAAATCTTGCTATTATGGTTCAGATTGATTTATTGTAAACCAGGTAGTAGCGGATTATTGACCATCTGTTCAGTTCAGTAACGTAAAAAATTTTGCCTTTAAAATGTCTTAAATTGACGATCAAGTATCCCGTCCGACGGTCAATTGTCGGGAATCTGCTTTGAAGAAAATTGATCGATAAATTGTGATATCATGCGAATATTTCATTTGAAATCACATTTTATACGCAGTACATTTGTTCTAACCACAAAAATTCAGAGTATTTTATACACGATATCAATTTAAATCTAAAAACATGGAGTCGCCTATGAGCGACAAAACGATTTTCGTATTTGATACATTCATAATACCACTGTCATGAGAACGAGATTCTAAACATTTTTATAATATTTCGTTATTTTTATATACTAATAATACCATCGTAAGTACTAAACGTAGGCTAGCTAAGAGTAAACGGCAAGGAGACATTACTGTTTGTCTTTGTGAGCTAGAGAGTGGGGTAAGAGATGTTCAGCGGGTAATAAAGCCGCCGAGGGCTGGTGTGCGTAATTCCTTATTTGGTGTAGCGATATCAGTTGATTTGGGAAGGAATTTGGCTGTTGTTTCCCTTGTTGGAAGTGCAGGGGGTCGTACAGATACGGCCGCGTCGGCAGAGCACTGTGATGAGATAGCCCATTCAAATGTGGAGCCATCGAGTTGATGGGAGTGAAGGCTGAATTCGCCGCGGACGAAACTGGGGGTTGAAGTGACCGCTCGTCCTGACTCTCGTGTTGGGCAAATAGAGCTCTTTGCTGTTGCAAATGTTGCTCGTGATGGTCATCACTCTCGCGCTGCTGATGATACCCTCCTTCATCTGACATGTGCGCCGCCGAGTCTGGGCTAACTTTCGGCCAGTATGGATGTTCGGCAAAAGGCGTCGCTGTTGGCGCAGCCGCAGCTAAAGACCTATTCAATCCACTCAATCCTAAAGCCGAAATAGGCGGTCGCTTGTCAGCCCTTTCCGCGTGCTTGTTCATGTGTTTACTTAAATATGTCTCTTGCGTGTAACTCTTGCCACAGTACTGGCAGATGTGCGTCTTCAGATGCTTCGACTCTTTGTGCTTGGGAATGTGTTCCAACAGATCCTTTTCGTGGGTAAAGCATTTGTAGCACGAGTTACATTTGAAGGGCTTGTCTGTTTGGTGGCAACGGCTGTGGCTCTGAAGATTAGAGAGTTGGGAGAAGGCCTTGGTGCATCCGATTTGAGTGCATCGGTAGGGCTTGTCGCCAGTGTGCGTTCGGATATGCTGTTGCAAGTGTGATAGCTGGGTGAACTTCCTCTGACAAATTTCGCAGCGATAAGGCTTAATGCCGAGGTGGATACGGGAGTGTTGCGCGAGGTATGAGGAATTAGCGAACGCCTTCGGACACTGGGTGCAGCGGTAGGGTTTCGCCTCACGTAGGTGGATTTGCGTATGAAGCTGTAAGTCCGCTTTTGAGCCAAACACCTGAAATCAAGAGAAAAAATTATAAGTTAATAAATTAGCTGTTAATAGTTAGAATAATTAGGGTGATGATTTGAAGATACGTTCTTTTGAAACACATTTATTTGCTTTGGATAAATAATGAGTAGGTACTTCTTTAAAAATAACATATAAACCATGCATGTTACAACACATGACAACATTAATATACTAAACATTGCACGCGTTCTACAACAAACGCCCTACTCTTATCCTAAAACGTTTTCATAAAATTCGTCATCAGAAAGTGAATTATGCCCTTGAACGACATCCGCGGGCAGCCGGAACAAATTACTGTTCTCGGCGAAACAAACGATGACTCTTTTTTATTTGCCCAGGAGACGTAGCCGGCAATAAAGGCAGGATGCCGCTTCACGGCGTTTTTCACGCGGCTCGATTAGTACACACTTCCTCAAGATTTATCTTAGATATCTCGGTGCAGGTTCGGCACGAATTTCGGTGTCCAATGACTTCACCAAATGTCTTTGCCTACACGTGCCATTAAAGTACGTCCATTGTAATGCCGGCACTCTTCGCACATTCAAAAGACTGTTTCGGTACACCATTGATACTCATTGTGATATTCCAAATTAGTTTCTAAGTTAAAACCGACGCGTCATCCTAACCGATACGTGTTATTCAGTGAGCAACAATGAAACTGTGGACCACGTTCCTTCGGGCACCGAAATCTATTGCTGGCGAAACACGACTCAATCTCAGCAGCAGACCAATTTGACGATACTAATCAAAATGATACTGATCTTAAGAAGAAAGCAAATAGAGTTCAAATTGCGTCATCTATTGCTGATGTACACGGCCGGATTCTGCCTAACAATGGACGCGCTTAAAACATCTATTAAACTGTTTCCAGTGTAAATAAATCTGGACTTTAATAGGACATTGATAGAGATGATAATGGAGATTTAAAATACGCTTCGTCCGATGGTAATGGTATAGGATTCGGTAGCACGTTGCATGACTTGTCAGAAAATGTGAGACACGAACGCGATTGGTCACAGTCGGAACATAATTAAAGTTTGGAGCACTACTTAATGGTACGAGGCTGGAAATTCGAAGTGGTGGCTGACTTTTAATAGGAGTTCGTGAAGGATCGATTCACCGCTCAGGAATCTGTTTTAAATTGATGTATTGTATAGCACCTTCCGCTATCCCGAACGCCAACTCCAGAATCACATACCACGATGAAAATGAAAATCTAAGAGAAACTAATGTGCACGAACAAAAAACGGCTAAAGCACCAACAAAAGACAACATTGAACAAAACAAATTGTATGTCTAATGGGATTAGTGAATTATGGATGCACACAGAAGACCTAATTGTATTGAGGGAGACAAAAAAACACAAAAAAAAAGCGTGAACGTCAGAGCAAGGTTGTACAAAAACGACGGAACAAGAACAAAAGGAGGAAAATTGATAAAGGAAACAAGTGCCAAACGTAGCATCACATGGTAACAGGCTGACGATTAAAGACAGTCTTAGAAGGTCGAAATAATCAGCTCCGTGATTTAGTGGAGCTATTTTTGAATTTTCATTTATATTCATGTTAACACTTGATATTCTAAGTGTAATAGAATAATTATAATTTTAGCAAGTTTAGAGAGGTAAGAAACATTTGCGATTATTGTAATAAAGGTGCATACAAACTAATGCATTCATTTGTAACAAAACGTCGAGCACTTTCTGATTAAGACAGTTTACTATTGAGCATCAAACGCTTGCGATGAGATTGTCGATTCCAACATTTACTTTTGCATTTATGCAGACCGTTACATGGAAGCGTTATGGTCATTCAAACATTTACTTGTACTAGTAATGCAAAGTTTTATGGAACTCGATTCTGCTTTTAGAATTTGTATTTCGACTTGTTGGGTGTGAGCGTTTACTTTGTAATGTCAATTGTTTAGACGTTGCATTACACAGAAATTGAGCGTTACGAGCGTTCGAACAAATCCTATGCACCTCATTATTAAACTCTTCAATAGGCAACTGGGTGGCTTCGGCTGTAAATACAACTTTGTAAAACAAATCTTGTACCTTCAGTTAGAGCAACAAATATGAACCTTAAAATCAATGCAATAACTCGTTCACGAACGCAAATAAAATTTGTAATCAGAATCGTAATTCTCTGGAAAGTTGCATTACACAGAAATGCTCATGTTTGTACGCACCCTTTAAGATTACAAATGCTAGTACATTTTTGCTGGTTTAGTTTTTGCTGATATAACTGATATAAGTAGCACTGATATAATGTAGTAGCAGACAGTGAGAGTTCTTGTTTGATAGCACGAGTTTACTTCAATTTTTATTTCTCCAACAGCCGATCTGTGATTGAATCTAATTATTACATATTTGTTTTTAGTACGTTTTTACATATTTTTAGTATACATCTCAAGCCCAAAAGGTTTTTCTTTCTTTTTTTTTCAAAAAAGGCGACAGACGAGCATACAGTCCACCCGATGGTAAGTGGATACTGTCGCCCATAGACATCCGCGATACATGTCAACATCATCAGTGCAGAATGACAAATGTTGGCACGCCCACAGATGCGCTGCTTAACTTTGCAGATTAAGGAATGGAGTGGGAAAATGGGTAGGCATAGGGTGGGATGGGAATGGGCTCTGGCATACGTACATTGATAAAATAGGAAACATTTCAACATTCAAGTACATTTCAAGGTAGTCTTCTATGAGAGAGGGGTAACGGTGCCAGTTGAGTGCGCCCAGCGGCTGTGGGAACGCAGCATGCACTCTCCCTCTACATGGAAGAGTTACATGGTTGCCTGGAAGAGGTTGCTTTAGCAATAAGGCCTACCTTTTTTATACCTATTTATGTGTCACTTTCACTATATTCTTTGGTGTGCAATTAAATGTACTTACTAATCTAATCCAAAATTGGATTCAATCACAGAAAAAGTTTATAGAGAGGATTTTTTTTGCTATCATATCTTATAGTTTGTTTTCAAGTACCCACGGTGTTAAAAACTTGTTTCAGTCTTCTTATAGCTTCTTTGTATTTGCCTTGCTTTGATTCTAACTAAAGCAAGGCAATGTCAATCAGATCAGATTGCACAATCAGTCAGATTGCACAGATTGACAATCAGTCAGATTGGACAGATTGTCAATCAGATTGAGATTGATATTCCGTCAGTAGACATAGTAAATGTCACAGAATACATTCGCGCGCGCTACGTTCGTACGATTAGACCTGTGTCGTGGTTACGTATTTTTTTCGTAACTACCTACAAAGTATGTTTTATGTAATTAATATTTATTGGATACGTATTGGATGACGTGAATGTCTTTCCAACAGACGACGGCAGGGTGGCTGATTGATTTTTTGAACTACCCTTAATTTTGGATCGCGGTGCAATACTTCTCTGCTGTGCGCACACATTCTTTAGTTGCACTCGAAGTTCTTTTTTTATGATAGAAACTGGTCCGAGAATCAAATCGTTTATTTTATTCATTAATTCTTTACGAGTTTGTTTATATGGAAATATACCACTTAAACAATCTACATCATAACAGATTTAATGCTTTTGAGACCACCTGCAATTTAGATGATTCTATTTTATGACTACCATTGACTATTTGCATTTCTGGCTAACTCATACTAACCCGCTTTTTACACCGTGCAGTAAGTCAGGTACATGAAAACGAGCTATAAGTTTAAATAAGAGATAGATAGTATTGCCGCGTTGAATTTGCATGGACTATTCCAGCTGGACTATGACCAGTATATCTCTCGGATTCTAAGACTGTCTTAAAGCCCAGATATCGAACCACGAACCTCATGGTCGGAGTTCTCCAGCATACCCCATTCGACAGGGTCACCGGCACCCCTCGGTACCCGAAACTCTGTTGGGTCTGATATCGTCTTTTTTCGTCCACGCCTATCTCCTCCGGGGACCTGGTCAATTTTTCTATTTAAATTTTGGATCGCCAATTAGCACCTACCTGGATTTTGTATTATGTAAAATTTGTAACCTTGAAGAATTTCCACTAAATCGCGTTTGGATAAGAAATATTAGCATGAAATTAAAAATTTAACACTACGATGTTAACAGTTGCAAATAAATAAAATGTCATATTTTTTGGAATGCCAATTAAGAACAAACTAAGGCAGCCTGCTCAAGAACGTGTGAGTGTTTAAAATTTTGCTATTAGTCGTAATAGCAACGATCGGCATAGCATGACTACACATGTGTGTGTGTGTCTCGCTCGTGTAACTGACACTTAGTCGACGTTATTTATATCTGTACCTACTATGAAATAGTAGTCCATGACCATCTATTTCTATAAAAATGAATGTTTCTTTGTTTGTCTCGTATGCGTTCCTATACCATTCATCCGATTGCGGTGAAACTTTGGTGAGTTGCTGTGCGCGTGCCCGCGAAGGTTTCTGAATTAGTACCTACTTGAAGACCACGCGATCGAAGTCGCGGGCAACAGCTAGTATGATATAGAAAGTCATGAATGTTATTTCAACTTATCACTTCTTATTCCTTGTAATTTCAACTTCAACAAGGCAGGGCCGGATCCAGCGCGTCTAGCGTGCTACTGGCCAGAAAATCTACAGCGGTCCTTTAAGGGCAGCGTTTTTTGCGCGTAAGGAATGGATTGTGAGCAAGAGTTGGGAAAATGGGAAAGGGTAAGATAGAATGGGATGGGAATGGGCTCTGCATATCTGACCGAAACATGTACCGTACATTGGGGAAATACGATAAAGTAGGAAATGCAGTCCATTTTAAGGTAATATTCTGTGAGAGAGGGGTGAGAGGTGAGCCACGTGATCCACGCTGGCCAGCGGGTCGGTGATTCCACTCTTTTAGAGGTGGTATAGTCCCTCAGGGCTTATGGTACGTAACGACAAACGTAAACAGCAATGGGTGCAGTGATACGAGACTTTATTGATTCGCAAAGCCCAATTTAATTTTATTTTATTTACACTTCATTGCATAATATCGTACAAAAGGCGAGCTTAATGCCTTGAGATATTCTCTACCAGCCAACCTTTGTAACTTGGTCAACCAGCCAAGTTACATACAAACATACACACATACATATGAATAAATATAATTGTACATACAAGGTATACAATCAATGAATACATTATATAATTAAATATATAGGTACATGAGTTATATTAAGAGAAATAAAAAAAAAACACGTTGTTGACAAAAGAAAATAAAAATGAAAGAAAAGTTAAGGCAAGTGGAGGTGGTTGAGCTGCTGGCGATGAGAAATGGCTAGGTAATGTTCCCGAGGTATCTTTTAAAAAGAAATTTTGTTAGGCGATTTCCGGATGTCAGTGGGCATGGCTGCCTGTGCAGTAAAAGATATGGTCATAAATGAAGCCAGTACGGCAAGAAGAGACTTGGAATAAAGAGTTGGTAGCGGAACGAAGATGATGGTCATGGATGTCACCCAGAAACTGAAATTTACATTTAAAATACTCTGGGCAACTGGGATCGTATAAAATTGAGAAGAGGGTGCGAATCATTCTTAAATCCGAGCTATTTATTCCGACTTTTTCCGATTGGTACCACCAAAATGTTTGTCACAAGAAATATTATTAGCACCAGAAGCGATAAAGATTGAGCAGTAAGATTACTCGGGATGTACAAATTTGACGGTACCCCCTCAGCTTAATGTCATTATTAAACGCGGGTCATCTATTGTGAGTGACCAACCCTTGTAGGGTTGAAGGAAAAATCGCACGACCCTACAGGGCGGGATACATAATGACGGATTGTCTAAGAAAAAAATGTTTTGAAAATGGTACAAGTATAATTTTCTTGTATTTGAAAAGGGTACAACTGTATCTAATGATACCTCTTATAAGTTATAACCTCAAAGTATGCAGAGATATATTTGCTCTTGAAGATTTAACTCTTCGAACCTAGGCTTGTCTAGAAATGTGAAATAAAAAAATCTTAAAAAATGGAAACTTTTTCTTTTTTTACAATAAAGTTATAATAACAGATGGTAAGTGGTCACTACCGCCGATATATACCTGCAACAAATTATTTCCTATATGTTAAGTTATCATACATATTTAGAAATATTGTTAAACTGCTTGAATAAATCATAACCGTGAAGTCTTACGAAATAAAATGTAAATAAAAATTCCAATTACCTATATATAGAGAAAAACAGTAACCACTTGGAATAAGAAATAAACATTAAATTAACTGGAACGAAATGATCGAACATTAAGTAGGTACAGTCCTTATTTTTTTTAAAAATAGTTTTTATTTAGAGTAATCACACAAAGTTGTTAATGAAATAAAAAATATATGAATAAACTGTGGTCATAAAAACTTGAAAGCTTGTCAATAACGTATATATCACTTGTAGCCTTGTATTAGAGAAAAATATTCGACGGAAATTATTTGTAGGTACTCTATAAAAAAACAGAATCAGAAATCATAAAAAATTAAAGGCAATGATTTATTAGTACCTTAGAATTTAGAAAATTAATAATGCAATAATACAACCCACTAATACAGATCTCCTGGACATACAATTTTATGTAACTTATCAAATACCTCACAATTATTATTTCCGTTTGTATGTATGGATGTGTGTATACAATTTGTGTTTGAGCGTGTACGTACATGTACACACATAGAAATGCCAATAATCCATTCTTGCCACATACTATTTAAGGGAATAAACCTCTAATGCTTTACCCAAAGGAAACAAAGGCACAGACACATTTAAGAGACACTTAAGAAACATTTTTATGGTGAAAGCGGCAGACGCTACTACGTAAGTGGCTACCGCGGCGCATGCGCACCTGCAACGCCAGAAGGTACGCGGGTGTGCTGCCGGCCTTGCTAAAAATCCTACAGACAATTTTCTTGAATGATCACATTTATTTCGCAAGGTTACAAAAAAAATCAGTTAATCCCATTATATTCTGCCTTTAATAGCCGTGTAATAAATACATATATTTACTATTATATTAATTATTAGTTACTACATTATCATCATTACATTATATTATCATTAACAGCATTAGCGTCATTATACAATATAATCATTATCACAATCAAATTTATAATATTAATATTTGAAATGTATATTGAAGAACCTCATGTCGTAGAGCCTCAGCTGGCAGTTCATTCCACAACTTTCGGGTTCGCGGTAGTGTGGTTGGAATAATTTTTTTTATAGAAGAATGGCGACAGACAAGCATACAGTCCACCTGATGGTAAGTGAATACTGTCGTCCATAGACATCCGCGATACATGCCAACATCAGTCCAGAATGACAAATGTTGGCACGCCCCCGGATGCGCTGCCTACCTTTGCAGATTAAGGAATGGATTGAGAGAATGGGGAGGGAGAGGATGGGATGGGAATGGGCTCTGGCATATCTCACTCACTACCGAAACACGGACGTACATTGGGGAAATACGATAAAGTAGAAAATGCAGCACATTTCAAGGTAGTCTTCTGTGTGAGAGGGGTAACGTGGCCAGTCGAATGCGACCAGCGGCTGTGGGAATGCAGTATGCACTCTCCCCCTACCGAAACGATTCCGTTCAATGGAAAAATCAATTGTTTTATCTGTTTTTCTCATTGTAAGTGAACTATGTTTTGATGAGACTAAACTTTATTTGTTAGTTAAGCAAATATCTCATAAAAAGAAAATATCAAATGACAAGTACACAAATTAATATAGCAACATTTATTACCGTGTTATAATTTCATTATATATATACGCAACGCCTAACCATGAAAACTAATTTCTTAAAATCCGTAAACATTAAAATTTTCTCGCAAAAACTAGGGTGACAAAGCGCTGCGGCGGTCGCCGGACACTTTTTGCCGTGCCGAAATTATTATTAATCGTGGGCATACATTCTGTCTGTTTATCTAAGGATATTAGGGTTTGTAAGGGTGGAAACCCTCTAATAAGGCTAGTTTTTTGCCCCAAGATTAATTTGTGAAAGCTTTGCGGAGGAAATGGCGTGTTTGCATTTTTTTTTGTCTTGAGTTATTTTTGTTTACAATTTTGCTGTGATTTGTGATGGGATTTACACATTTATGTACAAATTATTCCATTCTAATCAAATTAGTGCAAAATGTAACCAAACATGGCGGCTTAAAATAACTGAAACGCCATTAAATTAAATAGGTGATAATTGGCAACATATCAATAACTTAATTCATGAGACTACAAGTTGGCCGTAGATTTAAAGCTAAATCTTGAGATACGAGGGCGGAGTGATAAGTCTGGTAAAAATGAAACAAGGAGTCAACTTTATTTAAAAAGTATGATTTATTTTTCAACATAGTTTCCTTCTAACTCAATGCACTTCATCCAGCGTTTCTCTAGCTTTTTGATCCCTTCCATAAAATACTACTTAGGCAACCCTTCGAAATAGGCATTGGATTCGTGCATGGTCTCCTCGTTGGAGCTAAATCTTTTCCCACCGAGTCATTTTTTTAAATTTGGAAACAGAAAATAGTCGCAAGGGGTTAAATCTGGCGAATATGGTGGGTGAGATAGAAACTCATATCGCAACTCATGGATTTTGGCCATGGATATCGCGCAGGTGTGCACTCGTGCATTGTCTTGGTGGAAGAGGATTTTCTTCTTAGCCAAATGCGGTCGCTTGTCAGGTAAAATTTTGTTAAATTGGTCCAATAAATTGGCATAATATTCACCATTAATCGTTTTACCCTTCTCTGGGTAATCAATATGGATTACCCCACGTGCATCCCAAAATACTGTAGCCATCACTTTATTGGCCGATAAAACTGCTTTGGCCTTCTTCAGAGCTGGTTCGCCCGTAGCAATCCACTGTTTTGATTGTTGCTTGGTTTCTGATGTATGGTGGTGGATCCATGTTTCGTCTACCGTTATAAACGACGCAAAAATTCAGTTTTATCCCGTTGAAACAACGCCAAACCTGCCTCCGAAGTGGTAACTCGCATGCGTTTTTGATCAACAGTCAGTAAACGCGGCACCCATCGCGCGGAGAGCTTCTTCATATCTAAATGTTGGTGTAAGATATTGCGCACACGTTCGTCTGAGATGCCTACTATCTCGACTATCTCGCTCACTTTTACTCTTCGGTCGTTCAACACTATGTCATGGATTTTAGCGATCATCTCTGGAGTAGTGACCTCAACTGGGCGTCCTGGGCGTTCAGCATCACTTGTGCTTGTACGACCACATCGAAAATCCGTAAACCATTTATGAATCATTTTAATCGACGGAGCAGAGTCCCCATAATATTTATCAAGTCTTTGTTTCGTTTCCGTAATAGTTTTTTTGCGCAAAAAATAATGTTTAATCAACACACGAAATTCACTTTTCTCCATCTTTGCGAAAATGCGTTTAATTGTTTTTATTTAATGGCTGTTAAAAAAAAACTATCCGGCGGTACTGGCTGAAAATTTTAATTTAGTCCTTCAAAAGAGTTGTGAACAAGAAGGTTTCATGCAATTTGCGATAATTTTATTCCAAAATAGATTTTTACCAGACTTATCACTCCGCCCTCGTATTTCATTGATTTGATTTTCTTTTCGGCAAATTGCATTTAATGGTACTATAATACGAACATGGATTTATGAAGATAATAGAATAAATAAATTATAATAATACAATAATGAACATGAAAAAACAAAAAAAAAGTACTGAATAATCAAATTATTAATATTAAAGATTTCTACTGTCCCATTAGCTGAATAAATTATGGTTTCAGAATCATAATCAATAATATCCATGAAATTATTATTATTTAAAACAATTTCATAATTTAGCAGTGTTTCATAAACACAACTGAGTTGTTAATGACGTCATATGGTTTTATTTTAGACATAACGTTATAAAATTGATAAAGTCCTCGCCACCACTGAAGTCTTGCGACAAAAATTGGAACTAAAATTGACAACTCCGCCATTTTGTAGTTTGTCAGGAGTGTGCGTGGAGATTTTCTTGAAATTACATTGAAATTAAATTGATCATGTCGCGTAAAGTTGTAATAAGTGCAGCCCGGGAAATGATCCTTAAAGTGAAGGAATTTTGTGAATTGGAGCAGAAGAATAAAGGAGTATTGATCCCGTTAAATAATATACAAATGCGAGTCGCTGCCATGACAGGTAAATTTTAGGAATGCCAGAGTTTCAAGTGTTTGCCTAATAAATGGGTAAAATATTATTAGTCGGATAAAAACTATTACTCAAAAAAGGCCTAACTTTGTCTAATGGACGATATAGTTCATTGTATTTTATGCAAAATTATGATTGAACATAGAAATATCATAATGGATTAATTAACAGAAAATAATATACATATTTGTTTATTTCAGGTGTTTCCGTGAAAACGGTTTCACGAATTATTAAAGAAGGAAAAGTAGCGGCAAGCACGTCAAAGAAAATTGTCACCCCTGGAAAAAGCCGTCCGCAACCAAAAAGGATTGATTTGGATGATTTAGATTTATGTGCTATAAGTCAAAAAATCCACTTTTTCTATGTGGTGAAGAAAGGAATACCAACGGTAAACAAACTGCGTTTGGAACTAAAACAAGATATCAATTTTCAAGGCAGTAATATAACGCTACGAAGAATATTAAAAAAGTTAGGCTTCCGATTCAAACGCTGTCAGTCTAAACGTAAAGTTTTGATGGAACGCTATGATATTACCACTTGGCGTACCAGATATATTGAAAGAATAAAGAGAAATAGATTAATTGACAGGAGACCTGTGGTGTATTTAGATGAAACCTACATTCATCCTACTTATCATGGGAAGAGTTGTTGGCAAAGCGCAGACGAAAATGGACTATTGGTCTCGGAATCAGCTGGAAAACGGTTCATTATTGCACATGCTGGATCAGAAAATGGATTTGTGCAGAATGCATTGTTGATTTTCAGATCACAATCTTAATCTTAATGAAAAACCCTGTATCTAATAAAAATTAAATTAGTGCAATATGATAATTATTTTATTTTTATGCCTATTAAAAACCCTATTATCTATCTTTGCTTGTTATCCTAAATTAACAATGTGAAACGTGAAACTAGTTTTACAATGTGAAGAATTAGCAATTTATTGAGTGCTTTAATTTTATCATATGCATTGATTTATTAATTAATTTATTAGAATAGGTTGCCTTTTAGAAGGGGTAAATTATTGTCCGTCTTGCTGGAAACATTTCATTACGCGATTTGAGCGCCACGTCTATCGGACTTCAGTGGTGGCGACGACTTTATCGATTTTTTACTAATAAGAAATGTCAGTCAATATTGTATAGAAGTGTTTTTTTAGCACATTCTGCCAGTGTGAAGTTTTCTTCATAATAAATAATTTCAAAGTCTAAAACGTATCTTGTCAATGTCCAGTGCCGTCGAAGTAAGTCGGGAGTTGCTCAGTAAAGCGATAGTAGGTTTAGTGAGGACAAAAGAGGGTTCCTCCTGGAAGCACACGGAAAACGCAGTCCCACGCTTTTATTTGATTATCACAAACACCACGGACGAAAAACACTTTGAAATTTAATAAACTTTTGCTATTAAGCCACAATTTTAACCTAATTCATTTCTCCAGTTCCCGCCAAAAAGGCCGGAGAAGTGTTTCGATATAGAAATATATATATTTGACAATATCCGTAACATGCCCTATTTTCGTCACTTCTGGGGACCTGGGCCTCTTCTGGACATCGTCTTGTGCACATATATGTATGTCCTCAATCGCCTGGCGGGTCGGCGAGTCCACGTTGTGTAGTTCCACGGGGCTTGTGGTAGCCGTTTAGTCGCCTTTCACGACACCCACGAAATGAGGTGGTGCTATTAAGTCAGCCGACAATACGCGGCCATATTTGTTAATAAAGTCATAAAAATAAACAATGCTGAAGTGAAATTAAAGCTGAAACTCAAATTTTATAGTTATCAATGGCATAGTTTGATTATAGTGACGGTAGGTCACTTACCAACCACGTGCCGTCTGTTAAAACGGGGTCTTATACTCTTCAATAACACGCACGTGTCACAGAACAACTAAATAACTAACAAAAGCTGACAATAGTTGTTGTGTTTGAATATCGAGATTAGAATCGATTCTACCAGTTCTTACAACAGTTTTTTTCCATATTGTTTTCTAACTCATAAATCATTGTTCATTTCTAGTATATATTTTATTCTACGCGCAGTCGTATTCCACGCGCGACGCCCGCGCCGCGTGCGCCTCATTATTGCCCTGTACTGAGTAATAATGATTAATGAGCGCTACGAAAGTTTTAGATAGAACAAAAAAATATACATGTTTGCAACATTTGTTTTCTTCCCTAAAATAATTTTATTTTGTGATTGAACGGTTTTATTGATTAATTGAAGTGATTCAAGTTTTGCGTGATTTCAGTGCCCTTGTATACCTACCTACCCTATTGCTGTAGTGTTACCCTTAAAATTCGTATGTGTCGTCACGAGCCGGCCAACACACATAAGGATGTAACTGCAAATCCTCGTCAACTATGTGACGTATGAGTGACGCGGTGGATTTATTTTTAAGACTCAGCTCACGATGCAAAATCCGTGTCCACCTCAGACTAATACCCGTGAACCCTCTTTAGATGATTATATAGTATTTATGGGTGGATTTATCTACGAATAGAGTCTCATGTTTTTGTTATTAGTATCTAATATTTTAAATTTAGAAGAACTGTATATAAAAACGTTATTTGAAATCGCCAATGTTCCAGTGGCAGTTTTAGAATACCATTAAATCGAAGGTAAATAAAAACAATTACAGATAATTTTATTAAACGTATAATAAAAAATCATAATTAATAAGTATGCCTTTTTGTAAGGGTTCATTATATTTCCTAAAATATGTAACATAAATAGTCGTTGTTATTGCAATAATAATTAATGTCGGATATAAATATTTTTAGTGTTCTCTAGATGAAAAATTTTGAGGAGTAAAAAACATTCTTTTTTTTATTTATTAGTGGATTCTTTATTATAAAATTTATAGAATTTGAGAGAGATTTTTATATAGATATGTTAAAAACTTTAATATTGTAGTTTAACATGTTACAATTACCTACTATTGAAATTATGTTTTGCCAAAGAATTACTAATTACCAAAAATGTTTAACATGGGTACAACAATTTTCTTTAGCATATTTTACGAAATGTCCTATTTCAAAACGTCAGTGATCAAGCGTTACACGCTTATTGACAACATATAAAAATCTTAAAGTGATGCTTATTAATAGCCTCGAGGTAATTAGTCTCGATTCTCATTCACGAAGACGTGAGTTCAAATCAGGCCCATATTTCTTACAACTTAATAAAGTATTTTAAAAATTATTAAAGAATACATCCCGAGAATATTGGCACTACCGAATTTAAAAAGAAAACTGGAGCATGTCTATCCACTAATTCGCACTGGGCTCGCGTGGTGGATTAAGGCCGAACAGTATAGTAAAATATATTAATTTGGAGAGAAATAAGCCAAATTACTTCTATAGTGAAAATTGCATTTATTGCGACAAATCGATTTAGAAGGCCGGACGAAGATAAGAGTCTATTCACAAACAAAACAATGAGAAACGCTAACAAGGAAAACATTTTAAATCAATCAGTCAATCATTCAGTCAATGCCTTCCTAATCAATTACAAGTCATTAATTCCTCTTGTATGGGCAGTTGCCGATAAAACAGTAAAAATTTACGATTGATTTTGATGGATACGCGTTCATAATTATTAAATCTATAAATCAAATTAATTAATTGCTTGCTCATAGCTTGTCGTGGAATTAATAGATATCAATTCGATTTAACGGATGTCAACTAAGTGTTTTCTGTCACGTTTTTGCACTTCTAATCTTCTTTCTTTTATTTATTGCAAGTATTTAGCGATGAGAATGCGGTAAATGCATTTTTTTTTTGCAAAAATGAGTAAAAGCCCAGTCTCAAAATGATTTGAGGAAAACTGTCAGAGAATTCTTAACGGATTAAAGTGTTAATACGAGTACATTTTTCGGCATGACTTCGGCCTTAGCTGGTTAGTTTCGCTTATTATTATGTCACAGAAAATATCGATCTTGAAGAATTCTATCAGTTTTTCACATCGACCTCCGTTCGGTTGGTTTTGGCGGCAAAAAACTGCGGTCCGCGCCAATGTCACCAGCGGCCATGCGTTAAGACTGGCGCAACCATTGAAAAAAACCGAGTAATCTAGGTAAATAGCGAGAAATCAACCGGCAATGTTGCTAAACTATACGATTCGATACTCGATCGAGTTGTTATTGATATTGTCATTTCGAGACAAAAATAAAATATTCAAAATGTCAAAAACTCATTTACGTGTTTATTGTCTGGTGGCGCAACTGGAGCAGAGATGAATTTTTTGTACACAGCATTTTACATTGTCAAATTTAAATATAGCCAAGAAAGTTCTGGCTGTCGTTATAACTTCCATAAAAATAAATAATGCCACTTCTGTTAATACAATTTTTGCTAGAAGACAATATGAAAAACTATCAGCGTATCTGTCTGTATAACTTAATTAATAAGCATAGTAATATATAAACATTTAACCCATGAATTAATATGTCTAAAAAGTTTTTTAAGGATGATTTTTTTTAAGCAGACGAGCATACAGTCCACCTGATGGTAAGTGCATACTGTCGCACATAGACATCCGCGATACATGTCAACATCAGTCCAAAATGACAAACTTAGGTACGCCCTCGGATGCGCTGCCTAACTTTGGAGATAGAGGAATATATTTGGAGAAAGGGTTGGGAAAATAGGGAGGGATGGGATGGGAATGGGCTCTGGCACATCTTACTCACTATCGAAACAAGTACGTACATTAGGGAAATAAGATAAACTGAGAAATGCAGTACATTTTAGGATTTCAAGGTACATTACAGTTAAATTTCTGTGACTTCTGTGACTAAAAAGTGTTTGGCTAATTGGCTAAATATGGTAACATGGTATTATTTTGAAAACATGTTTTTTTGAAAAATAATACCATGGTTAAGAGTTATTTTTTAAGTATGGATTTTTAAAAATGATCATTAGCTCAGCGGTGAAGGAAAACATCCTGAATTTTTAAAAAATAAATCGCAAGTTCCAGAACTTTTAAAAAAATAACAACTTCTGTTTTTTTTTTCGGAGTGGCTAAAATCTTGTGGCCCTAATGGCCTTTCAAGAGTCACCGGACATGTGTGGTTTAAGGGCTCCCCCGCCGGTAGACCGGCGGAAGGAACGGACCTCGGCTTAGGCTTTGGTAGGGTACATACCGCGGGATCGCGAGTCGGTGAAAATCAGTTTCTGGTACTGTTCCGATCTCGCTTTTGACAAAAAAAACGAAGAACAAAGGTGTGGGAAGCGGCGAGTCAGGTATCTCGTAACTCCGAGTTCGCGTAAGTCGGAGTGGCGTAACTGCCGGTATTATTGTAGTTCTAAAAAAAATTCTAAAAAAATACTAAATGGGCATCAGATCCGACTATTTTTGGATAACTGAAATAAATAATAATTTAATTATCCTAAAATAATTTAAGATATTTAAATATTTTTTAATTATCCTAAGAATGTAATCAAAACGTCGACCGAGTCTCCTGTTTCTTTATAGTCATCGGAGAACCTAACCCGCGTTTAAATAGCTATACTTTCGATTTACTGCTCATTCAGTATATTCTACTGCTTATATAATTATTTCGACGTCTTTATATTCAAATTATATGCAGTTGGATAGGGTTCATAAATCTGTACAACTATTGACTAAACACCCATTTCTAGTGTAAAAAATTCTAAAACTGACAATTTTTCATGTACCTACGTATTATACATTTAATACATCGTGAAACAGTTTATAATTCAAATATACGGCTAAAGGTGATTTAATAATTATTACAATAATAATCATTAATTATAATAAATATTTGCAACGTTTACAAGTTCGTAAAACATTTTTTTTTATGGAATAGATGGCAGACGATCGGGCGGGCTACATGATGGTAAGTGGTCACCGCCGCCCATGGACACCTGCAACACCAGGGCTGCCGAACTTGCAGAATCCTGTTCACAGCTCTCTTGAAGACCCCCTAATCGTAGCGGCTGGCAATGGAAAAACTTCGGATGGCAGTCCATTCCACAACTTTTCGATTCGCGGTATAAAGTGTCTTTTGACCTCACTGTATGCAGCGACTCTAAGTCGAGCAAGTGCGGATGAAGCGCGCGGCGATGACGAGCGATGCGATGGTAAAAACCCGAAGTTGGCATCAAATTGAACAGTTTTTCAGGACATTCCCCATTATATAGGCGGTAGAAAACGCAAAGAGATGCAACATCTCTTCGGATGCTGAGCGATTTTAGACCACCTGTGAGAGTGGGATCGTCGACAATTCGGACAGCACGTCGTTGGACAAAGTCAAAAGGGTCCAGCTGGTGTTTCGGTGCACAAGCCCAGAGGTGTGAGCAGAATATGGAGCAGCAGCTCCATGAATATGTTTGTTACCAAGCAAGAAAATCAATCGTTATGATTTGAGTGTAATCAAAGAAAAGACATTTTACACAGTTGACTGAAGAAATATAAAAGATGTCACAATCTTAAATCTTCGTCTTGGACATTTTAAATGGAAATGTCGCAAGCTGCGTATTGAGTTATTAACATTTGAATGCAATAGATGCGGGAAGTAATCACAGTATCTACACTGCCGTATTGCTAAAATAATATTGGGCAAAAATTAACACTGTAAAACATTTGTAAAACAAAGTTGATACCGAATCCAATTGCACCAATAAAATAAAAAAGTTGGCGCGGAAATCGAAAAACAAACCGCCAAAACAAACTAAATATTCAAATTTCGAACAAACGCAGCGGGCGGCGCGCGCGTGCTAAACGAAAAACGCCATTATTTCTTAAGCAACCGTTTTTCCTAGCTTTGGCGTAAAGACGCCGCGACCAAGACCCAGTTAGGTCCCTTAAAATACATACAGCTGAGACAAGTAAACATTTACTTTATTGCCAGTTAGATAAGACTGAAATCGAGAGCAAACTTAACGCAGTTTTGTTGCGTGATTCGATTGTTTTTTCCCGCTTTTGTCACCCAGTGAAAAAGTTCGAAATCGTGGTCCCGAATAAAAAAAAACCGTTTAATATTGGCATTGAACGGTTAGCGCGGATTTGGGCGTAGAAATTCAGTTTTAAAAAGGTATAATTTTGTCGCGCGCCGTGTCGTTGGATCCCTAAGATAAACGTCACGATTTCTTATTGTATTTTAAAAAATAAATTCACACTACTGAATCAGTATTACGACTTGGAATGTTCAATGCTTTATGTAATATTTGATAGAAAGCCAAGTAAAAGAGAATCGTAAAAAAACAAATAATACCAAACAAGGTAGGTATACAAGTAAGATATTGCAGTGTAACAATGGGGTATGTAAGATTACAATCAATCAATATCATCTTATAAAGTCCCATTACTGGCCTGCCTTGCGGTCACGAGGAGGTTTAAGGCCCTTAGAACGTCGTTATGGCCATTGGGAGTCACCAAGTCTAATCTATTTGAGGTTATTTAGGCTTACGTTTCACCATGACACGCCAGGGGATCGGGATGTCACCGTCCAATGTTCGGCGTTGTGTTTTAGCACCAACCGGGGAATATGTGTAGAGTAAAACGTAGCGTAACCAGCCCTTAATCATCCACTGCTGGACATGGACCTCTTCCATGCACATTGCCTTGTGCATGGGAGATGTATGGTCTTAAAACGGCGAGACCGAGTTCACACTTTTAGAGGTGCCATAGTTGCTCAGGGCGTGTGGCAGCGGCTTTATTATTCCGAAGTCGTCTTTTACGACTCACACGACTATTTGTTAACAGAAACGAAAACATAGCATAAGAATACACTATCCAAAGTATTGATAATACGTAATTAAAAACACAGATATTGATCTATATAGAGATGTTATCGCGTGAAATTTAGCTTCGTCTGATGATGTCCGAGACTTTTCGATCAACATGCGCGCACGGCTTCTGCAAATATGGCGAGGTAATGACATATAGACTTGCTAAGGTTTAGAGGAGGCAAAATATTTATTTATCATACTTATCTTTAGTGCCTTTCTAGTCTGCTCTGAATTTTCACAAATATTTCAAGAAGTAAATTCATGCGTTTCTTTTTATATATTATATACTTTTACCATATATACTTTAATCCTACAAGATCCCAAAATCATCCTTATGTCTGTGAAGATCAAAATGGCTTTTATTGTAACACTAATTGTTAAGGTTTCCTTAAAGAAGAAACAAAATAAATAATTTGACTCCTTCTAGATAATTAAGTATTTTATTACTAAGTAACTAATTACCGACCTGAGTTAGATAAGGACTATTATTTCTATCTATCTATTTTTTCATAGTATATACATAAGAATTTATAGTAGGTTCCACTCTAAGAAATTTAAAAGACCTAAGCAATTTAAACACTCGTTATAATAACAGACGTAGTTCTTTTCAAAAGTAATTCAAAGGCTATCAAAATTTATTCGAATTTTATTCAAAGGCTTGAGATAATTCTTAGTCACATCTGATCATTTATTTTTTTTGGAATTTCATTTCATTCATTCTGATAATATATTAGCGTAATATTTAGTTGTTATTTTAACTAACAGTTCATATCTAACACATTATTGGGTCTACGCAATATTGGATCGATGGATCCCATCGTTAGTTCGGGTTCCAGGATCCATTAAGATTTCCGCCCGTTGCCGCGAGATGCGCGGGAGCATCTATTATGTTCACATCCAGAACGAATCATCAACCTTTCTTTCACTCAATCGACATTGTACTTTAAAACATAGACGCTTAGGTCTGATTTTCTTTGAAAATAAAAAAAATGCAGTTATTACAATTGACAAATTTGTATTCAGTATCAAGAGCAATAAAGTTCAATTTTGTTTGAAGAGCCTATGCATGCTGCAAGTTAAGAATAGATATTAAAGTCGCCGGGAATTTAACTCGTATTTAAAATGTCATAAAGTCGATTTTTCTTTGAAAAATTGTTAGAAAGTATTGCAGAAAACGTCTTTGTTGTTTGGTATCACTCATTTTTATAGTGGTTTTAAGATAATGGTATTGATTTACCCCTATACATGGAAGACGAAAATACAATGTCTTTACTGTGAATTTCAAGTACACTCAGCGAGAAGTTTCGATTAAAAATTATAGAAACTGTTAAAGGAAAACAACATTATAGTCGAGAAAACTCGTACAAATTAATATTAAAATGTAGTGGTAAAGTATTTTAATAGAAAAAAAATAAGTTTTATAATTAATTACTATTATTAAAATTGTTAAAGAATATTGAAATAAATTGAAAATTTATTATTCAAAAGTAGTTATAGCCAAAGTTTATTTAATCTTTGTGTATCAGAGTGAACATTTAAATTACGACCTGTAAGAATTATGGTACGGTATATAGGTAATGATAAAAGAAGTAATAAAGCTAGTAATATAATATCACTTCGGACTCGTGGTCACACCGGTGTGACCACGGCATGACACCTATTACTGTTCGTGTGGTGTGACTCGTAAAAGGCGGCTAAGGGATAACAAAGCAGCTACCACAAGCCTTGAGAAACTACACCCACCTCGTGAAGAATGGACTCACCAACCCACTTCACCAGCGTGGCGTTAAAGCACAAGACAATGTGCATGAACACGGCCAGCAATAGACGATGTAAGAGCTGGTCCTGGTGACTATATTGTACTACGTTTATTCATACCAATATTCTGATTCTATTATAATGTATAACTTATAATAAGTACTCATAGCTGTCGTAATATCGTGCAATACAAGTAAGTGGTTACATATAATCCGGAAGCGACATTGACTTTAGATAACGGGTTACTATGTCAATTATTAAGTTATTTATCTTAATTACCTACGTAAATAAACTATATTTAGTGGAGTTAAAGAATGAATGCTCATACATGCGAGAATTTTAAATTAGCGGTGCCAGCGGCTTCGTTCTCCTGAACATGTGATTCCCGTGGGAATCTCATAATTAATCTGGAGAAAAAGTATTCTAAATGTTAACCCAGCATATAAGCTATAAATGTGCCAAGTTTCACTAAAATCCGTGGGGCGATTTTTGCATGATACGTGTCTAAAAATGGTTGATTGAGCTCTGTAGAGTTCGTAGAATGATTTTTTTCGAGTATGTCATGTACATACACGGCTCTCTTACAATTTTATTATTATCATTTTTTAATTTATTTATTTTTCACAAGATACACCAACAGCATTTAAACAAAAAATACAAATGATAAAAACTTATAAATTCAACATCTGTGTGCAATACAGGTGCATCCAAGTTCAACACAAAAGCATTCGAAGATGATAAAATACGAGTATAAACAAAATTAAAATTGGATGAACATAAATCCAATTAAATAAGGTTAAATTACAATTTACTAGAACATTAAACCATTTAATTTAACAAATGGTAAAAAAGTATATATGTATATATACGGTAAGTTTATACACATATATATGTAAAGAAAAATATAATTTTCTTTATTTTTAATTTGCCGCGTCACAAGCGCCTTCATGGTGGACCGCGAACATAGATTTATATTTTTGTAAACTATGAAACGTAATAAATTCTTTTATTCACAGAGAAACTCAATTGTGTTTTGATTATCAGTGTCGAACCAAGTAATTAGAAAATATCATTACATATATATATAAAATAGATCGATGCAGCTAAAGACAGAAGAGAGATTTCGCCATTTTCCGTACGTTTTAGACCAATGTTGTAGAGATCATTGTACGATCAACGATATAATACAGTTTATATGCTTAAACGTCAATTTTTTTAGACTTCGAGTATATATTTTTTTTCTTTTTATAGAGAAGAGGGCGTACGAACAAGCGGCCCCACGTGATGGTAAGTGTCACCGCCGCCCATGGACACCTGCAACACCAGGGAGTATGCGGGCGCGCCGCCGACCTTGCAAAATCCTATTCACAGCTTTCTTGAAGAACTCCATGTCGTAGTTTATATGTGTTTATATTGTCGTGTCGTATATGTACGAGCACAACCACAACTAAGCGTAACCAGCCTTCATGAGAGAAAGAATCATACCCGCAATCGGCATTCCATTTATACTGTATATTAATCAAAAAAATCAATTAATTACATCTAATGAATTCATTGTTTGCTCTTCAAAATGTCCGTCATCAGTATAATTAATTTTAATTAATAGGGTTTGACACTTTTCTGGTAATACTGAATTTACTAATTGATATGAGACAAGTACTGTTTTAAATAACTCTTTTTTTCTTTTAGTCGAATATTTGCAAGGCGGTTTATGGGGAAAAACAAGTTTAATATTTTTTTATAGGAAGAAGGCGACAAACGAGCATACAGTTCACTTATTGGTAAGTGGATACTGTCGCTCATGGACATTTACTGCACATGCCAACTTCAGTCCACGATGACAAACATCATTGGCACGACCACGAATGCGCTGCCTGCCTTTGAAAATGTAGGAATATATTAATATTTATTATTAACTGTGGCATTATTTTAAAAAAGAGAGATCCCTTTATTAAACTATTAACTAGAAAATTCTAGAAGGCCTAGAAGGTTTCATAGATATTGTGACTTTAGTGAGACTTTTAAAAAAGGATATATTTTATTGCCATATTTAAACAGACTTGAAATAACAAAATTTTAAGTTAGAAAATCTTAACCAAAGTTAAAAGACAATACTGACAATAAGATACATTTGATCAAATACCTTAAAATGTATTAGAAACAGACAAATGTCCAATTTTCTTCGGCTTCTGTATGTTACATACATATTTAATGGTTTCATAGTATGCAAAACTACAAAAAATATTAAATTGTGGAACACATTAAGAATCTTATAACACATTTTTTTTATAGAATGAAAGCAGCAGACGACCTGACAGGCCACCTGACGATAAGTGGATATTGTCGCCCATGCACATCCGCGATACATGTCAACATCAGTCCAGAATGACAAATGTTGGCACACCGCCGGATTCGCTGCCTGCCTTTGGATATTTAAAGGAATGGATTTAGAGGAAGGGGTGGGAAAATGAAGAGGATAGGATGGGATGGGAATGGGCTCCGGCATATCTCACTCACTACTGAAACAAGTAACTGCATTTTAGGAGTGATATAAAGTGTTACATAATATTATATGTTACACACATATATATATGTATTTACCGTATTAACTGTATTTACTTTTCCGTTTTAAAATTCAGGCATTTTAACAACAAACCTCGTTAAAGGCGTACAAATACGTAAGTATGAGCTATGTTCAAGTTACAAGTTTCTTCTATTATAACAAATAGTTAAGAAAAAAAATGTAATACATTTCCTACGTGCCGCACAGACAAACATTCATATAAATGATTTTACAGATACTCGAAATGTCTATAGAATTGCAGTACATAAAAAGTACTACGTGTCCGAGGCGCAGGAAGTGGCGTGTTCTGCGTCTCTCTCTAGCATTTAGTGGGGCGTATCACTATCTCTTTTTATCGTAATACCAGTTTTGGCGTACTAAAGAATTATTGTCAGCCTACGTGTAGGTCTGGATGCCATAGATTTTAGAAAAGGATATATAAAGCAATAAATATTTAAAACAATCGATATACTGTTCATGAGTAAATCATTTATTTGAAAACATTTATTATCATTTTATGTGAGTAATAAATGTAACAATAGATGACAATTAAATATAGTAGGTAGTCACATTTGCTACATATGGCGCGCAAACTAATAGAAAATTAAAGAAATTACAATTAACAGAAAGTTAGTAGATATACAAAAATCATAGAAAATGACTATTAATCATAAATATATGTCAAAAGTCAAAATATGTCAAAAAACGTAAAGTCAAGGTTGGAAACATCAATATTCAAACTTTTTCTTTTTATAAAAGAAGAAGTTTTTTTTTTATAGAAGGAAGGAAATTGTGATATGGATAATGGATACTGCAGCCCATGGACACCCGCGTTACATGTCAAATAATTTTAATTTCTAAAGGTGGACATCGCATCTGGGGACGCACCAACGTGTGTCATTCTGGACTGATGTTAGCATGTATCGCGTATGTCCATGGCGACAGGATTACTTTATCACCAGGTGAATTGTCTGCTCGTCTGCCGCCTTCCTTCCATACAAAAAAAAACCTCTTATACTTCTTAATGAGAAATGTTCAAGGAGATTGATTATACTTGTATAAATGTGCTATTTATTTATTGTTATGTTTGATGTCATTCTTTGTTTTTTTCCCTTATAATAAAAAAGAAAAAAATAACAAACTATTAATTTTTAACTAAAGTCACTACTCCCAATTCATTGCAAATGCTAGTATGATAAATTGAGTTTTGTGTTGTTTCTTTATGACTAAATGTTACGTTAGTCATACTCTTTAGGCAAAAAAAAAGAAACACAGACGGTCATTGTACTTTGTAAAAATATGACGATATGAGGAAAACAGTCTATTTTTTCTTGTGTCTATGGAATTCGGGTAAACTATTACAGGAGCAGGTGACCAAAATATTGTTTTAAACGATATTACTTTCACCTTTCGATTACGAAAAATTGGCAATATTCTTAATTTTTTTTTCAATATACTTGATGACATTGACGACTGATTGAAGACAAGCTTATAACGTTGGGACATTATACAAGTCTACCGAGAAAGGCTTGGAATGGGTTTAAAAATACCGGTATATAAGGATTAATATTGGTGAAGTGCAGTTAACGTTCAAAGGGAAACGTATTTGGAAACGCTTATTATTTTTGGACTTTGTATTTAAATTCAAATGTAGAATGCCATATCAGAGAAATCCAGTAAATAAATGTTAAGGATTTGAGAACATTTTGTTTATATAACCGGTTAAACGTCGGTCTTAAATGAGTGAAAACGGTATATTTAATAAATACGAAATCAGTTTGAAACTTTAACTAAATCTTGAACCGAATAAAAAATAAACAGTGATTAATTTCGTAATTTGTTAATAGTTTTAAAAACGCTTAAATATTTTGTTTTTATTTTTTGCTTCAACAGTCGCGTTTTTATAATTCCATGTTTCCATAGTACAATAAATTATTATATTATGTACATCATTAACAAAAATGTACAAAAAATATCCCGCAAAAAGTATTCAAAAACACTCAAAGACCTAAACGAACTAAAATCTAAATTCACGCTATATTTTTATAACTCGATCAAAAATATATCGGTCAGTGGATCACTCATGTATCCATTGATTGCCGATAAACACCCCATATCACTCCCGGGGGGGTGAGGTTAACGTACGGGGGCAAAATGACCGTTATGGATGCTGCGACCCCATCTGTGGAGTGATTTTGTAAGATAAATGTAACATTTTATTTATTTATTTTAAGTTATAGTATATTTTAATAACATATGATTTGGTTGAGAATGTCATAGTTGTTATTAAGTTACAAATTGGTAGGTAGATAATGTATTATCTATGTTTTATGTTTGTTTGTTTGCAAAATTCTTTATTAACAGAAATTTCAAATTGTACAATCTAGACCTCTAGACCTACATCCCAATCTAGTTAAGTTGGCAACCCAAGTTGACTCTATAAAATATTTTAACATGTTGATTATAATAATTTGGCCAGTATGACGTCATATGCACGTGCATATTTAAGCATCATTCTATGACAAAGTCAAATAAAACTCAATAAACATATTTTCTGTTTTGTTTCATATTTGGAGCAACGAGTGAGAGACAGAGCTATGAATATCTTTACTGGACCATACGAAGAAATTCGACGAAGAACTAAAGCTGACATGACTCAAAGAATCAGCAAGCTGAAACGGCAGTGGGCAGGTCATTTATCCCGAGGTAGGACCGATAACCGAATGGGTAGACGAGTCCACGAATCGAGACCACATACCGGGACACGTATTGTGGGATGCGCTCGGCATGGTAAATGTAACGACTTGAAGAAAGTCTCTGATAGTGGCTGGATGAGAAGAGCGGCAGACCGTGTGTGGTGGCGAGATGGCGAGGCTTAGGAGAGGCCCATATCCAGCAGTGGAGATGTTTAGGGAGACACAATTCTAAAGCGGGGTATTACATTATTTTAAATGGATTCGTTTCATCGGTATACAAATAAATAGGTTTTTATCTGTGGTAAATTGTATCAGCCTGTAACGTCCCACTGCAGTATACATGCCTCCCTAATAAATTACTGAGTTTCGGGCCGTAATCCACCTCGCGTAATTCCAGATATTTTTTTTGGCTGGAGCATGCGGATTTCCTCACGATGTCTTCCCACACCGCCGAGGTAGTGACAAGTTTTAAATCTAGGAGAAACTCATTGGTACGGGCCGAGGATTTTAATTCACGATCACACGAATGTGAATAAAACATAGATACCCCTAGGTTATCACCACTCTTACTACACGACAGTTAAACGCAATTAAATCAACGCGAGCAAAGGCGGGACAACAACTAGTCAGAAATATATTTCATAAGAAAAAACAGTTTAAAAATCACTGATTTAGATTTATCATGGATCATCGATCGATTTAATCATTCGTTTTTTTTTAGCTTTTTAATAATGTAAGAATCCGGAAGTAATAATGTACCTACTCGTATTTATACTCAGGATTCTGATAACAACATACGAGCACTACAAAATATATAAGTACGACCTTGAATTATATGTTGATAAATCCACGTCCCACGCAAATCTGGATATATGTTAATATTTAAAAAAGTATATGATTTTTTTCAATAGACCAATACATTGATATACAATACCATTTATAATGATTAAACGTCTTTCTGTCAATTCTGTAACAAAATATATGAAAGTTAAAATTTATTTTCATATCTGCGGGGTCCAACATTGTACAACCTACCTTAAGTTAATTTTGGTCAATAAAGAAATCTTATATTTGTATATAATCTTACTATTTTCATTTTGTTTTTAACATATAAACGAAATGAAAAAATGTCTCACCTCTTTAATTACGAGGAGATTTCGGGTCATAGATCACCACAAGAGTACATTACGAACTGGTGGATATTACGCATAAACTATAAACCGCAACCAGTTTTTTATCGCCCACTTGCTGTAAATGGGTCTTCTCATGAACATTGTCTTACACACGAGGGATGTATAGGCTGACCACGTGCAAGTTCACTCTTTCTGATCCCTTAGTCGCCTTTTACTACACCTATGCGAAGAAATGGGGTGATGCTATTCTGAAGTCGGCCGATACCATACACCATACGTCCAGTAAGTATGTGCATATATAAAGACGTTATTTCTTTATTGCATCATTTACCTACATACGTCTACAGAGTACAACGCAAAGGGTGTCTGGAAGAAATGGCTTTAGCGATAAAGGCGCTGGTTATAGTTCTAATTAGCTGTATTTCGTATGTTTTGGCAGGAAATAACGTATATCTATATATCTATTTTGGTAGGGGGAGAGTGCATAATGAATTCCTACAGCCGCTGGGCGTACTTGACTGGCCACGTTACCTCTCTCTCACAGAAGACTATCTTCAAATGCACTGCATTTCCTACTTTATCGTATTTCCCCAATGTACGTACGTGTTTCGGTAGTGAGTGAGATATGCCAGAGCCCATTCCTATCCCATTCTAACCTATCCCTCCCCATTTTGCCAATCCATTCCTTCCTTAATCTGCAACATGCCAACGTTTGTCATTCTGAACTGATGTTGGCATGTATCGCGGATGTCTATGGACTACAGTATCCACGTATCATCAGGTGTACTGTATGCTCGTCTACCATCTTTATCTATAAAAACAAATCTATCTATAAATTTCAGAAATATAATATATAGATATAAAATAACGGACACAGTAGACATAAATTCCCATCAATCGATAATCTCAACAAA
The DNA here is from genome assembly GCA_914767545.1 of Sesia apiformis. Taxonomy (NCBI): domain Eukaryota; kingdom Metazoa; phylum Arthropoda; class Insecta; order Lepidoptera; family Sesiidae; genus Sesia; species Sesia apiformis. Next base: position 9,291,897 of record OU611972.1, on the reverse strand, counting down.
GATTAATTTAATACTCCCCTAAATACATGCAAAGATGTATGCATTCTAATAACGCATTCAATATATCACGGGCACAAAGCGTTGCACAAAAAATTAAGAGTTTCCGTAGTCGCGTAAAATTCGAATTCTCACGGGGTTTAGAAAAAACCACTACTCTTGCGGCTGAGAATGGTTTTATTTCGTATACATAAGAGTGAAATTCGAGTGTGTGAGGGGTGAAGGTATGTTGGTTTATGCCATCTGTGACGTCACCTGCGCTGCAGGGTCGTGGGACAGGTCGCTGCATCCCTCTTCAAGCATCCTGTTCGAATTTCAAATCTGCACATCCTGTTTTCAATATTCTTTGAGTGTCTATGGTACTTAGTTACCAAATATAAATAGGGAAATAATAATAATAATTATTATTATTATTAAATAATCAGCAGAAATATTTACTAAAAATGGCAGCAAATTGATCACAAAAGTGGGTTACGTTTAGGTTCCCCGGTGACAACAAAGACATAGTAGTCGCACGAAGTGGCCAGCGGGACTCCGTCGGCTTTGTGTTCACATTCTTAGTAGTTAAAATTGTTTCAGTAATTAAAAAATAGTTTATTGTTTTTCTGCTTAGTATTTAACATTTTTTTATTCTAAATCGGATCTGGACGCGTATAATAAAGGTATTTGTTTACCTTTTTTCCTACTCTACGTTTCGGCACGGGTTACACCAACCGTGGTCACGAATTGATCAACTCGTGACCTTAAAATGTGTACAAAACGCGAAAGTTTAAAAAGTTATGGGTATTTAATATTTTTTTAGTATTTTTAGTTTAATATTTTTTTGCTTATTATAATACAAGCCATATAAATGTCTCCAACCTTTTTGTTTTAACCTTTGTACAAGCTGTTGTCCGCGTCTTCGCTCGCGCGGATTTAATTGCCTTTTATTGTGAGTCGAGTACAAAATTTGACACCCCGTCATTTAGGCTCCTGACGCAATTTTGAAAAATGGCAAAACATGTGCTTAATTATTTATATAGTGGAATATTATGTTGATTTGATATTACGTAAAATTGCACCCATCTACCTATTTTTGATATTATTATCTGTTATCTCCTTACCAGCCAACTATTGGCTGGAAGAGATCGCTTTGACGATAAGGCCGCTTGTTATACTTTTCAGGTTACTTAAATTGTATTTTTGCAACATGTATCGGTGTATAATAAAGAGTTTATCTATATATCTATCTGCTGTACAAATTTCATGTTATTATTAGCTTTAACGGCTTCGGCTCAGTGGTGTTGAAATGTCAGTCAATTAGTCAGAACATTTCTCTTTATACGACTATGTACAGTTAGTTGGTAGTGCCCCTGCTTACTGCGCAATAGGTCCCGGGTTACATTCAAGGTCGGACAGTCATCTGTTTAAAGACAGGTGTTTGTCCGGGTATGGGTGTTACACGTGTTGTGTTTGTCATTGTATGTGTCTCTGGACCCACGACACACGGAATCCTATAGTGGGTTATTGCGTGTCGTTATTTATATATATATATATATATATATATATATATATATATATATATATTGATTATGAAGACATATCCAGTAACATTCGCATAGTAAGCACAAATGAGAATTTTTAAATGAAAACAAAGCATTTCGAACATTTGGTCAATTCCCAACATGTGTTTAACATCATCTTCAAAGAAATAACAACTTTGTTACTAAAACGATTAAATCTATATTGATTTGTGACAGGTGTACGAAATATTATTGGTTGTGTGCGTGACAAGAAGAAATCTAGACAAATGCTGACGTCACTAATGTGTAATCAAAGGTTCCAGTTTATATTATTATATGATACATTTTTGTAGGTAAAAGTTACGGTTGCCATGTTTCTGGAATTGTTCCAGAATTTATTTATTTATTATCTCTAAAATTAATGTATCTCTAAGCGGGTGGCTGGCGGGAGGGTAAGAGTCGAACGATCAACTGCTGCGTTTATCCGACAATGTGTGATCGCCATACAACATTGATGACATTAATACATGTGTGTATCAACCCAACATTGAGTACCTACTCAAGTAAAAACTCAGTAATGCAAGTTTCGAACTTATGATTTTACGAATGTAAATGGAGAACAGATACCTACTCCTTGTTATCACCGGCTGTCATATTGATATAGTACTTTCAACTGGTACAGGTTGGGCTCGTGCATGTACATTGTATTACTAATTTCTGCAGTGCTCTGTAATGGCCCCAATGACAGTACAGACCATGTGGTCAATTAGCACGTAATCAAAGGTGCAATGTGCACTCTCCCATGTAATTGTGCATCCTATGCTGGGTGGTCTTGACCATGTGACCTATATTTGAAAAAATCAGCGGTTGTCACCTGTGGGAAGCCTTAGATTAGTACGTGTGTGTTAGAAAATGTGTCACGCTTGAGTTTTTGTGTGTTGAAAGTGTCAACAGATGTTCTTCTGTGATATTTTTATGGGAGCAAAAATGGAGCTGTTAAACTTAAATCATAGACCATACAGACGGAGTGTTAATAATAATAATTCATTTAATTAAGACAATAAGATCCATATTTCATTCCGTTAGTGTTAATAACAATTTTAACTTATAGACTATGTTAGTACCTACCTATTTATTATTAAGATTTTATTACTAATTATATATATACACATACACATATATATATATATACATACATATATACATATCGCATATTTATATATATATATATATATACATATATTTTGCATCAGACACTGGCTGTCGCCGTCCGTCACCTCTTATACGATGCAACGTGCGACTCCACCAAATGTCTCAATATCGGCCCATCCACCCTCTCCGCAAAGATCCTCAGCAGCGTGTTAGCGCTGCCCCGCACCCTACACATCAATGATGCTATTCTTTTTCGCAAGAAATCGGTAGTACGGGCGTTCGCGAACATCTCCGATGCGCGCAGCTACAGTAGCGCGGCAGCCCCAACAACACCCGGTATGCATTGTTGTATTGGATACGCGAGGGCACTAAACGATTTTCGCATGTAATTGAACCACAGATTGCACGTATAAAAATAATGGCAGTATGTCTTAAATAGTATTATTTTAATCTCTTTAATGAACAACAAACTGAAGCAGGTTACGTAAGAATGTGTGAGTTTTTAAAAACTTTGCTATTATCGTAATGGGAGCGATCGGCATATGTGTATGTACCTTCATCCAAAGGTGACGTTGCTTGTCCGCTATGATGCGCTATGATTTAAATGTGTTATTAGTTTTACTTATATTTATTATTATTAATTATTTAATTATTGACCTTTAATTTTAGTTACAAATATTACGTTTTGATTTGATTATAACCACATACAGCTCACCGACCGATTGGCGCAGTTAGTAGTGACTCTACTTGTTGTGTAAAAGGTCCCGGGTTCAATTCCCGGTCGGACATACATTTGATTAAAAAAAAAGACAAATGTATGTTCGGGTCTGGGTGTGCGTTTGTCTTTGTCTTTGTATGTGTCTCTAGACCCACGACACAGGGAATCCTAATGTGGGCCATTGAGTGTGGCGTTATTTAGTTATTATTTCATTATTTCATAGTATTTAGTGCTTTGTACTATATTTAGCAAATATGGATGAATTTTCTTTTGCAAATGAATTGAGTATTTTCTGCAAAAAATAGGTAACTGGGAATCGCGAACGGAATCTACGACTTCACTCTCTACAAATACTTATATTTCTGTTGTACTCTCTCTGTATACAAAAAAAAAAAACAACAGACAAAGATCGACCAACATCCAAAGAAATAAAATTATTTTGAGAGGTGTGGTTGAATTTATGTTTGATTACTATAAAAAATATGTATTATGTATTATTTCATAGTGATAGTTCATTTACACGTGACATTGGCAAAATAGTCGTCGCTCTTAATCAAAATCAAACCGAAGAAATATAAAATTATTTTATTGACCACAACATATGAAATTAAATAGAAATTTAACAAAGACCTTATTTGCATGATAACATCGGGCAATCTGCATCTAACTAATTCATTTCTTTTTTTGCTGAAGTACAGGTTACAAAATATGCCTCATCGGCGTGCAAATTCTTATATTATACTATCTATATAATAATATATCATACATTTTTTGAAAAGTGTGTAACTTGCCACTAAATACACAATTATAGACGCCTCAAATTGTCAACTACATATAATACATACATCAAAAACGGTTTAGTAATTGTCATAATTAGCATTACCTCAAATTAATAGAATCAAATTAATAGAATATACATGTCAAATAACTAACCTTCGATCAATTAAAATTTATTTTGTTAATCATCCATACTCACTGAATTCACACTGAATTGTTTGTACACACAGACAAACACACACATTTAAAAGGGCATTATTATAATTAGTAACCTGTCTTCATAAGCTTAGAACCATTTTTTACAGGTAGTTTAATCAAAGTTTAGTATATAAGCAGTTACTTATCATTTGTTGAAGTATTAATGGGCATGTTTAGATACTTTTATAATGTGATTTTTATACTGTGATTATACTGTTGTTTAATGTAAAATAAAAAAAAGAATGTTCGGTGCTATTCGGCACCAACTCAGCATTATCTCGCATCCTAAACTGTGACGCTCATTTATAGTTGGAGCCGCACCGGTGACCACGGACAACCACAGCAGAGATCGTGCCCATTCATTCACCGTACCTTACAAAATCAACAAGCAAAATCGTAATCCTTCCTCTATAGTCTAATAAGTAGATATATTACACAAAACTAAAGGTCAGGTCACACAAACGGATAAATTATTAACCCCCCACTGTCCGCAATTAGCATAGATAAGGGCTCTTGGATAAGGGGCATTTGGGCCAAGGCGTCTTATCGCAACTATCCCTCCTAATTTATTATAACTAACCATTTTCTTACTACCTGGTTCAAAGACATTGTGAACTAGACTTTGGTTTTTACGATTTTAGGCGTTAAATGAATAAAACAGGATTTCGGTAAAATTATCTTACACTTGGACTTAGGTGGCCCCCTAAATCTACAATAAAATTGTACAATAATGTCATTGCACAATATTACTGAATCGTGCTTTGTACCGAAATGAGTTTCAATATACTCCATGATCAAAATCCGTAACATTGAACAATATAATCTGGACCAGGGGTGGCTAACTAGTTCAGAACAGTGTTCTACTTAAAAAAATCTAACCTCTTGCGATCGACTTAATTGTGCTTTAGTGGCATGAATAAAACAATAATTAGATAGCTTCTTATTAATATCAATAATATAACAGTATTAATATCAATAGGTAATCAAAAAATAATGTGATGTTTGTGCTTTCATTTCTTCTGTCAAATTGATAATGTCAACCTTAACGAATATTTTGATACCGGTCAAAAATTTTAATTTCGTCCCGCGATCGACTGGTCTGTCTTTGGCGATCGACCCACCGATCGCGATTGACTTGTTGGCCACCCCTGATCTAGAGGGTGACCAGATAAGTCCAAAACAATCAGTTTCGAAGTTATGAACAAACTGTAGGGTGTATTTTCTGATTGAAATGAAATCTGGCACAAATTATATGAATTCATATCTCAGTTGAGTTCGTATATGGGCCAAATCGGTTTCAACATTTCAAAAAGTTTAAAAATATACATTTGAAAACAAATATCGGCATACATACAATCCTACAAAAATAGTGTGAAATATTTTAATACCTCAATCAGTAGGTACACTAAAATTACTAAATCTAACTAAAAATTGACACGTACTTCATTGACTTTTTATTACAAAATGAATAATTAGTGATTAATTTACTCGTATGTGCATAACACGTTACGTAATTGATACCTACTTACGCGTACTTACTAACAGAAGGGGGCGCGATCAAAAGTCAAAGACCTCAGCGAGAGTGGATAGCGTTATACACCTACGTGTGAATTAATTACGAATTATTTATTTTTAATGTAATAAAAAAGTCATTAAATACATATTATTTTTAGTTGGATAGTTTTAAATGTACTGATTGACATATTAAAATATTTCATACTATTTTTGTAGGACCTTATTGTTGGATGGAGCTCATAAAACTTACGTGAATTAGCGAAATCAATGTTTCAAACTATCGAGTGCCATCGGCGTTCTTTATTATAATTACTTTGTAAATTTTCTTTCTTTGAGTTCGAGTAAGTCCACCAACTCGCGATCCCGCGGTACCCTCCCAATGCAACGCCCTAAGCCGATGTCCGTTCCTTCCGCCGGTCTATCGGGGCGGGGGGAGCCCTTAGGCTCGTTGCTGCACACACTCCTTGCTCCCGGCTGAGCGCCTCCTACGCTCCCCCTAAACTATATATCCCTACCCCTAAACCTAAAAGGCCATTAGGGCCACAAGAATTTACCCATTTCGGAAAAAAAGAGTTCAAGTAAAATCTTTACTGCGTTTTTAGTTAATAAAACTCAGTGATTAATCACCTACCGTAATCTCAACCAGCACTTTTATTATCCACTGCTGGGATATGGGCCCCCTAGTACATTAAGTATTGTGTACAGGGGCCGTATGGCATTAAAACGCTACGCTGGCCAAGCAGGTGGCGAGACCACTCTTTAAGAGATGCTGTAGTCCCTCAGCGTGTGTGGTACTCGCCTTTTACTACACCCACAGAAAGAGATAGGGCCACAAGACAATGGACTAATGGTTTAATGACTTTATATAATCGCCCAACGATTACATACCTTCCAAATGAGTAGCTACATAACTTCTAAATCTGTCCCCTTGATTTCAACGGCTTCTGTTTAGCATATCTCCGACAGTTTGATCTACGGAACGCTTTATACATACTAAATGATGACGTACAACATTGTCCACAGATTTCTATGTATATTCAATATAAGCAGCTGCATGTAGATTTATCCAATATAACCCTGAATTTAAATTTTTTTTTTTTTTTTATAGAAAGTAGGTGGCTATTGAGTATACAATCCACTTGGTGGTAAGTGGATACTGTCGTCAAAGACAAACGTTGCACGTCACCGCCGGATGCGCCTACCTTTGAAGATTTTGGTATGATTTGGAGAAAGTATTGGGAAAATAGGGAGAGATAGGATACGTTAGGATAAAATTAGGCTCTGGCATATCTCACTAACTACAGAACCACGAACGTACATTGGGGGAATAGGATATAAAGTGAGAAATGCAGTAGGTATCTACATTGTACGGTAGTTTTCTATGAAGACCTTTTCTTACAAAATACGCTATTTATATAAATAAATTAATTAATCTATTTCAATTAAAAAAATACTAAAATAAATATTGTATAAAATGGCGAAAACCGTAAAATCAGATCAGTAGATTCAGATAACAAACAAACAAACCAAGAGACAGACAGAGAGATATTGACCTATATCGTGAGATTACCATTAAACAAACGCTTCACGGCTTGAATCCAAATTTCCAAATCCGTTTGTCAGTAAGCCTAGATATAATTAGCCTATATCAGTAAGCCTTGTAGGTACATATACTCGTATATCGATCCTACGATATCACACCTTCATCTAGCTAGATAGATCACCGTTATGACCTCTGTCCGCTATATTCAAAACTACTGTGTCGATTTGGATAAAAAGTATTCCATAACCTTCCTAGATAATCTTCACAGATTATCACTACAGACAAAAACATAGACAAACAAACAGATACTGTCGTAGTATATAGAAAGATACAGAGATAGGATGATTTAGAGATGACGATTGAATTTGTCGAAAAGGATTTGGAATAGCCAGAAAATACATCTCTAATAATACGGAATGACGGACATGTAATTTTTTCCGAAAAATGTTATCGCAAAAGTCCGAAATTCTCCCTTTCGTTCTAAAAACAAATTCCGTGTGTTCCATTACACTTTATAATATCTCCAGGAATTCGTGATTCGATGGTCAGGCCCTAGACCCCCGCCTGAGTGATGACTGGCGGTTTCTCTAGCACTGCCACTTAAAATGCGGTCTGCTCTTGCTAGTTTTGGGCGAAATTATTAATTGTTTAACATCGGGGTCAAAATGGAGGGCATATTAATTACGATAAGAATTTCATGCATAAATATAGGCGTCTGTATTAATCGATAGACAAATAAAATATAGCACAAGAACGGCAAAAAATTTTTATAACAAATATAAATTTCGAAAGGAAAATAACTAAATAAATATATTATATTTCGGAAATGTTTTGAACTATATTTTATAGAGGCGAACTTAATACTTTCCTTATGGTTCCTAAGATACAGGTCCTGCCTAGTTCAGGGACCACCAGATATTTTGTAACTTATGTTTTTTTTTTAGTAAAGGTTGTCACACACGCGTACAGTCCACCCGATGGTAAGTGGATACTGTCGAAACATCTGCAATACATGCCAACATCAGTCCAGAATGACAAACGCTGGCACGCCCCCGGATGCGCTGCTTTTCTTTGGAGATTAAGGAATGGATTATAAAAAGGGTTGGTAAAATGGACAGAATGGGATGGTAATGGGATATCTCATTCACTATCGAAACACTTCTGGTATTAAGTAAAGCGTATTTTGGCACGGTAACACTTAAGCACTCTTTACCAGTCGACAATCATGTTATAAGTGGTATAAATTTGGTAAAGGACATTCGTCATTCCTTCTCCAGAAGGAAGATAACAGCTGATGCTCCAGCGCACAATAAAAATTACATAACCCCTTACGTAACAAATGCGTAAGTATACAGTGGATGCGTCTTCACCTGTAAAATAAATATGGCCGCCGCTGCCTAATTTTTGCTTGGCATTGAACAGCGCCAAGGCCGCGCTAAATACGCTACGATGACGTCATCTTATGCGTCCGCGTTTCTGTTGCCGAGCCAGACTATGTGGCAGTGGGTGTGCCTAGTGCGCGAATTTTTTTGGGATAGTATTTGTTTTGTTTTTTTTTTAAATGTCTAGCGTCATTGGACTAATTGATGGCGGTGATGCAAGTTCTGATCTTTTGTCACCTGGAAAAGTATCTCCTCTTTCATTTCAGAACATATGGAAAAGAAATACTTAGTGAATAATGTTATCATATCACCGCTAATATTTGCTGCTTAGGTACCGTAACCAGTCCTTTTAGTAACACGCCATGCTGGCCAACTCTTTTAGAGGTGGTGTATTTCCTCAAAGCTGGCGGTAGCTGCTTTGTTGTCTATTAGTGGCCTTTCACGACATCCACGGGAAAGGGTAGGGTGGGGGGACTATTTTAAAGCTGGCTGACACCATACGGCTGCTTACCTAAGCTTTCGTAAAACACATGTCTTACGAAATTATACAGTTCAACTAAAATCTAGGCGGATTTAGTTTTTATCGCGTTTTTTTAATAGAAATTCTACAAACAAATAACATCTAAATTGTTTTAAAATCAATAATTGCTTGCTAATACATTAATAAAGTAATATTTGATCATGATTTCGCATAGAGCAAAAAAATAAATAGCTATAATTACTAATTAATAATAAATAATCTTATCCTCATCATTCTCACGTCACTGAACTCATTTGACGGCTGTCAGTTAAAAAAACTACTAGCTACAAGACGGTTGGTCAAACTTATGTCTATCCTTATCGCCGGTATCTTTCACACTATTTTGAACCTTAAGTCAAAACATTCAGGTTTATATTAACTTGACCACCTTCTATGTATGTTAAGGTATTTTACATGTACAGACAGCCCCAATTAGAGTTCGGACAGCAGAATTAATCTTAAAAATATAAGAGTATATTGTTTTGTTTAAAAAATGTAAAAATTATATTTTGTTTGTTTCAAATGTTATTGGATGTGTGCGACGCACGAACCAGAAATAACCGTGTAAATATTTTAAAAGTAACGAAATCGTTAAGTTTAGAAGATTTTCTCGCAAACTCGACGGAGAAATGGCGAAACAATTGTGATAATCTAAGACAGAAGAACTTAACCGTAGAAAACCGTATTTTTTCTGCTCGTATAAATACAAGACATTCAATAAAATGTTCTACATAGAGAACAATATGCATAAAATTTGTCACCAAGTTATAACAAGTGGCGAATTCCTATTCAATCCAAATGTCACTTGCTATATTGAGTTACTGTAGCATGTGTTGCGGTCGGCGGAGGCCCGCTCATTGTTTGTACACTACTCTCCATAGACGGAAGTGGAGTCACCAAAAAAACAATTAGTAATCGTCCAGACCTTTTATCGTCCACTTCTGGATATGGATCACCTTAAAACGTGACGGTGACCAAGCGCGTTGGCGAATTCACGCTTTTAGATGTGGTTTCGTTCCTCGGGTCTTGTGGTAGCCGCTTTGTTATCTCTTTTACGACACCCAGGGGCAGTGCCGGCTTTACTTATGGCACCATAAGGGTGCGCGGCGCACACGAGCGCAGGGTCTTAGGGGGAGCTCTCAAAGACCCTGCACCCGTGTTCGCGCGTCTACTAGAGGGCGCCGGGGTATCAATTGCATCCGGGCGCTACATGGCCTAGAGCCGGCTCTGCCGGAACAGATGGGATGGTACTATTCTAGAGCCGACCAACACAACACGACCAATGGGATAATGCGATATGATTCTCATTCTCGATATGCCATGTATCTCGGAGAGTACCATAACATACCTACAAGCCTACGTTTCTCCACTATTGGATTTAGGAATACTTCTTCAAGCGGTCACTTCACTTCATATTCCAGCACGTACATGGTCTCCATTTGAGGACTCGTCTGCCCTATCACTGGTCGGTTCTGCGACAGATATGACTTACCCATTGCCACTTCTGATACTGATACTGATTCTATATGCTACGTCGGACAGTTTCGTTCTTTGGCAAATCTCTGCGTTTCGGATGTTATCCCGCAAAAAAATTATCTTTTTTCATTAACGTTATTTAAAAGTTAATCATTGCATAAAATGTTTTGTCACTCTTTGAAGTTCTAATTGTTATGAAAAAAATAAAGTTTGATTTTCGTTAAATCTGTTTACTCGTACGTTTTATTTGAGTCTTCTGCGTTGAATAAGTTAAACCTTAGGAGTTCCTCTACTTTAAGGACTTAATTTTCGAACCTAAAATAATAATTGTTTTGTGCTGCGCAGTTTTGTGCTACCGCGTAATGGAAACATCCTAGAAGACTGTAGATTTTGCATTCGGATCTAATAGCAATTTTAAAGTTAGTACACTAAAGTTTATTTTTGTAGAAACAAGTGTTGTTGTAACATTGAAGTGTGTGAAGGAAGTAAAGTATTATCAGACAGATGCTTATTATAAATAAGTAACTGCGTGGATTCAAGAACACGATGGTTGTGTGCGGTGACCAAATATTATAATTGATTGAAGATTCTTGTTGTCTCTTTTTCTTTTGGTTATCCCAATTGGCCCAGTTGATAGTGACCCTGCTTGCTGTGCAATAGGTCCCGGGATCGATTCTCGGTCGAACAATCATTTGTTTGTTCGGGTTTGGGTGCAGCACGTGTTGTGTTAGTCTCTGGACCCTCAACACAGGGCAATCCTAGTGAGGGCCATTATTGAATTATTGAAAAGAGCCTAAGATCGTGTATGGTAGGCCTAAGATAGTGAGCCATGAGAGAGGCCTATATCCAGGCAGTAGAGAGACATAGATTGACGGTATGGTATATTATAGCATTGACCAATATTAATTTCAATACTTATATGGAAAATTGTATATGTGATTGTAAATATTTATCTATTATTTATATTTTTTTAAAATAAAAATAGGTACTTACTTATTTAAAAACAAAATGTCTGTTCAAGACCTTCGAATTCATGAGCATCATACACAAAGAATGCTGGTCATAGCCTTAGGCAGTCGTCAAATTATATCATGCGAGATAAAGATAGCCGAATCGCGTGACCGTCCCGCGATTAGAGTAATTTTGTTAGGGGGTACCGACAACAGATTATTATTTCACTTATTTTCTATTTCGTACATAAGAACAATAAGTGTTTGTTTACAATGTTAGACAAAGAAGTTCTGTACTAAAAATATTTTTAAATAAATTTTAAAAAGGTTTTTCTAATCAATGCGCAGAGAATGACGCGTGAAATTTAGGAGGGGGTCACTTTTTATTATAATATGAGGGCGACCCCAAAAGTGATGGGCTGATGAGGCACAGGCAAGCACACACACACACACACACGCATTCATACACACACACACACACACAAACATACACATATAGTTAATTTCGTGACAATATAATAAAAGATAAATGTAATTCTTGTCATCAGATGAAACTTGTGATTGTAATGTTTAGTATAAAAAAAATTGTGATTTAAATAAAGAAAAAATTTACTTCTACCATTAAAATTGTAACAAATACTTAGTAACATATTATAATGTCTCCACCAATGTAAAAAATGTTACATTGTGTGATTATGATTATAACATAACTACACTTTTGAATTTTGATTTTGATACCGTTAATTTTGAAAACAGCACATACCTACATATTATTATAGAATATTGTGATGACGCACATATAATAAGATTCAACTTTGAAATAAATATTGTCGTAAGTTTTATATCCGTGTCAACTTTGATGCACTCGTTTTTGAGATAACATATATTATATGCCTCGAATGTTGTCAGTACCTATGCATGATTTTGCCTCTAAGAAATATTTATTAAAGATTAATTACTTGTCAAAAATAATTATTTGAGAACATCCTCTATTTAGCTAAAGGTTCCCCGAAACCAGAGAATATACTAAAGTCATATATTAAATCATTAGCAGACTAAATTGCAAATATAACTATACAATTCAAAAACTATAATATAACCTTTCCTGTTAACCCTTAAAGTTCAAATTAGCCTGTAAATAATTTAATAAAACGCGGATATAAATTCGTATTGATCAAAGTAAGCACATGTAGTTACACGATGACGCAATACCTAACTCAGTCGTAATGGCTGGTGTCAATCAAAATTACAGAGTTACAACATTACACGTGCGCGTCTAAAACACTTGTCAAATAAGTTAAAGCTTTATGGTAGAAGAAATAAAGGTGTAGATTAAAAATTGTGTTCATTCGAGCGGCAAATGAAACTGGCGTTAAGTTCCAGGAATCCGAGACGCGCGGAGTTGTCTACAGAAATTATTATTATGTTGGTATATATATCGAATACCAAAGTAAGAATTTTTAATTTTGTTTAAATATTTTAGTGCGTAAAACTTTTAATTTTATCTAAATATTATTTTTCTAGCATATTTATTTATTCTTTACGGCATAAAGCAACAATGGGTGGACTTAATTCGAATTCAAAATTCATTATTGATATTAAACATACATGATAACATGATACAAATTGAATTAATAAGCATTATCTCCCAGTCTTTGAGCTATGCAGATATGACGCGATAGGTGCAATGACAGGTAAGATTAAGTAATGCTAATGATGCATATTAATTAAATACTGCATATCGCATATAGGTATATGTGTTTACTGGATGTTGTAGGTACATTAAACTTGCATAATTATCTAATACAACAACCTGCAAAGGCAAATGCAATTCAAATGTAAACAAAATAAAAACACATACTTACGTTAATTAATCATTTTATTAATTGTCTTCTTAATTCATTATTATTTACAATGGTATTTTCATTATATATAATTATTATGTAATTCTTTATTAATTCCATTTTTAAATTTTAATTTCAAGAACCATTTCTATCACACGGTCATTAGAAATAAAACAGGCGTATCCAGCAATATTTCTTATTTTTCCGGCACGCGGATTTCCTCGGGAGGTTTTCCTTCACCGCTGATTTAATGACAATTGAAAAAAAAATCACTTGAGGCGAAACTCAATGGTACAGGCCAGGTGTCGAACTCACAACCTCGCAAATTGCGAGTCTAGACTAGATCCATAAGCTATCACCGTCCTACTATATTACTATTTGTTTTCTTATTTTTACAGAAAGAGGGTGACAGACGAGTAGTCATTTCACCTCGTGATAAGTGGATACTGTCGGCCATGGACAGGCCATCATCAGCCAAAAATGGTATATAATTATATTAAGCCAGTTTAAATAATATGTAACTAAGAAAATCGTTAATTTAACTAGAGGTTAACGATGAACGCTTATCATATTTTCTATAAGTATATTTTTAAAATTTATTCTTCCATTATCCAGCGCTCCGGGCATGTACGAGACGATGCGGTGCGTAAAAGGCCTTAAAACGCCACGATGCACAAGTGGGTTGACGAGTCTACTCTTTTGGAGGTAGGGAAGTTCCTCAGAGCTTTTTCAGGTAGGGACTTTGTTAACCCCTAGTCGCATTTTACGACAATCACGGGAAAGGATGGGTTGGTGTTATTTTACAGCCGGTTGGCACTATATTTATTTATTTATGTTGGAAATAAAACAGAGTTAGATAGCAAAAGATAGATAAAATAGATATACTTAAATAATAATATATTGAAATAAATTAAATTAATACAATACGCCCAGTTAGTCTGTAGGGGGGAGGTGCACGCTGCATTCCCACATCCGCTGGGCGCACTAGACTGGCCACGTTACCCCTCTCTCACAGAAGACTACCTTGAAATGTACTGCATTTCCTACTTTATCGTATTTTCCCAATGTACACGTACGAGTTTCGGTAGTGAGTGAGATATGCCAGAGCCCATTCCCATCCTCTATCCTATCCCTCCTCATTTTCCCAACCCTTTCTCCCAATCCATTCCTTAATCTGCAAAGGTAGGGGGCGCATCAGGGGGCGTGCCAACGTTTGTCATACTGGACTGATGTTGGCATGTATCGCGGATGTGCATGGACGACAGTATCCACTTACCGTCAGATGGACTGACTGTATGATGCTCGTCTACTGCCTCTTTTATATAAAAAAAAAGTTAGCTCAAAGTCAAGTACAAGGTCAAAACATAGTGTTACAACACTAAAGTAAATAAAACTACTAAACAGAATTTATTGCCAGTCTATACCTGACAAAATAAACATTTATGTTCATATTGTACTGAAAACATAGTTGGATGGACAGGGTGACAATTGAGTTAACATACCCTAAACATGCAAAGAGAGATACAGTCAGCATATTAAATATTAATTACATTTTGACATAGAAAAAATATAAAAATGTACCTAAAAGTAATTAATAGTATGTACAACATGTATATTTTTAAATAACACATAACTAACCAATCTTCGAATTATGTAGGTACGTAAAGGATCGAGTATAATTAAAAAAATGACAACCAAGACAGCTGTCCTCAGCATTCGCATTCCACGTAGTGTCAATGAACTTTGAAAAAAAAGTTGTTTATTAAATACACTAATTAATAATGCAGGCGAAATTTTGAAACGACACGTGTCTGTACCAACGTGAATATTGACATTGACCGCTTGAAGTTCGGTCATACGTAGATAAAATACCAATATATCTTGGACTCGCTATTCTAACATTCTGTACAGAAACGTCGGTCTTTCTACAGTGGAGACTAATTTGAAATTCCCAGTTTACGCTGATCTTAGTTCTGTAGGTTACAGTAGGAGATGAAAGAACAAAATAAAGTGGACCCGTATGACAAGTGTATGTTTATATATTGCAAAACTTTACATAATGATTATGTGATTAGATGTTAATTTAGGCGTAACTTTCCTTAAATTACTTACGAGTATTAATAAATATGATTATACATATATATATAACGTACACATTTATCACACATTTTATCATCTACTGCCGGATATAGGCGTACATTGTCTTGTACATGAGGAATGTAAAAAATAAAACGGCATACACTGGCCAAATGGGTTGGCGAGTCCAACCCTTAGATGTGACGTCATTCTGAGCAAAAAAAACCTTATTACCGGTGTGAACTTATTGACTTTGATTAAGATTTTCTAACTTAAAATTGACTTGTTTCAAGGTTACTCAATCTTGAAACAAATCAATTTTAAATTAGATACATGCTAAATATGTCTTTTTTTTTATGAAGATTGAAGTCTTTTTAAAGTCAATGTTTGGGAATAATAAATATGACAATAATTGGGAAATAATACCAAGTCTGCAAAAAAAGATTTTCCATTTTCTCACATAAACAGATAATAGTGTAGGCTACTACACCACTTTTTTTTAACTTTTTTCGTCAACTGAAGAAAAGATTTTAATAGAACTTTCATCAAATGTATGTATTGTATTAATTAACCAGCTGTTGCCCGCGACTTCGTCCGCGTGGACTTTAGTTTATAAACACCGTCTTTATTCGACGTGATTCTTTAAATTGATATAACTTTTTTTATTTATGAACTGATTTAAATGAAACAAACACTAAATTTTAAGTGAAGCTTACCACAATACATTAGTGAAAACTGTACCCAAATCGGTAAAGCCGTTTCTAAGATTAGCGCACACAAACGTACAGACAAACAGATAAACAGACAAAAATTCTAACAATCATTGTTTTGGGCTCTACTGCATTGATAAAGGCCCCCAATAATAGTTTTTTCTCATACATCTTCCATGTGCAGACAGCGATCAGTTACATATTTATTATATGTATAGATTATACTTTTCATAAAGTTTCAGTCATAAATAGTCATAATCCGTACCATCCAATACCTTAACTACCCGCCGATGCTGAAAGCCACGTTTTATTTTATTTATTCACATATTTATTTATAATAATAAATCAATAATAATGTTAGAAATAGAAATTATAAATTTATTAATTTAATTATTAATTTAATAACTACAACACAGTAGGTATATTGAGTGTTCTAGACTTCACACTGGGGCCTAGTCCCTCCTCTATTTTAAAAAGTATAATAAACCTGGATAGAACCTAACTTCACAAAATAAAATAATATATATTTTTAAATTTTTTTTTTATTCTATTTTTTTTCGGAGTGGCTAAATTCTTATGGCTCTAATGGCCTTTCAACAGTTACCAGACATGTGTGGTTTAGGGCGAGCGCAGAGCAAAGGGTGTGTGCAGCAACGAACCTAAGGGCTCCCCCGCCGTTAGACTGGCGGCAGGAACGGACCTCGGCTTAGGGCGTTGCTTTGGGAGGATACCGCGGTATCGCGAGTCGGTGAGAAGCGCCCAGGCACGTGCTGATACCCGGTAAAAGTGTTGGCTGAAGGCCGGTGTGTGTTCACGGTGCACCGTGAGGGTGACGTCCTCGTCTTAACAACGTCGTCGGGTGGTCGCAATTTAAGACATGCCGAGGACGACGACGGCAACGAGGAAATCAAATTCATTACAAAATAAGGTAGATATTAGTTTGTGAATTTTTAGGTGGAGATCTATCGCCATCTCTGTTAGTAAATATCATCAATACAGTAGCGCGATCTCTTCTAACTAGTGAATTCTAAACTCTATAAATCAGTATGTTTTGAAAAATTTTTATTTTAAGTTCACAGACTAATCTTTAGTATTTTAATGACGTAATTATCTAAAAAGGGTCAAATACCCTTATGTAGGTGATTACAATAAATAAATATATGGGCGCTCACCTACTAAAACCGGAAGATATCTTCCGCTACTAAAGACTACTAAAGATGCCACAACTTGCTACTAAAACTACTCGTATCTTCCTATATATCCAGACCATAGACATTGACAGCAAACTATACGTATATAGACATTGCTCTTGTTCGCTCTCAACCTGAATACTGTAGTATAATATGGAATCCACACTTTGAAGTATACATACAGAGATTGGAAAGAGTCCAAAAAAGATTTTTACTGCATATATTTTAGAGTAACAATTTAGCAAAGAAATGACATACATACTCGTAGTTATACTGATAGAGTTAAAACACTTTAAAATGAAGTCTCGTAGAGATCGGACACACATGTGAGATAATGTGTTCCTTTACAAATTGGTGCGTGTGGATGTCTAGATGCACCCCCCCCCCCCCCCCGCGCGCCAAATAAATATAATACCTTTTATTAAATTAAAATACAATAGGTACCTACCGAAATTCACCGCTTAACAGAATTGTAAGACAGTATAATGTTTTGTTTAAATCTAATAATATCGATTTATTAATAATATTAATTATTACTAATAATATCCTGAGAGTATTCCTAAATTCAAAAAGATATCTTGAAATGGCAAATTTTGTTTTATTTTTGGTTATGTAGTTAGATATTATACAATACTTTAGGTCAAACTGTTTATTGATTAGTATCTGTTTTTACTTAATTATAAAAATGTCAAAAATAACAAAAATCTATTTCCTTAGCTTTTGGATCTTTATGCTTTGTATTTGCATTTTGATCTCCCCTATAATTGAGGTGACACTTACTGTACCTACTGTGTACATCCCTAGAATTGTAACTTACATTATTTATACCAGTGTTTATATCGTTGGCGATCTATTTAAATAAATAAACTAGGGTGGCGATCACAATAAATCAGCAATGATCGCACTGATACGAGACTTTATTGACATCTTTATTGAAATTAAGTAAAACGTCGAAACAAGTGTGACCTCACTACCGCTACCGCAAAACTAGTTTCATAATATCAAGTCCTCATTTTCACTTAAAATCATCATAAATTTACTAGCCAACGAAAACATATCAGTCAGCCAGTCAGCGCGACATTGACAATGGTCTCAAATTGGAATGTGGCCTTGAAACAAATTCGGTTTCTCGACGGACGCGGACGGCGATTTGCGCGGGAAATCAGATCGTGTTTTTTTTTATTCCGACTAGGCTTTAACCGCAGCTTCGTATGTGTAATCGATAAAAAGCGGTAGCAACTGATGATTGTTATTATTGTTACTTGAGCCTAATAGGCGGTACTGCGACTTGCGAAACGTGATCTCGCAGAAAAGAACTTCGCATATCAACAGAGGCACAGAGTAAGTGGATTGAAATGAGTAAGAGTACCGGTTCTCTATTACAGAATCGATCAGCAGAAGATAACGAAAAGCGGCGATAGCCTGGGGTCCGTGTGATTGTGAGTTCAAATCCTCGGCCCGTACCACTGAGTTTCTACTTAGTATGGATTTTTAAAAATTGTCACTAGCTCGACTGTGAGAGGAAAACATCGTGAGGAAACCAGCATGATCCAGAAATCAAAAAAAATATCTGGAGTATGTGATCCACCAATGCGGGACAACCATGTGGTCGTCGGCCGGTCGGACGTACCAAGTACCGCTGGGGAGACGAAGCTGTGAGGGACCTGCGGGAGCTCCTAATAGCCTGTTTGTTAGCACGAAGCTGCGCAGGATCGAAAAGGATGTAGGGATATTCACTAAACATCGATGTATTGAATCCATTCGATGTTTACCGTTCGATACATCGGATTGATACGATGTTTTGACAAATGTTTTTCTATTCGATGTATCGATGGTTTTATTAAAAACATCGAATCAATGGAAAAGCTAACTAACGAATAATATATTTCTAGTTCACATAACTTAGTAGGTATTGATTTAATAATTTCAATTTTTAACAATTGTTACCATGAGAAAAAGTCATCTGATTTTTCTTGCGGTTGGCTGCATTGGTTAAATGAATGGATATTGGATAATTTTGTTTACTCACTCACTCGCTCCTCCCCCGCTCTTGCAGGCTGCAGTTTGCTGGTGTTTGTTGTTTGTGAATCGAAATTTACTCTAACTAATCTAAACAAGTAATTAAGTGATACGTGATAAGTGCATTTTAATATAAACTGGCTTGACGTATCATTTAATTCCATGCTCGTAGTTGAAAAGGTATGTAATAATGTTATTATGCTTAAGAATATATTTAACCTAACCTCAACTTGTGTGTGACAAACAATCTAAGTTTTTTAACATTTTGGCCCAATATTCATACTAATACACGCACTATTGCACGAATAATTCCTCTAATAAGTTATTTTGAACAAATTAAGTCACGTTTATTTTACTTTTTTTTACTTAGAATGTCGTGAATTCCGTCAATAGTGATGTGATTCTACAGAGTGGTAAATTAATCGATAAATATATACCTCCATTACTTTGTTTTCTTTTTTCAGTTGATTAAATGATGGCGCCTCCAAAGAAGAGTAACGTGTGGCAGTTTTTCACTAAAATTGAAGGAAATGGAAACCTTGCAAAATGCAAGCTTTGTCAAAAATCTATTAAATCGAGTGGCAATACGTCAAACTTGATTGGGCACGTAAAACATATCCACAAAGCTGCGTTTTTAGAAGTAAATAAAAAAAACTTGCAAGCGACGAATAATGTAAGTTCATCCGATGTCGACAGCGAAACAATTAAAATAGTCTCCAAACCTGCTGTCTCCAACCCTGAGTTACTGCCATCAACCAGTACAGCTGATACGATAGAATCGAAAAATAAAGCTTCAACATGCTTATCAACAGAAGATATCCATATCAACGATCCTCTCCCTCCATCTTTAAAGCGTCAAAAGTCGATTGTAGAGAGTTTCGAACATATAAATTCATTTTCGGAAAGTGGCGATAAATTTTTGAAAATAAATAATGCTTTGATTTATATGCTTTGTAAGGATAATCAACCATTTATGATTGTTGAAAATGAGGGTTTTCGTAATCTGATGAAAGTGATTGCGCCGCATTACAAGCTTCCCAGTAAAACGACAATAACTCGCTGGGTTGATGATAAATATGATGTATTATCAGCTGTTTTCAAAAATAAAATAAAAAATGTAGAAAACCTCACCCTTACGACAGATATGTGGACAGAAACAATGAGCATGAGAAGTTTTCTTGGGATTACAGCACACTTCGGTATAGGTATTGATTTTTTTTCAATAACTCTTGGAGTATATCAGTCATTTGAGCGTAATACTTCAGAGAACATTGCTGAAATGCTTCTTAATACTTGTGTCGAATGGAATATTAACACCGATAGAGTTTCGGCTGTAGTTACTGACAATGCAGCATCTATGATTAAGGCCGTCGATTTGGCTTTTGGTAAGAAACACATTCCGTGTTTTGCGCACACTTTAAATTTAGTTGTTCAGAACGCTTTACAACAGTGTCCAGAGTTGCGAAGTCTATTAACAAAGGTTAAAGAAATTGTTACATGGTTTAAACAAAGTAACATTGCAAGCAATGACTTAAGAAAAGCCACCGATAAAGAAACAAAATTGATTCAAGAAGTTGCAACAAGGTGGAACAGCACTTATTATATGCTTGAGAGGTTTTTAGAATTACACATTGTCGTAAACGATATAATTATCCGCCATAAAAATGCACCAGCAATGGTCAATGCGTCAGAATTGTCAATTCTCTCTTCAGTATTACAAGTCTTACGACCGCTCGAAGCTGCTACGAGAGAAGTATCCGGCGACATGTACTGCACTAGCAGCAAGGTAATTCCTTTAATCCATTGCTTAGTTTTAAAAATTCAAGCTCTCAGATTGGTAGATTCACTCGCCAATGAGTTGAAATCGATTGTGCTTAAAGAAATAGAAAAAAGAATGGGTGCTATAGAGCGAGTTACTCCACTTGCCATAGCCACTGTACTGGATCCACGGTTCAAAAAAATGCATTTCAGGGACGCACTAGCTTGCTCTACAGCAGTCTCAAAAATCAAGGACTTCATGAAAAATAATACACAAACGTTGGAAATGTCGGAATCTGATTCAGATCAATCGGAAAAATTAGAAGAGAGTTTTTCTTTATGGGAAGACCATCATAAATTAGTAAACAAGAGCTGGAAAGCAACGCAATCTGAAGATGCGATTTCTGATGAGTTATCCATTTATTTGAGAAGTCCTGTAGGACGACTGAATGAAAATCCTTTGGAAATCTGGAACGATCTCAAAATTCAGTTTCCTAAACTATATAAAATTGCTTTCAAATACTTGACTATTGTTGGGACTTCGGTCCCATCCGAACGGTTATTTTCAAAGGCTGGCCAAATAGTAAATCAGCAAAGGAATAGACTGAAGGGTAAACGTTTGAGTAAACTTTTATTTCTACAAAGTTTGCCTAAACAGCATTGGTTTTAAAGCAGATCACAAAAATAAAAGTATTGATTTAGACTTTAGTATTTTTTGTCTCATTTTGTAATATGTGATGTCGCAATAAAATATTTCTAATGTTTTTTGTTTTACTTACAATGTCTCCCTTACAATAACTACTAAACCCGAAAAAAAAACATAAAAGTATTCGATGTTGAAAAAACATCGATGTTTTCAAGCGATGTATCGAAAAACATCGATGCAGGGTTACGATGTTATACATCGATTAAAAACATCGATATATTTTTTAAATGAACACCCCTAAAAGGATGGTCCCTCTTGGTGACAGGGGGCCAAGATCCACTTTGCAAAGGCGCAACTGCGCGCTCAGTTGCGCTCGAGAAGCCGAAGAGATAACATCTCTCCGAAAGTGAACGCAGTCGCCACTGAAGATGTCAACCGCAGTTGTTGACGAAACGTTTGGAAAAAATAGAAGAGATTCCAGAAGACCTCGGCCAAGTAGCCGGGAAGATTCAATTAATAATTACTATAATTTTGTTATAAATAAATAAATAGGACAAAATAACAAATCTAGAATTATACAATGTCACTAACATATGATATTAGGTGAAATTGAGTGACAGATACCAACTTATGTCACTTAACTTCACTAATTGTTTAATGGAGGAATCTTTACTGGTTTAAGATATTTTAATTCTTCCTAATCGATATTATGTTGTTAATACTGTCTGTATCCCAAATGAAATAAAATAAAAATAAAAAATAAGTTTGACGGTCGCGTATGAGTTGATAGCGCCCCTAGACTTTTCATTGTATTTTTTTTGTACTCCAGACAAATTATCTTTCTAGGTATGACAGGAAACCTTAGTGTAGGGCCATTAAGTGCGGCGTTAATTATATTATTGTAATAAGTGGCCAAAATTGTAATCGGATTATTAAAATGTAATAAAGTAATTGAAGAAAATGCGGTCTCATGAAAATAACTGACATAGGTACGAGTATAATGCCAGATAATGCGTTGATACCTAATAGTTATAATATTTCAGGATCCGAAGAATAATTTAAATAAAAGGGTTCAAACTTTGTTCAATTTTCAAACTTGGTTTAGCACTAGTGTGGACGGGTATCTATTCAACCCATCCCATCCGTTTCCCTTTCCTAAGTCCAATATCCTCCCGATTCCACATTCAATCCTTTTGGAAATTTAGATTTCTAAATCTCAAAGTTAGCTCATGTCTGATCCATAAGTTCAAGGTCGCACATATGCGCTATGGACAAGGTCGCTATGGAAAGAGCTATGCTCGGAGTTTCTCTGCGGGATAAAATCTAAAACTATTGAATTATAATTTGTTGTAGGACCGATAACTACTAACCTTCGGTGGACAAACGGTAGGTAAGAAATGCAGTTGCTCCAACCACGTGGACCGAGAAGCTGCCGAAAGGCCGAAAGGTGCCTGAACGATAAGAGCCGAAGAACGTGCGCGGTGGGACACCATTCCCATCTCATTCTATTCTGTTCCTCCCCATTTTCCTTAACACTTCCTCCAAATACATTCCTAAATCTCCAATGTTTGTCTTTCTGGATTGATGGTGGTATGTATCCCATATAAATTTCCCGGTGGACTGTGTGCTCGTATGCCGCCGAAACAATCACTAGATACCGTTAAAGAAGTCGACGGGCTATAGTAACATTCGCTAATATTTTCAGGTTACAGAGGAGGAGGATGGAGATGATAATAGTGAAGATGCAAGTGAAGATGTTTGTTATTTTTGACTGATGTTCGTAGATGTTCCAGATGACCAGTTACCATCAAGTGGATTGCCTACTCGTCTGCCACTGTCTTCCCATAAAAAAGATCGCACAATACACGCCGCCAGTCACGGAATAGCTTTACAAATTACAATTGGTTTGCCTACAAATAATGTTATGGCATATAAAGTTCAAACTGAAGATTTATCTTCACAAATAAATTCGCATTGGTTCTCGTTCAAATCGATATGAATTATACATTTATAAAGTCGTGTCCAATACGAGGATGTGGGAATCGATGAATGTGTAAATTGTTTTGGGAAACACGTGGCAGAAAGTGTTAAAATATATTTTCTTAAGATACGACAGGCCGTAACATGTCAGGCATTAACTAAAATATGTTTGCTTAAGATACGACAGGCCGTAACATGTCAGGCATTAACTAAAATATATTTGCTTAAGATATGACAGGACGTAACATGTCAGGCATTAACTAAAATTAAATTAAAATGTTCTGACGTAATTAATGTGTATTCACTGATTTGTGAAATTAATTATGTTACTAGACCTCTCCCAAGGCTCTTCACCGAACTTGGTCTTTTTTTCATGGACGAAGGCGACAGGCGAACTTACAGTCCACCTGATGGTAAGTGGCTACTGTCGCCCATAGACATCCGCGATACATGCCAACATTAGTCCAAAATGACAAACGTTGGCACGCCCCCGGATGCGCTGACTACCTAGTCTTCCGCTGTTGTCATGCAGCCACCAGCGGCGATTTTCTTCAAGTCATCGGTTCACCTGGCCAGACATCTACCGCATCAGTTATCGGCCTTGCGACAAATGTGAGCTACGCCTTGTCATTTCAGCTTATATATATTCTTTGGGCTATGTAGGAGGATTCTATCAATCAAAGAAACTCTGATTATAGCTCTTCTTATAGAAAGGCTGAATTTGTAAATGTGGTCCACTGTCGTGGTCCACGTCTCGGCGCCGTGCCGTACGACTTTCGTCTTTAAATATTAGATATTTAAAAACATAAACATACAGAGAAATACAAGTACAAGTGATATTATGGTATAGTAGCGTATTGTATAATAATCTATGATATAATTGACATGGATTAATTGAAGTGTTAAAAGACGTATTTATAATGCATATAATGTTGTAGGTAGATAAAGACGAACCTGTAGATGTTGTAGACAATAGCAAAAGCCAGTGAGTGATGCGATATACTTTTAAAAATAACGCACATAAATAAATCATACATTCCCACAGTCTCGACTCTTCCATGAGTATATTGAGAATTTACATGTAAAAATAACTACATACATGATTTGTGTTAATATCCAACTTAAAACCCCAAGGTCTCAAATCGAAATTTTAAATTTATTGAAAGTGTTTTGTATGAAGCAAAAGGAGAAACAATGAAAAAAAATGTGTAAATCAACATGATTACCTATGGCATTGAGACTTCGCGGATAAAGTTTTAGTTGAATTTTTCATACATTTGCTAATTAAATGTTTAAAAAAGAGCCTTGATCCTTGGAACCTGTGGTCGTGTTGTCTGTGCATTTTGTTAGAAGATCGTTTATTAAATGACGTAAGATTCACTACTGTACGTGGATGAATACCTTGACGTTTTCGGAGAGAATTTGTAGGAAATATAAAAACGGTTGCTTCAATTTTTTTCTAAAAATAAAAATGGAACGGAACACCGGCAACATGTAAACATTAAGAATATTAACATAAAAAAAAAATATGTATGTTTACATATTAAAATGACCTTGAAAATAAGACTGTAGTGTTAACCCGATAATAACAATAAAGCAAACTTGACCATATCAAGTCGATGCAATATTCAATGTTATAAATATGCGCATTCAGTTTGTATTTGAGTTATTTTAAACTTATCAGGAGTCGTGTTAACTTAATCTAGTTCTTGAGGGGTGTTATCGGTGTTATCAATGGCCTTCGCCTTGTCGAGTACGAATTCTACGGGGTCATAGAGCGTCTTATCGCCTCGGTATAAGCGAATTGGCGATTCTTCCGTTACGATTAAGTACTTGTTCGGTCCCTTTAGCAATACGTATCAATTTTATAAGTAAATCCATGGAATTGGTCTATTAAGTAGGTACAGATACTAAATGAAAGTTAGTACTAAAGTTTTACTAGATATATATATTATCCATCCCCAATCCAATATACATATATAGGATATATTGATAGATAGAGGTAAGATTGACTAGACGAGTAGATAGATAAATTAAAGTCGAGATTCAAATTTGCTAACTAAAGTGTGTGTTTTATAGATTCTAATAACAAGACTACATAGAATTTAATTTAATTTACTTAGAAGAGATCGTCTAATAATGTTTCCATGATAAGCGTGTTATTGCTTATCATTACACAGTTGTTTCAAATGTTACAAAAATACCCGAGCGAGATCCAAGATTCAAATAAAATTAAATCAAAGATCACTATCATCTCGGAAAACGGGCAAATACAAAATTCATTAACACACACGTTATCTATGTAATTGCATAAAAAACCAACGAGCAGACAATGGGCTTAGTCCTATACAACCTCTAAGCGACCCGGGTACGCCTGACCTTGGCTCACGTTCAAGGCGCATCCGGACTCATCAGAGAACTAATGACTGCCGAGTTTGAGGCTTTTGGTAGAGAAGTTGCCGAATAAAATGATCAGTGGTTGATTTCTGACACATACTGATATATCACCGTGATAATATTTATAAAATAATTCTCTATCTGCAACATGGTATTGCAAAATTAAGGAATCAAACTTTGACCAGTTAAGTGCGTCTTGACCCAAAAGGGCGGTAATACAAAAGAGAACAAATGAAGGTCAACGGTGATATAACGCGATAGTAATAAATAGGAGTGATCCATAATGAAGTTCAAAGAATAATAGAACAATTTTAATACACAATTGATATCCAAAATATGTAAAATCAATAAGATAATACAATACATAGAAAGCCTACACTCCACTACAATATAATATAGTAACTGAATGTAATTTCATTTCAGTTTTCGATCCTATTGGTATATCAATAATTACATATTTATAAAATATGATGTGTTATAGTTGTGTTATAGTGGGGGCGAGTGCACGCTGCAATCCAATAGCCGCTGGGCGTACCTACTCAACTGGCCACGTTACCCCTCTCTCACAGAAGACTACCTTGAAATGTACTGCATTTCCCACTTTATCTTATTTCATAACGTACATTAGTACTTACGTGTTTCGGTAGTGAATGAGATGTGCCAGAGTCCATTACCATCCTATCCCTCCCCATTTTCCGAACCCTTTCTCCAAATTCATTCCTATATCTCCAAAGGTAGGCAGCGAATCCGGGAGCGTGCTAACGTTTGTCATTTTGGACTAATGTTGGCATGTATCACGGATGTCTATGGGCTACAGTGTCCACTTACCACCAGGAGGACTGTATGCTCGTCTGCCACCTTGGTCTATAAAAAAAAATTTGAATACGTTATAACATTTAAAAATATGACATACTCCTAAAATACTTGGAGCGTTTAAGGTTTGTATTAGTACATGATTGTACGAGTATCACCTAGGAAGTAAAACTATTAACTGCAACGCTTGTTGCTACTCAACATACTATTGCTATACAATTTGGACTTATGAATGATTCATGCAAGTAATACTTTATGCGAGAAGATAAATATCCAATTGGAAACAATTTTTTTGTAATAACAACAGGAAGTGTGATTCCCTAAGCGAGAATTTAGTCGTCTTGTAAGATTGTGTACTTGTTCAAGATTACATCTCAATCGTTAGATGTGGTCATCTATTGACTGACCACAGCCTCTGTAATTCGCGGCTTGTTTATATAGAAAGTTACGATAACTTCGTGAGACTGTTATCTTTGAGTAATACAGGAAATTTATAAGGATATCTTAATGTAAATTGGGAAGTCAGATGTAAACACTATGTAAATATAGGTATATACCATGATACGAAGAGCATATGTATCTGCTACAGGTAATATCGATATGCAATTAGTCGATTTTAATTCCTTTGCCATTCTAACCGTTAATTCTATCAACTGCATCAACCGTTAATGTCCCACTGCAGAACACGGGCCTCCTCTAGTAAATCACTGAGGATTTCGGGTCGTAATTCATCACGCGGGCCCAGTGCGGATTGTGGATTTTTTTCTCGAGCATGCGATTTTCCTCACGATATTTTCCACTCACGGTCGAGCTAGTAACATTTTTTTTTAAATAGGATAACCTATAATAAGGTACGGGTATATATAATTATCTTATTAACAAGTCGGCAGACTTTTACAGATTGACAACCTTACATGACTTTGTCGATATAATGATTGAAAAAGGTATCGATACCATTAAAAAATAAATCCTACCATCTTGCTTGGCATATTTTTGAAGGGTCCAAAATTGGCTAGAATCTCTCAACAGGGAAGTTAAGACGGCTATGTAAATTATATTTTAATAAGTAGTGTACTTGAAAATCCAAATACGTTTGACATTACACTTGAGTACACTTGAACTTGAGCGCTTGAAATATTCAAATTATTTTATCTTACACAGAATGGCAAATACTGAGACAAGACTACGGCGACAATATTAAATAAAATCTTATAGGATATTTATGGTCAATTTGAGTTTAAAACTGACCAATTAGAAACCACAAATAAGGTTTAGAAATTTTAATTTATGAACAGATTATGAATAAAATAATTGCAAATTATAAATGCTATTCTGTGATTAGCATGTGATTTAGCACTTAAAACACTAAAAATGTCACAAATTAGTTATTGTTTGTTATACAAGTTCTATTTGTCGTAAAGACCAATTAAGTCGTAAAGGCAATTAATGTTATTGCTGCCTTAGGCATTGAAATAACAATACCTAATGTTAGGACTAAATGTAGAATCATCAAAAGATTAATAGTTAACGCGGAACAAATGTTCGCTTCGTGATTCTAATAATGAACCTCTTGCGCAGCACAATGCGTTAAACCGACGAATATTGCCAGCTTAATGACGTCAAACGAAAACGTAAAAACTTCCGATATGCTCAAGGATAAAGCATTATTAATAATTATCTTTATTACAACAATAATGAAATTAAAATTATTAGGTACATATTCAAATGTTAAATATTTTTAAACAACTGCGCTGTTACTCAAATTTAACTCTATTCAATTATATTTGAATTCTTATTCAGCTTTTTATTAAATACATCGTCGCTATATTGATCTTAAAGTCTTAAAGCCATGCATGATTTTTTTATCTGTTAAATATTTTAATTGATATTTTAATTTGAATTAAATGAAAGAAAATTTCTGACCTTCTCTTCCTGGATACTCTGACCGCCATTCTCCGATAATGGTGTAGAAGGAGCGCTGTATCCTTTGGGTCCATCATCCTGAGGCGTCAACTGTCTCTGTACTTCATTCTCCTGATCATTATGAACGTTTATATCGTGGAGACCACTCTTGAACTCAGATAGTCTTAGTACGGACGGTTTTATTTCTGGCATATCATCTGGGTGCTCGTACCTTCTTAAATCTGTTAAGTTAGCTGGTATGTGTCTATGTGGATCTAAAGGAGGAGGAACTCCAATGGATCGGAGATGTTCTATACTTCTGTGTATATGGGAATAATTGTCTATAGGTATCTCAGCCATTAGCGGAGAATTATGATAATCTAGACCTCCTCCATCCGGCCTGTAGTCAATAGTCCTTCCTTGCATCATCTTGTAAGTGTTTAATTTTATCTATTCTATAAAATATAATTTGTTCCTAGTGTTATTTGGCACTGTCTTATAAAAAATATATTGAGTTGTCTTATTCGCTTGGTATATTTTGACATGGAATTTTTCGAGATCCTCCGTTTGAGTTTTGACTGCAAATAAAATCGAATTTACAGATTCATTTAAAAATAAAATATGTTGGTAATTAATCGAAAATCCAAAATGCTGTCTCTGTTACGAAATCAATAAGTACAATCATAAGAAAAAAACAGATAAAAATATATTTTTTAATTGAATTCAGCAGCTCACTGGGGGCCTACTGCGCGTCTATTTAAAACTAGAATAGACGAGTTGAAAAAGTTGCTGTTTTTTTTTTCGAAGCAAGCAGGTGACGAGTGAGCAACCGCGTAGGTTGTGTCAATGATCTATCCCCTAGCCCACATGCCGCATCGAATAAGGCTTCTTTAATCACGTTGCGAGTACAGACGGGCTTATAATGTGTACTGGAATGGAAGCTTCATGGTGAGAACATCCAGTGATGTGACTAATTTTGTAATATACTCGTATTACTTTACATATTAAGTAATGTGTTCCCAGTGTGCATCTATTATTAAACGTGCTTATTTTGAATTTATGAAATGTTTTCTTAGATTCTTATTTACTCACTGTTCACCCCTGGCCGGTCGATAAATTATTATTTAGATTTTGTCAATAATAAAATTAGTAAAAGAGTTTATTATTAATCAAATAATGCATACACATATAGATACTAGGCATACTAGGCAGACCTAGACTATTCAATTCTTTTTTTTTTTCGGAATGATTGTTAAATGAATATTATACAATAATTATAATAAACAATTCTATCTGTAATTATTTTACTCTTGTGAATGTCACTGGACGTGTAAAAGGATCAGCAGTTTACTGAATAAATCGTAGAGTTAATGAATAATCGTTAATGTTAGATTCAATGTTGATATTTATGTAATTAAGTAAATAATGCACCATCGTCCATCATACAAAATGTAGTTCCGAAACATGTCACTAGATGGCGCTCTACGAATAATTACATTTATGATGTGGTTGAGTAGTGTCCTTTCTAAGATGTTTATAGTTTTCACAAAAATATACAGTTCAGTAGAAAAATCCAAGTATTTCGTTTAGTTTAAATACACAGATTATTTTGCTTTTAAAACTGAAACGATACAATTAATTTTGGTTTAACAAGATGAATGAGTGTAATTTTTTTTTATTGTAATTCGATCTAATTACACTTGCGCTGTTAAGTGTACGTGTAGCAGCCAAGCATACACGGCTGTCAAAGATATAATTGCGCGTATAGAGAACCAAATTACTTTTCGTTTGTACTTGTCTACTAATATCTAATTATCAACCTTATTTCAATGCCAGTAGCGAGGATTGTAGTAAGTTTGGAATTTTATTGAGTGCAGGAATAATTTGGCGAGGTAGTACAGGGCCCCACGGTTGATCGACTTTGAGATTCGTAATCATAATACTAGTTTGGTCCAAGGAAGTGGTTCTAAGCAAGTAATTAGCTTTTTGTTACAGTCGATGCAGTGTTAGAAACTGTTCGTAACATTTACGGCTTTGTAACATCTCTATAAAGTATTTTTAAAGTAATTTCTAATTTCTATATTACTATAAAGTATGTTTAAATGTAATTATTGTTTTCTTTATATACCTACAGGATGTGACCGACTAATTCCTAAAATTTAATAGCATGAATTCCGGCCATGATTTTGAATTGATATGAAGCAACATTTTTTTTACGAAAAATATTTTTAATTTACAAAAAATAAAATAAATATTGAATTGCTGATATTTATTTCATATATACTATTTATTGACCCAAAATATATTTATGAACTCAGAATCCATGGCTCCAAATTTATAAAAAATATATACATATAGGTAACCTACCTACTGTTTATATTCATATGAAATCATTATTAATATCCAAATATTAATTTGATGTATTGTAAACAACTTTCAATAACATAATTATATTATTATTGAATTCAAAAGTATAAATAAAACCGAAATCAATATAATAACATGAAAAAAATTAAACAAAATTCGTGGATTTTTTTTTACTAAAAACAATTTCAATTTTTCTTCACTTTTTGAAGACGTGTCCAAAGTTTTTTAATACTATGTTCAACAGTTAGTTGTCAACTAGTTTTTTTGTACGTACCTAAGCAAAAAAATGTCGTTCGATTTTTTGTCTGATATTCAACAAGCGTTATGTGCTGTGCGTTTACTAATAATTTGGAGATTTCAGAGTTATTGAGGCGTGAGATACAAGGTTGATCAGCAAAAAATACACTGATATTGGATAAAATGATTTCTAAGATTTTTATCGGTAAAAAATGCAGGGAATTTTATACCAATTTGTTACTTTGACAGATATGTATTTAAATAAAAATATGCGCATATTAAAAGGAGAAATAGTAATTGAGTACATATGTATTATTATACATTTGTGGATGAGTTGATCAGTACCTACCTAACGATTTTGACAACAAACAAATAGCAATTATTTGAGACAACATTTTGTATTTTTAGTTATCTGAACAATAATACATAATTAGCATATTTCTGAAGACAAGTCAGCTATGTAAAAATAAAAAGAAGTTAATTCATAGTAATATTGACAAACAAAAAGTTTTTAAATAAAGAGTCGTTAGAAACACATCGCAAATCAAATTAATATGAAAATAACATCACGGCACACTGTCCAAAAATATTTCCGTA
Organism: Sesia apiformis; assembly: GCA_914767545.1. Classification (NCBI taxonomy): domain Eukaryota; kingdom Metazoa; phylum Arthropoda; class Insecta; order Lepidoptera; family Sesiidae; genus Sesia; species Sesia apiformis. The sequence continues at coordinate 9,259,631 of OU611972.1, read as the reverse complement.
TTTATAGTGCGGGCATGATTCAAGGTCGCGTTTGACAGACAGCGACTCGCTCGCCGTGCAATTACAACATCCACCTCGTCGGGAGGGATCTTACGTAAAAATTTCCTCTCCCCTCACGGGGAGGCAACTCCACCTCCCCGAGGGAGGGCACAGCCAACTTGCCTCCAAATTAATTAAACAAAAAGACTCACATACCTGTCACTATCCAAAAAATCTTCACACCACCAACTATATCACCATAATAAATCACAGTTTGTTCCTATCTAAATGTCACTAAAAATATATCACATAATAACGGTAACACTAACGTCACAACACGTCCGAAAGGCAACAGTCCAAGGCTTTATCGCCAAAATTTTTCAAAAAATCCACGTGCTCAGGCCAAACAAACATTTAAAAAATTAAAAAAAGCCGGCAATGAAAAAACGTCGAGCCGTGCTCTTGACCCTGCGGTAAAATTATGAATGCCGAGCGTCGTTACTAGGATCCAAATTACAAGATTTTTTGTGCTCAATATTTTAGTGTGGTATATACACTCTAAAGCTGTGGGTATGAATCCACACGTGATGTGGCTCGCTGTCTCTTTCGCACTAGGCGATTCGCGCATGCAACTAGCTGCAGTAGCGTGAGTCTGAGGACTTCTTAAGACGACATGTGCTCGCACAAAAAGCCGGCCTCAACGCGTAATGTTGCTAAGTTAAAGTACGCTCCAAGCTACTGCCGGCCACTCGCGTCGACAACAAAAATGCAATATAAAACGCCGCTCGGCCGCCTTTAGACCGGCGCGGCAAAAACGAGACTGAAATTCAGATCTATAGTAGAAAAAGTGAACTACACCAAGCGAGGGGTACACTAACACATAAAATGAAAAAAATCACACGGACGCCAACAACGACAGCAGAGCTTAAAAAATCGGAGTGGGGAACAGTCCGCGCCGTTTACTTCAATAGCGGCCTCTCGCTCTAGCGGCGTGATGCCGCACGCACACAGACGAGCGGTGGTTAAGCGAAAAAAATGTGTACACATTTTTTTATTATTCACGATTTTTATGTGTGTAAGTGGGCTCGGTGCGAGGGGGATGGCTATTGACGAGCGCGGCGCAGCCTCCTAGCGGAAGCGGGATAGCGCGCGTCGCCACGTGCTCGTCCCTCGGTATTAAATAATAATTAAAATGGCTACAAGACCGGCGATACCAGATACTGTTCGGTAGACGATTTTTTGGTTCAGCTTTTGCCTTTTTTGCTGAGCTTTTTGCGGAATCGTCGAAAAAGAGGTAAGATGCGATACGCGTGGTCCGTAAAGAAAAAAGCGAGGACCGATTGACACATATTGAAAGAAATACGCGCAGAAAAAGTCGCGCCGGGGAAAAAAACCAAGGACGCCGCGCGAAAAAGAAGTTATTGATTAAAACAGGGCTGTCATTGACCAGGCGTAAATGAGGGTGCTTAATTGTATGCAGCAGCGGATCCGGCAGGATCGATTGCTCCTTGACTTAAAAGAAGAGATTTAAAATTGAAAATAGTTCCGTTGAGTGAACAGTTGTACACCTTTGACACTGTAGAGGCTGAAGAAGATTGTGAGGAATTAATTTGTAGACTTATATAGGTACTTACTAATCGTCTATAACGACTTCAGGAGATCTGTGACGGAAGTTAAAATTAAGATGAGCTAGAGTCAAATTTAGATATGCTAAAACAACCAAGACATAATAAAAATGCCTTCTAAATTAATTATCTCAAAATAAACTGAGAATATTGAACTTTCAAGGCTTTATTCCAAAACATTGATTTTCAGAAATATGTACTTGAAACCGCAATTACATAACGAAAATAAAAAAAATGAAGTTCACTTTCCCCGGACAGCTGGTCAACGTCTAGTGCTCCAAATAATGTAATGCAGCGTCCAGTTGTCAATAAACTAAATATGCATTCATATGCATATGCAGTACAATGTTCGTTTTATTAGCAGATGTTTGCTTACAGTGGTCAGGGTGTGGAGCAGTATCTGTAGGGCGTATTAAAGGAATGTCCCATTGTATTCGTACATTTTATATTGTAGCCATTTTGAATTGTTCCTTTTTATGTATATTTTCGTGTTTAATATTAGTAAAATTAATACACAGTTTTGAATCGATGATCAGGATAATGATAAGGAATATTAGTTCACTGATAATTTTCTTGTAGGCAGGTACTTTATTCTCTGTGTACAGTTATTTTATGTAGTTAATTTTTCACAGGGAATCCAAAATATATAATTGGAAATATATTTATTGGAAATTTCTTGATTCTTGGATTTCTTTATTATTTTTCTTCAATATTTCAAGTCTTTGTACCTAGAATTGGATTCGATATTTGTCAAATTAGTTACCCTAGTTTTATTTAATTCATAAACTGGTAAACTGTAATGGAAAAAGAAAGTTTTGTATAAATTAAAAACAATTACAAAAACAATACAAATGTTACTACATATGAACTGAACATATAAAACTAGGTAAATACACATTATTGTATTACAATGTTAGTATTAATTAATTTAAAAATAAAATTAGTTAAACTGCTATTGCATTTTGTTTCTTAATTTACGAGTATAAACGACTGACATTTAAGTTAAAACTAAAAAGTCACTAAAGAAAAATATCTTATATAATATTTTGTTATTCTTCTCCTTTTTTTTCTTTTTTAGAAGTATATTCTTGTAAACGTAAATTCCTTATAGCTTATAGCTATATAATTCCTTATAGCTATATTTAAAGTGAACTGAAGCTTATAGCTTCAGTTCACTTTAAAAAAGCTTCAGTAGATAGGTACACTTGAAAATTACATTTCCGATTCATATAAGGTTATTTCTTTTACTTTATATAAATGTAGGTCTGGACTATAGGTAAATACGAACGCACGGGGTGGCGAGTGTTGGAGCGAGATAGAGGACACACAACATAATACTATTTCTCCCTCCATTACCAAGTATTGCAATCATTGCGTGCAATTAGAATTCTAACCAATCGATATTATTTAATTTATACATGACTAGTTAAAATTTATTATTAGATCAACAAAAGATAGATTGCAATTAAGCTTTAATGAAAAATAATTGAATATAAAATTTTAAACACTAAAATATATTTTCACTTCAAATATAATTCATTTTTTTTTCAATGTGTAGATTACAAATTATGCAAAGCAGTTTTGGAGTGCGTGACGTTGCCGACAAGCTGCAAGAAATTATGCTAGGCTGGTTTCGACATGTCAAAAAAGATCTGAACATATAGAAAATAGAGAAATGTGATGTGCCTCCACCAGTAGAAGTAAGAAGTGCTAGGTACATTACAGTACCTACTGTATCTATACAAACCCCCTCAAAGATAAAAAAAACCCGGTGGATAGTTCTATTTACTGGAGATATGCGGGCAATGCAGTTTTCGGCTGCCGCATATCAAAACCTAGTAAAAATGTATATTTTAACAAATTTTAGAAGAGTGACCAATTTATTAAAAAGAGCCAAGTTAAAATATAAGACGTTAATTATTTTTTTTGGATTTATCAGCAACACGTGATCACTGACTAAGATTCGAGGCATTCATATCTCCATAAATACGACAGTTTTAATATAATCTTTGCATAGTGTCAAGGTTAGCTTCGTAAATCCAATTTTGTCAAAAAATATGTTGTCTAAAATTTGATCATTACTAGGTTGACGTCATTGGTGATAGAGCAAAGTGGATACGAAAAACAAACTCCCATCATGCGGAGCCACAGATCACCCACTCCTGGGGTGGATGGTTTGGGTATGGAGCTAAAACATGGAACAGAGAGAGAGATAGCAAATTCATTATTGTAAATCAATCTGTGTCTCTCCACTGTTGGATATAGGCCTCTCCAAAGGCCCGCCACAAAACACGGTGGCACTACCGATGACTTTCTTTAAGTCATCTGTCCACCTAACCAGAAAACGTCCTTTGCTATATTTCCTGGTACGTAGCTTCCATTTGAGAACTCGTCTATACCGACGGTTGTCACTTGTGTGAGTGACAGCAGAAGTATCCAGTTCATCAGTAAATTTAAGCTTATTAATTCAATTATTTATTTAAACTTTATTCCACAATGATAGACCACGAACCATTATCTACCAGTCAACCACCGAATTATACAGAAAAAGGATAGCATATGCAGGTGATTATACCCAACAGGAATTTTACAATGTTTAACTATACATCAATATGAAATGGGTTGAATTTTGCTGTTTCCAATTTGTATTTTTCTTGTTACCAGAATATTGTCTTTAGTTTAGTTCCGGGAATGCCTTTTTAGCAAGTAAACTTAACTTATTTTTTAGTCGATTTCAAACAGAAGCATTGTAGCAAGTTACTACCCAAAGACATTCGTTATTACTATTTTTTACAAAGGCCCTTCTTTAATTTTTTCCTAATTTAAAAAACGAAAGGGAAAACAAACAGCAATGTATATTGTTTCACAAAATTTTAACCTTTTACGACAGCCAATATTAGCTTTAGTTTTGCCGCCCAAAAAGGAGGGAGGTGTAAAAAACCTTTTTGTACGCATTGTCTGTTAATTGTAGTATAATAAAATTAAAAATTTCCGACTCTGTCCGGTTTGTTGGAACTTTCGATTTTACTCGCGAAGGTCAAAAAAACAATGTTGTAAAAAATTAGAGTAAGCCATCGGCTGTGACGAACCTTTTTGTTTTTGCAACAATTAATAAAAAAAAACTGAGGACACTCTTGTTTTTTTTAATTAACACAGATTCTGACAATAGTCACGTATCACTGTAGCAAAAGGTTAAATTGATATCTGCTTTATTTTTAATTCCATTTATTCTAACGAAAAGAAGGTCGGACATGTGACCCTTACCATAACCAGACCTTTTAATATCCACTGCTGGACACTGGCCTCCTTCTGGACTCAAGCGGATTGGCGAGTCAAGTCTTCTCGTGGGTGTGGTAAAAGCAACTAAGTGATAACAAAGATAAATAAGCTAAGCTGAGCTGAGGGATAGCTAAACCCAGAGGAACTGCACCGCCTCTAAAAGAGTGGGCTCGCCAACCCGCTTAGCTTGCGTGGTGTTTTAACATGAGACAATGTGACAATTCAAACGTTAAAATATCCCTCAATTTGTCTTAGAATATTTATAAATACAAGTTTTTTTAAAACGCTTCCTACTTCCTACTCATGTATTGATTTTTTATAATCTTAACAAGTACCAAAAGGGGTTGACGACAATTGTGAATAGGGTCTTTTGGAATTCACCTGTAAGGGTCCGGAAGTGCGATTTGATCTAGGATTTTTTTTTGTGTTTATATTTGAATGTCAAAAAATTCAAATGTATATCTCACAGGTGTTTTTTTTAGAATTTCAAATAGAATAATTACGTTTTATGGGCGTAAAATTATGAAGGACCATGGACAAAAATGTACCAAAAATAATAAGTATACCTGAAATGAGATATACCTGAAATGGATGCTTTTATTTTATACATATTTTAATGTTAAGACGGTTAATATGAAAAGCGTGGACGAACCATGATTTTTTTTTTTATAGAATAAGGTTGCAGACGAGCATACAGTCCACCTGATGGTAAGTGGATACTGTCGTCCATAGACATCCGCGATATATGGCAACATCAGTCCAGAATGACAAACCTTGGCACGACCCAGGATGCTCTGCCCACCTTTGCAGATTAAGGAATGGATTGGGAGAAGGGGTTGGGAAAATGGGGAGGGATAGGATGGGATGGGAATGGGCTATGGCATATCTCACTCACTAAGTACCGAAACACGTTCGTACATTGGGTAACGTCATCTGTGAGAGAGGGATAACGTAGCCAGTCGAATGCGCCCAGCTTCTGTGGGAATGCAGCGTGTTCCCTCCCCCTATAAATTAAGACGGTTAATATGAAAACCGTGGGCGAACCATGATATAAACCGCTATTTTATTTGTGATTATTATTATTTTTCTTTTATTTTTTATCTTTCTTTCAATCCTTCCCATTAAAAAACAATGTTTTTTCATCTTTTTTATAAAATCTATTCAATTTTTATACATATACTCCAGATTTTTATAGATACCTTTAGGCTATCAACGCTCTATATTATCTACAGTATAACAGGGGAGAGTGCACGCTGCAATCTCACAACTGCTGAGCCACGTACCTCATAGACGACTACCGTAAAGTGTACCGCATTGCTCACTTTATCCTATCCCACAATGTACATAAGTTCTGTACGTACAGTAGTGAGCGAGATGTGCCAGAGCCCATTCCTATCCCATCCTATATCATATCCCTGGTCATTTCACCAAACCCTGTCTTCAAATCCACCCCTATATATCCATAGGCAACGCATCCGGGGGCGCATTTAACGTATCTCATTCTGGACTAATGTTGGCATGTACCGTGGATGTTCTATGGGCGGCAGTTTCCACTTACCACCAGGTGAACAGTATGATCGTCTGCCGCCTTCTTTTCGTAAAGAAAAAAAAAAAACGACGGACTAAGCCTGACGTAAATATTAGAGCATCAGTTATAAAATTTTCCAAATTATATTCAGTTTAAAAACACGATTTTATAATTTTAATACCAGTCGTGACTGACTGATATCATAATTTTCGTGATTAAGAGAGTGGTTATGCAATTCGGGAAACAGATAAGTATATAATTGGTTAAAAAAGAAATAAAAAACTTGAAAAAAACTCAGCTTCCTATAGTTAATCGTTAAGACATCAGCTAGCAACGCATGCAACTAATTTCCTACATACTCCATCATCACGGAACCTGTATTTTGGGGGTCCGCCATTTTGATCTACACGATCTATAGCTCATCACTTAAATCGTCGAAACGCATCAATTCCAACGACATTAAAATCATTATAACATCCATTAACACTTTTGGTAGAGGCTCAAAGAAGTTAGTAGATATTAAAGAAGCGTTAGATAAATAACAGTAAGGTAAAGTAGTTGAAATGAGTGATAATGGTGATTTGATGGTAAGTGGCAGCGGGCGTGCAAGCGCTCGGTCATCCATCACGCAAATGTTTAGAACCGGATTCTGCTTTGAGACGGGTTTGCGACTAAAACCGATTTTTTAAATTTTCGTCCCCACTACTTACTGATAAGAAAATGAAGTCAGGACTATTAATAAAATAAGCTAAACTAGCCTTTGGGCACTGCTTCAACGGTCACAATTTTGTTTCTGCCGAGAAAAAATCTATAGTCAACCAGCGTTTGCCATGATTTTTAAACAATTAAACTCATATTTTTTATAATAATAACGAGGGGAGGTCCAGAAGTTTCCGGCCCGACATAGAAAAAGGACAGTCAAATTCATGAAACTATTTTTATTTTTCAATATAGTCTCCGTCTATATGAACATTTTTCGGATCGTTTAATTAGCACTTCTATCCCCAGTATAAAATAGTCAGAAGTTTTGTCTTGAAGATGGGCGAAAACTGCAGTAGTCAGTGGAAAACCTTCTACCCCTTAAGTCCGCCTTGAATTTTCAGAACAAATAGTAACCACTGGGAATCAAGATAGGGCTATAGGGTGGGTGGCGAATTTCCGTAAAACCACTCTTTGAAACAGCAGTGGCATGAACGGGTGCATTGTCACGGAGAAGCCTTGCTTAGTTTGCTTTGCTTTACTTTGAAACCTTTACTTAGATTTCCACGACGTTTCTGCTTGATTGCTTTTCGTAATTGCTCTATAGCTTCCTATTTCTATAGGTTAGCATAATAGCTTCCAGTAACCGTAGTATTGCGTTCTTTTATGTCCATAAGCTTGACATTGACATTCCTTGACAATCCCAGAATATCGAAGCCATAATCTTTTAGTGGACTGTATCACTTTTGCCTTTTTAGGCGATGCTTCACCAGACGACGCTACTCCATCGATTCCCTATTGGAAAGGGGATGTTCATAGTAAAGATACATAGTTTCATCCCCAATAACAATTGGCTCCAAAAAATCACTTCCTTTTCTCTGAAAAGTTTCTTAGAGCATCCTACTAGTTCACTTTCTTTATTCATATGAAGGTTTATATGAAGAATCCTGAGGGCTGTAGTTTTTGAAAGCCCTGTCCCTGCTGTTATTTCTTTCGTCTTTAGCCGTCGGTCACTCAAAACTTCTTCTTCCACTAATTTGATGTTGTTTGGAGTCAGTGCCTCAACGGATCGACCTGAGCGAGGTTCGTCGTCGATGGATTCTCGTCCTAAACGAAATTGCTTACACCAATCTTACACAATGGAAAATGATGGCGAAGAATCCCCGTATATATTATCCAACATTAGTTTGATATCGGTCGGGCTAACACCTTCCTTTGTAAAGAACATAATCACGGAACGATATTCCAGTTTAACTTTTAAAAATTTTGCGACTTCCTGTTGTTGAACTCTAAAAATTATGAACGAATTAGCAGGATAAATGACAATTACAATAAAGTAAATTTGTTTTTTTTTTAGGTATCTAGAAATATGTCAAGCCAGAAACATTTAGACCTCAATATAACGCTGAATAAACACTGAATAGCCTACAGTCAAATTCATCGTGTATAGATGGTCCAGAGACACATACACAAACGCACCACTCGGGCTCGAAATAACATTTGTCTTTAAACAAATGAATTTTCGACCGGGAATCGAACTCAGGATTCCATTTGCTCAATAAGTAGCGTCACTACCAAGTAGGCTTATCGTTTTTTATAAGAAATGCACATAGATGTACTATACAAATATAAAAACCACATTAAAATCCGTTGAGTATTACTAATATGCGAATTTATTATCATGAATAAAACCCGTTCGTGATTATCAAGGAAAGCGATGGGAACTGTGATTTGTAATGGGATGTTATAGGCTGATATCGATCGATATAGACAAGTAGACTAACGGCATAAAGAAGTTAATTGGTAGTGACTGGGTGAGAACGGCAGAAGAGCGCCAAAAGCGAAACACCGTGTAGTGGCGACCTTCGAAAGGAGCCTATAGAAATGAATAAAAGTACTCAATTTTACCCTCTCTCACAGTAGAGTGAGATATGCCAGAGCCGAATAGCAATATGCGATATGCCAGATAGGTATGCTAATAGCATTCCAATTCATTCCGTAATCTGCGCATCTGGGGGCGTGGTAACGTTTGTCATTTTGGACTGATGTTGGCATGTATCGCGGATGTCTATGGGCGACAGTACCCACTTACCATCATGTGGACCGTATACTCGACTGCCGCCTTTTTCTATCAAAAAGAAACAAAATTTATTATTATACCATAGGAGAGGCCCATATCCGGTACAAATAGTGGAGAGACACAAAGCTGATGGCATACCATAGTATACCATAGTATGTGATCGTTTGTTAGCTTGTTAGTAACACATTCGTAATTGCAAGTGCAATCGCGAAATTGCAAGGCAGATCATTTCACGACGCAAAATGACGGAATAAAACTCTTATTATACCGCCTGAGCTATAGTGATTAAGTGAATCGAAGCAATGTTAATAGGTAAAGTTCTACTGTGAACAATAGTGGTCAACTTTGTGATAAAATAATGTTATTTAAAAACAGAAAGTACCCACCATTAGTTGTTAGAAAGTAGTATTTTTTAAAGGAAGTATGAGGAAGCAAATGTTATTATTATTTAAAAAACCGACCTCATTTGTAAATAAAAAAAAATAGCTTTCACTTTCAAAACACACTATTTGAATTAAGAGACAAAAAGATTCTTTTTGGCCACCGACTGAAAAAAAGATGGGTGGTCAATTTTTTTCGCGTCTTATCATTTAAAATAGAAAGGGTTGGACTTTTTCATGCCACTTATATTGAAGACAAACATCAAAAGAACAGAAGAACAAACAAAAGAAGTGGTTGTTATAAGTTTAGAAAAAACAAAAATGTTCCAATACCCACCTGGTCCGATATTTTTTCAAATCTCCAATGTTTATTATAATCAAATAAGTTCCTCTTCCTGCGGAAGACGAGGGCGCCTGATTTTTTACTAGATCTATTAAAAAAATCTATATTAAGATCACGTTTGACATTCAATTTTATATCTTAACGTCATCGTGATAAAAGTCATAACTGTATCTGGAATTGTAGATTGAGGTTTTCTTCTCATGATTGAGCCTTTATTGTGGCAATGTGTTCAAATGGAGATTCTCAAAGCAGTGTTTATTCAACATAGATTGTTTTATGCAGATGTTGTGGTATTAAACGAAACTCCTTCAAAAAAAGTAGATAAGATGTATTCAACTTCGACTTTAAGGAACCTATATAACAAGAAAATTACGTAACCTTCTTATTTATATAACTGTAGCAACTTATTTCACTTACATAAACCGCATATATATATCTTACATATATAAACTCTGTTCTATATCGCCGTTGATAGCAATATAAATTTTATGTAAAAAAACAAATTTGTGTATTCAATTAATTAAATATTTTCGGTAAATAACAGTTCATGACAAAATATAATTTCAATGACTACCGTGTTAAATATTAATAAATATTCAAATTTTATGTCCAGATTCATAGATTATTTTATTATTAAAAATATAGATTATTAACGTGATCGTTTTTACTCTCTACTAATAAAATATTTGTATGGCGTAATATGACACATTGACAATACCAAAGACTAAATATAGTCTTGCCTTTAGAATATTGGTAGTGTCCAAGTGTCTTTATAAATTGATTATTTTTTATATTCGTATTGATATTGTATGATATTACAGAGGATCAAACATTTCATTTATTAGAACTTTCTCATTAACTTTGACAATAAATATAAGGTTTTATTGTCCAACCCAATCGCTATCATCCGAAACAATCTGTGCAAGTGGCCATATTCAATTAACTGTCTCAAAGTCATGTTTGAAATCTACAGAAATATCTAAAACTGCATCCGCAGTCCATCTATCGCTCAGCGTGACGCCGACACCGTCTTTTGTATCTTAAAATCGACCCTTATTTTTTTCCTCCATCCCTCAAAATGTTCAAATTTCTCTACCTGCAACCATTACTCCAATATAGAAGATCTTATATCACCAATCGTCATGATACAAACTTCAACTTTAATAATAAGCATTACAGTACATTTTATATTACTACCTTTAACTGTTGTTTCGTTTGTAGTTCTTCTGCGATGCACAACATCTTGAATAGCATCCCTTAAGTTTTAATGAACTACAGTGTTGTAATTAAACAGCGAATTTTAATTTTCTGTACTTGTATATAAGGTTTAGTTTTGTTTGAAATTGTACGTATAAAAGCTATATTTTTTCAAGAAGCCGAGCAGTTTAAATAGAATTTGCTATGCAGCATACGAAAATGTGCATTTCCCGTAGTTTGGGAATTTATTAGAATTAGTGACTGTGCATCCTGCGGCGCCGAACATAGTTTTAAGGAACTTTAGAATTTTAACAAAAGGGCTGTCTTGATAGTGGGAGACGGATGTCTTTGTTTAAATGAGCCAACGCTAAATTATATCTTACACTTATTTTAAATTAATCTTTATTTGTTTTTGAGCTAATGTTTTAAGAAAAGTTTCCAATTTCGAATTTTACAAATTAAAGAAAATGTGTAAAGAAATGCAGAAATAAAGCGATCGATATTTAAATTAAAAATATCTTAATTACATTGATCAGCCAACTTATCAAACAAACATGAACTCTCAATAAAATACCCAAAAATACAAGTTTCTCCAACGAACTTTAGACTTCTAATATCCACGGACCATTTCCGTTTACTTCAGATATTTATTTATAAAAGTAATTTATTGTTTTATGTTTCTAAACGCGTCGATATTTCAAAAGATTTTATACAAAAATGCTATTCATTGCGCCATAAACGGGCCACCTGAGCCACTACAAAGAAAAAATCTCCCCTTTTTGAGTAAAAAGAGAAGTTTTGATGACAAAAAAAAAACTCCCACGATGCGTATTGCAGTTTTTTTTTCTATTAATACGTCTGTCTACAGAATTTTTATTGCTTTTGATTAAACATCATTGTCAAAAATCACAGGTATTGTTGTTCGTGTAGTAATTGAAATTTCTAGATCATTTTGTATTGTTAAAAGTGTATTTTTTATGTTTTTTTTATTAGATCAGTATCTATTCAATGGGAATAATAAGAAATTTTGGAGCATGATGGAACAAAGGAACAGATTTTAGAATAATAATAATAATATAAAGCTATTTGTGAACAATGTTTCGCTCACCTATCGCTCATCCACGTTCAAATGACTAAATCTTACATAAAAATAAATAAATAAATAAAATATTTCACGAATGAAATTCCATCCAGTCGTTTTTGAGTCTATTAAAAGTATTTTTTTTATTTTCTTCTTTATCTCAACTTCCTTGTGTCATATGAAAATGACACATATTGCAGATTTCCTTCTGGGTACTTAGCTATACGTTAGTGGAAACCGGATCAAAATCCATTCAGTAGTTTTGCATGATGCTCAAACAAACAAACATACAGACAAACAAACAAAGAGAGTAGGGGGAGAGTGCATGCTGCATTCCCACAGCCGCTGGGCGCACTCTATTGGCTACGTTCCCCTCACAGAAGACTACCTTGAAATGTACTGCATTTCCCACTTTATCGTATTTCCTCAATGTACTTACGTATTTCGGTAGTGAGTGAGATATGATTCCAATCCATTCCTTAATCTGCAAAGGTAGGCATCGCATCCGGGGACGTGCCAACGTTTGTCATTCTGGACTGATGCTGGCATGTATCGCGGATATCTATGGACTACAGTATCCACTTACCATCAAGTGGACTGTATGCTCGTCTGCCACCTGTTTTCTATAAAAAAAGACATACAAATAAACATACAAGCAACCGATGTATTTATATTAAGGTCTGTAAACATTGAAATAAAAAGGCGCTTTATGTACATATTTTTTGGAACTATCTTCATAATTTTTTCGTACAATATAATACGTATAAAAATAAGTCACAAATTACACGTGAAATATGTGCACAAACAAATTTCAATATATATTATACTAGACATGAAGGAATGTTGAGATGAGACTGATGACGTAATTATATAATCTATATATTGTATAATCTGTCTATAAACGAAGTTAATGTGGTTCTTGTAAAAAATATAATAAATTTATTTTTGGTTAGAATTAGACCAATTTTATTTTAAAGTTGAGACTATTGGGACTATGATCTAAGAGTCCATATCCAGTCTATAACGTCCCACTTATTATTTCTGGGACATGTGGGTCTCCTTGCGTTACGATATGTTTTTTCCCCCACCGAGAAAAAGTTAAAGAATCCATATAAACTCAGTGGTATATAATACAGGCCAATATACGAACTCATCTCACTAAATAAGAGCCCTTCACCTATACCATGAGAATAATAAATACACACTTGTATTATTTACTATTCTTATGCCTATACCTCGTTCCAAACCAATTTGTCTAAAATGTAAACAAACGTGGTCTGAGCTAATTGACACGGCCAATTAAACATTAACGTGATAATTGTTTATCTAACCATAATTTAACAACTTGAGAAAGCAAGTTTGTCCCTAGATTTAAAGCTAAATGTTGAGATATATTTACATTGATTTGGTTTTGATTTCGACAAATTGTATTGGAACGGAATATAAGAGTAGCGGGGTTCAAAAAACATTTAATCAAAGATACATTTATATACTTTAAACTATTGTGGTTGTTATTGGCGTTGAAAGCATCGTTATGAATCCAGTTACCAATTCCAATGTTACATCTAATATTATTATAACACTTGGTCTCGAAACTGATTCAAATCTCAACGTGCACAAACCTTGGCGACCTTCAATCTCTGATCATTGATCCACAGTCGTAGGTAGTTGGTTTTTGCCGCCATGTAATTATGTATAACTCCTATATATTTATTAAAGTAAGTACGTTCGTTAAATGTTACAATACACAAGTCGACTGATATGGTAGACAATAGAATAGTTACATGCCATAGGAATGTAAATCTTTAAACTTTTGTAAAGGCGATAAAAATGTATAAATAAAAATTTTATAAATTTGCGCGCGTAGAAAGGTATGATTTGGTAAAATTATAAGAAAAAGAAATTCAAACAAGTGTTGTTGTAACTGTTGTTACCTTTATTATAATATTTATAATAGATAGAATACTTATAAAAAAATATGAAATAAATGCACCATGAGTCACCATGAGCGATGACTTGTTTTGGTGTTTATGTATATTTTAGAATATTTATACCAATTACTGGAACCATTTTTTTTTCATACAAACTTAGACATCCCGTTTCACCCCTTTAGGGATTGAATTTCGATAGTTCTTAAAATCCCCTCTTAATAAGTCTTTACATTATAACGGGAAACAACTGTCCAAATTTTATATATCTAACTTGAGCGGCTTCGGCTTAGCGTTGATGAATCAATCATGTTAGTCAGTCATTGGTTGGTTACCAGAGGCTGAAATCAAAAACCCGGTATCAAGAAGTCAAAAATCCTGATTTTTCAAAAAACAGTCTAGTTTTCGGTTTAAAGTAAAACTCAATAGATTATAATGTACATAAAAGTTTTCATTAGCATATATCTAATCGCAATAGCCTTCAAAAAGTTTGATTTTCCAGATATGTATTTCACTGTGGAATTGTTGTTACTGACAATCTGTTCCTTACTTTAGTCCACTGAGATGGCGCCATAAGCGAAAAAACCTGTTCAACATTTGCGTTGTGTGGCAAAATACAAAAAAGTACTTGGAGGCAAATTTTCAGTAATTCTGAAAATCGATCCGCCCGCCACTCTGTCGTCAACTACATGTGCGCCGTGCCATGCGTGCGAAGCGTGCGTGCCACTTGCTATGCATCGTCTTTCAATGTTTATCAAAAATCCGGTCTCGAATTAAATCCGGGCGGAGTCCGGTCTAACATCTTAAAATCCGGTCAAGACCGGATTTATCCGATCAGATGGTAACCCTAGTCAGTCAGTCAGTCAGTACATCTCTCTTTATATGTATAGATATAACATTACAAAAATTGGGACATTGTGGCACTATGCCATAAATCCAAATTTCATTAGTGTATTTATACAGTTATAACTTAAATGTACTTAAGAAAATACAGTAGAGGTATATTGGTAATTCATAATTATAAATAAAGTACATATAAAACAGAAATAAAAAAAAATCCGGAGTACGTGATCTACCAATCTCCACTGGGCCCTCGTGGTGGATTACAGTCCGAAAGCCCCCAGTCACTTTCTAGAGGAGGCTTGTGCCCTGCAGTGGGAAGTTATGATAGAAGCACTTTGTGCTTTTATTATATTTGTGCTTCTATCATAACTTCCCACTGCAGGGCACAAGCCTCCTCTAGAAAGTGACTGGGGGCTTTCGGACTGTAATCCACCACGAGGGCCCAGTGGAGATTGGTAGATCACGTACTCCGGATTTTTTTTTATTTCTGAGAGGTGATAGCCTAGGAGTCTCTATAGGTACTCGATTCACGTTCGTGTCATCGTGAGTTTAAATCCTTGGCCCGTCCCACTGAGTTTTTACTTAAGTACCAACTCACAGATTTAAAAAAAAAAATAGATCGTAAGGACCCCCCCCCCCCCCCATGCTCCAGAAGTGTCACACGGTAAGGTAATAATAAGGTGTAATAAGGTTCCATCTAACACATAATACATATTTTAAAGCGTTTTGTTTTATTATTGTATTTATTAATATTCACGAACAGGGGGAGAGTGCATGCTGTATTCCCACAGCCGCTGGGCGCACTCGACTGGCCACGTTACCCCTCTCTCACAGAAGACTACCTTGAAATGTACTGCATTTCCTATTTTATCGTATTTCCCCAATGTACGTACGTGTTTCGGTAGTGAGTGAGATATGCCAGAGCCCATTCCCATCCCGTCCTCTCCCACCCCATTTTCCCAATCCATTCCTTAATCTGCAAAGGTAGGCAGCGCATCCGGGGGCGTGCCAACGTTTGTCATTCTGGACTGATGTCGGCATGTTTCGCGGATGTCTATGGACGACAGTATCCACTTACTATCACGTGGACTGAATGCTCGTCTGCCGCCTTTTTTCTATAAACAAAAAGAAAAAAATTGTAAAATAAACTTAAATAACGAAACAAAAAACAACCAGATAACATCCAGTTCTGGTTCTTTAAATAGAATCAGAACAGTTGCATACAATGTTCGTTGTCCAATGGAAACGTACTGTTAGATACCCTTGCTTAAACCTAGAAGTCAAAATATATAAAAAATGAGTTCTTTGGACGTTTCAAAGCCACGGCCGCTAATGAAGGAATCACAACACTTAAAGAATAAATCAAAAACATTGCTAACGTAACAACCGCAACAGCTAGTTATACATAGTCGGTATTAGGCAATGGCCGTGACTTTCATACAGCCGACGAAACTCGTTTGTCTACGTACGCGATTACCTACATGTTGTTGGTACACGGACAATCAATGTGGAATTTACCAGTAATATATATTTTCAGGGCAAGAGATCTCAGAATTTATATTAAAAACAGAAATGACCCAGAATTGGGGAGTGATGACGTTACATACTGCCATGCATGACGCTATGCGAGAATTTATGTTAATTAATATCCCAATTGAAAGGGCTATAAAACTACCGTCATTTTAAAAATCGCAAAAAATATTATAATCTTTCTTATACTTTTAGATGGGAAACAGGAAAATGTTGAACTTCTTATTAACATTATTATGAAGAAATTCTTTTCTGTCAAAGCATTTGATTGCTTGCTGACCTTACTATCCAACTACATATGCTTCGTGGATCACGAAACAATGACGCAGAGAAAGAACATCCATCCGTTGAATTTAAATATTATAAATAAATAAATAACCTTAAGAAAGGCGGATATCGCAGATTCTTTTGAAATTTAAACCACTTTTGTATTTAGTTAACACTAAAATTTGAACTATAATAATGTTATTTAAATAAATGGTAGCTAGTATAAAAGTTATGCTGAAAATATTTTATATATACAAAAGGTTATTGGCAGATTTCCAATTGTATTTAAAATTACATTTTTCTAAAGTTAACCTTCTTGATGATATTCATCTGTGTTCCACAATTCGTGTACCTCATTACAACATAGCGATTTAATGCGAACTACCACTACAGCCTTTGTACAATTTGACACAGCCAACAAGTGTTATATCAAATTGTTGTTTGTTGGCTTTAAATTATTTTGTTGTGGTATTATCGAGAATATGCATTAAAACAATAATGGTTACTTGGCATCCACGCTCAGTAGTAACACCGATCAACCAAAATAAAAAACGACAGCACTACGGTTCTAAACGTGAGCCATTTGCAAGACGGTTAAATTTATCTACTATCAATTCAGTGTGTCGTTTGGCGGCCAAAAGCTACCAAGAACGTATTATTAATAGTTTTCTTTTTTTACAATAACTGTTAAATTTAGAAATTTAAAAACAAAACTTTTTCTATATAGATCCAAATAATATTAATGATGTAATATTTAGAGGTAAATGTGTTTGCGTAATTCATTTGAAGAAAATAAATAAAGTTATTATTATTATTAAACACTACTCGTTTATTGTCGAATAACATAACACGAAACGTATATCAGTATATTATACTTCAATGCACGAAGCACGGAAACTTGAGGTGTTACGTGTACGTCAATATATTATACTTCAATGCAGGAAAACATTGAAGTATGTATTATAATGTACACATTGTAGACATGTGATGTACAGTAAATTATACTGTAATGCCCGAAAACATTGAGGTAATATGTGTACGTCAGTACATTATACTGCAATGCACGAAATCATAGAGGTATTATGTGTACGTCAGTACATTATACTGCAATGCACGAAATCATTGAGGTATTATGTGTACGTCAGTACATTATACTGCAATGCACGAAATCATTGAGGTATTATGTGTACGTCAGTACATTATACTGCAATGCACGAAATCATAGAGGTATTATGTGTACGTCAGTACATTATACTGCAATGCACGAAATCATAGAGGTATTATGTGTACGTCAGTACATTATACTGCAATGCACGAAATCATTGAGGTATTATGTGTACGTCAGTACATTATACTGCAATGCACGAAATCATAGAGGTATTATGTGTACGTCAGTACATTATACTGCAATGCACGAAATCATAGAGGTATTATGTGTACGTCAGTACATTATACTGCAATGCACGAAATCATTGAGGTATTATGTGTACGTCAGTACATTATACTGCAATGCACGAAATCATAGAGGTATTATGTGTACGTCAGTACATTATACTGCAATGCACGAAATCATAGAGGTATTATGTGTACGTCAGTACATTATACTGCAATGCACGAAATCATTGAGGTATTATGTGTACGTCAGTACATTATACTGCAATGCACGAAATCATAGAGGTATTATGTGTACGTCAGTACATTATACTGCAATGCACGAAATCATAGAGGTATTATGTGTACGTCAGTATATTATACTGCAATGCACGAAATCATTGAGGTATTATGTGTACGTCAGTACATTATACTGCAATGCACGATATCATTGAGGTATTATGTGTACGTCAATACGATTATACTTCAATGCACAAAAATGAGAACCTTTCAGTACTTACAGCGAAAACACTATAAAATGGATAACTTTTTATAATATTTCTTACGATTTTTTTTATATACATCATTAAAATAATAAAATTCTTATAATTATTACTTTCTGAAAAGTAATATTTTTATGTTTATTATTTTTTACAGACTGCTTTTTCATAAAATAAATATGTGAAACGACTAAACAAATTCGGCCGCAATTTTCTCGGCGATAAAATTACGTAAAAAAATTGCTATGTGTAGTTTAAACTGCTCTTTTAAATAATAATAAATTTTTATTATAACGAAATGACGTTTACATTTGTCCTGTAATTAATGAATGTAAGATACTATTACAGGTAGGTACCTACACTATCAGATAGTAATAGTAATGACAAATTTTACAATTATTAAATAATTGTAAAATCTATATTTCGACACAATAAGACCTACGACTTTGTTAAACTGAGTGTGCGACAATGAGTTCACTTCTACAAGTAACTAATGTTTCTTATAACCATTGAAAACATTATAAATTGAACACCACCAAAATCGTGACGACTTGCAAGATATGTAGCTAAATGCTCTAAGTCGCCGCATTGTGAGGATATCTGTGTTATGCATGTGTGTGTAAGCAGGCTAATATGCGCATACGCATCACAAACTGTTACTATGTTGCATGCCATACCATCCCCCAATGGAATGGCTCGAAATGTGTTGATACTTTTTGCGATTTTATGTGGATTCTCGCATTTTTTTTTATATTGACCTGATCTGTGCTTTAAACGAAAATATTATACGGATTCACAATTTTTAGAAATTACGTTTCTTAGATTCTTAAATTTACTTTTGTATATAAATATAAATTTCAATTCATTCCATAATTCAATCATGTACTCGTAATTCAATGTCGTTTCCTAGACCAGTCTTGTTTGAAAAGAAATGTGTAGGTAATTGTTGGTCATTTGAAATATTATTAAATTATTGTTCGATTTCGTTCTCCTAGATTTAGACAAATTCAGATCTGGATATTGTTTGAACCCTGAGCCGTTAAAATCAGTCTTAAATGTAAATATAATTAAAACAAATAGCGATAGCGAAAGTGTTTGCCGAATAGTGAAAATACGCTGTCGATTTATTTTGAAAAGTATTTAATTTTTTTTATCAGTCCTTACAATTAGCCTGTGTCTCTTCAAGAACGTGTGCTGTGGAATATCACAACACACGTTCTTCTGCGTTTCTCATCCAGCCACCAGCGGTGAACTTCTTCAAGCATGCTGATTCTATAAGCTATCGTTCTTCTTTTTTCACATATCTTTCAGATGCTTACAGATGGAACTCTGTTATAGACTTGTTATAATTTTCGTTTTACTTATTTTAATTCTTATCAATAATTAATTTTCAAATACCAAAACAATTAAATCCTAGTGCAGGGGTAACAAATCGTGGGCGTTTATTCAGAGGGTGGCTCGCATAAGGCAACCTTTTTTTCTAACATCCACCAAAAGATTTTTTCTACCTGCGAACCCAAAAATTTTACCTGCTGCTATGCGTTCGCGCAGATTTTGAGATTTTTGAACATTTTCGAATCGGGAAAAAATTGGTATTACTATCATCGTAGCATTGTCCCTGGGTTTTTGCTAGATTTTTTACAGGAAATTTCACTTGCTACTAACGTGAGGTTGTATGTTTTTGTATATGTTTTTATAGTGTTTACGTTTTTTTTTTCCATATTTTGACACCAGTAAAGGGGTAAAAGGTTTGAATAGCCTTTTTCGAATTGACACGTTCAAATGTCAATTATAAAGCAATGAAAACGACATTATTTCTAAAATATGTATCAAATCACTATTTTCTTGTAGTTCTTTTATATAGAAAAAAGAGGCAGATATAATGTAGAATTTTTTAATATAATGAAGACAATACCGAGTTAAAAATCCCCGTCTTGTTACTTGTCCAGCCAACGCTTGGCACCACACACGAACTTCTGCTTTACTCATTCAGCCACTAGAGGCGACTTTTTTCAGGTTACTCCACGTGGCCGGACGGCATCTCATGCTACGTTTGCCGGTACGTGGTCTCTATTCGAAGACCCGTCCCTCCCATAGGGTGATCGATCCTGCGGCATATTTCATGCCCACTGCCACAGGTAGGGAGAGAGTGTATGCTGCATTCCCACAGCCGCTCGGCACACTCGACTGGCCACGTTACCCCTCTCTCACAGAAGACTACCTTGAAATGTACTGCATTTCCTACTTTATCGTATTTCCCCAATATACGTACGTGTTTCGGTAGTGAGTGAGATATGCCAGAGCCCATTCCCATCCCATCCTTTCCCTCCCCATTTGCCCAATCCATTCCTTAATCTGGAATTCCGGGAGTGTGCCAACGTTTGTCATTCTGCACTGATGTTGACATGTATCGCGGGTGTCTATGGAGGACAGTATCCACTTACCATCAGGTGGACTGCATGCTCGTCTGCCGCCTTTTATCTAGAAAAAAAAAACTTCAGCTTGCAGATTCATTAAGCTGTACGTACGTTCAATTATAGTTCATTGGCGAATTTCTTCGTTAAGTATTTCGTACAGTAAAGAGACTCCGGCCATATTGCAGAACAAATTCCAGTCCCATAAATGCTTTTTTCCTCCCGAAACACACACGTGTTTCGGGAGTGAGTGAATTAGGCCAGGATCAGAAACCATTTCTCTCATTCCATCTCATCGACTAGGTATAAGGTATAAGTTACTTGGTCAGGTTTTAGTTTTAGTTAAAGTTTTACCGGAATGATCTACGCATTAAAACTTCGATATGCGCACACTTTTGCATGGCGTAGGTGTGTTTTTTTTACGTAAATGCTCGGGTCTCGGGCTCATCACTTCGATCTCCCCCCGCAACCGTTAAAACCCAAGAAGATAAAAAAAACATAATTTGAAAACCTTGCCTTTCAGTTAAGGCTAAGTTAAGTTAGCTAGATATGCTAATGACGTAAGTGTTTCTACTAATTTGAAGAGCCCTATAACAAAATTTATGGCTTTTCAATGTAGTATCATGCTATTCCTAATATGAAAGGGAGTAATATTGCAAATATGGCTTTTCACCTGAAGAAAACAAATAATATTTAATAAATTAGGGCCTTTTACCTTAAGCTATATCTGAGTAGGATCTAAATAGTACAAGATAGCTTTTTTCCTGCTGATTCTGATACTATATTGGTATTTAAATTCATTTTGAAAAAAAATAGAAGTTATAGAAGACGTCATTTCTTCGTATGATGGCAGACCTGTTCTTCTTATGCAGTCTCTATGGATGATTTTCTTCAAAACGTCGTTCCACTGAGCCGTTCCACGCTGCGTTTCCCGATACGTGGCCTCCATTCAATATTGGATGATATTTAGAGTTACAAACATGGTTGAGACGTTTCAATAAATTGATGATTTAACTTCGATATAATCAATGATTGGATAAAATGAATCGATCGCAGCGAGAATACCCCCACAACCAATAAACGGAGGCAACACCTCATCACCATGCAAATTACCGAAAACCTGACCTAAGCCAACGATACAAATGACAAAAACTGAACGAACGCACAAAAACAGAGTTTAAAATTCTGGCGCGTGCTTAGAAAAAGTTATTCTTGCATTTGCAAAAACGGAATCATTGTACAACCTTTTTTGTCCAGTCTTTTTGCTCCTGTTTCGATGTGGGGGGAAAAAAGTCTTTTTTTTTGGATGAGTCCATTCGTACTAAAGAACCCGTTATAACTTTTTGCCCTTCCGGAGGACTGTTAAGTCATTCTGGCTTTTTATTCTTATTTGCTTTCGATTGCATAAGGGGTCAGAGTGTAGTCGATGTTTTGAATTCCTTCTAATTTTTTTTATTTGTAGTTGAGTGAAAGAATCAAAAGGTGACTTTTCAATGGTTTTTTTTTATGGAATGATGATGGCAGACGACTGACAGTCCACCTGATGTTAAGTGGATCCGCGATACATGCTAACAACAGTTCGACATTGTGGAGCGGTGCATGCTGGAATCCAAATTCGACTGCCCTTGAGATGTAGGTACTGCATTTCTAACTTTATCATATTCCCCAATGTACGTACGTGTTTCGGTAGTGAGTGAGATATGCCACATCCTATTCCATCCCATCTTAGCCCTTCCCATTTCCCCAATGCTTTCTCAAATCCATTCCTATATCTCCAAGTCTCTTCGTAAGTCTCATTTTCCCAAAATCTTTTCTATATCCTCTAAATATATAAATGGAAATGTTTTGACCGATTGAGGCATCATTTCCGAATTGAAACCGCCGTAGCTAGAAACATGAAATTTAGACCGTAGTTTTATTTTATGACGTAAACACTCACTAAGAAGGTATTTTTTTGAAATTGAGTCCGTGCACGTGTTAAACGGGATGTCAAAGTTTGTATAGAAAAAAGTGAGTATAACCGCGGGCAAGGACGACAGCTAGTCGATTAAAAAATCTTAAAAAAATAATTATATCCGAAGGCGGCAGACGAGAATACATTCCCCTTGTTGGTAAGTGGTACCTGATGGTAAATGGATACTGTCGCCCATAGATACCCGAATTGTCCTCCCGCAGTCCACAAATTTCGTTAAGTATATCTCATACCTTCTAACCTGATTGGTGATTTGGATTCAACTGATCATCCTAAATCGAAAGGTAGTAGTTTTTTTTTTCAGAAAATCGACAGTCTGCAGTGTTAGAACTTTTTCGCTCTCTATTCCCTCACACGTCATATTTCCAAGCCTTTTTTCAAATTCAAAGCACATGTGGGAGAGTGCCAACGTGTATCATTCTGGACTGGCATGTTCACACTCCATAGGCTACAGTCTGCTCGCCTGCCGCCTTCTTTCTACAATATTTGTTATTTACGTATACCTGTATTTATTCTATAAATAGTTCTGATGTAACTATAAAATAACGATATTAAATTTTTCCAACATAAATATTAATTAGCAGTTCGCCGGGATTTTACCAAACCGCAACGCTCCATGGACACTAGATAAATACATGTCTGTTATAAAAACATCATATTATTTTCAAAAAATCAAGGCTCTTTATCGAAATATAAATTACCCTATCATACAAGCAGCCTCTCCTCCCCATGGCTGTTGTATGAGGCTACTAAGGAATAACAAAGCGGCTACCACAACCCCTGAGGAACCACCTCTTAAAAAGTGAATTCACCAACCCGCTTGGCTGAAAATCTTGGCTGAGAGGGATGAAAAAAGGGCCGGTTACAGTTAACTTGTAATCATCAATTTTTTTACACGTAATTAAATAAAAAAAGTAGTATAAACATGTGCAATTTTGTTTTTTATAGGTAAGTGGGCGGACGAGCAAGCGGTCCCACGTGATGGTAACTGTTACCACCGCCCATGGACACCTGCAACACCAGGGGGTATGCGGGCGCGCCGCCGACTTTGCAAAATCCTATTCACAGCTTTCTTGAAGAACCCCATATCGTAAGTTAATGGAAAGAGCTCTTAATTACTTATTATTCGTTGAAACATCAATAGGCACGCGTTTAAATATTTTTATAATGTGTTTATTTATTGCTGTTGTAATACAAGATAAAAAATAAATAAATAAAAAATTAACAGAATGCATTAGCACATCCTTTTTGGATAAAAAACGTGAGAAGCCCAAAAATCCTATTAAAACGACCTTAGTTTTAAAACTATACAAATTTTAACAAGATATGTCTAAAATATACACAAATTCCTGGTCAAACAGACTTCCGTAAGCATTGTTACATTATGTTATCTTAAATTTAACGCTAACTACCTATGATAATTACGAAACATAATTACAGTTTTTTGCTGAACTTCTAGAATTGTTTTTGTGGTTATAATTAATTCAACATGTAGATTTTGACAGATGGTCGTCCGCCATGTTGCGCGCATCAAAAATGGCGCGGTTGCCTAGCTTCGGATGCGTGGGCGCAACAGGTGTTACCCGGGATTTTTAAAAGGGTATTTTTTTTAAATTGAGGGGCGAAGGCGATACGCCCTTTGAGGGTCGATGGGAAGATTTTAAAAGGTTTTTGAAAGGTGGATTTTTTAGACATCGCTGCGATTAAAGCAAGACTTGTAGACTGGATTCAAAAAAATAAAGTATAACATACTTGTTAAGTACCTAGTCAGGTGTTTTCTAACAAGGTTTTCAGTGTGACACTTATCTGAGATGCTGTTATGTTGATTTTAATTAGAGTAGATAAGTCTGCAATAGATTAAAGGCGGACAATGGAGACACCTTGTACCTTACAGTAAGGATGGTAACTTGTTTCTGCCAAATTTATTCCAGACTTCACATTCGTGCGGTCGCAGTCGTGAGTTCAACTAATAAAGTAGTACAAAAGTAGAAACTCAATACGGCCACACAGAATAATAGTCTTTTTATAGAATAGAATAGAAATTACTAGATTTTTTATAGAAACTCAATTGAATAGATAGATAGTCTTAAATATAAACTGGATATACTCAATATCTTTATATGAAAATCAAGATACTCAAGATCCTCCTGACTGCAACTCAATAGTCTAAACATAAGATTTGCCAACGGACAATGGAGCGTAGTCCATTGGGTATAAATAGGACCGAGCATATGAAGAACACCGAACTACGGTCTGAAACCCGTATTGGATGTTGGTGTTAAGACCGCTAAACTGAAATGGGACTGGGCTGGACATGTCCGTCGAATCCATCCAGAAAGGTGGGCGAAAATTGTTACCGAGTGAACACCAAATGGACACTGACGTAGATTACGTAGAGGCCGAACCGAGAACCGAGGAGGAGATATATACCACGTGACTTAAAGGAGCGTGGCGTTAACAAGAGCTGTCTGGCATAAAGGAAGGGAGGCCTTTGCCCAACAGTAGGACACAAAAATAAGGTTAATTAAAAAAAAGTTAACAAAATAGTTATTCAATGTAGAAGTAATACAGTATAAAACGGTACTAATATAACAATTGCTTTATTGAAAAACTTTTACTTTTAATGTATGGTTATAATTTAATATATGTATTTTATTTCATTGTAGTTTAAATTAGAGCATATTATTATACTATAATTAATAGATTTAAACATGTAGAGAACTTATTATTATTATTTTGACAATATTTAAATGATAAAAATAATAAAGACTTAAAAAAGTATAACAGGTGAACATTTTAGCAGTCCTTTGCACACTTTGCAGTGGACGTGGTCACGGGGTGACTCAGTCACCCCGTGACCACGTCCACTGCAAAGTGTTCGAAACGTCGGGATATAAATAATGTTAAATATACGCGATTTAAACCGTTCAAAGTTGTTTAATTGCTATGTATAGTAATCGCAAAAACCTAAGAAAATATTAAGGTGAACATTTTGTTAATTATGGTAACACTACCAACATGCCAGCGTCATTTTGTGTGACAATTAGATGTTAAAAAAAAATGTTACGCATTGAAATATTTTTCTTAAGTCTAGCAGCATTTTTACACTTAGAGACACGACACATCAAAGCATAATTTAATTAAAAATCACAGGAATGCAATACGTTATTTTACGTGACCTTCACCCTGTCTATTTAAAAGTAGTATTATAAACATTTGAGTTTTTCACATGTATTTATCTATTAAATTATGCTATTATATCTTTTGTATTGAGCTGGCATGTCAGCTGGTGACCATGGTTGGTGCAACCCAACCAAAACGTAAAGTAAAATAAATAAGGTAATACATACGAGTTGGGGCCCTTTTAAATAGATAAAGAAAACTAATTGTGTTGACTTTGAGCTAATCTAATATAATGACTACTGTTTATGTGACAATAATGTATATAATGACTGTAATTTAAAACTACATATTTCCCAATTATGATATTTTCTATACTAATAAAGCATTTCTTTTTTTTTGGACGAAAGCGGCAGACGAGCATACAGTCCACCTGATGGTAAGTGGATACTGTCGCCCATAGACATCCGCCATACATGCCAACATTAGTACAAAATGACAAACGTTGGCACGCCCCCAGGTGTGCTGGTACCTTTGAAGATATAGGAATGGTTTTGGAAAAAGGGTTGGGAGAATGGGGACGGATAAGGTGGTGGGTAATGGGCTCTGGCACATCTAACTCACTACTTAAACACATACGTACATTAGGAAAATAAGATAAAGTGGGCAATGCAGTACATTTCAAGGTAGTCTTCTGTGAGGTCATAGTCGATTAATAAAACGTTAATCGTAGATATATAATAAACATTATTTATAATGAGAAGTTATTGCTTCCGATTCTAATGCAAAAGCAGGTGATTCTGTACCTACCTAGGCAGGTGGTGACTTCTAGTCTATTGCTATGTCTAGATTATAGAATATATTTACATGTACATACGTGCGAAATATGTACGTACGTATAGTCCCGAAACGTGGTCTCTTACGGGAGACCTCAATCACAAATACACAGTTGCTCAGCATACTATAGCAAGAGCTACGTTAAAACAAACACAAAAGTCGTTGGACACTCTTTACTGGAGAAAATCCGAAATGTTTGTAATTCGTCGAAGAACGAAATTTGCCGACGTAGCTCAAAGAATCAGCGAGCTGAAGTGGGCAGGCCTAATATGCCGCAGGATCGATAACCAATGGGAAAGACGAGTCCTCAAATGGAGATCACGCTCCGGGAAACGTAGCGTGAGACATCACCCGGCCAAGTGGACTGATGGCTGTAAGAAAGTTGCCAGTAGTGAATACCACAATTCAGTAGTGACACAATACTACTGAATAATACTGAAACATAGTAAAGTATTTAGCAGAGTTGTTTACGTTAGTACTTAGTAAAATAGTATGTTTTTGAGGAAAGGTACTAAAAATTCTTTAAATTCTAACCTATATTTTGAGTCGACATAATTTCACTCAAATGTCTCGAGGACCGTAAACATTATCGCTGCCCTCTTATCTTCATCATATACTATAATAAACAAACACACTAATAATAAAGAAAACGTGTGCGGTCAGGGGACCCCCGTCAGGAACGAAGATCCTCACGCATTTTTTTTTAAACTCCGAATGTAATTCGAAATAAAATCTGTATAGTTCATGTATTTATTTTTTATTTTGCATCATATTTTCAATGCAAATAATTTAAAATAAGGAATCAAATCAAAAATCAAAAAATTTAGGTTATACAACCGGCCACGCACTATCTGCACGTCTGTTATTCTGCTCGAGTCTCGCTCTCGATACTCGCACGCACACACACGCACACAGAGAAGGAGAAAGGCGTATGAAGGGGGTTAAAATCTTACGTGACGTTACATTTTCTCTCGAATCACACCTACCCCACGCCGCGTAAAGGAACTTCGTTCCAATAAATATTATAATAAATGTAACTAGCAAATAATTAAGCAGAGACGTGGAGTGTCATCGCTCAGATTGTAGCACATGTGCTGAACACTTGTCTAGCATCCGTCCTGCCACTCTATCACTTATTGATGTGAAACGTTGGAATTGTATGGACACGACCCCATTCTCATTTTTGACGTTCATAATATTTATTTATTTAAAATTCATGGCACAAGTATGTGACAATGGCAATAATAATACAAAAGTAATAATAATACAATAATAATAAATAAATAAATAAATAAATAAATAATGTATAATAATACAAAAGGCAAACTTAATTGCTCACGGCTAAAGGCATTAAAGCTGAGCTGGACACCCATTTGGCGCAATTGCGACACACAGGCAGGAAAAGTTCTGTACATCATTCCGATTTTGCATATTTTGTATATATCATATTGAGGGGAATAGTGCACGCTGCAATCCAACAGCTACTGAGCACGCTCGACTGGCCACGTTACCCCTCTCTCACAGAAGACTACCTTGAAATGTACTGCATTTCCCACTTTATATTATTTCCCTAATGTACGTACGTGTTTTGGTAGTAAGTGAGATGTGCCAGAGCCCATTCCCATCCTATCCCTCCCCATTTTTCCAACCCTTTCTCCAAATCCATTCTTATATCTCCAAAGGTAGGCAGCGCATCTGGGGGCGTGCCAACGTTTGTCAATTTGGACTTATGTTGGCATGTATCGCGGATGTCTATAGGCCACAGTATCCGCTTACCATCAGGAGGACTGTATACTCGTCTGCCGCCTTCGTCCATAAAAAAAAGTCTATACATTTGTTTTGGTAAGTATGTTGTTAAACTATGTTGTGTTGTAATTGCGGCTAAATAACCACCTTTTCTTTATTTCTTTCTTCATTCATTCAAACCACCCAACAACAAGATCAAACAGAAAACAGAGCGCTTTTGTATAAGTATGTATATATGTATATATATATATATATATATATATGTGCGTGTATGTATTCATTATGATATACAATGTATGTATGGAATGTATTTATGTATATTGTATGTATTCATCATGTATATTTATTTAAATGATTTATTCTGTTTGTCATTTGAATCATATATTTATACCTCTCATAGCACCTTCCATTTTATTTCTATGATTAACCCAAAGGTTAGCTGGTGGATAATGCCTTAAGGCACTAAGCTCGCCTTTTGTACTATTACGTGCAATAAAGTTTAAATATATATATATATATATACGATACATAATAAATACAGACATGTAGATATATACATACTATTATAATAAATATTACATAATACGTATCTGAGCAGAAATTATAATCATAATAGCAGAGGTATAAATTTCATTTATTTATTTATTTATTCACAATTTCACAACTTGTAACAATATTGCCAGGAATCTCCGCACTAGGCTTCGCCTGTATCGCGAGGAACCAGTTAAAAATTTACATACAATCATAATTTACTAATACAAGCGATTTTTGAAAAGAAGACAAAGTTCATGTTGCTTGACAAAGTTATCTAATTGTGACATGAAGTACAGTCAGCAATACGCCAATGTACCCAACAACGTTCCATTCCACTCCTTATTACAAGCGCATTAAGGTACCGATGAGTATACATTACCTTGTTGCTGACTGCTTACTGACCGACTGAATAATAGTTTACCATAGGTTTAAGCCCAAATCTATTGCGGGTTTTAAAATCGTAACATCGTAAAATCGTAACCCCGTCTGTACATTAAATACTTTTTGAAAAAAGTTGTTGCAATATAAAGTACGAGTGATACAGTCTGTTTGAACGCACATCACGTGAAAAACCGCTGGACGGATTTTAATGAAACTTGGCATAATTATAACTTATATTAATATTTACGGTATTTTTTATCCAGATCACAGTAAAGTTATATAATTATAAAGTTCCCACGGGAATCAAGCTAACATACTATACTATGTCTACGCGCACAAAGTTACGGGCACTGATATATAAAAACACTTTGATACGTCCACTTTTATCTTTCGTCTTCAAACGGCGCAGTAGTAACTCGTCACACGAATTTGATGGTCTCGCATGTGCAAGAAATATGGGTTTCCAATTTAAAAGCTTCATTTTAGAAAAATAGTGTAATACTTATAATAATAATTCATGTTTTTTTTTTAAATATATAATTAGAACATTTATATAACCCATACGAGCTTGAAATAGAACTCTTTTGTGTATTGTAGAAAACATACATGAATTGTAGGTCTGGGTTGTGTCTTTGCAATACCATTTGAGTGTGGCGTTATTTATTTATTACTAGCTTCTGCCCGCGGATTCGCTCGCGTGGACTAAGCAGCTGTAAAAGAATTTTAACATCTGTAAAAGCACCGACATGATGGATTTCACGGATGAAAATACATCCAGTAGTTATAGAATTATTGAATAATTCTATTGAAAGTTTTTTTTTATTTTTCTCAGTAACTCAACTTCTTTGTGTCTTATGAAGATAGTACATATATCGGATTTCTTTCTGGATATTTAGCTATACATTATTGAAAACCCAATCAATATCCGTTCAGTAGTTTTTAAGTGATGCTCAAACAAACATACATACAACAAAAATGTTAAAAACTGTTGTTTTAAGTTCTGTAGCTTCTAACGAGACAACACTTTTTTTTAATTAAATCGATGTACAGACTCAACCCTTTTACTGTTTTATTACGAGTATATGTATAGATCATAATAATACTATATAAAGGTTAGATACTATTAAGAAGTTGTAAAAATGTTGGAAGCTTCGCGCATTGTAAATTTTTGATTGTGTTTAGGCGTTTTCATCACCTCTAACGAATGATAATGAATATAGCAATATACAATTAAAATTTTAAAGTAACAAGAAATATATTCCAGAAGTATATAATCAAATAACTATATAACGTAATTGATAATAATTTCGCATAATTGGTGGACACAAAAACTTTAAAGGTCAAATTATTATTAGAATTATAAGAAAGACAATAATGTTCTTAAAAGTAATTAATCACATAAATATACATAATTATCTAACTGGTTTATTTATTGATGATTCACCGTAAAGTTTGATAAACATTAAGATTTAGTTTGCTGGTCCATTCCCGTTGAGCAAACCACCATACCATGCCATCAGCGTGTCTCCCCCACTGCTGAGTATAAACCTCCCTTCGCATGTGCCACCCTCCTCGGTCCTATGCCGTTTTGAACAGCTATATAGATCAGTTATCTGACAAAACATATATTATTGTCAGTTTTAATTTCTAATATATTGAAACTGTGAAATCTTTCAGAAAACACCGTATTTTATATTGTTTCATCTTAAAAAGCAGATGACGGAGCACGTTTCTATTTAAATAGAATCTTAAAACAACAAAAGAGGTAGAAGATCTTAACTAAAGACAGTAAGTCTTATGAAGCTCTACAGCTTTTGTTTAAACACTTTTTTCTAAACTTACATGAGATGGGGAGGATGCACGCTTCAATCCCACAGCCGCTGGGTGTACTCGACTGGCCAAGTTACCCCTCTCTCAAAGAAGGCTACCGTGAAATGTAATACATTTCGCACTTCTTCCTAATCCACAATGTATGTACGTATATGTTTCTAGTGACTGAATTATGCCCGAGCCTATTCCTATCCCATCCTATCCTACTCCTTCTTATTGTCAAAACCCTTTCTCCATCCATATCCATTCCAAAATCTCCAAAAGTAGAGATGTCTCCTATGTCTACCTTTGGAGATTTTGCTATGCCATGCCATTACCGTGCATATGCATGCAGGTAGAAGAAAAGTTTATCATTCTGGACTGATGTTGGTATGTATCGCGTCCGTCGAAGGGCAGCAGTATCTACTTACCATATTATCCACATACCCAGTTGGACTATCTGCTTGGCGGAAAAAACTTACATACTTATTATTTCACTAACGTCCACCGACAACTGGACTCGGTTCCGCTGACCCTAGTCAACTTTAGACCATTAGTCACGGAAAACAACTGAAAATATTATAAAATTAATTCCAACCAAAATGTTTTGTCAGGTGTAAACCGAGCTTTAAATAATAATCTAGTTATATAACACATGTATTTTGTTAGGTGATGTCATACTGTCGAATTCTGAGTTATGACTCTTATGATTTAAGCGTTCGGAACTTATCGTAATGCTCAGTACATTATAATGTGTCTGACCGTCTCTCACACCGATGCGTAATCGGACAAACACAAAATTTTCGCCCATTATAATATTTAAGGTTTTCGCGTCCTGCACATGTGTGCAGGCTGGATAGCTATGTAGCTACCTATATCTTAAACGGATCACGGCTTTCAACGTGGACTCACAGCTTTCGTATCTTCAGTCAGCTCGTGACCATGATTGATACAGCTTAGCTCATTCAGGGATTTTTTTACGTTTGGAAAAAGTCCCAAAATTTTATTAAAAAAACTTTAAATTTTGTAACAATTTTCGATTATAATCAATGTGTGTCAGGGGGACCTGGGTTAGTCCTATGGCTATTTACCTGGACAATAATATCGATTTTCTTTTATTTACTTTTTAATTTTTGCTGCCGAATTGTCGTGTAAAATAAAATATGTAAACATTCGTTTAAGATTCATTCAATATATCTATACGAGTAGATATGTGTTCGTCTGTTCACTAGATTGGATAAAATTATAGCCTTAAAATTCACAACACGGAAAGCGATAATAATTAATTAATAACGGTCATCGACAAACGACAATCGACAAAAACGGTTAATCGATTTCGATATTGCATGGACTGTTGAAAAGGTAAAGGGCTTCGCTTTCGTTCACGACTTGGCATGTTTACACGGTACGAATTTATCGAATACCAACGTTAGATAACCAACGTGCTATAAAAGCAAAATGTATGATTGTCGAATAAGACTTCTTCGTAGGGAATCTTGGCTCTTTCTCGCATTACAAGTTCGGACGCATTTTTGAAGACGACTCTCGTACTTTGTAGACAAACACAAGCTTACTAATACATCTTAAACGCATTGTCCAATAAATCTTGTTTTAATGAGGCGTGTTTTAGAGAAAATTCACGGCATTAGGTTCGATAAAATAGTAACATTTAGACAACGTCAGAACTATGAACTTCTTTTCTTTTATGTTATGACTCCCTTGACTGTATGTTCGGGATTCAGAGTGATTCAAAGTAGACTTTGTATTTTATTGAGATCAAAGGGGGCTCTTACTTGAATATATCATGTACTTTATTGGTTTTAAACGATTAGAAATTGTCACGCCGACATGGTTCATCTGATGGGAGAGGGACTCAAGGTGTCCAGAGTACATTTAAATGTCTAATGTATTTGGTGCAGATATTAAAATATACTTAAATATACTGTCACCCCGTGACCACGTCCACTGCAAAGTGTTCGAAACGTCGGGATATAAATAATGTTAAATATACGCGATTTAAACCGTTCAAAGTTGTTTAATTGCTTTGTATAGTAATCGCGAAAACCTAAAAAAATATTATATACTTAATAGTTTGTAAATTATTAGTTTCTTGTATGAATTTAGGTTTATTAAATTACATATTTCAAAAGAATTTCTGTGAATATTGAACATACGCAAAGAACAATAAATTTCATTTGACTTTGACTATGTCTTCGAAATTAACTGATTAGTATTACACTGTGGTGTAACTGTATCCCAAATTAAGGAGTCAAAATGATGATGACAGACACTTCTCTAAGCTCAGGAGTACGTGTATTATTTAGAATTATTTTCTGAGGATCGTGAGGTCAGGTCCGAGCCGTGCTTAGCCAAAAACCTGTTAATAGGGTGACAACGATATGTGTGCGGTAAAAGAAACATTAAAAATATTTTTCTATAGTATTATTTAAACACTAATAAATTAATTATACTAACATATATTTTTTCTACCTTTTTATATTTAGTCTTTATATATATAAATTTATATATTTTTATACCTTTAACTGGTTTATTATATGTTTATACGACTTTCTTATTAAACTATTTAGACAAAGTAAATCACAGGAAAATCGCTTTTTTCTCTTTATTTATTTATTTTTTATGCTCTTTCTCAGATTATTTACCTATTTATTGAAAAATAGATAGATAAATAAACAATTTTATTGTATAATTGTTACATTACGACAAAAATAAGGAAAAGTTTTATAATAAGAGTATGTCAGTATTTTTATGCTTCGTGCTATAATATTAGTATTTTTTAGTATTTTCAGTATATTTAGTATTTTTTATGCTATAATATTCTTTTTTTTTGTCAATGATGATTCGATGATTCATGACGATGATGATTTCAATGTATCAATGATTTTGTTTCTTCCTATTGTTATTAAATTCGTATTTTATCTGTAATATAATGTGCATGCTAATCATCGATTTGTCTACTTCCGACGAAATGGCATTAGGACAAACCTAATTAGGGTTTTTAACTAAGGTGAACTGACACAGACTCACAGAAAGCTATGCAATGCAACCAGCCCTCTTAGTATCCACTGCCGAACGTGGGCCTCTTCAAGCACACTCTCTTGTGCACGAGGGATGTATAGCCTTAAAATGCCACACTGGCCAAACGTAGTGACGAGTCCACTCTTTTATGAGAGATGGTGTAATTCCTCGGGGTTTGAGGTAGCCGCTTTGTTAACCTTTAGTCGCGTTTTACGACACCCGCGGCAGTAAATGCGGTGGTGCTGTTCTGTAGCCGACCGACGCACACGACACAGAACGCTAGAGGTAATATTCAAATTGTCCGAAAATTACCAAATATTTTGGTCATCATCCAGCACCTAGTATAGAAGCACATATTACGACTAATGCCTAAGCGTCAATCACTTTGATTGAACCGACAAAAACTTCAGTTCATAATATTCATAACGTTTGTACTGTCGAGGAATAAAAGCAGGGTTTGTGCAATTTGTGAAGTCTTAATTCTTAAATACCTTTTAAAAAATTAAGATTAGTATTTAGAGGTTGATTTTTATAAGTAAACGAAAAATAATTAAACATCATTTGTTAATTTATATTTAAAGAATATCAAAAATATCTGTCAGATTAAGTGCATTTTTTTATTATACTGATGATTTTAATTGATTTTAATTGAAGGGTTAAAACCCTTAAATTAAAATTTGTTTAAAGTTGTGATGACTATTGTTTATAATAAGTATTGTAATTGACAAAATTACACATAGTATTTAAAGTAGTTCATTTTTAATAACAATAATTCTATTTTGATATTTTTGAATATTCCCAAAGAATATTTTTGTGTTTCTTATTTTTTTTTGTGCAATATATGTCTTAAAAACAATTAAAAACATCGCATACAACGTAAAGTTTTAGAACCATAACCAAGTGTTTTCTGTTTCATAAATTTCTTTTAAACTATCCACACATGGGGTTGTGTTAGCGCGATACACACGCTAAATAAATATCTTGTGAAAATATAGGAACGTTTCTATTATTGTTAAATTTGTTTCTCTTCAAATTACGTTCAATTTGTTGTTCAATTACGTTGTATTTTATACAAACATTTAACGTTTATGTTTTTTAAATTATTTTAACTAATACAAACTTTATTCCTCGGGTATGCGCAACTGGTTGCGCATGATTGCTAATATTCCCACTCCAGTTTGTTACTCCAACTTTAGTTTAATAAAAAACAGATTTTTTGCACTCAAGTTGTAAATTAAAGAAAATAATATTAAAATATTAAGTACATTTGAAGTTTTCCTAGAAATACATGTGTAATTTTTTTGCTGATTGAAGTTGTTACATGATAGGTACGAGTATTTGCAGAAGATTGTGTCCTGTTTCGATTTTTTGCAAATTTATTATTATGTAATATTAAATATACCTAGTTTTTAAGGCATAATTAGTTTTATTGCCCGACAATTACAAGACAAGGCTATGAAGAATGAAATTATTTTAAGATTATTTTAAGAAATTACCCAGCATTGATGTGTAAATACATATAAGAAAGAATAACTGACACAATTTATATAAATGTATAAAGTATAAATATAAAGAGATACTATCAGTTTGTTTTTGTCGTTTGTTTACATGTAAACATTTTATTTTTGTTTGTAATAAAATTGGTTTAATTTAAAAGCTATTGGATTGGTTCTGAAAATTCTTTCAATTTTGGCATGTAATGCAGATAGACATACTTAGGCTATAAATTTGTTATAGGAATGGGCTAGAAATCGCGATATTTACAAATCAGTAACGGCAACTATTCCAAAAAAAAAATTGCGGACCGCGTCTATAATGCTTGTACCTCTTATGTTATGAGCGAGGCTTCAGACGGGTAGGTACTTAATAAAATATAAAAGCTGTACTATACTGTAATATATAAAAGCTGTGGAATAGATTAGAGGGCAGAGTCACGAAAATAAAGAAATGATTTATATTCATGTTCCTACTTTTTAGAAGTCAATCCAATCCTCTTACGAAATGAGTCAAAATTATGCCCATAACTTTTTCATCTTATTATTGGTAAATTTTGTTAGGCAGTAATTCACATTGTTAAACTGAGAGTATCGGAGAGCAGAATATAAAATTAAGTTGTGTTTAATTTTATCAGCTATTTATACGCAAAACCTTATTAATAAATTCGAAACAAACATAAAAACGAATTTATTAAATAAATTTTGATGAGATGTAAATAATCATAGATTTAAAAAAAAACACAATAAAAACTAAATAAACCCTAAACGACATGAGACACGAATAAATTAAAAGGTCAACTAAATCCGATGACATAAAACGGTTAACCGTGACTCAGAAATGACAAATTTAAATACAAATTGCCTTAAAACCTGTTAAAGGACAAACACTAACACAGTGACCCAGTATTTTCTAAAAAAAAAAATGCAAAAACAATCCAGCAGTTTTTGTTGTTGAAAAGAGGCGGTTTTTTAGCATCAAAACAAAATGGCGGGGAAGTTTTTATTGCTCGTGTGATGATGATATCGAAAGTTATTCTTTAAACATTCAGTGTGTTAACAAAAAGTCGACGTAATGAGGTGGCACGTTTTTTATTGTTCCTCTTAGATAATATTATTGTTGTTTTTTTAACGTTTGCCTATTGAAAAAAGCGATACAACTCCTTTGTAAATTCCATTCATTTACATATAAATCTTAGTAAATGTTTTGTCTCAAATAACTCGGCAATTTTCTTGAATATAGACACAATTTTTATGTGTAATTTTTTGGATACATTCAGCACTTTTATCATGGCTTTGTGAAACAATTCAAATAGAGATAAAATGAAAATATTCGAAAGGCAAATTTTTACGCAAGAGTAATACGGGGTAACGTAAATGTTATACGATATATTATATAGCTTTTCACAATCAACCATTTAGTTACTGCAAACATAAGATTATAACCGAAACATCAGCGAATGCTATAAATAAAGCATTGCAAATAATTATAACTAAAGAAACTATACCTAGCTTGAAATGTAACAAATGGAGAAAGTTGAAGTAATGGAAGACGAGGTTCAAAAACAGCTGTAATGATGAAAGAGATGAGGATTATGAGTATACTATGTAGTGCACGCTGCAATCTAACAACCGCTGGGCGCGCTCGACTGGCCACGTTACCCCCTCTCTTACAGAAGATTACCTTGAAATGTACTGCATTTTCCACTTTATTTTATTTCCCTAATGTACGTATGTGTTTCGTTAGTGAGAGATGTGCCAGAGCCCATTCCCATCCTATCCCTCACCATTTTCCCAACTCATTCCTCAAATCCATTCCTATATCTCCAAAGGTAGACAGCGCATCCTGGGTCGTGCCAAGGTTTGTCATTTTGGACTAATGTTGGCATGTATCGAAGATGGCTATGGGAGACAGTATCAACTTACCATCAGGTGGACTGTATGCTCGTCTGACACCTTCGTCCATAAAAAAAATGTTATGTAACATGAGAATATGCTTTAATAGGTATTAAAGCATATTATAGGTACGCACGCTATAGGTATAGCAGTTAAATATCTACTTACTAACAATTATGTATTAGCGACCAATGCTTCAGAATTCTAAACTCGAAATTTTATCATCTCTTTATATTTATCCGTTATATCTTTTTTAATATAACCACTCTAGGGGTGTATATAACAATTTAATTTCTACTTGTGGTAGCTTGCGAATAGCTCTTAAGTCTTCATATATATCTTTTTTTATGGACGAGGGCATTAGACGAGCATACAGTCCACCTGATGGTAAGTGGATACTCCCGCCAATAGACATCCGCGATACATGCCAACATCAGTCCAAAATGACAAACGTTGGCACGCCCGCGGATGCGCTGCCTACCTTTGGAGATATGGGATTAAATTTGGAGAAAGGGTTGAGGAAATGGGGAGGGATAGGAGGGATTTAAATATGTATGTTTTAAATGTGATGTACGCTATGTGATGTATGTTTAAAGCGCTTGTGGTCGCGACCCTGTTATCAGCGAGTCGCATTTTACGACACCCAGAGGAAGAAATGGGATGGTGCTATTTATAGTCAACCGACACCATGCGGTAGGTACATGTAACTATAAGTTCCCTAAATAAATAAATATAAAAATGATAGTACCCCTAATATATAATACCAACAACATAAATACGGTTCTGATGTTAATAGAAGGTATAGCAGACGAAAAGAGATGGAAAAAGAAGAAAAATGCACAGTTTATAATTTTAGACATAGACTACATCGCAAAAAAAAAATTAGATCTAGACTACATCGCAAAAAAAATTAGACCTAGACTACATCGCATATAAAAATTTAAACCTAGACTACATCGCAAAAAAATTAGACTACATCGCAAAAAAATTTAGAACGTAAGAAAGAGATCGACAACTCAGATGGAAACTATTATATGCATTCTTTTGTGGATACATCTTTAGAAGTATCAGGTGAACCATTTCTCTAGATCATTTTCTTGTCGCGGATATCAAATTTAAAATGAATAATATTATTGTTTTGAGTAAGGATTAGGTTTAAACGGGTTTTATAATCATTAATAGCATTTAATAAAATATAGCTACATTAGCAAATTATAACCCGTTTTATTTTATTGTTGTATAAAACTTAAAAAGCTATTGCCCTAACGACAAAATTTTGGATATCGAGGCAATAGTCTAATAAAATGGCATGGTCTCTTACCAAAGAATCATAAGATTGTCTTGGGAAAATAGTTAAAATATTTGGACTAAAATAACACAAGTGATACCTTGCTAAAAGTCCTAAAATGCGAGAAGTACTTTAAGGAATTCTTGTTGTAAGACTTTATTTTATGGGGTTACATTTGATTAAAAAGTTCACATGAGACATAAGACTATTTATTGTATTCAATTGTATTTATTATAATAATTAATATAAATAAAATATATTGTATTATAATCATTTAAATGACACGTTAATTATTAACGCCCGCCCGCATACCCCCTAGTGTTGCAGGTGTCCATGGGCGGCGGTAACACTTACCATCACGTGGGACCGCTTGCTCGTCCGCCCTCTTCTCTATAAAAAAAAAATACTATATCCAACAGTGCATATGGTATGTTTTTACCCCATTTTAAACTACATGGACAGTACGAAATGCTTCTAAATGAACTGCCGGTCGCTTTAGTCAAGGCTTGTTGCCATCTAAGTAACATACTGTCATATCCACCATCAACTGCTGGATATAGGCCTCTTCAAAAACCCATCACCACACTTGATATACGCTCTTCTCTTATATTCACTGTTCTGTGGCTCTTCTCATCCAGCAACTATCGGCGATTTTCTTTAAGCCATCATTCCACCAGTGTGTTCTACGTTACGTTTCCCTGTACGCGATTCCAATTCTAGGACTCTTCTAACTAATTGGTAGTTTCGCGTCAATCAGTGCCACCGGCCCACTGCTGGACATGGGCAATGTGTCCAACGCACTGTCCAAGCGGGTTGGCGAGTCCACTCTTAGAGATGGTGTAGTATCTGAGGGCTTGTGGTCGCCGCCTTGTTATCCCTTAGTCGCCTTTCACGACATCCACGGGACGAAATGAGTTGGTGCTGTTCTAAAGCCGGCCCGCACCACACGACCAGCCATGGGTAGTTCTACTGAGAAAACAATACTAACTATACTAATTACAAGACAGCTATATAACCCGCCTGCAAAGCGGTAAATGCTAATAATTTATGATGATTAATGCTTTTGTGGGGGTGCCTGAGAGGTGGTCATACTTACCAAATACCTACCAAATATTTTATATTGAATCAACTAAATACCAACACTTTTACTCTGCCAATAGCAAACAATTAGAAGACGTCAACAATGATGACGTAATTGTACAAGACCCAAACAAAACCAAAGAAAATTCAAATAACACCTCGACGTTAAATCAAACGCGGAAAGCCTTAGCCGGAAAAACCTGGCGTGTAGGTAGCAATCTCTTCGCCAGTATGCGTCACACCACGAAACTGCTGAACCCAGTTTAAAAACACCTCAACTCACTCACAAAACTGCAATTGAAAATCAACTTTATGATCAGAGCGCAAGCTTTGGCTGTTGAATGGCACGGTAAAAGAAATAAGGCATTATAAAATCTGTGATGTAATACATGTCCGCCACAAGGTCAGCATAGACCGAAAATCAGGTTTGGCCCCTCTCCCCGCGCGCGCTCCGCAACCGTGCGCATAAGCAGCGTCATGGAGGCGCCGTGCGCCACGATAGTTATACCACTATATTCATTAATTGATTTAAAAAGGAATCAATTGAGTATTTGTTTTTTACTTTAATTGAATATATGTATGTGGATCTCATAGCTGAATATCAACTATTAGTAAGTTGGAATTAATCACATAGGTACTGATAAAATGCTTATATAAAATACAGGTTATAACCAAACCTTTCCCAAAATCTGAAACCATGGATGATAATATTACTTTTTTTTTAAGAATATCAATTATTTGGACTTTATTTTTATTTAGCAAAGTATGAAAAATTTGGTAATAAAGAAAACATTTTCTTTTGTAAAAAAAGATTCGTAAAATGTTCATTTCAATATTTGGGCTTCAGAATTCAGGGCTTTAGGGTTCGGAAATGGTTTGGTTACAGCCTGTATAATGATAAAAGCCAACAACTTTTTAAAATCGGCGGCAGTAACAGACAAAAAATCCGGGCAAAAATGGCGGTAAGTAATGTACTGCATTTCCCACTTTATCTTATTTCCCTAATGTACGTACGTATTTCGGTAGTGAGTGAGATGTGCCAGTGCCCATTCCCATCCTATCCCTCTCTATTTCCCCAACCCATTCCTATATCTATTCCATATTAATCCAGCAGATCCGGGGGCGTGCCAACGTTTGTCATTTTGGACTAATGTTGGCATGTATCGCGGATGTCTATGAGTGACAGTATCCACTTACCATCAGGTGGACTGTATGCTCGTCTGCCGCCTTCGTCCATAAAAAAAATTAAGAGAAAAAAATTTTTTTAGATTGATGAAGAATTTAAATATACCTAAGTAAAATTCATTGTCGAATAGAAACTGGTATGGCCGCCGCACACACGGTCAGTTTTAATTTCCGAACAGACCTAATGACACTTCTTCCGTATCTTCTTGACGGGGCAGTAGTATATTTGTTTGTGCAAAAAAAAAATGTCACTTGTTCCATATCTTCTTGACGGGGCAGTAGTATATTTGTTTGTGCAGAAATATATTAATATATTCACTCTGGACAAACCACCGTGCTTAGAATAATAACGTTATTATTCTAAGCCTGCGTGTTTTATTGAGTGTCTAGTATTGTATTGTGTATTTTTGATAAACAAATTAAATAAAAAACTGTCCCTTCAAACTGTTCAGTCGAAACTGACAGGCGGCCATTAGTTAGGAAATGATTTGATACGACCAGAGCCTTTAATCAGTATCTGCCTCTCTGTCCCTCTGTTAGTCTATAAGTCTACTTATAAGTACATAATCGCAGATCCAGAGTTTAGGAATCTTTTATGATTGATAAGTTATATATGTAGAATAGCTTTCTCGTTTCTTATTCAAACAGTTCCTACAACAATATTTGTACAGTTATCCTAATTTCACATCGGAAGAAACCAAATACAACCTGTTACTTACTAATCAAAGCAGCCCCGCTGTAACAGCGCACACCATCTATTCGGAATTCGTCAAAATACTCGACAACGAACTACCACATGGCTCGCGAGTCATTTTTCATCGTGTCTATCTTTGTGTGCGTCTGTCTTACCTATGTGTGAGTCTACACGTGCTAGCTTCACATGTGTGCGTGGCTGCGCTTGCGACGGTTTAGAACCTTTTTATGTTGCGCTGATAACATTTACGACAAAAAGTTTATTTTTATTACGATTGTTAGTATCATAATTATATTTATTGATCAGGGTTTTTTATAGTCGATTCGCAAATTACTGCAGAGAGTTACAAATGATTTAGACGTGACTTGGAAGTGTAATTGTGGCAATGGCAACGTGAGAATTGAACTAGACCTTCACTTTTTATGTGAGAGCCACTAGACATGCTGACGTACCACGGCCACAGCTATACTACCGAATATACATACACACTTGTATTTTAATATACATATTTTATTGCTGGCCGTGTGGTGTCGATCAGCTTTGGAATAGCACCACCTTATCATTTCCCGTAGGTCACGTAAAAGGCGACTAAGTGGTAATAAAGCGACTGACCACAAGCCCTGAGGAACTACGCCACCTCTAAAAGAGTGGACTCGCCAGCTCGCTTGGACAGCGTCGCATTTTAAAGCCATACATCCCTCATGCACAAGACGATATGCTTGACGGCAGTGGCCCATGTACAGAAGTGGACGATTGTTCGTCTGAACCTACTTTAGACATTGTGCGTGTTATGTGTTGTCAATGGAGAGTGTTGACCAAGATTAGTTGTACTTGGAGTGGTCTGCAGTTTCATGTTAATAGAATATAAGTATTCGTTATTAATTTTTTTTCCCAAACTTTTTCTCTAATCCATTCCTAAATCTTGGAAGGTGGACAGCGCATCCGGGGGTATGCCACAGTTTGTCATTCTTGGCGGATTATGGCATGTATCCAGTACGGTTATTACGAGGCCCCGGGGCAATTTGAGAGCAGAGACGAGCAATTTTATAAATTTTAGATACGTACAAGAGTGTTTAAATGTATCAAGGATGACTATGGGCTATTTTCAGTGAACTGCCAGCTTGCTCGTCACTATTTTTTATAGAAAGGTGGCGACAGACGAGCACACAGTTCACCTGATGGTAAGTGGATACTGTCGCCCGTGGACACCCGCAATACATGTCAACGTCGGCAAGCCCCCGAATGTAGGTACTGCCTACCATTGGAGATTTGGAGTTGAATTTGGACTAAGGGTTAGGAAACTGGGAAACATTGGTCCGATGATGAAATAGCACATTAATTTTTCAAAAATAGTTTGATTGAACTAACACATTTCATGGAACATTATTATCCTAAAATTAAGGCTACAAACAGTCAGACAGACGGAGACTTTGTAAAGTACCTATG
Organism: Sesia apiformis; assembly: GCA_914767545.1. Classification (NCBI taxonomy): domain Eukaryota; kingdom Metazoa; phylum Arthropoda; class Insecta; order Lepidoptera; family Sesiidae; genus Sesia; species Sesia apiformis. Next base: position 9,216,067 of record OU611972.1, on the reverse strand, counting down.
CAGAGATGGAGAGATATTGATATATCGTGAATTAGTCTAGAACACAATAGCAGACTGGTGATTTGGTGTAGGTGTGATGTCACAGGTGTGACTGCATTCTTATTTCGGACACGTCTCGCTTATACTGAAATACGTAAGAATATCATAAATGGTTCGTCTGTTTATTTGTTGCTTGTTTGCTTCAAAATTCGTTGTGAAATTTGATATACGTGTTGTCAACTTGACATAGGTGCCCAAAAAATTGGAAGGGAATATAACAAGCCTGCACTGATTGAGCAGTAATAACCAATCTAGGATCTAGATATTCTCGACTCTCATGCATGAGGTCGTGATTTCAAATGCTTCGCCCGAACCACTAAGTTTCAGTTTTAAGTACGGATTAAAAAAAATATCACTAGGCCGCATGTTCCAGAATTTAATAAAATCTGGAGCACGAGTATCTACCAATACGCATTGTGCCCGCGTGATGAATTATGGCCCGAAATACCCTAGAAATTTACTAGGGGGCTGTTGCGGATTGTTAACCGATGGGGTAGAACAGTCCTCGAATGGAGACCATTTAAAGGGAAACGTAGCATGGAACGTGCTTCAACCAAGATCGCGACCGGTGGCTGGTGGCTGGATGAGAAGAGCGATATACCGAGGATGGTGGCGAGTATTGAGAGAGAGAGAGACATAGGCTGTTATTATTAACTCATACTCGTATATGTATTAGCTCAAAATTCACAATATTTGTTGATTCTCTTGTGTTTCTTTTGTGTTTCTCTGTTTGGTCAAGGATGGACTGATAGAGAATGCCATAAGGCCATATGTATAAAAGGCAGATAAGACTATGGATATACTCCTTCCAAAGCTCGACGCCTAGACGCCTAGCAATATTCAATGAAAAATAATAAATAAATGAAAAAATATATAAGTAAAGTTGCCTGTAGTGACTAGTTGAGAAGAGGTGAAGGTCGTTCACGGTGGCGAGCTTTGGGAGGAGTATATCCAGCACTATACAGCCTGTATCCAGCAGCGACTGACACGTGCTGATGGTATATGGTAGGCAGGCATTATTACAAGTGTGTTAAATACATGCACGTCTAGCGGGGGTATTTGGTATTGAAATACACACTAATCTTGCGCGAGTCGCATATCCAACGCAAATTTGACAGTATCCTGTTTGATAAGTAGGTGTATATCAAGTTATATAGGTACTTCTGTTAAGTGCGCAGTTGCTTGAACTTCCATACATAATAATAACAACTGCGATATTGCTATTGGAATGTTTGCATAAAACATGCGGTGTGTGGCTAGTTGAGGGGAGAGATATTTGTCAATTGATAGGAAGGCACATGCTTCAATCCCACAACTGATAGAAATTGTAGCACCCGAGTGGCCGAGTTACACCTCTCTGACTCATACTGACTTGTACTGAGAGATTTTCCTTCGTATCCAAGCACTGCCAATCCTGTCCCGGCGACACCCCCCCCCCCCCCCCGCCCGGCAATATGGCGACGCATTGGGTATCGAATTGAAATAATAGAAATAATTATGCAGTCTATTATTGATTTGATTTAATAATATCCGGCAAAAATATTTGTAAATTTCAGTTGGCGGAATCTAGACTTAATTAGACATAGCCAACGAATTAGAGTTAGAAATATATTACATTTAATTATAATAACAGTTATTTATAATTGAACATAGTATAATAAAAGTGCATGTAATTTACTATACAACCCTAAAAACAATAGCCAAAACCCATGTTGACGATTATCATGATGCCAGAAAACAATAAGATAAGATGATCGATATTTCCACTTATTTAGACTTGTCGATGAAATATAAATTAAGGATGTCCCAGATTGAGCGTCGGATTTAATTTAAAAAAAAATAAGGTCATTGTTTCTTCGTCTGTGTGATAATATGTGACACCGTCCTGTTTGATTCACAGTTGATCGAGGTCTATATCTTCCATTTGGTGCCAAAAATCTCCTGTATCATGTTCCGATACGTCTATATACCTACCTAAATACCGATACCTAAAAAAATGACCCTATGATGCCGCCGAACCAAACTGTAACTCTTTGAGGATGCATCAATTTTTCACGAATCTCATGAGGATTCTCCAAGTCCCAGATACTACAATTTTACTTATTGACGTATCCGTCAAGGTGGAAATGGACCTCGTCACTAAATTTTTTGCCAAAATTATGGTCCACTAAAATTCTAAAATTCATACTGTGTTGTTGCTCTTTCCTGTAGCGTTCCATGTTGACTAATTCAACTGTCATATACGACACATTTCTTTTTAAGGACGCAGGCGGCAGACGAGCATACAATATACTGGTAAGTGGATACTGTCGCCCATACACATCCGCGATACATGCCAACATTAGTCCAAAATGACAAACGTTGGAGCGCCCCTGAATGCGCGCGCCTACCTTTGGAGTTATAGGAATGGATTTGGAGAAAGGGTTGGGAAAGTGGGGAGGGATAGGATGGGAATGGGCTCTGGCACATCTCACTACCGAAACACGTACGTACATTAGGGAAATAAGATAAAGTGGGAAATGCAGTACATTTCAAAGTAGTCTTCTGTGAGAGAGAGGTAACGTCGAGCGCGCCCAGCAGCTGTTGGATTGCAGTGTGCACTCTACGCCTCAATATTTAAATAAACATTTAAACCAGGGTTACCAACCGCCATACAAAAAAATGGCGTGTAATCTGGTACATCCTATAATAACAGTAAAAAATAGTAATCAGCAAAACAATTTATTTTTGAATCACTGAAATAAATAATTTTAAACTACTAAGAATATTGTCAGCAAATCGACGGACTTCATTATTCCTATTCCTCTGTTGTGTCACCAGTTAACATAAACCTAGCGCATCTTTAAATTTGCTGCCATCGATTTGTTCAGTGTTTCTTGGCTACGCGACTAATTAATTATTTCCCTAAAATAATCAAAAATAAAAATCACATAGGCATAAATAAACATTAGAGCCATTTGCAAAAATATTTCTTAGAATTCAAGTGTATGGTATTTTTACATATGTGGGCTACAGCTGTGTGTACTGTGTAAGTAAAAAAATATTTATCTCAATAAATACAAGTCTATTTTGGTTTGTCCAAATCTCTATGTATTTATTTGTACACTAACAAATTCTCAAGTTTTATTTCTACGTATTTTATTACATTTCCAAAAATGTCAAGCATGATCATAATGTTTACATAGCAAAAAGTATCAAATCGATCAAGACTTGAAGTATCAAAACTGAATTGGTAAATTACGGAAAAAATCCAAATTGATTTTTCTATGTCGATGCAAGTAGTGCCATCTACTAATGATCGCAGGAACTAGTATATAGTTCCGACTGTTACCGATAGATGGCGGCACAAGGCTATTGATAAACATAACATCATGAAGCTATTGTAATTCAAATTGAATTTTAATGTATTGTTAATTTATGATGCAAAATATTTAGACGATGCAATTTAATTTACATTCATAGAGCATTTTGAAGTAACAAATTTATGTATGTGTATATTGAAGATAGAATTATGTCATTATCGTTTCTTAGTTATGTTATTTAATATTTTAATTGATTTGTAATAAATATCCAAAACCACTTAAAAATAACAATAGGAAAAATAGACCTATACACTGCAATGGTTGAAATGGTCCAATAAAAATGATTGCAATTATTAGTAGTATACGTAAACATATCTAATAAAAAAATATATTTATCTCAATATATACATATATACAAAAATGACAATGAAAAATTAACTTACGTTGATGTAGTCAAATTGTACAATACATACCTGAAATGAAAAAAATAATAAAATAATAATTATTATAGTAGTAAAATATTTCGTCATTAAATGTAATTCACGTGACATGAACAAAGTTCAAATATGTAGATCCATGGAAGATGATGTATTCAAAGTACAATCAATAATCATTATGATGCGTAAAATCATAAAAAAATACATGCAGAGTAACGGCTCTAACGTTTCCACGGATAAAAAACCTGATGCACAGAAGATTTAAAATTCCCACAGGTCAAAGACTAAAAAATACGATTTGCATACGTGCAATCATTAATATTTTTTCCTCGCCTTTTTTCTTTCCACTCACCCTACAAAACGTGAAAAGATTTAACACAATACGATGATATTAAAATAAAAGATTAAGTAGTATCACCTATTTTGCATACCGAATTCCTGAGAATCGCGCAACGCGCAAGGGTCGGTGCTGGGACCTCTGCTTTTTTAAATATGCGCTAACTAGACAAAGCAAAAATTGTTTTTTTGTTTATCACTCTCCCATACAAGCGGTTTTTTCTCTATTTGTTTTTTGCTTCTATCTTCGCACGGAGATTTACATAGCCAGTTTCGGTCACCCCTTTCCTAATTTTTGCATACTACTTTGCATATTAAAGTCTAAGACTGTCTTCTCAAGTGTGTTTACCTAGCTTTATTTTAAGGATAGTGCCATTTTAATTTCATTCATAAATTCTCTTTGGGGTCAGGTTTTTTTCTATTGTACTACCATTGTTAGTGTCATTAGAGATGCTTTTGGGATCGTGTGAGCATTTCGCCATTTCAGTGTGTTCTTCGCTAATATAAGGTGAATAATTAAAGTTGTTTGGAACAAGAAGTTTGTGTCCCCACAAATAATTTCTTTTGTATTCCCTAATTGAATTCCGGTTTTGATGCGCCAGTCATCGTTGATTCGTCTTTGTTTGATGAATATTTAGGAGTGTAGTTTTTTGTAAGGCCTTTGATTTCGGGTGCCTTATTTTTTAAGGAACAAAACATCTGCTTGGAGCGTAATTAAAAAAATCGTGAGAACAAGGGGATGCGGACTTCCGCATTAATTTGAATCATTGTTGCTGATAGTTCTATTATTATATTTTTGTCCGTTACGTGTTCTTTCAAGGTTCTAGTTTTATTAGTCATTTTGGCAGTTAACGGTTTTAAGATTTTAATTAAATCGGTGACTTGCCCATACAATTTTATTTTTAACTACAGAACCCTGCGGTTATTTTTGTATTTCCTATTATAGGAAATAACTATTACTTTGTAAACGTAATTATTTCATATTTAAATTGATTTACTTAAGAATATTTTTAGTGGAAATTATTCATCCTGAGAGAAATTAAAGCTACATTCCTACAAAATTAATCCAGAAAGTATAATTCTATTAAACAGAGAATTATTAACCCGAATAAAATGTAGAACATATTTCACGTGCCCTAATTTCCGATTGTAAATTTCCAATCAAATTGCCAAGGCGCATAAAGAATACAATTGCTCTTTCAAATCGGCACAGGGATGACGCGCGTCCAAAAAATTCAATTCAACCCTTGAAATATAATATTTCATCAAAAGGGTTGACGAATCATAACCGATCTATTGATTTTTTATTGATCAGTTGACAATGACGCGTGCGTAAGATAATGATCAGTGGATTGCTGTATAACTGGATAGCTTTTTGTGTTGACCGCATTCACAAGACGTTATTTTGCTCAGTACTGGTAAATTGAACTTTAAAACTTAATGTCGTTTATATTTTTATCTTGTCTACTTTTATTGTTGGTCTGTTTGTTCCTATTATGGAAGCTTTTTGAGTGTTAAATTAAAGATATGATTGAAAACTAACATTTGGATGAAGCTAAAATATTATAACATTACACTTATAATTTATTTGATAAATAGTTGCACTACCCATGTTAGATTTTCATTTGAGATTCATTCTTCACACATATTTATCTATTTAAACGGGTCTCAAAGCATATGTTTACCTTATCTATTCTCGATGTTTCGGTTGGGTTGCATCAACCAACCAAACAAAGCGCGCCGTAGCAGAAAGGGTCAAAGAGCACATCGAAGCTGTGAGGAATCACCACACGAATAAATCTTCGATAGCGGACCATGTTCTCAACGTCGGAATCAATCACTGGATAGAACTCCATCGTCCAAAAATCCTCTCCACTGATCGGCAGTATTCCTCCAGGGTTGTGCGTGAAGCAAGCGTGAAGCAATTGAAATCAAGAAACATAAAAATTTCAATCGAGGAAATAGATACAAATTGTCCTCCCCATGGAATCCGGTGATTAACGAATTTAATAAAATTAAACCTCTCAATTTTTTTGTTTGACTCTACTTCAGATATTGTGAGATTTGTAAGTGTTGTGTGCTGCAACTTTACGGATTATGAAGACCAAATGCGGGTAGTTGATAAAATTGCTCGCAATTCTCGACGTGGACTACCCGCCTCTTCAGTCAGTTCGTGACCACGGTTGGTGCAACTCAACCGAAACGTCGAGTAAAATAAATAAGGTAAACATTCGTGTTGAGATCCGTTTAAATAGATAAATACAACCCATGTTATTCATATACCTTGGTTTTCTGAAACCAAGTTAAATAGAAGATACACGGTCTTAGCATTCAGGCTCGTTCTGGACACATGCCACTCAATAAGTTTGGATACCTCATGAAAAAGACTAGCCCTCCAAATTGCGATATATGTGGAATTGTTGAAGATGGAGTGTGGCCGGAATCAACAGGAACGGGAGGCCTTAGTGAGGGCTCTCGATCTGAACAGGAATGACGTTTGTATGTTCCATAAGATACTAGGAGAACCTAATTCACGAGCAGCATTTAGTTTGTACAGATTTGTGAGCCCTCACTAGGGCTGATATATTGGTACCTACATTAATGTTGTAGAATGGAAGTTTAGAGTACGATGGAATTGACATGTGCCAAGGCATAAAAGATCTTTAAAAAGAAGAAAAAAAAACCCAGGTTATCTCAGTCGCTACTTCCTTCTTCGAGGTTGTGTGGAGGAGATTGTTATAAGGAGATCTATGATCGCAATTTTAAAAGTGAGTTAGATTTCGATTCCCTGGCGACAGTAAAGAAATAGGACTCCCGAATCGGGACGCTGTCAACTTGATGATGACGTTCTTAGTAATTTAAAACTATTTATTCCAGTTATTTTGATGGTAATTTCTTGCCCATTTATTTGCTTTTTTGCTAGTTAAATACGAGTACAGTGAAATCAACGAGACCTGAGATTTGCGTTTGTATGAGTGCACACCGATAATGTACAGTGCGAACCATTTCGACAATTGGATTGGACAATTCGGCACCCACTCGCACAGATGCAAAGCTCATGTCTCGTTCATTTCAATGTACAAGCCTTTGTAATGTGATTTTGAATGTATAATGATTTTTCTAGACATCGTGTACTTTATTATTGACAATTATTTGCATAACAGTCAATTAAAGACCGAATATAGTGAACTCTTTCTGATATACAAATTACGAACTATTCTTACGCATATTCTACAAACTAGCTGTGCCCGCTGTTTCGTACGTGTGGAATTTTAGTTTTTAAACTCTAAATTGGGATATATTTTCTTCCCGTAAGCCAATTTCGATGAAACAAAGCCTATTCGAAGCGCTAAGCTAAGCTAAGCTAAATTAACCCGTGGAAACCCCATGAAAATCCGTTCAGTAGTTTTGGAGATTAGCGTGTTCGAACAGACACACAGACAGACAAAAATTTTCAAAATCGTCTTTTTGTATTCTGATACTCCTCCTTCATCGTCCCCAATTCGAAACTTCAGTTTTTGGTAAATATATTCAATGTACAGACACGCTGGTTCTACAATTTTATTATATGTACCTATAGATAAAGGAATTGGTATTTTCAAATCTTTTGAAGTTCGTAGTAACAAATGTCACTACCCATACTTGTTGGTAACTACGCACCATCTAACTGTCAACCTGACTTCATCCCATAAAAAATAAATCCCACGTATTATATGACTGTATTGTTTCACTACTAAACATCTGTCAAACAAATCGGCTTTTTTAACCCTTCCGTTAGCGAACCGTTTTGTCCGTGCAGCGCCTAAAGGGTTACGATTCGCCTATTATAAGATTATTGGGTATTGATCCATTGTGGTGGGCGCGAAGGGTTAAGTGGGGCTTGTTACTTTACTTTTTTTTTCTTTTGATATTCTGCATTACATTGTACGTGGCTAAGTGTTTATTATTATGTATTGGAAGATGGTTCTTTAGTATTACGGTAAGAGTATAAAAGATAGAACTGCAATATTATTTAGAAAATAATTCACACGTGGGTCCACACTAATGTTATAGATTCAAAAATATATTTGTTTGTATGCTTGTTACGTCTAAAATACTAAACTACTGAATTTGACAGTGAGGTAGCCTGAAATCCGAATAACAATATATTAAGACACTTTTTATCCGGGAAAAATGATCAGTTGTGTTAAGGGGAGCCAATTAATTACATTTTAAAAGAAAATTTACGCCGGGCGACGACGCGGCTAAAAGCTAGTTTGAAATAAATTTTGAACTATCTTCGTGAATATATTTTTTTTTATGGACGAAGACCGCAGACGTGCATACAGTCCACCTGATGGTAAGTGGATACTGTCACCCATAGACATTCGCGATACATGCTAACATTAGTCCAAAATGACAAACGTAGGCACGCCCCCAGATGCGCTGCCTACCTTTGGAGATATCGGAATGGATTGGGAGAAGGGGTTGAGAAAATGGGGAGGGATAGCATGGGAATGGGCTCTGGCACATTTCACTCACTACCGAAACACGTATGTACATTAGGAAAATAAGATAAAGTGGGAAATACAGTACATTTCAAAGAAGTCTTCTGTGAGAGAGGGGTAACGTGACCAGTCGAGCGCGCCCAGCGGCCGTTGGAACACAGCGTGCACTTTCCCCCTCAAAGATCAAATTGCTCTATGTCAGCACTATTTTAAACAGTTTTTTTATAATTTTAAAAATTAGAACCTTGGAAACTAAATATTAATTTATAATAATGTCTACGACTTGCAGAAGTTTACCGGTCATTCGAACTGATTCGTCCCGGAATTATGTCTTTCGACCCTAATTTCGTCCCGATGTAGTATTCTATAATAATAAAGAATAGAACTAGTCTATAGAAGAAATGACTAGAATTATAGTGGTATAACTGTAACCGCAAAAAAAAGCGTACGATATTGTTATGCGTCGCTAGTTATACAATTTTTCAAAAAAAACTTTCTCACATCCTAAAACCACACTAGAGAATGCAAATGAACGCTAAATGGTCCTAATCCCCTGAATTTCCATAAAATTCCGACCACATCTTAAAATTTGGCAATGACAAATCACTTCCGCGGTTTTCTAGATCCGTTCTCACATACAAATATATGAAATATACGGACATCTGGAGTAATGTTTTATTCAATAATTGACAAGCATTTAGATTGTTATGCAAAAAATTTATATTGTCATTGCGCATGTTGACATAATATCATCAATCTGTGTTTGATTTATACAGAAAGTTGGTGTGTGTCGATAGATTTTGTCGATAACATGGTGATATTTATTAGCATGAAGACAATAAGAAAAATATCGATAACAAATATGTAATAGCTCTTATTTTTTTTCGTTTTTGAATATTAATTACTCGTTCAATGAATCTTACGACATTTCGCTTATTTTTATATTGACGAATTATAAAAAACCTTCCATAAGGTCACTTAGAAAACAAAAAAACTAGGTAGAAAACAGATTTCTTATTTCATTTTCTTTCTAAAAATAAAATATTTTGAAATCAATATGTAATTAAATTAAGTTTATTCTGTTGAAATTCAGACGATGTAAAATATTAAAAAACATGTTCTAAATGAATTCTTCCACCATTCAAATTTTTATACCTACTTATTATACTTACTGTATGACCTGACTATATTATTACATATACCATACCATAAGCCTGTTTCTCTCTGTTGATATATGCCTCTCCTAAGGACCGCCACCACAGGTCTGCTCTTCTCATCCAGCCACTACCAGCGACTTTCTTTAAGTCTTTAATCCACTTGGCAAGATGGCGTCCCGCGCTACGTTTACATTATACGCTACATGTATATGCAACATTATACATACATTTATACGCTATTATTCATAAATACATACATGTAATTATACTATTACATTAGGTATGTATCCATCATTACATTACTTCATGAGCAAACCGATAGTTATCGATCACATAACTGTAAACCTTCGTTTACTTTTCATCGTAATCATACTATTCAGACAAAACGGATTTTATTTAACAGCGTTTTTGAAACGTAAATCTATCGATATCGACTCACCCCATCACTAAGCATTATAATGATGGATTATCTCCCTTAAGGCGCAGTCACAAAGGTAGTTTCGCACCGCAACGCCTATTAGCGAACAAAAGTACATTGTCATTTAGATTTTGTGTTTAACTTGCTTACCCTTAAGGTTTTAAAAAGGGTGATGTATGCTTAGAATATGATCTTAAAGATCATACGATTAATTAAAGAAAGGTCGATGGCAGCGTCATTTGGAAGACAAATTAAGCGTATTCCCGTCGTATTACAGAATATAGTTTTTATGTTCAAGCAGCTTCATTAGCCCATATTAGCTGTTAGTACATATTAGCTGTTAGCTCATGACAGAAGGAAATTCGCATATCATGATAATCTCTCTTAGCCGCGCGCGCGTTCGTCTTGGTTGCCATCCTCGGCACCACGTAAAATCCCAGTGCAAATCGTATATAAAGACAATTAATATGGTCGCGACCCCAGTGAAGTAAGTGACCACGTCATCCGCGGCTGCTGGATGAGCTGCGCCTAGAATCCCACGGGTAAGTTGACATTTATTTTTAAAAAGTGTGGTTAATTTTAGAAGTACTATACAGACTTTGATCATTTATTTTATTTTGAGAGAGATGGGATATGACAGACAAATTTTTTAATAAAAATAGTAACAGTATAACAAAAATAGTTGATTTTATAATCCTCCACAAATATGCAGCTATAAACAAAGGAATAAGGTCTACACGTTATTATACTAATAATAAAATAAAACATAAAATTTAAAGAGAAAAAAGGAATATAACTAAAAAGTAGGAAGAGAGTGCATAAGGATATATTTTATAAAAATAAACATTTCCCATGGTTTTGTGCAAAGCGAGTTAAAATAATACACAATTAATTCATCCGTATACTGGCTCTAGTGATAAATGTATTCCGTGGAGGTGCTTAGTTATTATATTCTTGATCCTTGGTTTAAGATGTATGGTGTTTCAGAAGGTTGTGTTAATAAACTGTAATCGTCCTCCATACTCTTATATTAAATGATCACGAGAATGAAATAATTAAATACAAATATCGTGAAGCGTCCGAGAGAACACTAGCGAGAACAGTGTCCCTGCATATTTTGTCTGTAATTAGTTCTTATAGCTCCTCTTCACGTTGGCCAATATACCAATGGTTGTGGCCAATACGTATGGCCATCATGTAGAAGGGGGGTTTGTGGTCACCTTGGTAGATATTGGTGTGTTGGCCCACACGTTGGCGTGAGATCCGAGTGGTGTCGGTTTTTCAACACAGATCAAAGGGTTTTGGTGAAATGATGGCCGCTGCGTCCATCGTTAGCCACATATTGGCACATACTCGTATATTGGCCAACGTGAAGAGGAGCCATTAAAAACGGCACGTTGTTACTAAAGGGCGGTTATGGTAATAACCAAACATTGCCGACATATCAATGAAGAAGTTCGCCAATTTTTTTAATTCTTACCTAAAAGGTTTGAAAAATTACAAAAAATCTGAAAAAAATAATTACGATATCTTTAAAAATGACGAAGTTATAATCTTTCAAAGTTGAATGTTGACTGAGCAGCGCGTGACGTCACGATACTTTTACATTCAAATGATATGTCGTTGAATGGTGGTCATGAAACTCTTCACCTTTTGATAATACATTTTTTTAGTAAAGTAAGGCATTTTAAAGGATGTATATATTGTGATGTCATCATCGCGAATAGCGCGTTTGAAACTTTGAATCAATATCTATGTTACTAAAATTTAAAACAGATTTAAAATTTTCTTTTTAACCAATTTTAGTTTAATCGAATTTAAATTTAACAAATTTAATTTTAGCGTATACTTTTATTTTAGCGTTTGTCATTCTGGACTAATGTTGGCATGTACCGTGGATGTCCATGGGCTACAGTATCCACTTACCATCAGGTGGAATGCATGTTCGTCTGGCGATTTCGTACAAAAAAAAAAGAAAGAAAAAATGAAATACGAAAACTTTGCTAGTTCTAAACCATGAAAACTTCGCTAAGAAACGCGCCCTTGACTAACTTAATGAGGTCTTTTGCAATTTCAGTCCAGAATGACAAACGTTGGCACGTTATATGTATAAATAAAATGATTAAAGTAGGTACCCCTCATAATCCTTATTTTACGTGTGGTTTCCAAGATATACATTTGTTGACTTTCTCAACAACGGGGCGTAACCACAAGCCGCTCACTGGTTTCTAAGTACGTTTCCTTTGCATCCTAAGATGATTTCCAGTTTCATATTTACTTTATTATGAGCGTATAAACCGCTGAGCTCGGGACTGTTGTTTCTTGGAAATTGTTTCGTATCGTACAAACATTTTATTCATTTAAGCATATATTAAATATACGATATCATACATGGCCTTAAAACGGCACACCGGCCTAGTAGCTTGGCGAATCCTCTCTTGTAGATTTGGTGTAGTACCACAGCGCTTGTGGTAGCGGCTTTGATAGGTATTTGTTAGTCACTTTTTACAACACTCACAGGAAGAGATTGGTGGTATTCTAAAGTCAAACGGCACCACACGCCCATATACTATATATTTGTCATTTATATTTTTAATATATTTATGAATTAAATTTTGACGGTATTAATTTCTCCAATATTTTCGCATTTTGAGAAAAAACTGTGACCAGAAATAGAATGTCATAATAGAAAATTAATCAGAAAATTACAAGTTTTACGGTTAAGTAAGAATGTAGTAGGTAATTACTTTAATGATCAAAAGGTATTCAAGCTGATGCCATCATCAGTTTGATGACTTCATTCGATAGCTTAACAACAAAGATTGTTGGCAAGTTACAGTTTTTGTAATTACGTATATTAATTTTAACCACCTTTCTAAGGAGGCTTATTTACTGGGGTGTACCGACGTGTCAAGATAATGAGTGTTGTAAATTAAACATATACCATCGCGATGATAAGCGTCAACGCGTTTAACGGTCGTAAACGGCAGATTAAATATAAAAATTTTAAATTGCACACCACGTCTAACGTTTGCGTGTGTCGTGGGGCCATGAAAACAGAGAGATAAAAAATATGTCATGAGCAAGTTGACGGTTAATTTTAATTGATTTAAACCAGCGCGAGCGTCAAAATTTAAATTAGAACATTAGCTCTGCCAACAGCTATGTAGTTTGGCAGAAAGAAAAAGAAAGAAATTAGTCGTTATAGTTTATATATAGTTGTGCTATAAATATATAAAATATTTTTTGTGAAATATATAAATTTAAATTACAGAGAATGTCATTCCTGTGTCTTTATTTGGGATACCTGTTTCTTTATTCTCACAAGAGAACCTAAACCTAGGAAACCTTAAAATTTGCTACCGTCGATTTGACGCCCGTGTTGTTTTTTTTAATTTAACAAACTTTATTTATTACACATTATGGTACAAAATGCGGGCTTAATGTTTTAATATCCTCTACCAGCTAACCTTTGGGTTAAACACAAAGGTATATTGGGAGGTGCGATTGAAAAATATTAGACATATATACTTAACAGTATAATTTCATTAAATATACCTGATGACTACATAACATACATATAAGTATAATACACAAATCTACATGTACAAACCTATATAAATAATAAAATACATATTAATTGCACATATTAATATAATTATACGTATACCTATATTAATTATTAATTATTATTATACTCGTATATATTCAACAAATAAAGTCTCTATATGATGTTGTCCATTGTATTTAACATCCGCTATTTTCATGGCCCTACAAATAATGGTCGATGGCGATCGTTCTGCGACGAGTTTTAATTGCGGACCGCACCTGCATGCGCACGCGCACTCTCACCGTAGTTACTTTGTATCACTTAACATTTGCTTAAACAGCCCGTTGGACGCCCTAACGTCACTTCATTCTAACCCTTTATAATAAAACGTTATATGTATTAATTATAACTTGCGTTAGAGTTAACACACGCTATCTATAAAATGATTCTTCTCATCCAGTCACTGTCGATGATTTTGTTTAAGTCATTAGTCGATCTATACAAATCTTATAAATGAATGTATAAAATGAATATTAATGAATGTAATATTATTTTACTAGTTGATAGCGCGTAAACGTTTAGATTATTAATTTTTACACTTCATTGCATAATATCGTGCAAAAGGCGAACTTAATTGCCTTAAGGCATTCTCTACCAGGCAACCTTTGGGTTGATCCGAGAAATTCAATTAGGAGATGCGTGAAAGACAATTTAGATGGTGTGGTAAAATAAATAGAAGTAAATTTATAGGCTGGAAAAAGTAACATTTTAAAATACCTTTTCTTATTACAGCAAAAAATAAATTGTTCAATCCAATTAATATTTAACGGTTAAACTGTTATAATTCAATCGGTTAACCACCGTGTAACGCTGTTAGAGACGCTGACTGCATTGTTTGGAATTAATCGTGGTTAATCGGTCTTAAATATCCAACTGTGGGTAAAAATTGATCTCCAATCGGCTGTTTGTGTATACTTTTCAATGATTCACGCTGGAATATTGTATTGGATATGGATAGAATGTATTTTATTAATACAGGATATAAACTGAAATAATAAAAATATGTGGACGAACAAACAAAAGGGGCTTGGATCTCGGCTTCTAATTGCAGAGTTATTAGTATTTGATGGGAGGATGAGTGTGAGTGTCCGCTGGGAGCACTCGACTGACCTCGTCACCCATCTATCACAGAAGACCACGTTGAAATGTACTGCATTTCGCATTGTGTCCTATTTCCTTAACGTAAGTACGTGTTTCGGTATTAAATGAGATATGCCAGAGCCCATTCCCATCCCATCCTTTCCTATTTATATCCATTTTCCCAACCCTTTCTCCAAATCCATTTCTATATCTCCAAAGGTAAACAGCACATCCGGGGGCGTGCCAACGTTTGTCATTTTGTACAGATTGTGGCATGTATTGTATCACGGATGTCTATGGACGACACTGTCCAGTTACCATCAGGTGGACTGTATGCTCATCTGCCACATTTTTTCCTTAAAAAAACTAGTTTTAGGCAAACGCTAATATAAATCATCCGTTTATTAAATCTGAAGAAGATTAAAGAATTATAAATTATTAAAGACCTACGGTCTTTCTCACCAGCTCCTATTACTTTAACGGAAGGTATCAGAAAGTCCGTTATACTTTATCAGAAAGTCAGTGTCAGCTAGATTTAATTGGCAGATAATTTATCAAGAGGTGGTGAGAAAGGAACTTATTCTCTTTATTCTCCAGTGACCGGAAGTCGCGACGACAGACGAGCCCGACACCGAGGCAATAAGCCGCAATAATCCAAGCACATTTGTGACAGAGCCCACAAATCACATATTGCGTAAAAAACCCACCCCACATGTCGCCACCGGAAGTGGCAAGATGACCGGAAGACGCAGTATTCATTGTGAAAAATCGACACCCATAAGTGGCGACACACTTTGGTTGATTACTGCCCTCAGTTTCATAAAACTAGCGACTCGGTAACTACTTAAGTATTGCAAGAGGATTGTTAAATAAGGGGTTTGGTTACAGTAAAATCATTATTTTTCAATGATTTCTAAAACATTAGCTTAACGATTCCTAAAGCAAATGCTACAGGAATTAATGATTCTTTCTTGAAACAGATTTTTTTAATGATTCCTAAAGTATTTTCTTTCAATAAATAAAAATAGAAATTTCTATTCAAGAAGGGATCACGAGGGTATGTTACTCAAAGGTATTGATTTCAGTAGAGTGATTTTTTAAATATTCGTAAAGCATTTGCTATATAGAATACGGTCTGCATTCTTCTTCGTATGTAGCAAGAGATTGTTTGTTTCTAGTAATTGTAATAGAGAAATTTAAAGCAGCAAAAAATAACAATTATTATTATTAATTTTGAATGATTTTGAATGTTTAATTTTGAATAACTATAAATAGACATTAATTATTCAAAACAGGTTGTTTTATTAATCGTGATTTCCTCCTCATTTAGTATTTTTTGCTGATCGTTTTGTATACAAGCATGTATACCATCTAATCTATTGTTATTGTACTCACATCTCCTGCCCAAATTATAAGCCTAAACAATTCATTTATATTTTATTTATCCTTGTCTGAATCCTTTATTTAGGTTGTCTGAAAGAGATCGATTCAGCGATAAGACCCATTTTTATATAATTTTTACTTAGATATTTTTGAATACCTATTGATTCAAACTGTCATTGTATTCTTTTAGTCAATTTCAAAGATATGTATGTAGTATCTACAAAAAGAGACAATTTCTCTCTAATTATAATAAAAAGAGATACAAAACCCACTGCTAATCAAAACCAGTAGCAACGGAATGTCATCGGAAAAATCCGGGAATGCTCACAATGCAGAGGACAGGCGGATGGACGAGCAAAAAGTCGAATCGGTTAATACTCGGTTTGTGTAAATTTTTGGATTCTTGCGTTTTGTTGTTTGACTTTGGCGTTCGATGGCTGAAAGGGGTTGCAAACTGTTACTGTGGAATAGTGGACTTTTAAAATTATTTATACTTTTTTCTTGTCAATTAATTTAATCTAACTTAGAATATCATGAAGGTTTGTAATAAAAAACCTTATCTATTTAATCGTTAATAATTAATTTACAAGGTATTTATCATATATGTAGGTACAGTTGTATTAACAGTAAAGTAAATTAAGTAAGTTTCCAAAGTAAAATTCTACTAAAATATTATATAAAATCCAGTTTTAGAAAAACGGATGCTTTTGTAATAATGAAAACCTGATTAATGATTAATAGTTCTTTCAAAAGTAACTCTTCTAAAATCCTAGTTTTAAAAGAGAAAAATATACAATAATAGGTTGACAACCTCTTGTTATATATTCGGCGCTTCTCAAGCTCAAATGCCAATGGTGGACGCTAAAATATTTATGAAAAAGTACAACTAACGGGACTTAATTAGAAAAAAAGGACAGTTTAAATAAAATACTAATGAAATTTAAAAAAAAGCAGTATTGTTTGCGCAATATATTCGAAGATAGTATATATCGTATGTATATAAAGTATTTATCAAAGATGTAAAGATATATGCGAAATCGATAAACCACGGTACATATTTTATGTGCAAGCTGTGTTTGGCTATTACTTTTATTATGCCTAGTTTAATCACTTATACTCGTATCTAGTTTAATCATTTATTCCCTAGTTCAAAGGAAGTAAAACACACACTGATTCGGGCGTGTATTAGCCATATAACGTCCCCCTGCCTTGTAAAACACTAAGGGGTTTCGGGCTGTTATTCACCACGCGGTATCAGTGTGATCACATTTTTTAATATCTGGAGCTTCCGGGTTTCCTCACGATGTTCTCTCTCACCGCCGTATCCATACTTAAATAAAAACTCAGATGGTACGGGCCGAGCACAATACACACTATGTGTTAAAATACACACGATCACACGAATGTGAGTTGAGTATACTTGTAGATAACTCTTTAATGTTTCGGTACTGCCAGTCTCTCTTCTCGTGCAACCAGTGGCCAAGTATACCTACTCAGAGGGCGTCAACGGAATGCGCGTTCAATGTAACAATGCATTCAGGGTGCTGTTGGGTCTCCCGCGATACTGTAGCGCATCAAATATATTCTCAGATGTGAGAATAGATAGCTTCCCAACTATCATAAGGAAAAGAGTAGCATCGATAATGCGCTGGTTCCGTAGGAGTCTTGAGTACGCTGGCAGCTAAAGTAGGTAGTCCGATGTTGAGTCACTGGGTACCCACCCGCGCCCAAAATGAACAAGAAAGAAAAATTGTTTATATCGTGTTTAAAATTGTTGTTTTAAATCGTGTTGTTTAAATTAATTGTTTAAAAATATGTGTATATCGTGCATTGTATTGTTTTATATATAATGTTATGTATCACGTTGTTATATGTATTTGTTGTCATATGTAAATTATCTACTAACATAGTTTGTAAAATTCATAATATCCTCAAACAAAATATGGACTGTGTCTGATATAAATAAATTATATTCATTGTAACATATATATGTCTTAGTGTAAGGATGCTGGCAAACAGCATGGACGGACAAAAACGGGCAACAGCTATCTATCTATAGTAAAATATGTTAGAGTTATTATATGTTATTTATATAATAACTCTAAATTATTTATATGTTAGAGGTAAAAAGTACTGGAACAATTTTGAAAATTCTTTCACTTTTGAAAGCTAAACCTTTCAACGGTTCAATATAAAACAATATGCCCTTTTAATTACAAAAAATGCCCTTTAATTAAAATTAATAACTACAAGTCTATATTTACTTTCAATAATTGATCTAAATTAATTACAGCATAACGTAGCATCTGCAAATAAATTACTTCAGAGTTATTATTACAATTAAAATGCAATAATAACAATGTAGACACTTAATAATAAAAATAAAAACGAAGTAGATTAACATGTCGTTTTTTGTAAAATAATGCCTAAAAATTAAATCCGAATATTATTTAGATGTATTTTTATAGGAGAGGTAGCGGACAGGCAAGCGGCCCAGTGCTTGAATTATGCTTCATTTACGTGACAGTAAATGAAGTCCATCACACCAGTGCTTTTACAGATGTTATTTTTTTTTACAGGTGCTCAGTCAACGCGAGCGAAGCCGCGAGTAGAGCTAGTAATTTATAAAAGTAAAAAAATAAAAAATTACATCAAAATCAAAAGTTACATTGTTGTTTTACTCTGGTTTAGGTATACTTAAAAGATGAGTTATCCGGTTGCTAAACGCGTTATGACGAGCAAAAAGCGCGATAGAGAACTAATTGCGAATTCTGCAGGGCAGCGCCTTGGTGTAGCGTCAGCAGATATGACGGGTGATGAAATTTCTGTTTTCGACATTCCAAATAATAATCATTATTTATATAAACGGGTTCAAGGCTAACAAGACGGAAGGTAGACAGTTTCGTCTGTCGTATGGCAACAACACCTTCATAGCCGCCTCAGTTTCAATGTGATCACGATCCAACTAACGGGGCCAAAGTATCGGCTATAAAAAATAATTAAAAATTAAACCGTTCTTAATAACAGTTATTAGAAATTATTAGAGTTTTTAAAAAGTTATTAGACTTACCTTTAACTTTCAATTTGGTTGTATTATAGGCAGTGTAACATTTTAAAGAAATTTATATCTCATTTTATATAAGTAGGTATACAACAAAAGTGTACAATATGAATACGACTGACAATATGAAAACAATTAATTCAATATGGAACAGAAAAATTGTAGACATAAACCTATTTAAAAATATAAAAACCGATTCGAAGAATATTTACCTAAAATCGTATTCAGCACTGTTTGTTCACTGTTTAGCACTGTTCAGCACAGATGAGCCAGAGTCCATTCCCATCCTATCCCTCCCCATTTTCCCAACCCTTTCTCCAAATCCATTCCTATATCTCCAAACATAGGCAGCGCATCCGGAGGCGTACCAACGTTTGTCATTTTGGAGTAATGTTGGCGTGTATCGCGGATGTCTATGGCCGACAGTATCCACTTACCATCAGGTGGACTGTATGCTCGTCTGCCGCCTTCGTTCATAAAAAAATAAATCTAACTTATGTCGCAATAAAACTTTGCATTTTTATTTTAATTCTTCAAAAAATTAAGTGTATTTGAGATTTGTTGCAGGCAGTATTCAGTTCCGACAAGTACAAACAAAATACGTTTTTAATGAGTTAATGGACAATATAAAGTTAATGACATTTGGATCAAGTGTAAGGTCCAGTTTTATAGCGATGATAGACGCGTACGTGTGTGGCGAAGAGAAAGCGGAACTCTGCATCCATAGAACAGAGCGTTTAGGGGGGCCAAGTGTGATGGCATGCGGTGGAATACATTTGATTAGCAAAACGAAGCTGGTAATTTTGTAGGAGAGTACCGTAATTGCTAAGAGTTACGTTAATCAAGTAATCCTTATGTCATCCCATTTTCATAGCGAGTGGGTAATGATTTCCTCTTGATGCATGACAATGCTCGCCCGGATCACTCAACGAGCACTCGCTGATGCCAATATGACCAACGATGAGGCCAACCCTCAACCCAATTGAACATTTATGAGATCAATCAAAACGAAGCCTGAAGAAATACTACAGTGCTATTAACAGCCAAACACCTTAAAAGTCTGCTGGGAAGGAATAACTGAAGGAAACGTTATCCATCTGATTGAAATTGTACATTGCCGAGTAAGCGTGGCGTTACTTGTTAATAAAGATCATCCGTCATCACAATTTGACGTTGAAAGTAACCACAACACTTTTGTTTTTTCTGAGGGATAATTTCGTCTAAACAATTTTTTTGTCTATGTAATTTAAACAAAATAAATAACTTTTACCATTTGTCACGTTTAAACAATTAATAAAACCTTTTCATAAACATTGTCCATAAAAACTTCATATTTGTTTAATTTGAATAGTTGAAACAATTGAACATTTACAGTTGAAACGCAGAGTAGGCCCTGTTTTGTTTTGATAAGTGTATATTGACAATATAAATGACGAGAATAAATATCTACGCAAAATTCACCCAACAGAGCTGAGTTAATTTTAATGAGTGAGTGATTAATTTAATTGAAATTTGGTAATCATTTAATAATTTATTCATACATTTAATCACAGGTGAAGAGATGCTACAAGTACAATAGTGTGCTCCTCTGTAATGTACCTACCCCATGGGCACACAATGATTTGTGTTATAACATATCTCACATATAATAAGATTACAATTATAAAATTTATAGCATAATCTTAAAAATTAAAATCTATCTATATATATATATATAACAATGAATGTTTCTTTGTTTGTTCCGTATGCGTTCCTATACCATTCATCTGATTGCGATAAATCTTTGGTAAGTTGTTGTGCGCACGGCCGCGAAGGTTTCTTTCTGAATTAGGACTTGGGGACCACGCAAACAAAGTCGCGGGCAACAGCCAGTCAATTATAAAATTACAACTACTTATATGTGACATAATAATGTGACTACACAATAGTATATGATATACGCGTATCATTATCACAATATATTTTCAGTATTCCGAAAGCAATAAAACAAAAACTGGTTTTATCTGAGAAGATCTCGCGTCCACGGTACATATT
Organism: Sesia apiformis; assembly: GCA_914767545.1. Lineage (NCBI taxonomy): Eukaryota > Metazoa > Arthropoda > Insecta > Lepidoptera > Sesiidae > Sesia > Sesia apiformis. The sequence goes on along the minus strand of OU611972.1, from coordinate 9,194,723 downwards.
TTAAGAGGGAATGTTAAAAGTATTATTTTCAATAAATAAGTACTTATTACAAAACAATACTAAAATCTAAATTGTATTTGCTATCGGTACAATGCAGTTGACGAATTGAATTTTGATGAGTGACAGTCGGCTCATTATCATTTCGCCAGCGACGCCATGTTCGATCGCTTGACGCGTGCGACGACGGTTACGTTTAATTTACAATAAAAATAGAAATATCCATGTGTGAACAAAGAACAAGACAGACATAAAGAAGTATTTTGATAAAACCGCTGAGAGTAAAAAAAAAACTTTAATTACCTTTGAAATGGTTAAAATAAGATCATTAACCAGTCAGTAGTCTTGTTTACAATCTGCAATAGTTTAATATATTACAACCTATCACCGTCGTCGCGCGTAACGAAGGTTTATCAAATTTTTCTTTTTTTTTTTTTTTTTTAGTGAAGAGGGCGGACGAGCAAGCGGTCTCACGTGATGGTAAGTGTTACCGCCGCCCATGGACACCTGCAACACCAGGCGGGCGCGCCGCCGACATTGCAAAATCCCATTCACAGCTCTCTTGAAGAAAAAAGATAAAATGTAAAAGAAACAAGATCTACTAAATTTATTAAACTATTCATTTCACCCTCGGGGGTTTTATCAAAAGTTTCCATTTTGTTTTTTTTAATTTCAGCTTTTTACTTAATATAAAAACATAGTATAACAGTATTTATTTCCTTAAATGCATCCAAATTCGATCATCATCGGTTGACACGTCCGCAGATGCGCTGTCTACATTTCGGAATTAAGATTAAGGGTTTGGAAAGAGAATTGGGCAGGAAGGGGAATGGGATATCTCATATTACCCCGTCCACCTATCTGTTAAAGAAAGTGACGAAAATTATCGTACAAAGATGAATCACCAATTGGGAGCACTGATTTATAATGAAACTAAAGTCGTATACTTTAAGCCCCCACGGCTTCGATGTGCTGGTCACTTGAGGATGCAAGAGAAGCAAAAGTGATTACCAGATGATGAGTAAAACAGACGAAGAGGCAAACAAAGGAGGTGGATCAATTGCGTTGAAAAAGACTTGAAGCAGATGGGTAAGTTCACACCGTGGAAGAACAAAGCAAGGAATAGTTGAAGTAGTGGAAGACGGCCAAGTCTCACAAAGGGTTGTACCGTCAAAGCAAGTAAGTAACCTTTATGGAACTGGTCATTCATATTTCTAACATCATGGTGCGTTCACCGCTAACGCTGTCCCTTACATTCGTTTACAAAGTCAATCCGAATGATTCAATGTGTCATTGTTCATTCGGATGCTTCCACTTACCGCGAGAACGAATTCACTCAAAACTATTCAAAATATTGAATGAAAACGCGGTTTAAGGTGAATGTTTTGTTACTAAGCAAATATTAATAATCTTATTAAATGTTGGTATTAAAACTGTTTGTACATACCTGCGGACACATTTTGCAGTGGTACTTCCTCGCGTGAGCATGCAGGGGTTGCAGCTTGGTGGGGCCTTTCCCTAGCGGTTGGGGGACGACCAGCAGCCCTGACGCGTTCGCGCCCCCCACTGGTGACGATGACGATGACCCTGAAACGGAATGATAAAGCTTGTAGCTATAGATATACAATAAATATGTCACTGAAATAATGCAAAACGTGAAACACGTCAACTAATTAAATATATATAAAACCGTTATAGAGAAATATAAAATTATTGGAATGATTAAGTTTGTTATTCTATATAAAACTTCGCGATGTTTTCTCTCACCCCCGAGCATAGAAGTGACGGCAGACAAGCAAGTGGAACATAGGATGGCAAGTGTTCACCGCCGCCCGTGGACACCTGCAGCACCGGGAGGGATGCGGGTGCGTTGCCGAACTTGCGGAATCCTGTTCACAGCTCTCTTGAAGTGCCCCATGTCGTAGTATAGTGGTAAAACCTCAGCTGGTAGTTCGTTCTAGAACTTTCGCGGTATAAAGTGTCTTGATGATCGCACTGTACGCAACGACTCCATGTCATGAAAGTGCGGATAAATCGCACGAATGCAACGGGAGGTGCGATGGTAAAAATCCGGGGTTAACTTCAAACCGAACATCTCCTCAGAACATTCCCCATAATACAGGAGATAGAAAACGCCGAGAGAAGAAATATTTCTTCAGATATAAGTATGAAATATCTGAGCGATTCTAAAATGTCTGTGAGAGTTGAGTCGTTGTCAATTCGGACAACATGCCGTTGGACGGAGTCAAAGGGGTTCAACTTGTATTTAGACGCGCCTGTCGAGAGATGTGAGCAGTAAGTACTCCATGTGGGCTTGAGCTTGAGCTTTATAAAGCGACAAGCGTGTACTGTGTACTCGCAGTGAAGTACTGCTTCGTTCTATTCAGTACGCCGAGCTTTTTACTTTAAACATAGTACTTATACCATACCTGACCGCCCTGGTCCAAGCCCCGCGCCGTACAGCATTTGACTCATGGACTGGTGGTGGCCGAGCCGGTCATCCGCCTTCTGATGACCGACCGACCCATCACCCGTGTTCATTTTGGCCTGGAACAGAGAGAAGAGAAAGTGAATGAGATAATCTTAACGCCATGTTTATCAGGTGAAAATTGTTGAGTAATTTAATTAATATGTTCTCATAGGACTGAAAAGTAATAAGATAAAGGATTCCTTAGAGATCGCTTGCCGGGAAATGTGGCGCAAGGTGCCCTTTGAAGAGGTGAACTAGTGTCTACTTTTTAAAGTCGCCACTACTTGCGACTTCGAAAAGCACTGGATAAGAAGATCGTAAGATCGAGTCTTATGGCGTGCCTTAAGAGAGGCTTAATATTTAGTCTCAACATGTTACCGGCAGGAAACAAAGTTGCGCAACATTTTACCCCCATCCGATCAAAGTCTAAGTCCGTCCCAACAGTTTCATACTTTTTAATTTCATATAGAAATATTTAGGTATTCAAATAGCTAAAATATCCCTCATGTAGGTACTATAAAATGTGGATCTTTTCGGGTATTTTACAATACCTAACTAGTAATAAGTACTAATAGTAAAACAAAGTAATACCAAATTGACAAAGTAGGTATGTATTACATGTAAACTTAGTAGTTAGCCCCAAAATAAATTTTAAGAGTTTTTAAAGAAACGCTACTTTAGTTTGCGTTATGAAATGTTAACAGAGTCCAAAGAAGTCCTGCGGAATTTAAAGGAACTAATTATGACATGTCGGCCATTCTGTAAAATAAATATTATTATATCCGTTTATAATTTACTTCCAAAATTTAAGCACATCTTTATTGGTAGGTGTAAATAAAAATATTGAGTAAATTGAAACCAATAAGCTGGAAACATTATGTCGGCCGATGACAGCGCCGTGCCCATGGGACTTCCTTTGTGGCGCTTACTTTAACTTCAAATATTGACAATTCATTCGCCAAATAAGTTTCGTGTGATTAGTGTACCGATATCATATACCTATACATATTGTTTTTTTATATAAAGGTTGTAGTAAGCATTTTCAGTTTTTAAAAGTTAGCGATATTAATAGTTATTATATAGTTACAAGTACGAAAAGTATAATATAAGACATCCTTAGTAATCTAACATTGACAGAAACTACGCCTATATCTTTAGTAAATGTACCTCAACAATACCTTCAGTGTACAAATTACCAAGTCCTGGCCAAAGCAATAAATAACGGAGACGGGGGACCAACAATGGCGGTCACTTTGTCACCAACTAGACGCGTTTGATATACGCCGATAAGGTGGTCGGATAAATCATTTGAATATATGACACACGGACGATACGGACGAAAAACTTTCTGTTTTCAGCTGGCTCATGGCGAGTCATCGCAGAATCAAATGGCTCACTGTCTGCTGTCTAATGTTCTGATGAACTGTTCAACTGTTCACTCTGATACCAACTTATGGTTCTTATCATCACACCTCTAGTCATCGAAGCGCAGTTCATCCGCATTTCCTATTGCATACAGTGAGGTCTTCAAGACGCTTAATACCGCGAAATCGAAAGTTGCGGAGTGAACTACCCACTGACTGCTAAAATATCTTCCATACATCCAATAAAACTGTGGAACCAGCGTGTCTGTAGGTACATTGAATATATTTACAAAAAACTGATTGGGGGCGATGAAGGAAGAGTATCAGAATACAAAAAGACGAAGACAAACGTCTGTCTATCTGTCCGAACACGCTAATCTCCATAACTACTGTACGGATTTTCATGAAGTTTCTACAAATTAATTAAGCTTAGCTTGGTGCTTCGAATAGGCTTTATTTCATCGAAATCGGCTGACGGGAAGAAAAGATATCCCAATTTAGAGTTTAAAAACTAAAATTTCACGCGTACGTATTGGCGGACACAGCTAGTTTACTAATATGTCCAAAAATTACGCGCATTACCAACAGATTATTACATTTTATGGTGACTCTTCTTTTATAGATTAAATCATCGTTACTACTCCCCTAGTAACCCACCAAAAACTCTGTCTTTGAGGAGAATTCCCCAGTCTATTCTGGGTTCTTATTGAACTTATTGCTCTATATTTGACATTAACATTTATATATACTAATCCTAAGTCAAAATCCTAATATATTTTGGCTTAACACGTGTAACGGCCACGGATCATATTTATAGTCACTACAGAGCCTAACCCACCTTTCAATTTGCTACCACTGATTTGCTGCTCATTCAGTGTACTCAGTTAATCTAATGATGTGAGTGCTAATCGTCCTTTACGTTCGTATGTATCTTCTAACTTTATCCTCAGTACACTTATTTAGCAGTTGCATCGCCACTTCACTCTTGGCCTGGGGTTCGCAAAAACTATCTCGCTAAATGGACACTCGAACCTTTTACTGAATATCTTTAGAGTTGTTATAACCACCCATTTGTTTTCAATTAAGGGTGTTTAAAGCTAAAATAAGCGTTTGATTTTATTGAACATTAAAATGTTATTGAGAAGATTGTATAATGCTCTGTTTGAGAAGGTTTTATGTATAAAGTTGATATTGAAAAACATTTCGCCAAAGGGCAATGGATATTCATCATCCTCATCATTCAACGGGATAAGGATTGGAACTATATGAAATGATACGATATGGAACGAAATGAAAGCGATACGGGATGGAATATAATTTTAATTAATAGGTTTTAACTATTTATTTATAAGCATAGGAACTCTTTCAAATGAGAAATGAACGAATTATTAGTAAAAAAGTTCAGTCTAAATTTAATAATCTTTTTGGTATTAACATCTCCATATGGTTCCTTAAAATCTTAATTGTAGTAGCGTCAAAGGGCAGTTCTGAACTAATATTTTAATGTATACTAACAATGATTTAGTAGGACCACGCCAGGACAAATCGTGCGTTATTAATGCATCTCGGACGTTCTTAGGTGAATTATATAGATTGGTCACCCCAAAGGGGTACATTTTAAAACTTTAGATATATGTGACATTATCTAAGCAAAGAGAACTTATTGTTGTAGTTTCTCAGATGTACAAACTTAAGTGACATCAAAGAAAAAAGAATGTAATTATTACATTAAACACTTTTGTTATCAGTCACATAATTGTTATTTAGCGTTCATTTCTGATTTTCATCTATTTTGAATCAGTCGTACATTTCATCTGCAACTTCAAGTATTAAAAATCAACGTGTAAGGTAAGCGGCATCACAGTTCTAAGATATAATTATTATGATTGCAGTATTGTCGTATTCGATCACTAATGTGGCTTGTTTGCAAATATAGTTCCAATACTAATAGGTATGTGTCCATTGGAAATTTAGTTAAACTATGGCTAGCACAAGAGTACAAAACAACTATAAATCACAAACTATTCGGTCCCGGAGACCACTAAACGATATACGGTATTCGTTACGAATTAATTTTGAGCAGATAACGCCCTTTGGCGACGAGATGGGAAATTTAATTTGTGTAGGGTTGAAACGGTGTTTAATAACAATAATAACTAAAATGTATCGTCAGAGAATTATAGTTCATTCAACATACGGTAGAAATATAGTCTCATAAATAAGAAATATCTTCTCAAAAATAAAGGAAAATATTATCAACCAGTCAAGTGCTGCTTGTACCAAAAGGGTCTTTTGGCCTAATATAAAAGATAAGAATTGAAGTTTAAAGGTCATATTAATAGGTGAGCTTAATAGGAACACATCTTTTAAACCTATGTTTTTTTTAGGTAATGTTGTAAGAATAAAAAGTAATGATTAAAGAAAATTGAAATTTTGAATTGAAGATTTGAATTGAAAGATTTTAAGGTCATTTAACAAAATCAGTTTTTTTTTCTTCAAATATAGCTACGGTGCAATTAGTACATTCTGCCAGTCTCAAATTTTCTTCGTCATAAATAATTTCAAAGTCTAAAACTTATCCTGCCAATGTAGTCTCGTCAAAGTAAGTTAGGGGTCGCTCAGTAAAGCGATTGTATTTAGATAGATTGACTGATACGTTTACTGAGGACAAAATAGGACTCTTTGGAAGCACACGAAAGACGCAGGTCTACGCTTTTATTTGATTGTCATTTATACCACAATCGATGGTTGAATTAAGTAAGGGCAGTAAAGGACATACCACAACTTTTTAAGAGAACCAAAAAATATATAAAAAAGTTTATTTGTGTTACAGCTACTGTCTTGTCCTGAATTTTAACAGAAGTATTTTTATAAAAAATGATTTTACTATTCCTAAAACGTATTAATTTGTCCCTGAGCCCATTGAAATTTTCACCGTCGATATATAGGTATTAAAATTTTTATAACTTCTTGGTACCGCCATATTTGAATGTAGGTTATTCTAAATTGTAATTTACGCTGAATAAGTGGCCTCAATAAAACTATCAATAACCAGTATATCTGTATAAATGGCATCAATAATGTAATTTGCTCTGTATAAGTGTTCGCAATAATATATTAATTGTTTAGAATAATTAATAAAGTTCATTGGAGTTGCATTCAAATTTTACATATCTTAAAGAACCTTCAACAAAATTCTACAGTCCCCATAGGCACGCACATAGTATTAACGCGATAAACAAAAACAACATTGTAATGGAAAGCACAAATGGAACTTTTAATTCTACCGCTTATCAGGATTTTGTTTAATTTATTGGTTTGTTAAGCTTCAAACAATACGTTCAAGAAGTGCCATTAATCTAAAGACTACGCTACAGATCTAGACATAAACTTCACCTAATCCATACCAGAACAACAAAGTATGTAGGTCGCAATATTCAACAAAATACTTCTACAAATAGGTTGCAGCGTCGTAAAAGAAAAATATTCTGCGTCAATGTCCCCGCGGTCGTTCGCTGAAAATTTCCAGAATCTTTATTGCAGCGCCATCTATCGTCCGTTAATGGTGACTTTTGACGTAAACTGCGACGGACATAACAAACAGTGGTGTTTTTCCGACCTACTTCGGGGTTTTAAGGTTATATGGGAAGTTTACAACTGATTTTGAGTTATGACTTTCGTGTCTATGTAATATTCGATTGCATTGGATCGAACTTTGATAATAAATATGACGTTACCTGAGACCTTGTCTGCAATATAAAATTTATGGAATTTAAATAAGATTTTTTACTTAAAAGTTTCATTGTTTCCAGATACCTTTTTAATAAAAATATGATCTTGATTATTAAGATAAGTTAATATTAAGATAAAAATATGTTTTTTAAACATGTCACTAAAGTCTCAATATCTAAGGGAGTGAAACCGATAATAAGCCCAATGATATTTTCTCAGATAACGTCATAAATCATAAAGCACCTCTATGACATATAATATGTAACCATTACAGGCGGTTAGCCTGTACATCAGATATATACATACACATACAACATATATATATATTATACGCCGTTTGGTAGTTAAAAACTAAAACTGCATCTAAGAACAGAATCAAAATCATATCAATACGATGGCAGCAAAGTAAAAATGGACATAGTAATACAAAAAAAAAAAATACAAGAAAGCAGTTTGAACATTGACATATTTTTTTATTTACCACTGAATCAGACAAATATTATTATCCGAGCGTCTTAATGTTATTATTCTCGTACAGATAATTATACGATAAGTCACTTAATTATTTCCCTTACTCGCATTTTTCCTATTTTCACGTAAATTTAGTATTAATTACTTTAACAATTACTAGTATTTTATCATAAAAAAATATATACTCAACCCATAGAACAAACAATGGAAATTCGAAATTTTTCAAATTCTTACTTATAAATAGGGTTGAAAAAATGGGTGTGACGTCACGATTTATTTACATCCAAACTTGTAAGTAAATATAAAATGTGTATAAAATGGGAAAGTTTAAAATGTTGTATTGCATGTATGTATACTTACAAACGATATATTGTTGAATACGTTGTTTAATCTCTACATTTGTCTAAATATTTTTTTTCTAAAATATATGGAAAATAACTGAATATCCCGGTTAAACATTGTAAAGTAGGGTCTTTTAAGGATTGTATACTTATACATATTGTGAGGTAATGTTTAGTTCTAAATATAGTGAACCACTTCACATATACACATATTTGAAATGTACGGACTACTCACAGAAGACTACCTTGAAATGTACTGCATTTCCCACTTTATCTTACTTCCCCAATGTACCTACGTGTTTCGGTAGTGAGTGAGATGTGTTCAGTTAGAGCCTATTCCGCATCTGTTTGGCGTGCCAACGTTTGTCATTATGGACTGGTGTTGGCATGTATCGCGGATATCTATGGGCGACAGTATTTCCACTTACCATCAGGTGGACTGTATACTCGTCTGCCGCCTTTGTCCATAAAAAGAAACCTGATATACTCCTAAAAGACAGAAAATTCAATTAAATTGGGAACACAGCTAAAACAAGAACACTAGTATCTTGCGTAAAACGGAAAATACACAGGATATACTTCATTAGTATTACTAACTATCATAATGAATAATTAAGAACACATATAATTAGTGACGGCGTTAAAAATACATATAATTTACTGATTGAAAATCGTTCATTTTTTCTTATAATCTTATGTATAATTTACCGACACAAAATTGACTCTTCAAATCACTAAAGTCACAAAAATAACAAAGACAGTGTAATTAATAATATTAGATTTCAATTTCATTAATTTGTTTCAAACTAATATTCCAACTAATGACTGTTTTGAACCAAATTCAGTGCAAGGGTCAAACCGTAGAATATTAAGATTAAAATTATCATAACGGCGCGCCCAGGGGAGCTGGATCAGTTTAGTTGGAGTGGGCGGAACCGCTGCCGGGGACAGTGGCAAATGAGCGCCTTTTGTCACGCCATAAGGGGCTTATGGAGCCACGTGGTGTGGGTCCGTCAGTTTCGGGAATATGAGTCGGATTCAAATGTCGTTAGTTATGGAGTTCGTGATTTTGGCAGCCACGTATATTTCGTGTCAATACATTTTTATTCCATTCCTTGTTATAACATAAAAGTATATGGATATTAATTTGTTCAATAGGTTTGGATTGGTCTGGATTTTGAGAAGAATTTTGAATAGTGGCTGTTTGAAGAAGTTATACAACTAAAAAAAAACAACTACGAAATGTGGAGATAAATGTATATAAATATATGTATATAAAGGTAGAAATGTAGCACATAATACATTTTTTTTCCATATAAGTACGCAGACATTAATTTCAGTTTGCATGATCTCTCTAAGTTTCAGCATGTTTAAAGTGCAATCGAATTAATGCAAAATCGTTTGTTTAAAGACAAATGTTTGTTCGAGTCTGGGTGTGTATTTGTCTTTGTTTATGTGTGTGTCTCTGGACCCACGACACAGGGAATCCCAGTGAGTGTCGCGTTGTTTATATAAATATTCTTTTGTTTTTACTTTTACGTTATCTAGAAAAAAACAAAATAAAAGGCAGGTAAATTAATGATACTTACGAGTAAATATTAAACGGCACTAATCATAGCTAATTGGTATGAAAATAAAACCTGCATCAAAGAAAATCTCTTACACATATCTACACTAATATTATAAAGAGGTAAAATTTGTAAGTTTGGATGTAGGAGGTAATCTCCGAAACTACTAATTCGATTTCAAAAATTCTTTCACCATTTGAAAGGTACATTATTCCAGATATACATATATTATGTGCAAAAAAATTGACGTCCATGCAACGCGTGCCCTTCAATTATAAACTCAATATTGGGGTAACACCAGATACACGTTTTTACTTTTTGAATCATAACAGAATAACAAGAAAGACAAGAAAGAAGAGTATAAAAACATAATGTGGCAGTGTTAAGATAGCAAAATGCATGTGGATACATCTGAATTTAAGTTACTTGGTGCAAATAAAATTAATTAGAATTCTACATGTGCTACGTGTACACCGATAAGAATACATATACAGCTCTATACGTATGTATTTACAGCACACAACTAGCATCAAAACATAATTTTCCAATACTTATTATAAATGAAAATTTCAAATACAAAATAAGACAAAAAAAAATGTCTAATTTGTAAATAAGGGAAACCATACAAAGCAAAAATCTGCCACAATGTAAGTACGCTACCGTTACCTATGACTACGTCAAGACTACGTTACTAACGACTACATTACCTCGTAGCCTTGCTTGATGGCCATCGTGCCCCGTGGTCGCGACCACGCAGCGTATTCCAGACCATCTTTCTGTTGGCAGTGCTGTTGGACAAACATTCGCTTTTCAAATCATTGTAAAATTATATGTTGGACAAATATTAACGTTTGAACCGTAGATACTGACTGGGTTACACAAAACATCCACTTTAAATTACATTACATTTTGAACATATTTTTTTTATGTTTTGACGGAAATTATTCAATTACATATCAGACAAACATAAGCATTTGAACTGTAGTGATCTTAGCTGTATCTTAGCTTGGCTTAGACAGAGTTGGACATTTTATTCATTTTTCAAAATATTATACAGTTATGAACCATTGTCATTCTAACTATTGACTTCGACCATCGATATGGGTTATTGACTAGATGACACATTATACATTCTTATCAAAGAAACCTGGTTGCCAACTTCTAGAGAGGGGGTTCATTAAAAAGTCAAATTTCAAACTTAAGTACTACGTAATAAAAATGTTTCATTTTCAAAACATGAATTAAATAATTTGGGAGCTAATGAACACAGAACACTATTAGACTGTAATGTGGCTGTTCAGCAGTGCGTGTATAACATAGCTAGTATGTATTCTCAAATCGATGACTTCGACAAATATTAGCCTTACATTACCAAAATAGCAGTTAGATGTTTATCACACAACATCACAATTCAAATACGGGCAATAAAAATATATAATTGAATAAAGCGTCCGCTCAAGCTAAAACTCATACCGACAGATGTCGCTGTACGATCGCGTTACAACATACAATACAAGCCGTTAAAAATAGCATTAGACTGTATCCCAAAAGTACGTTGATAATGGTAGATATAAAAAAGTGCCTTCTAATTGCAATATAGGATAATATAAGACGTTTTATAGAAAAAATTACACATGTAAGTATATCGTACATCGTAGTAATCGTACCCCCCCCCCCCCCCCCCCCTATGGCAGAAAAAGTAAAACGGCCCCAAGTTCCCGGCGGCTCCAGTCGCAACACCGGCGTGGACGACGGGCGCTGGTCGAGCGCTGGAGCCAGGGGTGCTAAGAATCTCCGGGCGGGATTCCACCGTCGAACGACCAGAGCTTTTAAGACGGATTACCGACGTAGGTTGTCACTGGTGACTTATAACACGCGCACTTTGAGGACAGACGAGAAGATCGCTGAGCTGGAAGAGGAGATAGGCAAGTTGCACTGGGATATCTTGGGGTTATCAGAAATCCGAAGAGAGGGGGAGGACAAGATAACCCTGAAATCCGGCAACTTGTTCTATTACCGGGAGGGCGACCAGCAGTCCCAAGGTGGTGTCGGGTTTATCGTCCACAAGTCCCTCGTAAACAATGTTGTAGCCATCACGAGTGTGTCGAGCAGGGTCGCGTACCTTATACTCAGAATATCCAAGAGATATTCGTTGAAGGTCATACAGGTCTACGCACCGACCTCGGCACACCCGGATAACGAAGTGGAAGCAATGTATGAGGACATTAGTAGAGCCATACATGCTTCGAAAACACACTACAATATTGTTATGGGGGATTTCAACGCGAAACTGGGCAAAAGAGGCGACGATGAGTTGAGAGTGGGGCAATTTGAATGTGGGCACCGGAACCAGAGGGGCCAGAGGCTGGCCGACTTTCTTGAGAAAGAGGGACTCTTTATGATGAACTCTTTCTTCAAGAAGCCGCCTCATAGGAAGTGGACCTGGATGAGCCCCGACGGTTCCGTTAAAAATGAGATAGACTTCATTATGGCCACAAAGAGACAAATATTCAATGATGTCTCCGTGATCCACAGGGTGAAAACCGGTAGTGATCACCGAATGGTTAGAGGCACATTGAATATAAACGTCAAGTTGGAAAGGTCCCGCCTGATGAAGTCTACGCTCCGACCTACTGCTGCCCACATACAAAACCCCGAAAGCTTTCAGCTTGAATTGTCAAATCGCTTCGATTGCCTAGAGGATTGCGTTGCAGTGGACGATATCAACAACGGGTTGGTAGAAACTGTCCATACGGTGGGGTCTAAATTCTTCAGACATCGTCGAAGAGATAGACCCCAAAAGCTCACCGACCACACCCTCGACCTCTTGGCGGAACGACGTTCGATGACACTGCAGACTCCTGATGACGCGGAAGCATATCGGCAGCTCAATAGACGGATTCACCAGTCCTTGCGACACGACATCCGTCTCTTTAATACTAATCGTATTAAGGAGACGATAGAGCGGAATAAAGGCTCCAAAGTGTTCGCAAGAGACTTATCTATTGGGCAGAGCCAGTTGACGAAGCTGAAGAGGGAGGACGGCAGTGTCACTTCCGACAAACAAGAGGTACTGAGGGAGATCGAGAAGTTCTATGGACAGTTGTATACCTCGGTCGCTAAACCTGTTGGCAACTTGGCCAAAGACCCAAGAGCCAAGTTGACCCGACACTATACCGAAGACATCCCGGACATCAGCCTGTACGAGATTAGGATGGCCCTCAAACAGCTTAGAAACAACAAGGCGCCGGGTGAGGACGGAATCACTTCAGAGCTTCTGAAAGCGGGTGGAACACCGGTACTGAAAGTCCTTCAGAAGCTCTTTAATTCCGTCTTGCTCGAAGGTACTACGCCGGAGGCATGGAACAGAAGCGTGGTGGTGCTCTTCTTCAAGAAAGGTGACAAGACCTTGTTGAAGAACTATAGGCCCATCTCGCTTCTGCGCCATGTTTATAAGCTGTTTTCGAGGGTTATCACGAATCGTCTCGAGCGCAGGTTTGATGACTTCCAGCCTCCCGAACAAGCCGGTTTCCGAAAAGGCTATAGTACCATAGACCACATCCATACGCTGCGGCAAGTTATACAGAAGACCGAGGAGTATAACTTGCCATTATGCTTAGCGTTTGTGGACTATGAGAAAGCCTTTGATTCGATCGAGACTTGGGCAGTGCTACAGTCCCTCCAGCGGTGCCATATTGACTATCGGTATATCGAAGTGTTGAAGTGTTTGTATAACAACGCCACCATGTCAGTCCGAGTACAGGAAGGGAGCACGGAGCCGATTCCATTGCAGAGGGGTGTGAGACAAGGAGATGTCATCTCTCCGAAGCTCTTCACCAATGCGATGGAAGACGCTTTCAAGCTCCTGGAATGGAAAGGACTCGGCATCAACGTTGATGGCGAATGCATCACTCACCTTCGATTTGCCGACGATATCGTGGTCATGGCAGAATCGCTGGAGGATCTTAGCACAATGCTCGGAGACCTCAATCGAGTTTCCCAACAGGTGGGCCTTAAAATGAACATGGACAAGACTAAAATCATGTCGAATGTCCATGTCGTGCCCACCCCAGTTTCAGTTGGGAGCTCGATTCTCGAAGTTGTTGACGAGTACGTCTACCTAGGCCAAACGGTCCAACTAGGTAGGTCCAACTTCGAGAAAGAGGTCAATCGACGAATCCAACTCGGCTGGGCAGCGTTCGGGAAGCTACGCAGCGTCTTCTCGTCCAAAATACCTCAGTGCTTGAAGACGAAGGTCTTCGACCAGTGTGTGTTGCCAGTGATGACCTACGGCACCGAGACGTGGTCTCTGACTATGAGCCTCATAAATAAGCTCACTGTCGCACAGCGAGCTATGGAGAGGGCTATGCTCGGGGTTTCCCTACGTGATCGAATCAGGAATGAGGAGATCCGTAGACGAACTAAAGTCACCGACATAGCCTCTCGGGTTAGCAAGCTGAAGTGGCAGTGGGCAGGGCATATAGCTCGAAGAACCGATGGCCGATGGGGCATAAGGGTTCTCGAGTGGAGACCACGTACCGGCAGACGAAGCCGAGGACGTCCATCTGCTAGATGGACAGACGACCTCACAAAGGTTGCGGGCACCCGCTGGATGCAGGTCGCTGCCGATAGGTCTAAATGGCGGACAATGGGGGAGGCCTATGTCCAGCAGTGGACGTCCAAGGGCTGATATGATGATGATGATGATGATGAGTAACTAATAATGTATTAATAGCTTCGTTCGCGGTAAGGATTCAGAACTGATTCGGAACTGCGCAGTTCAAATAATGCCGTTCGCGGAACACACAGTTCAGAATTTCTAGTTACAGTTCTGTGTTCGCGGAACCGTCGAACTCGATTCAGGATCGGTTCAGAATCAGTTCTATCAGTTCTATAACTTTGGCAAGAATCGTAGTTCCAGACATGCGCAGTTTTTACCTAACGACATTTGACATACATGCTGCGGCTATATTCAGTTGGTTAGAAACTAATAAACTGGTTAAATAGTTAAATAAAATATAAATTTTATTAATTTATTAAGGGTTAAATAAAATATGGTTAGTTTTGTTTGTTGTTTATATAAATAAGTTTATATAATACTCTAATAAGAGTAATGTGTTTTGGTGGGTCCACTTAAATACTTGCCAACTTAGGGGTTTTCCCCCCAAATTTAGGGGGTAAATAAGTGGGATGGGTTTTTTTTAGGGGTTTTATATTTTTAGGCATTTTTTGACCCTTCATATATTTTTTTGAATATACATTTTTCATATATTATGTGAAAGTATAGGCCCTGGGACAATCCAAACTATAATAGCTAATCATATTTATTTGTTGACCTAGCGACTTAACGACATCTAGTACAAATATATTACAACTACTCTGTGGTGACTGGTGGTTATTGTGCCTATGCTTACTGGAAATACATATGTACATTGATTATTGTTTACTTGTTTAATTCGATTTTGTTGTTGTACTGCTGTGCCGACAAGCAATTTGTTAATGATGCCTAAAGAAACTAAAAATGAAAAAATGTACAGTCAGAAGTACACGTAGATTTGGGAAACAGATCCAGATTTAAAAGGTAAAGAAATTTCATTGCATTTTAGTAATTTATATTTTTTCTTTTATTATATATTTTTTTAGGGAGATTTCTAAGTAATTGGGGCGATTTTGGGGGTTTTTGACTTAAGCTGTAGGGATAAATATTTTTGAGAGTTGGTAACACTGCCGATGACAGTAGATCGTACGCAGTTTGGTTCCGAAATCGTTCGCGGAAATAAAAATCACGAATCGGTTTATAACCGAGCATGCGCTCTACTACGATTCCAAATTAGTTCAGTACTAGTTCCGAATTAGTTCTGAATCCTTACCGCGAACAAAGCTAATATTTTAATTTTCACATACTAAACCAACGTGCAATTACGCGGCACCACGAGGAGTTGAGATTAACGTGACGTCATACCTAAAATATGGCGGCTACGGCTTTACTTTAAGGGATAAACAAATTAAATGTACCTATCGGAGATTATGACTAGAATTTTGGAAAAATTTCACTACATCTTGGGATGGGCAAAGAGTCAAGGATAGTGTGTGGTGGAGAGCCTTGGGAGAGGCCTATATCCAGCAGTGAAGAGACATATGCTCGTCGGCTACATAACATTAGTCTGTCTCTTTAATTATAGATATACCATAGACCTCTCCCAAACTCCGCTCTTATCATCCAATCACTACCGGCAAATTTGAAGAAATTTGCCTGACCTGAAAAAGACCTGAAGAGGTCTGACTTATAAACTTTTAAGTTCTTCTACGTTTTAAAACTATAACTCAGAGCTAAACCCATTCTATAAAACGGGCAACCACATTCATAAAACACTTATAATTCTTTAAAAGCCAGCACAATAGCAATAATTCTCTATTATTGAAGATTTCTAACGTTTCTTGGGAAACGTTAGAGCTGTATCACATACTTACATTTATACATGTATATTGGAAAAACGATTTTTATATCCATGACCCGGCCAACATATAAAATGTTAGTCCTAAACTCGCGGTGCCTCTCGCTCCGACATGCTATGTGTGATAAAGATAGAAATTCACGTGTGACGCAGGCGAAAACGTGTATGTATGGGAAGCGTGTAGCGGTTTGTGAAGGCGCGGAGTTGCTGTTCAACTTACATTCATTTTTATAAAAAAATAGGGTCCAGGAGGCACAGTGGTGGGTGCTTCCGCAAACTGCCGAACATTGCACCGTTTTCTCGAAGTTGTATTAACATCAAGCGTATTTAGCCTATAGACCTTAATACACAAGTATTAGTAGCATTATTTAATCATCTATTTATCAGTCAGGCATTTTGCAATTTTTGCCGTGATAATAATATGTCTCTTACATAATTATCTAGGTAGGCAGGGACTTTTTGGCGGGAACCCGTGAAGTGAAGTTGCGTTTTTGTTTGATTATTGTAAAAATTGTGTATTAGGCGTTTTGTGATTTAATAGTGATAGTTGATTAAGTTTCAAAGTGTTTTTTGCGTAGTGTTTGTGATAATTAAATAATAGCGTGGGACTGTGTCTTTTATGTGCTTCCAAGGAGTCCTCTTCTGTCCTCGGTAAACTTACTATCGTTTTACTGAGCGACTCTTGACTCACTTGAATGGACATTGATAGGATACGTTTTAGACTTAAATTGAAGAAAACATGATACTGGAAGAATGTGCTAATTACACCACTGCCATATATGAAGAAGAAAAATATTACCTATTGTACATTGTTAGAAACATTAAAAAATAATATCGTTTACAGTTTGTAAGTCAACTGAAATTAATTAAAATTAGGAACATTAAAAAAGCTATTAATTAACCATTGTTTGTTAACCATTTGCCATAAAATACAACATTTTTCTATAAAAATACAATACATCCCGTATAGTATTTTTATACATGCGACTTGCGATAGAAACATTATAATATTGAGGAGCATTAACTTACTTTACTGCGCGTGTATGCACATGGCAATTGTGCACCGTTGATGATGATAAAAAACAACAAACAAAAAATTGTGTACAGGTATGAGTAATATTACTCCACGCATCCCCTGTTCCCAAGAAAAACTCGCGACGACTATTTTTCTTGCCCTCTCCATGTGTGCGTGATTTCCACGTGTGTGTAACACGTACACGAGTGTTTTATGTGTGTGTACGTCTTGGGTAGTAAAATATTATGCTGTCGGGGCTTGAAATAACATTGTATGGATAATCAATAACAGAACATTTTTATGTCCAATCCTTTAACATTTTCAGAGTGAGATGGCGCAATGATAAATAAAGTTTCTACAACGAGCCTGCCTGTATGTTCGAGATTAAGTCGTATAGTCATCGAACACTAATTTTCGGTGTGATGTACGTTCAGACAGACAGATAAACAACACAAGATAAACAACAAGATAAACAACAAGATAAACACTTGACAGAAAATTAGAAGAAACAATATAGGTAAATAAGAAGAGACAAAAGTTCAATAAATGGATGGTACGAAGGCGGCAGACGAGTCCACAGTCCACCTGATGGTAAGTGGAAACTGTCGCTCATAGACTTCCGCGATACATGCCAACATTAGTTCAAAATGACAAACGCTGGCACGCCCCCGGATGCGCTGCCTACCTTTGGAGATATAGGAATTGATTTGGAGAAAGGGTTGGGAGAATGGGGAGGGATGGGATGGGAATGGGCTCTGGCACATCTCACTCACTACCGAAACACGTACGTACATTAGGGAAATAAGATAAAGTGGGAAATGCAGTACATTTCAAGGTAGTCTTCTGTGAGAGAGGGGTAACGTGGCCAGTCGAGGGCGCCCAGCGGCTGTTGGAATGCAGCGTGCACGCTCCCCTTCAAAAATAAACATTGCAAACTCAAAAACAACAAGTTATACATAGCAAAGACTTTTTCAAAAAACATCACATGTGTTTGCTACGATTTATATGCCACATTCAGTATTAATTCACCTAAACATTGGAATATTTTTTTGTTTTATGAACGTGTATATAAATGTGATAAACATAACTAAATGTGATAATGATGACCTGTATTGTAGAAATAAATATTATGTTATTATATTATTGTGTTCGCTGTGTGGTATCGGCTGGCTTTGGAGTAACACTACCCCATCTCCTACCGTGGGCTGGTTGTAAAAGGTGACTAAAGTATAACAAAGCCGGCTATTTCAAGCGCTGAGGATCTATACCAACTTTAAAATATTGGAGTCGCCAATCCGCTTGACCAGCGTGATGTATTCAAGTCGGCCCTCCTCATGCAGATTGTATCGTGCATTGGGGATATACATAATTATGAGTATATGTGCAGCAGTGGACGGTTATATTTAGTAAATGCACAATAGTAAAACTTAACGTTTCTAAGTTTTACTTAATCTCGCAGTCATTCCATAAGATACCGGGAGAATCTTATTCACGAGCAGCATTTAATTTGTACAGATTCGTGAGCCCTCGCCAGGGCTGATATATTGGTACCTACATTAATGTTGTACAATGTAAGTTTAGGGTACGATGACACTGACATGTGCCAAGGCATAAAAGTTGGTTAAAAAGAAGAAAAAAAAAACCTTTTTATTCAACTAGAAAATGATTTCAATTAGCCCAGTTGGTCGGATCCTGTCTGCTGTGCAATAGGTCCCGGGTTGGATTGCCGGTCAGACAAGCGTTTGTTTAAAAACAGGTGTTTGTTCGGATTCGTATTGTGTCCGACTTTGTATGTCTCTGGACACAGAGAATCCTAGTGTGGGCTGTGTAACATTGTTATTATATATCAAATTCAATACCGTGGCACACTGACATAATTGCTTTTAGATCGCGGACACGCACATATATAGCTGAATACGGACCTCATTGCTTCGGTTACGAGGACGGTATCTGCATTTTTCTTCTAATCTGAGTTATCTAGATTCATATTAGGTACAACAAACCCGTTCTATTTAATCTACAGTTTAGACACAATGTCCAAATTATAGGCATATATATATGAATGGTTATTCTTTTTATATTTTTTATAGTGTTGTCATATCAGTATAGCCATCGATTTTTTATACTGTTGTTACATCAGTGTAGCTATCGATTTTTTATAGTGTTGTCACATCAGTGTAGCCATCGATTTTTAATATTGTTGTCACATCAGTGTAGCCATCGATTTTTTATACTGTTGTCACATCAGTGTAGCCATCGATTTTTTATAGTGTTGTTACATCAGTGTAGCCATCGATTTTTTATAGTGTTGTCACATCAGTGTAGCCGTCGATTTTTAATAGTGTTGTCACATCAGTGTAGCCATCGATTTTTATAGTTTTGTCATATCAGTGTAGCCATAGATTTTTATAGTGTTGTCACATCAGTGTAGCCATTGATTTTATATAATGTTGTCACATCAGTGTAGCCATCGATTTTTATAGTGTTGTCACATCAGTGTAGCCATTGATTTTATATAATGTTGTCACATCAGTGTAGCCATCGATTTTTATAGTGTTGTCACATCAGTGTAGCCATCGATTATTATAGTGTTGTCACATCAGTGTAGCCATCGATTTTATATAATATTTTCACATCAGTGTAGCCATCGATTTTTATAGTGTTGTCACATCAGTGTAGCCATCGATTTTTAATTTCTCTTTATTTGACAACATTATGCAACACGCGATAGCACCAAAGGGGAAACTCTCTGAACTTATTTGAACTGAAATATTGATTTTTCAACCTAAACCTCATATTAAACGTGTTTTAAACTTCATTCATTTCAACTGCTAAGTTTATTTCTTTTCAAACATCTTTATTTAATCAATGACTTTCCATTGTTTCATATGGTCAGACAACTTTCTCACAAGTAACTTTCTATATTATTACAAGTAGCATTACTTTGTTCATATTTTATCAACACTAGTGAGTTTATGTTTCTACATAGGTACATAAAATATATTTCCTAAACGAAATCAAATTCCAAGTTGTCACTAGCCGCGGCCTTCGGCTAGTGTCAGAAAATCGCCATTTTGGAAATGGCGCGATAAAAATAATGAGTTAACGCCAAACTGTGATGGCAAACAAGCACAGTTTAGGACGTGTGTCCATTTGTCACCCGGCTCTGAGCGTAGTGAGCGACGGGAATTGAGGATTATCTGCGTGTGCCTACACACTAAAAACACTTTAGGCAATACGAGGAAAATATACTATTTCGAAGCAATATATCTACTACAAACAACATTTTTGTATTTCTATGTTATATGTCGTTGGATAGAGCTCGTAAAGCTCTACATGTTTTGTTTAAGCACTCTTTTCTTAAAACTTCGTACAATAGCGAATTCTATGTTCCTACTGGCGCCTGTCATCCACGTTTTTGATCATTTTAGTAATGAGTTCAGACTCTTTAAGAGGACTGTGAACGGGATTCTACAAGGCCTGCAGCGATCCCGAACCCATTTGATGTTGTACGTGATGTATTATAAGGTGAACTACCCGCTTATCTGCCCCTCTCTTGCATAAAAAAGGTCTTTCTGATTCCAACCTTGTTTTTAAATCGACACCATGTGTATAATTTATTTTTATGGAAAGAAGGTGGCAGTCCAGCAGACAGTCCACTTGATGGTAAATGGCTACTGTCGCCAATGGACATTCGCGGTACACGCAATATCAGTCCAAAATGGCATGCGTTAGCAAGTCCCTGGATGCGCCGCCAACCTTTGGAGATCTAGGAATGGATTTGGGAAATGTGTTGAGAAGGATGGAGGAGAAAGTACCTATAAGAATGAAGTTTTCCTCAACCCATTACTATAACAATCCTTCCGTAGGGGTTTGAATTGAGAGTAAGGAATAAAAATATGAAGTTTTTTTTATCCCATTATACTCTCGATGGGACAGGAGGGGTTCGAATGAAATAACATAGGATGGGATTTAAAACGAACTCGGGCATATCTCAAAATGGTACGTACGTGGTTAGTTTTTACGACTGTAGGGTCACAGCATAGTATTGTAAAAATGAGGGCTAAGTCGGCCCTAATGAACATAAAGAACCTCAATCTTAACCGTTTTAGACTCGAACTTTGGATCTCAAGCGTTTAAGACACTCAAACGTTAAGAGGGCAGGATGAACAAAAGCGGAATGACGCTTGTCCAAACAAACGTTTTCTCCCTGAATTCTAGCAACAGGATAATTATTGATTTTTTTGATTATTTCTTTCTTATAGGAGTTAGAACCCATCAAAATTAAAAAAGGCCCCCGTCAAACGCCGCATAAAAGAAGCCCGGTGTGCAAATTTAACAATATTTATTTAAAAAAAGCTTTTATTTTATCGAGTTTTTATATTGTGAGCTCGAAATGCAATTGTCCCTTTCTCTCACAAAAGTTGCATCGCTCGCTGCCGAGATAGCAAAACATTGTAAAAATACCTATTTTGGAATCCGCTTTCGCTCATCCTCCCCTCTTTAAAACATGGACAAACGTCCACGAGCGTTTAACGCTTGACTCTTAAAGATTTATTAGTATTCGCTCGTAGCTCGAGCGTCGAGCATTCACTTTTATAATGAGCGCCTCCTGCGCCACCAAAAAACTAGCATTTGTAACGAAGAAATTTACACTCAGGCTCCCACTAAAACCAAAACAAAGTACTTATATGTATATATGAATCATTCCTTGCACATAGCTCCTATGTAAACACTAGAGTAATAAACAATAAATTTTATCGTATTTCATATTTTCGCAATACAAGGAAATATTCTATGCAAGAGTGTCCTATTGTATACGATCACCACGTCACCGTTGATTGAGCCTATCAATCCCCACGCTCGTCACAGTGACGTCATCAGCTCCCTCTTGGTCAGACTCTACACTTAACACTAAATCCAAGCCCAACTGAATGATTCACGTAAAACAAAGACCGTGGCAAAATCTCTACATTAAAACGATGAAAGTTACTCTTCTAGTTTATTTATAACTGGTATATATTTATATTTCTTTTTATTCTAATTTATTTGTAGCGCCTTAGTTCGTGTTGTCTATATTATAAATAATAGCGTATGTGTTAACTGGTACCTTGTGGTATTGGCTGGCTATAGACTAGCACTACCCAATCCCTTCCGGTGGATGTCGTAAAAGGGATAACGAAGCCCCGAGGAACAACAGCTCTGAAAGAATGGACTCGCCAACCCGCTTGGCAAGCGTGGCGTTTTAACGTCATACATCCCTCAGAAGAAGCCCAACAGCGGTCACTGAAAGGGTTACTTACATTGCATGTGTTAATCCGGATTACAATCTACCTATTATTTGTTAAGTTCCAACTGATTCGGTGCAGCCGTTTCGACGTGATTGAGTAACAAACAGTCGATGTTCATGTGTGTAACTTTACAATGAGGTGCTGGCAGTATATCAGCGCTGTGGTTGT
This sequence comes from Sesia apiformis, assembly GCA_914767545.1. Lineage (NCBI taxonomy): Eukaryota > Metazoa > Arthropoda > Insecta > Lepidoptera > Sesiidae > Sesia > Sesia apiformis. Next base: position 9,171,851 of record OU611972.1, on the reverse strand, counting down.
AAATTCCGCTCCGCAGCATCATACTGAGTCAGTTAACCGTTTTGCCGTCGTGACACACAGCCAAGGGTTGACCAGGTAAGGTATTATAGCATTTATGAACTAATCCTGTTGTTTGTTGTTGACTTTTTGTGTGTGTTTGCGTCAACTAAAACATTTTCTTTCTATCAAATATATAATACAAACTATCGCAAATGCAAGACAAAGGAATTGAGACAAATATATTAATAACATAAATATATTATTAGTGTGACTGGCTGTTTCCCGTGGTTTCGCTCGCGTTTAAAAACGGTATAAATTATATTTATTCATTCATATAGTACAGCATATTTATTGAATTTGAATGAATAATGACGACGCATTTTTTAAAAACGGTAAAACAATTCCATACTATTTTATTAAATGATTACAAGAATTAATTATTGGTACACATTTCGTGAGGCGTTCGGGAGACGACTGCCGTGGACAGTGACGCTGTACCGCAAATTGCTGACATTCGTAAAACACGGTGCGCGTTCTGCGTGCACTGTGTTAACACTGTGTCCCTAAAAACGGAATCTAAGTTTCGGACACTTACTGTATAAGTAATAAGTAATGTATAAGTAACTAATTACGGAATAAAGATGTAATTTTGCAAAAGTTCTTTTGCTTACCCTTCCTCAAATGCATGTCTTCCTTTTCAAACCTTGCATTTGCAGAGCGAAGAGCTATTTTCACTGTGAAATTGGGCCAATTACCATCGCGTTATGTTAATCCTATTCCACCCCCTAATCTATCTATGGTGCTACAACTGCATCAGTAGCGGTCCATCCGTCACCGTCACGGACACGGCGACGCCTCCGGTCACTGACCTCGGATTTAAGAGTCGTTACAGGACTAAATAGAATATTATTATGAAGTTCATCATACCTAAATTTTACGAAATATCTGTTACTGTGCCGTGCTGGTGTTAGCTTTTAAAAGCATGATATTTCTAGAAAAAATTAAAACGTAAAATCGAACGGTTTAGTTTTGATATTGCTAGAAACTTTTCGGAACGAAGTTCCTTTACGCGGTCTGCGCGTGTGATTCGAAAGAAAATGTAACGTCACGTAAGATTTTTACCCTCTCCATACGCCTTTCTCTTTCTGTGTGTGTGTGTGTGTCTGTTTGCGAGTAACGAGAGCGAGACTCAAGCAGAATAACAGACGTGCAGACACTAGAATAACACCACGCACTAGCGTGGCCGGTTGTATAACCTAAATTTTTGATTTGATTCCTTATTTTAAATTATTTGCATTGAAAATATGACACAAAATAAAAAAAAAAATACATGAACTATAAAGATTTTATTTCGAATTACATTCGGAGTTTAAAAAAAAATGCGTGAGGATCTTCGTTCCTGACGGGGGGGGGGGGTCCCCTGACCGCACACGTTTTTTTTTTTCACATTTTTAAACTTTCCTTTAGCATTGCTCAGAGCTAACGACGTTATTATATATATTTTTTAATTTCACTGTCATAGGAAAATGCAACGGCCCTGTAACTTTGGCGCCCTGGGCCCTTTCTTTTAGGAAATTAGGGTCTTTACCATATAAGGTTTCAAAGACAAATTGCACTAATCGCTAGGAAAGAGTTGTGTGGAGTCGGTTAAAAGTGTTCACACATTGTAGCGCAGTATAAGTAACATTATATATAAAGGTTTTTCTTCAGTAACGTCAACAATTAATTAGTCCTAAAAATATATAAATTATTTGTGTGCGGTGTGTCTAACTAATCTATAAACAATGAGTTATCTACCAATGCGACCAGATAAGATTCCTATGACAGGTTTTTGAAAATGTCAGAGTACTTATTTATAATTATTTAAGATTTCATTCGCTTACAAGAATTTTCAGGAATTATATTCAGCAAATATTGCGTTAAAAATATGTTAGTGAAAAAAATATCTAGGTCGCATCTAGGTGGTGCGAAACTACCGTGACTTAGCGAAACCAGACCCAATCTTTTTACACTCTCGCCAAAAAATCGTTAGCAAAAATCACATCAGCGTCAAAGCGCACGTCTATCTCGCGATAGCGATCGTGTGTGACGTTGACGGATATACGACGGATTATCTCGAATATATGTACCTTTGTGACGTATATATCCGGGGGTGAGAAGTGAGTGCTAAGTAATAGTAATTATGGTGTTGACAAACATAGATAGATAGCACCGAAAGAAAATATTCCAATAACAGGCCATACTTGAAAATACACGAAAGGCAGTCTTATAGCCAATAGCGGTCTCTGTCAGACCTTAGGGTAGAGAGGAAATCAATATGTTGCATATAAATATGTGGTAAGCGAGTTATGCTAGACAGCACGACAGCACAACGACAGTACAGAAAATACATGAAAGGTAGTCTTATAGCCAATAGCGGTCTCTGTCAGACCTTTGGGTAGAGAGGAAATAAATATGTTGCATATAAATATGTGGTAAGCGAGTTATGCTAGACAGCACAGCACAGCTCAGTTTCATCGTCTCATCTGTGCTTTTCTTTAGAAATTCGTTCAAAATCAATTAGCGACCTCTGAAAAGAATTATGTTCAGAGTTCCTTTGCGGGATAAGACTCGAAACAAAGAGATTTGTCAAAGAACTAAACTCATTGACATAGTTCATAGAAACCGTATGCTGAAGTGGCAGTGGGCGGGTCATATTTTCCACAGGACCGACAACCGATGGAGTGATGAATCCTTGTATGGAGACCATGTACCACGAAGCATAATGTCAGATGGATCGCCGACAACTTTAAGAAGTTTGGAAGTTTGGCCATTCAGCCACTATCGGCTGAATGGGAAGATCGTGTGTGATGGCGAGCCTTGGCACCTGGCTATATCCAGCAGTAGAGACATTGTATATAGTGTAGAATTAAATACCCCATTACCCCCGTTTAAAATTATCCTGCTTAATTCAACTAAACTCCACGATGTCACAGAAATGCACATGTAAAAATGTTTTTTTTCACTAATCAACAAGTTCACCTAAAGCGGCGTACGCACAGAATAAATTAACGTGACGAGCCACCGGGAGTGGGTCTGTCGCCGCCCTAAGATGGATGGCGAGATCACAACGTAAGTAAAGTCTAGCTGTGCCGATTTTCACGAAAAAAGATTTAGAATTTATAATATCTAGAAAATGTTCCAAATCCTTGTTTCTAATCCACATTTAGGTAAATCTCCGAAAGTCGTCGGCGTATTCGAAACGTGCCAACGTTTGTCCTTATTGACTGATGTTGACATGTATCGCGGATGTACATTTTTTCTTTATAAAATGAAGGCGACAGACAAGCTTACAGTTCACTTGCTAGTAAATGGATATTGTAGCCTATGGACATCCGCGATACATGCTAACATCAGCTCACAATGACAAAAATTAGCACGCCCCCGAATGGAATGGATTAGGAGAATGACGAGGGATAGGATAGGATGGGATGGGAATGAGCTCTTACATCACTCACTACCGAAACACGTATGTACATTGGGGGAATAGGATGAACAGGAAAATGCAGTACATTTTACGGTACAGTGCACCGTAAATGAGCTTTGCGTTTGTGTGAGTGCACAAGGCGAACCATTTCCATAATCGGATTGGATAATTCGGCACCCACTCACACAGATGCAAAGCTCGTGCGTCGTAGTGTCAATCAGATTAGACAATTCGGCACCCACTCACACAGATATGCACAGCTCCTACCTCGTTGAGATAATAGGATTTGACAATTCGGCACCCACTCACATTGATACAAAGCTCATGTCTCGTTGATTTCACTGTAGTCTCCTATTGATTTTTCACCATTTGTCGATTAATATTTTGGTACCAACGAAGATCACCGATGTTTACCGAAATACGTTTTTACCCGTAGACTATGGCCAAGAATGTATTAGGAACATCGTTAAGGGTTCGCCGTAATGGATCGGCGCGGCGTAGGTAATTATATCGGTAGCACTTTCTGTACAATTGGTTGCTCGTTGTTTCTCCCTATTACGTTGTGTTAACGATCTGCGTGTGTATCCACAGATGTATGGCTAATTTTTATATATTATTTTCCTTGTATGACGTGGCTGATAATTTTTTCAATGAAAACAATTTCACTGATTCAGTTACTGGTGATTACACTAAGGTAGAAATGAACGCTAAGGGCCCTTTACATTTGGATAAATTTAAAGCACTAATTTATAGATAAAAGGCGGCAGACGAGCATACAGTCCACCTGATGGTAAGTAGATTCTATCGTCCTTGGACATCCGCGATACCTGCCAACATCAGTCCATAATGACAAATGTTGGCACGCCTCCGGATGCGCTGTCTACCATTGCAGGTTAAGGAATGGTTTGGAAGATGGTATAGATATGGTATGGAGAAAACGAGTGAGACACGAAACGTTAAAGATAAACTTATTTTATCTTTGCCTAGCTTATCATGTATTCCTAAAAAGAAAATGAATTAATTGGTAACATTGTTAACGTAATAATTATAACAAAAATAATAATGCAATCGTAACAGAGCCCAGTCTGTACATAAAATATTTTTTGAAAACAATCGTTGCAGTGTACTCTACCAACGATATAGAACCAACAAAACAGCTCTTTTAAGAATTTTCATCTGTCTGTCTGAACACGCATCGCGCACAAACCATTAAACAGAATTTAATTAAACTTGACATAGTTTCAGCTTATGTGCCGGGTTAACATTTACGGTATTTTTTATCCAGATCCTTTATAGAGTGCTAACGGGAATAACTCTGTAATTTACGCGAACGAATGCACCGCTAGTTATACATAAAAAAAGAAATGTCCTTACTGACTGATTGACTGATTTTGCACAGAAATATGAAGTTTACACGGTGGGTACATTTTATGACGTACGTCACCAGTAAGGAAGGATTTATGGATTTTTTTTACTGAATATTAAGATTGCATATAATTGAATTAAATTAATATTAATTATTGCATTGAATTAATATTAATTGAATATCATGCAATGCATGTACTCGTATCTCAAGAACCATTTAAGTTAGAGATATGAAGTTTGGTATGTTCATTTAAAATAATTAAACACGTATATTGGCCTGTTATATTTGACTTACAACAAAGAATTTATCTGTCACTGTAGTCAGGACAATACGAAATCTGATCATTACGACACAGGAACATCTTAAAAATATAATCCTTATAATCCATTGACTGTTCGAGCATCATTATCTTAGTCTTCAAAAAAAGAAAGAAAAGACTTAACCGGTAAATCTTTATAATGCGTATTGTTAAAAAATAATGTCTCTATACGACACTTGGCTGAATGGACGATGACAAAATACAGTTAGAAGAAGAAGAAAAAAAGTGTAGCGGTTAGATAACCCTTCCAAATTCAAAATTATGTTGTCGTCGGTGAGAATTAAATGGTGGCATGTAATTTATGATTTCGGTTCGAGTAATTTTGATCGTTTAATTATTAAATTTTCGTCTTTATTTATATTTATTATTTCTTCATTTTTTATTATTTAAGGTTTATTTCTTTGTTTTTAAATAAATTTTTGAGAGGTTAAAAAATCCATTTATTAAGATGCTTTATTAGATTGATATAGGTAGTTATGAGTATTTTAATATTTAGGTAGAGGTACACAAATATTCGCAATGAAACGGAAAATCAGTATCTAAGTTATTAAAATAAAGTTCAGAAACAATTATTTTAAAAGGAAATATTATCTCATTAAGTTAAAAGAATTATTTAGAATGAATCTTAATTTTAAATAGAGTATAGATAACATTATAACTCTTTATACATAATTACTTAATTAAATAACTTAAGGTACCAGAAATCAATCAGTGAAATCAAAGTCAATATTTTGAAAAAAAAACCCTGGGTGATATGACGATAGTACTACTGTTTAGTAGCATCATTAAAAAAAATAGTTGATTAATGACGTCACTAATACGGTTACAGATTTTATTTTATTGTATTGTTTTTTTTTATGCCTTTATTATTGTTGTTTATTATTATCGAGGACGTCCAAGGGCTGAAAAGAAGAAGAAGAAGAAGATTGTTGTTTATAACAATCACGAATTGTTATAAATCTGCTTAGATGTTAGATACCTGCAATGTGAGTTTTCTATCTCAAAAATTATGAAGTTCAATACCAGCCTAATTTAATAAGTAAATTATCTTTTATATTTTGATGAAAATAGAAAAATAATTTTCTCTAGATCACAATTCTATGATCAACACCAATCGTTCCAACTAAAGGTCTTCCCCATTGTACACCCGAAGTTAAAGATCTTCCACACTACCCCAAACTGTCACCCCTTTGCAAATACATCTTAAAGGGCACCTCAGAATTTATACCCCCAATAATACGGTGTGTTATGAACTATACCTTTGTATTTAACATCATAATATTGTATTGACAGATTATTTATTGGCTATATGTTACTAACGTACTCGTAGTTGAAAAAATAGTTGTCCATTTTTTGGGAAATATTTTTAGCTACATATCAAGTTGGTTGAAATCAAATAGTCGAAACAAGACCCAGTAGCGCCTGATTGAGGTCGAAAGGAAAAAGGCTATTAATATTTTTGAATGATTGGATGAATGAAACTTGTTTATGACTTGTATTTAAATGAGCACTAAAAACACTATTTTTTTTTTTTTATAGAGAAGAGGGCGGACGAGCAAGCGGTCTCACGTGATGGTAAGTGTTACCGCCGCCCATGGACACCTGCAACACCAGGGGGTATGCGGGCGCGCCGCCGACCTTGCAAATTCCTATTCACAGCTTTGACTATGACAGCAAATCCTAAATTACAGTAAAAGTACATTTTAAAGTACATTTTAAACGACGTCGACGGAGTCTCGCTTTGTGGGAGTCCTGTTTTCTATAGTCATCAGAGAACCTAAACCTAATCTATCTTCAAATTTGCTTCCATCGATTTGCTGCTCATTCAATATTTTTTACCACACCATACCATCAGCCTCTCCACCATGTCTCTCCACTGCTGGATATAGGCCTCTCCCGAAGCTCGCCACCAGACACGATCTTCGGCTCTTCTTATCCAGCTATCACGACGAACTTCTTCAACTTGTCGGTCCACATGGCCGAAGGGCGTCTACCCCATAGGTTATCGATCCTGTGGCAAATATGACCCGGCCACTGCCATTTCAGCATGCTAATTCTGTGAGCTATGTCCGTGACTTTAGTTGTATGACGAATGTCCTCGTCTCGGATCTTATCCAGCAAAGAAACTCCAAGCGTAGCTCTCTCCTTAGCTCGTTAAGTGACCTCGAACTTATGGATCAGGCCCACCGTCAGAGGCTACGTTTCAGCACCATACTTTATAACTAGTAGGATGCAATGATTGAAAACTTTCGTCTTCAAGCATTGTGGTATAGACGACGAGAAGAGCCGACGCATTTTCTCAAATACTACCCAGACGAGTTGAATGCGTCTATCAACCTTTTTGCTGAAGTTGAACTTGCTTAGTTCGATGGTTTGCTCAAGATACACATAATGGTCAACAACTTCGAATGCCACACCTTCGACGCTTACCGGTGCCGGAAGAACATGTTCATTGAACACGATTTTTGTGTTATCTAAGTTAATTCCGAGATGGACTCGTCGCGATATTGCGTTAAGGCCGTTCAGCGTCCAGTTCAAATCTTCCAGCGATTCTGCCATGATGTCATCGCCGAAATGAAGATGCGAGATGTATTCACCATTCCAGCATCCTAAATGCATCTTCCAGCGCGTTTGTGGACAGTTTCGGAGATGGACAGTCTGCGTGTCTCAACCCCTCGACGCAGCTGGTACGGCCTGGTTTGCTGGTCTTGGATTGACAGTCTCCATGTCTTAACTCCTCGACGCAGCTGGTTCGGCCTGGTTTGCTGGTCTTGGATTCGGACTATCATGTTAGCAGTGTTATATAGAGATCTCAGCATCTCGATGTATCGCCAAGCGACTTGGTACCGCTGTAAAGATTCCAGAACAGCCCAGGTCTCAATAGAGTCGAGGGTTTTCTCGTAGTCCACAAAGGCAAGACACAGCAGCTGATTATACTCTTCAATCTTCTGTATAACCTGCCACAGTGTGCGAATGTGGTCCACGGTGCTGCAACTTTTTCAAAAGCCAGCCTGCATCGGTGCCTGGAGCTCGTCTAACCTCTGGTGGTATTCAATGCATCGAATCGATTTTTTAACTGAAACTCAATGTAGCCTATCACGGTTTATGGTGGTATAGGACGATGGTTGACCTTCATCACGACAGACGTTTTTAGCGTATAGTCGATATTTGGATTTATTACAAGTCGGTGATCGCTTACGGTCTTAAACGCGGACATAAGATGACTTGGAAGCACAGGAAAAACGCAGTCCCATGCTTTTATTTGAGGATTCCAAACATTATGCACAAAAACACTTTGACGTTTAATAAACTATCGCTTTAGTCAATACACGTTTCTTATAATGATAATCAAACAAACTCAACATCACTTCTCGAGTTCCCGCCAAAAAGTCCGCTGTTAATTTCCACGAAAGAAATTCAGTGTTAAGAATGTGCAGGTATTTTTTAAATAATCACGTATACATACTCGTACATACACATAAGTTGTAAAAATAGAAAACGAAGAAGTGGTACAAAAATTACACTGAAGAAAGAGAATGCTTTTTTATGTGTTTTCTGAACATCGTCGTGTTTATATCTGACGTCACACTGCATTTAATTTAAATGCACACGGTGACTGTACCTACAGGTCGATACACTTACATAGAGCGATACAGACTAAGGCCATATTTACGTATAAGACAAGAGTGAACCGATTTACTGAGAGCAAGCAAACTGTGAGCCGTTTCCCAAGCTCAATAGTTTCAATCACCGGCTTAATACCTACATAATAAGTTATAAGCCATTTTGCAGGCTCATTGACCAATATGTTCTGCGAGCTAACGCCCAACTGAGCTGAGTTAGCGCTCACTATCGGCTGAGTATATTCATTTATTATTTGGCGCAGTTTTGACAAACTGTTAGCTGCAAACCATTATTAGCCTAATATAAACGTGGTCTTACTGAGAGCAAGCATACTGTGAGGTATTTTGTAGACTCAGTGGTTTCAGTCAGCGACTTACTGTAAGCTATGTTACTCGTTGAGTAATATGTTTTGCGAATGAGTGGCTCACTGAGCGGAGTACATGCTCAACACTGTTTGAATATGTAGCGTTTAAAATAAACTGTTTACATATAGTGTATTTAATAATTGAATCTTCCGGGCTACTTGGCCGAGGTCTCCTGGAATCTCTTTTCTTTCTTCCAAACGTTTCGTCCCCCCCTCTCGTCTCTCTCCCCCGTGAGCTTGATGTCTTCGGAGTGCATAAAAAACAGACTCGGTACACACACAATCACAACTACCCTCGCCCACTATAAATACCGGTGCGCCACAGTCGTCGAGTCAGTTGTCTCTCCTAACATAAAAAAAAAAAAAAAAAAAAAAACCTCGAGTCAATTGCGCTCGAGAAGCCGAAGAACTCTACGAACATACATCTACATCCTAACTACAACTCTACATCTCTCCGAAAATGAACGCAGTCGCCACTGAAGATGTCAACCGCAGTTGTTGACGAAACGTTTGGAAGAAAGAAAAGAGATTCCAGAAGACCTCAGCCAAGTAGCCCGGAAGATTCAATTAATATGGACACCGGCCGAGAAAGCCTACACTCCACTATAGTGTATTTGTTCATGGAAAGAAGGTGGCAAACGTATCCACTTGATGGTAACTGCATATTAAGGACATTTGCGATACATGCTAACATCAGACCAGAAGGACAAACGTTGGCACCGCTGAATTTACAATCGGGTAAATTTAAAACTCGATTGTAACCCTGATTTTGATATTAAATGAATGACTTGGCATAAAATCGACAAACTGTTAGTTGCAAACTATAAGCCCGGTGTATACGTAGCCTAAAACATATATATGGAGAAACTAAGCCCGTTTACAGCACCAACGTGCCACATCGATTCCTTATACAACACTAAACTTTTCTTTTTCTCTATAAGGCCCTTGAGAGCGACGTAACTCAAAACAGTGTGGTTGAACAGATACTTTAGCAAAGTCAATAGTTATCAGTATGAAATTTCTATGTCCTGAATATTTTTTATTAAAGAAATGTTTTATTAAGACAAGAAAGAGGGCTTTGAACGACCATCAGAGGATACAGAGAAATACACCATGCAAGACATAGAAACAGATTAAATAATTCATTCAACGGTTTTTCATTTAATTTCATGAGACTGTTTTGTATTCCATTTCGTCCTAATAGCACACAGTTTTGTGGGCGAGCTATGGAATTAGTCGTATAAGCTGAAATAATTAATTGATTTTACCAAAAAATATCCTTTTAACGATCATTTACCAGTTTGAAGAACTTTAATTCAACGTAATGCTGATGTCATTCGTTGGTTTGATATAGACTGGTTTTTGAGGTTTATGAAATAAATGTGTGCAAATCAGTTTCGAGCAGAAAAATAACATATTCTAGAATATAACTTTTAAAAATCGGTTTTAAAGTTTGGGCGCTTGTTCATAAACCAATAAATATAAATTTTCTCTATACATTTCACATTATTAAGCTATAATTTACAAAATAAATTATTATATAAACTAATTTATATAACGAAGCTATTTATAAGCAATTTTCATTACATCAATCCTTCAGTTGAATCTTATAAAGCGACGTAAATAATATTGAAATTGAACGATTATAACACTGATAAAACTAGTAAAAAAAACAATACGAATTTCAGAGAAGCTTAAAGTAGTACTTAGTAGTAATAAGTAAATTAGTAAAAATTAGTATTAGTGGGAGTAATAAAATAATTATCCCATATATCATAAATAGAAATTTGAATACAAATGAATTTGGTTACTACGTAATCCAAAAAGGTTTTTATTCCAAATTAGAATTAAAATCTTCGTTTAAATTAAGTAAAAAATCAATCACACCCGCCAAAACCCTAATACCTACCCGAAAACAATACATTATGATAATCCATAAATTAGGAAATTAGCCGCCATAAGGGTGTCCACGATTAATTCGGCAAATTGGACGCATCCGAAGTAAAATCGATTACGGAGCCGAATTCACGGGGGCAGGCAATTCGCAACGACGCTGCGTCGAGCCAAGATAAACATGCCAGACTTTTTTTTTCGTTACGGCAAAGACATTAACCAAGGATGCTAGGAGGGCGACCATGGTTTTCGTGCTTTGAAAGGACGAAAGAGGAACACTAACTAATCGTCTGGTTTACTATTTCATGTTTGCTGCCTTTTCTTTGTAAATTACATGAGCAGAAGGTTTTTTTTGATGAGCGTTTTGGCCAAATATTTTCAAATTATATGTTTTTGAACCATAAGTAATTTCTCGTGATTATTATACAATGTGCTTAAATGTAACGTGACAATTTATTTCGAAGACCGTTAAGCGATATATCGAAAACAGCTGCAAAATGCTGAAATGGTACACAAAATTAAAATCAAGGATACGTTTCGCGGTTTTCTTGTCAGATACATATTTTTTCCTGTCACAGTATATTAGTTTTGATAAAATTAACAATTCATCTAATTACGAAAAAAATTAATTTTGCATATGGCTTAGTGCGGAGTACCATCAAAATTTTTTTATTGGAATACGCAAAAGTAGGGACGTTCATGCAAAAAATACATCGATATTTTTTTCGATGTGATGCATCGAAACGTTGCATCGATGTTTTACGATGCATCAAATAAAAACATCGATGTTTCCGATGCATCAGTTAAAAAACATCGATGATTTGTATGCTTTCTGACATCATTTAGAAATATAGGATAGGAAAATGAGATATAATCCAAGGTTTTCAATTTAATTGAGATTTATTAGAAGAATGAATGAAAATTTTGGAAATTACAGATCCCAATACTTCTTCTCTAAGCTTTGCATAAATAAAATTTTATTAACCCGTTTTCCTTGTATTCTGTTACGTTGTTAATTCAAATCTTGTGAAGCTTTTGAAAAAAATCTTTCTGATGGTACTGAGCTGGCTTCCAAAGTTAAATATTTATAGGCTAATTTGAACAATTTCGGAAACTGTTGTTTATAATCTGACCATACTTATAATTCACATCATTCGTGTCATACATTTTTATTTTGTATATATTTTTGTGTTGTTTTTCTATATTATATGTTTATCTCAACAAATGAAATGCCGCGTTACTGTGGCCCCATAAATTTCTCATGTACTTTTATTAGAGGATTATAATGCGTGCGTCATTCGATGCATCGAATAAAATACATCGATGCATCGTTAAATAACCTAATTAGCCGATGTATCGGATTGATCCGATATATCGCATAGTAAACATCGATGTTTTCGATGCATCGATGTATATCGAGCATCGCTACCCAAAAGTGTCATAATCATTAACTTCTCAGCACATTACAACTCATCCTTGAAACGTATATAAAAATAACTTAATTTAAAGTAGTTTATAACTTTATTAATAACTTTACTTTATTAACTTTTTATAGAAAAAAGGCGGCGAATGGCATAGTCCACCTGATGGTAAGTGGATACTGTCGTAGACGTCGTAGCATAGACATCCGCTATACATGCCAACATCAGTCCAGAATGACAAACGTTGGCATGCCCCCGGATGCGCTGCCTACCTTTGCAGATATAGGAATAGATTTGGAGAAATGGTTGGGAGAATGGGGAGGGATAAGATGGAAAGGGGCTCTGGCACATCTCACTCACTACCGAAACACTTACGTACATTGAGGAAATAAGATAAAGTGGGAAATGCAGTTTATTTCAAGGTAGTGTTCTGTGAGAGGGGGTAACGTGGTCAATCGTGCGCGCCCAGCGGCAGTGGGAATACAGTGTGTACTCGCCTCCTACAATATTACACATTAATACTTATTATTTTATAATATTTACTTGCTTTGGACGGTTTATAAAACAGAAAATAAGCCTCGTAACACTCTTCTTATAACTTACTTTATTTCAAGAAAATTGAATACATGCATACATAATAACAATAATAACTTAAGTGACTTAAGAAAAAAACATATAAAAGTATGTGATTCGCAATGCTTCATACTGGACTCCACACTGGGCACAGTCTGTACCGTGATAATAACCCAACTGGCAAAATAGCATTTACAGAAAGTATTGTTACAAAAAGTAGCCATTTTAGGTTACTATTAATATCATTTAAGTGAGGGTTGCTTGGGCCCAAAAGGCTCATAAGAAATATTACTGCGACCTTAAAGATTTATTGTGAGCCACCTCGCAGCTCACTTACAGCTCGCTGTATGACTACTATTCACTTCCATGATCTGAAATAGTCCCAGGTGCAAACACTTAGATCAGATCTGGGATCAGATCCCAGCCTAAGTTGGACAGTCACGGAGTGTGTGACTGTCCAGAGCTCTATGACAGAATTTACAATAGCTTTGTTCGCGGTAAGGATTCAGAACTAATTCGGAACTAATACTGAACTAATTTGGAATCGTAGTAGAGCACATGCTCGGTTATAGACCGATTCGTGATTTTTATTTCCGCGAACGATTTCGGAACCAAACTGCGTACGATCTACTGTCATCGGCAGTGTTACCAACTCTCAAAAATATTTATCCCTAAAGCTTAAGTCAAAAACCCCCAAAATCGCCCCAATTACTTAGAAATCCCCCTAAAAAAATATATTATAAAAGAAAAAATATAAATTACAAAAATGCAATGAAATTTCTTTACCTTTTAAATCTCGATCTGTTTCCCAAATCTACGTGTACTTCTGACTGTACATTTTTTTATTTTTAGTTTCTTTAAGCATCATTAACAAATTGCTTGTCGGCACAGCAGTACAACAACAAATCGAATTAAACAAGTAAACAATAATCAACGTACATATGTATAGGCACATAGGCACAATAACCACCAGTCACCACAGAGTAGTTGTAATATATTTGTACTAGATGTCGTTAAGTCGCTAGGTCAACAAATAAATATGATTAGCTATTATAGTTTGGATTGTCCCAGGGCCTATACTTTCACATAATATATGAAAAATATATATTCAAAAAATATATGAAGAGTCAAAAAATCCCTAAAAATATAAAACCCCTAAAAAAACCCATTCCACTTATTTACCCCCTAAATTTGGGGGGAAAACCCCTAAGTTGGCAAGTATTTAAGTGGACCCACCAAAACACATTACTCTTATTAGAGTATTATATAAACTTATTTATATAAACAACAAACAAAACTAACCATATTTTATTTAACCCTTAATAAATTAATAAAATTTATATTTTATTTAACTATTTAACCAGTTTATTAGTTTCTAACCAACTGAATATAGCCGCAGCATGTATGTCAAATGTCGTTAGGTAAAAACTGCGCATGTCTGGAACTACGGATTCTTGCCAAAGTTATAGAACTGATAGAACTGATTCTGAACCGATCCTGAATTGAGTTCGACGGTCCCGCGAACACAGAACTGTAACTAGAAATTCTGAATTGTGAGTTCCGCGAACGGCATTATTTGAACTGCGCATGCGTATAGTTCCGAATCAGTTCTGAATCCTTACCGCGAACGAAGCTAATATTGATGTTTCAAAAAGTCATTCTGTAAAGATGTTTTCTCAGTCTGCAGTGACCGTTTAGGGTACTAAAGATAATACTGACCTGGTTTTTATTTAGTCAGAAATTCAGAGCTACATTTTTGCATATAGCCATTTATTATCTTATTATAATCACACAATTATAACAGGATTACAGTACAAAATTGTGACATGTAAAAAGAGAATAAGATAAACTATATCCCTAAATTGCAATATAACTGTTCCCAATACTGTATCGATAAACTCACGTTTATCTTCTATAGGACTAATGTTGGGAAGGATCACGAATTTTCATCTCGTATGTAAGCGCTCGTAGTCCTTACAACGTGGTCACCCTACACTGGATGTCATTAGACCGCGCGGAGGGGGCGTCATTACGGCGATGAGTAGAGCGACCATTAATCTTCGCGGACCGGTCTCTTGCCTGTCAAAATTGTGGCTACAGTCTTCGCGATAGATATGTGAGAGTGAGCCATTGTTTGTTTCACTCGCCCTTTGTTTTCGGCATTGAGGAGAAGGTAATGAGTGTTATTAATAAGGATAGGATACTTACGCTCATTTTAGGTGCGACAAGTGATTCTCTCTGTCCGAGAATTGAAATAAATTTAACAGTCTATATAAATTAATTTTAACATAACACTTTTTATTCATATGCTTCTACAGTTGCATTTAACATTTAAACTCTAATCGCAACACGAATAAAGGTATTCCCACACGACCGCGATATAGGCTTCGGTAATATCGCAGCGCAGTAAAGCGATAATTTGTCTTAGTGCATTTTGTTTAGTATGCATCTTATATCTTGTAAATCTCACACACACTGACGATAATCTCACTGCGGTAAAATTAGAGAGGCGCAACACCAATTGCCGCAATATCGCGTTGCGATAATACCGACCGGTATAAACCGGTATAAACCGGTATAATACCACGATTCATTGAAGATTATATTTTTTAATGGATCATGTGGTATTGATGACCATCTGGTGTCGGTCGGCTTTAGAATAGGCACCACTCTATCTCTTCCAGTGAGTGTCGTAACGGCGACAGGGATAAAAATGGCGCTACCACAATCGCTGAGGAATTACAAAACCTCTAAAAAAGTATACTTGTCCACGTGGGGTTTTAAAGCCTTACATCTCTCATGGAGCCCTCATACATCCCTCATCCAACAGTGGAGTATGACTACTGACCTGTCTGGTAGATATCAAGGGGGATTTATTTCACCATTGTTACTTGCTACTGAAGAAATCCTAAATATTTAAAACAATTCAAACTGATCACATATATATTATAAACTAACGCTTAAAATAAATCAGGGCTTCTTTAATATTCAAAGTAAAAAGGTCAAATAAAATTCTCGGTTAAAAAAATCCGATTAAAAAGAATCTTTTGATCACGCTGCAATCCAACAGCCGCTGAGCGCGCTCGACTAGCCACGTTACCTCTCACAGAAGACTACCTTGATATGTACTGGATTTCCCACTTTATCTTATTTCCCTAATGTAAGTATGTGTTTCGGTAGTGAGTGAGATGTGCCAGAGCCCATTCCCAGACCATTGTACCAGACCAGACCAGGGCGTGCCACCGTTTGTCATTTTGGACTAATGTTGGCATGCATCGCGGATGTCTACGGGCGACAGTATTCACTTACCATCATATGGACTGCATGCTTGTCCGCCTTCGTCCATAAAAAAAAACACGTCTTGTCAATTTGTTATGACATGCAAAATCCAGTAGCTGACGTTATAATTTTTTTTATGATATTTATAGTACATCATTTCAATAATTGTTTAATTATTCTTTAAATGTTTTATGTTGGTTTGATGTATGTTGCCCGATTCCAAATTTTATTTGAATAACATATATTCATTGGAATTTTTTCAACGTTTTATTTATTTTATAGAATTTATACTAATACATACCTATATGATAAGAGGTAAAATTGTGTGTTTGTGAATATGTTGGGGGGTAATCTCTGGAACTACTTAACCGATTTCAAAAATTCTTTCACAAATAGGAAGCTACATTATCCGTGTCTAATATAGGCTATATTTTATTATGAAATTTTGAAAAAAAAAATTAAAAAAAAAACTTGTAAACCGAAGCGAAGCGAGGGTGGGTCGGTAGTAGAAAATATAGTCATAGATCCTTACCTTCTCCTTGACCTAGAGATTAACTAAGAGAGGCAAAAACAATAGCTAATCCTTTCCTTGATATGATTGCACAATTGATATTCAATTGTATAGACAATGTTGATACAGAACTATTTCTATAGAATGATCTCTACGTGATATGATCTGCCCGTGTGGACATTTTCATTTTTCATCAATGTAATCAGATATTTTTGACTTTAAAAAAGTAATCACATTAACGATCATTACTAAATGAAAATATATAGATAAATAGAATATAAAAAAGATGAAATGTACCAAAGGCTAATAGCGATCACTGCCAGACAACCTTTGGGTAGAGAGGAAATAAATATTTTAAATTACAGGTAGATGATGTACAGTGTACACGTTTACATACCATATAATACATACATATCAATACATACCAATATGAAAATGGGCAGTCAGTTCAAAACTATTTAGTTGTACTGATATACTAAAAACCACCAACTGATGTCAGCCTTTCAAACATACCACTACAGGGCACAACAATCAATCACTAGCCATAACACACCTCGCGGGCCCAGTGCGGATTGGTACAAATTCTCCAAGTTTTTTTTAAATTTTGGAACATTTGAGTTACTTCACCATGTTTTACTTCACTTGTCGAGCTATATTATGTTTAAGTTCAAACTGAGTGGTACTGGGTGGTACACAGGTCAGGAATGTGAGTGAATAGATACCTTTAGGCCGCTAAAACGATCAATTAAATGTAGAAACATTCTAGAGACTATTTTATATTGGATTCTGTTAAAATGTTAGTTAAATAATACTTTTTAAATACATTATATGAACAGACATTCCTACAATCCTACAATAAACTGACGCACTCCAAATCTGACCATCTAAAAACTTCGCCTAAATGTCTTGTTTTACACAGAATAAAAAGCACGTCTGTTTGTTAGCGCTAATCTCGAGATCTACTAGACTTATTTTGTTGACACACACTACATTGTCCCCTTTTTCCCCAAAAGGTTACAGGAAATATTTCTATCATAAACTGTTCAGTAATTTTAAAAGACGTAAAAACATACTAAATTGGCGGCAAATCATGAGAAGAAAACAAACTATTTTTGAATAACCTCTGCTGGTGTATTATCGTTCATTTTTTAAATTATTTTTTATAGTGAAGTAAGCAGACGAAAAAGCAGTCCCGCGTGATGGGAAGTGTCACCGCCGCCCATGGGCACCTGCAACGCCAGGAGTTATGCGGGTACGCCGCCGACCATGCAAAATCCTATTCACAGCTTTCTTCAAGAACCCCATATGGTAGCGTAATGGAAAGACCTCTTGAAGCAGTTCGTTCCAGAGTCTACGGGTATAAAATGTTTTTTGGGATCGAACAGTAGGTACCTACGCGACACTTACGTATCGACCGCACTTCTGTAACCGGAGGTGCGGTCCATTCTTAATTAAACCAAACAAATATAATTACGGGAGACATACTCTTCACTCTCATCAATTGACGCAACTTATAATAAAATTTTAGTAAGATTAATATAGATATTTTCTCAGATAGCATTGTGAACTTCAAAAGAAAAATAAAAACTAGATATATAAGTCAGTAGAAGAAAAAGAAAATTGATTGTTTAACATTCTATCAAAGTAAGTTTATCTAATAGTACCCTTTCTAAATTATATTGGTATTACATAAAAAAAACTACATTAAATTTAAATTTATTTAAATAATAAGATAAATAAATTAACAGATTACAATCTTTTTTCTCTCTCAAGCATCAATGTTGTTAGATTCTGTTCAATTCGGGGTCCCTTCTCTGGCATAAATTTTGTGAAAATTTGAATATCAATAATTTAAGAGCATACATACATACACTATGGTGTTGTGATACAATATTTCCGTATGTATTCTAGTTGGCAAGTTTAATTTAAATGAATGAACAATTTTTAATTACTAAGAGTACCTATCAACACAAAGTCGGCGAGACTCCTATCTCTTTATTGTCATCAGAAAACGTAACAGGTTCAGCTGCTCATTGAAATACTTCCCGTTTAAAAGTAACGGACGGGGGTCATCACGACCATCTATTTAGATGATGGTGTGGTATAGTAGCAACGTACGAGTGTCTAGACATAGCCAGCCCTCTAGGCACTCCCACAAACTATTTCATATTGTAGATCGGGTCTGAAAGCGTAAAATTAACTCATAACCCCCATCGTGAACTACCCGCCTCATCAGTCAGCTCGTGACCACGGCTGGTGTATCCCGTTGCGTACGCATTCAGACCTATTTTACAATACACAATGTGTACAAAATTCGAAAGTTTAAACAGTTATACCCTGACAAACTAATTTAGTAACCGGGCCTCAAGTAGCATCATAAATATATGACTTAATTAAACGACAACAGTGTATATAATTCCTCAATATATGCACATATCTAATGAATAAATAACATAACAAGATAATTTAAAAGTCTTGAAAATATCTTGTCATTATGTATTTTATCGCTTTGGCAATTACTTAAATTGTATTTTTACAACTAGTACTCTTCTACAATAAAATGTTTATCGAGTACATTTAGATACGAAGGAAAAGGACAAACACATATACATTTAGATAGATATACTTACACATATACTTTGTAATTGTTATGTCTTGTAACTGTAACCTGAATAAACATGTTATCTATTTATGTAACTATTATAAAATAAATCCACAAGCCTTGAACTGTTACCATAACGTAAGTTTGCAATAAAAAGTGAAATAATTGTCGTGACCTTAATAGGAGCAAGAAATATGTTTTTCCATACAAACTTCAACACCCCATTTTACCGTTTTAGGGGTTGAATTTCGAGAAATCCCTTTTTGGTGAGTCATTACATGGTAAAAGGCAGCCAATGTCCTAATTTCATGTTTATAGCTACAGCGGTTTTGGCTCGGCGATGATTTAATTTATTTATTTAAACGTAACTGAAGGTACATTAGGCCTGACGCAGACCAGGCTAAGCGCAGCGCAGCGCAGTTATCATTAACAAACAACAACATTGGACATTGGAATAAGAACAAAAATTCACCAATTATTCACCTACCAGTTTTCGAGCGCGTTAAATCGGACGTTGGTGATATTTTGTTCTTATTCCAATGTCGATAAAGTAGATTGTTGTTTATTAATGAAAACCGCGCTGCGCTTCGCCTGGTCTGCGCCAGCCCTTACACTTCATAAAACCCAATGCGTACGTTCTTTATAAAGATTTCTCTAAGAGTTCCACAGCATACCTGCTCAGAACTCGCTCATTTGAGAACAAAACATCTATGTCACTACGCAATATAACGTATAACACGTGGCAGTGGCGCATTACGTTGGAGGTTAGTAGGTACGAGATGGAATCTCCGCCAGTAAGTGATGAGTGCGCGCGCTGATATACCGATCCGGGACAAACAGCGACACACCACTCAACATCGACGGCGGAGACAATTTAACTTGCAAAAATTTGATTAGAAACATTATAATAGAAAAGTTGCCATGAAATTCTAATGCATCAGTACATCCAACCATTTCTACGACAAACAATGGATATAAATACGGATAAAAACCATACATTTTCTTATACATCCCTCTAAGAAGCAATCTTTGAACTTTTTCCAACATGAAAGTATTCGTACTTACATGCGGATTTCAAACTATTGCGTTAAATTTCAATCTGCTACGTATCCATGTATCCAACCTAAATTTTGTGTAGCTTTTTTACTTATTTCTCCGATTAATAAGTCAGTCAGTCAGTCAGGACTCTCTTTACGTGTACAGCTTATAAAGAAAAATCAATAAATACATAAACTGTAACTGATATGATAATGTAGGTTTGCAATAAAACGTGAAGCAATTGTCGTGACCTTGTCTCTTCTAATTATTATCTAGAGCAAAGAAATGACGCAACAACACACAACATTGGTATAATTATTTTAGAACTGGATTTAAGAATCATTAATTTTGCCATTGTTTGAGAAAGGTACCTTTACCTAAACACCTAAAAGGTACCTAAACACGACGACAGTGTTTAGGTTCCCAGATATTAAGACGTTTAGTAAGTAAGTACACTTTATTGCACACCAAAGAATACAGGAAGGTGACAAAAGTTTAAATAAATTGTATAGAAAAGGCCTTCTCGCTAAAGCAATCTCTTCCAGGCAACCTTTAGGCGGGAGGAGATGTATGCGAACATGAGACAGTGCACAATGCACATATTATAATTACTAAAAACAAAAATGTAACTAATATATTTATATTTATACTATATACCAATAAACCATGAAATAAATTCCAAATAATAACAATAATACATATTAAATACTATACATAATAATATTGTGAATTTACAAAATAACAACATATTTTTTATTGTTTTATTTTAAAAATAAGATGTTTCTATTTAAACGGAATCTTAAAAACAACAATATTTTAAATATTTTAAGTGAATAAGCCCACACTAACATAAGATTTATTTTCTCAGTTAAATTAAGCCTTTGAAACAAATCGCTTCTGGCGACTACAAAATCAAAGAGGCGTGATATTCAAAAATAATAATTCAAATAATAATTTTAAGACACCTGGTTGTAAAAAATAATTAATATCCAGTAACAATGAATGTGATTCGTGCAAAATCAACCGTGAATTAGGGATGTTCAATGTTTAATAAGAATGAGGTATACATTACTGCTTTTGTAAGAAAGAGGACATATTGTGATAGCACTGTAGGTACTAATTTTTGCAAATATTTTTATCGGACACTTCCGTCCGATAAAAATAGTTTGGACTAATGGTTAGTGGGTAGAGTACTAGCGGTTAGTGATTTCGGACATAATGCTGAGTTGAATACTCTTTCAGTGCGGTGTTGCGACACGCAGAATTACTACTCCATAGATAAAAAGACACAAATGCACTTTCGTGATACTCGAGTAAAGTGCAAAATATTGAAAAATTTTTCATTAATGTCAATTTGAAATCAAGCCAGAAACTTGGGAGTTTTGGGTAAAACTAAAGGTTATCACTATTATTCTGATAACCTATATTTATTCTATTTATTCTGTTTATTTTTACTTCCAAATATAATGTTACTTTGCTTTCATTAAAATGTTATTAATGCCTTTTGTTCTAGGACTGACTTAAATATTTTTTTGTTTACTTTTTACAATTTCTTTATACAATTTTACTTAATTAAATAGAAAGTTCAAAAATTTATATTTGTCGCAAAAAAATACATAACGTTATATGTTAATTAACTCAGGCCTCGGAAAAGTTTAGGTTTTACTGTACGTACGTGGGTGACATTGAAAGCTTTTAGAATCTCAAAAATGAAATCAGATATAATTTTAATAATAATAATAATAACGTTTATTTAACAACTTAACATTGAAAAATACAGGTTACACTAATAGTTAGAACGGGTGTCGGTACAAGGACAAGCCACAAGGAACGATGGAAGTTATTTTATTGCTTTTAGAAGTATTCTCCGCGACAATCTATACAATTTTTTATGCGATGAAATCATTGTGTGAAGCATTCAGCACATCCTTCTTTAGGCACCTCTTCAAGAGCCGTTTGCAAGGCCGTTACTGCCTCTTCTGCATTCATAAAGCGTATTCCTCTGAGTTTATCCTTAATTTTGAAGCGTAAATAAAAATCACAGGGCGCAAGGTCGAGACTGTAGGGCGGATGACCCATTTGCTCTACATTTACAGTACTCAAAAATTGCTTCGTTTGTCTGGCGGAGTGAGCTGGGGCATTCTTTGACTTTTTTACAAAACAGAAGGCAAGCAGCTGTTCACATACCAGTCTGAGTTACTGTTCTATTATTTTCTAAAATTCTAATCTACCCAAGAAGGAGGCAATTCTTTTCAGCACTCCGTCCGTTCTTCAGTTTCGTCAGCAACTCTTCGAAAGAATAGACCAGATTGCCTCTTAGTTTCAGGCTCATAGCAGTAGATCCAGCTTTCTTCACCTGTTACTATATCAAAAACAGCATTATTTGATTGATCATTGTCGAATATTTCAAGCATTTGGAGACACCATTGAACGCCGACCATTTATAAGCTTTGCTTAAATTGTGAGGAATCCATCTAGCACAAACTTCCTTTCCTACGGATAAGGGTCCTTACACAATAATCTACAGGTGATCTTATAAAATTGTTTGAACTCATCTCATACCAATACCTATTGATGCCTGCATATGCTGATATGTCGTTTGTTTGTCTGCTTCATTCATGAGTCGCACAGTTTTGATGTTTTCCTCCGTCACCGCCGTCTCAGGGCTACCTTCTCTAACATCGTCACTGAGGTGAGTACGACCACGTTTAAATTCACTGAACCAGTTATAAATAGTGGCACTGGATGGGGCTTCATCACTAACTTATGTCTTTCATAACTTTGCTTTTCGTTAGACCGGAAATAAATAACAAATGAGAGCTTTGAAAATTTAATGGCGTTTGACGTTTGACAAGCAAAGAGTGCCATTTTCAAAATTCGAATTGTTTTTTTTTTCCTTTCGTATTGTACAGTAGCTTTGTTCTAAGAACTTTTAGTTTGAATTATCGTATAATATATTGAAGACCAAGCAGTGTACTCGTTGCAAAAAGAATCACTTAACCCTGCACAAAAAGTAGGGTAAAAGGCACAATAGTTGACATTGTTTCTCATACTTAACCCTTAAACGGTTTTGACAAATGATCAAGGAATATCTTATTCAAATATTGCTTCGTGGTTAATTGATTTTGACGGATAGTAATTAAGATATCAGACGATCGTTTAAGTTTCATTGTTGTCTGTAATCCATTTTTGACGGTTGACTGATATGTAATTATTTATGTGTGAATACAGTTTTATTAATTGTGTTTTTTTAAACTAATTGTAAGTTTTTTGATTGATTAAGTTTTATTTCTGGGAGCAGAGATGTGTGGGAATTTTAATATAGTCGCTATTTTAACGTATGTCTCTAGCAGTTATGCATTGACATTTTGGTCAAAAAAATAATGAAACTATGGTTAAAAACGAACAAAAAATTTAGATGTATCGATCGCATATTTTAATATGCTGCATAGACTCGGTGACACGAAAAAGGAGAATTAGTTACAAAAAACAAGTTTTTCTTAATAATATTAAGCATTTTTACAAAATCGAATTTTATGCGTCTTTTGCGGTTAAAATGTGTGATTTATGAAATATTCGGTATATGAGATACAACGAAATTTGTAAATAAACTACAGGGTTCATTTCTCCACGGATTGAAATGAAATTTGGCAAAATAAATAGTTTGGGTCTATATCTCGATTAACTTCGAAGATGATTGTCATCCCATTCCTACCAAATCCCATCCTATCTCTCCCTATTTTCTGAATTCTTTATCCAAATCTATTTCTGTATCTCCAAAAATAGGCAGAGCATGCGAGGGCCTGCCAACGTTTGTTATTCTGGACTGATGTTGGCATGTACCGCGAATGTCTATGGATGACAGCATCCACTTACCATCAGGTGGATTGTATGCTCGTCTGTCGCCAGTTTTCATAAAAAAACTTCCAAGATGAACCAAATCGGTTTAGTAGTTCCAAAATTAAACAATCAAAGAATTTCAAGAAACCCTAGAAATAACAATTTCGATGTATATACATACAAATTATATATCGTTAAATTAGAGCTCATTTAGATAACAATGGCAGAGCTACTGCAATTGTTATCTAAACATATTTTTTCTAAATCGCAATCTACCTTTCCGATTGGCACTGCTATCGGATTTTTTGATAAATTCAAACACATTTATCGTCGCATATTATTTTCCCATGCCAATTTTTTGCCTCACAAATGCTTCTTCGCCCCACCGTGCACCGGGATCCACACAGTAGTCTTATAACTTTTTCCTTTTTTTATTATTTCATTATTCTAAGCTCAGAACAGTCATCAAAATATCGTTAGCCGGGTTCAGTATATTTATTACTATATTGGCATTTTTTTTCTCATAATTCAAAAAATCTGCCGACACGTATATCACTTTCATTGTGTTTTTATATATAAATGTGGTATTGTAAGCTTCTGATTATTTCTTTTCAATTTTAGGGGTGTCAAGAATAGGGTCTTTCTTTTTGTAAAAAGACAAGAGTGACAATTAATAGCGTTTGAAGCTCTTGTTTGCCGTCCTCCACAATTGTATTTTAATTATTTTTGGGTTCACTTAGAATTCCAGTTTTAATATACTCGTATCATTTTATTATGAAATGTTATTCCTTTTTTTTGAAAACGATTATTTATTTGTTTTCCGTTTGGATATTTTCACAATCATAAGTAAATTTAAAAAAACTGTTATGTTACCCAGCTATGGTGAAGACATTTAAAAGAAATGGTTATGAATAGTTGGTAGGTTTTTGTATGTATGCATGGATATTCCAGCACAGGGCCTGAATTAGTTAGTCGATTTCAACAAATGAAGTGTATATTGGTCATGATTACACGAGTGTCATAATAGGATATATTGTTTTTAATTAAATACAAAAATGTAATTAATTTAATTAAAATCTTATCTTTTATTTGTTAAAATTATTTTTATTTTTTTTAATAGAAAAGCCCCTTCACTTCACCAGTTATAGTTGCTTATGGCTTATTAGTAGTTACAAATACATTGTCACTAATTTTATGTATGTCGTTAAGTTGGGACACACATACAAACATACATTTTTTCCATCGTCCTTTGTACCTACTCCATAGTGACTAGGTATATACTCGTATTTTCATAAACTCGTACCTAGCGAAAACGAGCAAAGCAACGCATGGAATGTATGATGTCATATTTAGTCGTATTGTTAATCCAAGTGTAAAAGTGTTACACAACTTACTTAAAAAGGTTAAGGTAAAGGTTTAATAGCATTAACTTGGCGCGCCAACGCTGAGCTTTCAACCTTTCAGCGCTCATTTAACAACACTAGACTTCGCGCCTCTCCCTCTCAGTTTGTTCAAAAAAATATTTACTTAAAAACATTACTAAAAACACCATCTATGCTTTTTCACAGCGTACGAGTGCGCTTGCCGGACACTCGCTATCAGCGCGATCGAGTAACACGCCTAGTTTTTCTTCATCTTGATAACACGCGACTTTTCACATTCTTTCAAGCGAGACTGTACTCGTGAAAGTGCTGTCGCGATAATCGTGCTATTAAATTGTTACATTTTTGTCATTGAGAAGTTCATAATATGGCAACATTGACATTTTTGACAGGTTGATGATACTCGTCGACCCCTTTGATTGATTATGCTTTTTAACATCAATTTATTGTCGATTTTAAGTAACTTTACTAACTGCATTTGACGTAAAGATTTTGTCTATATTTATTTTTAATTTTATATTCAGGATGTGTCAAAGCTATCTGCTCATAATGCTAAGTTAATTGACATATAGTGTTGCGTAATTTTTGGAAAAAAAAAAACGAGTGCGGTCAGGCCAACGAAGATCCTCACGCATTTTTTTTAAACTCCCTAATGTAATTCGAAATAAAATCTGTATAGTTCATAATCTGTATAGTTCAGTGAAACGTTGGATTCGTGATTGCACTATTGTCTCTCTATAATGTATATAAATATAGTAAATAGCAAACACTCGAATCACATGTGCGATAAACGTATGTAAACAGTAAGCAATTGCTTCAAGTTTACAATTTTATTAACTTACTTTTCTTAATCTGTATTTTGCATACTTTCTTGAGTTTCCATTTCACAAAACCTTATTACAATAATGAGACAATATTATAACTCACGTATGATTTAAAACAAACAAAAACAACAAATACTATTTAACGATTTTTTTTCGTGTTCTGCTGAGTCTGCTTGAGTTTCGCTCTCGATACTCGCACGCACACACACACAGAGAAATAGAATGGCGTATGGAGGGGGTAAAAATCTTACGTGACGTTACATTTTCTCCCGAATCACACCTACCGCAAGCCGAAAGTAAAGGAACTTCGTTCCAAAAAATAATTATTAGGAACTTCGTATTTATCAAATTCAATCAAATGGTTTTAGGCTTCCAGAAAGGTTCAGAGACATGACGTGTGTTATAAAGGGTTAAATAATATAAGTGATTAATTAATTTAAACCTTTTACACACGCAAAATTGATCTTAATACTTATGGTTTAATATTAACAATATTTCTTTTTTTGTATATGAAAACGTATGACAATATTTCTAATCACAATCTTCCCACGATTCTCTGTCTCTTTAATCGAAATAGTTGAAAAATTCAATTTTAATGACCGCGTGTAGAAAAATGCTAATTTTAAACTGTAAGAATCATTCTCAGGCACCTATTTATGCAAAATATTGCTCTAGATAACAATACAGATCATATACATTACGACCTCAAGAAAAATAGGAAATGATTAATCAAAATATTCCACTAATTCCTTCAAGTGTCCCGACATTTGACTAATCCGTCCTTCCAAACGCACCTTTAAAAAAAATATCATCAGGAAGACGCAAAACCCTGGAACAGAATTCGAAATTCGAACCCCTGAACGATATTCCTTTTAACTAAAATGAACTTTGACGTTGTTATAATAAAGATCACTTTCGAGTGTAGGGGAATAGACAGGGTTGTCCAAAAAAAATTTGCATACTTTTGCAACGCTGCGGGCGTCGAAAATTGTATTGAATCGAGTGCTTTGAGAGAGCAAACGGGTTACAAATTAAATGCGGATTGTAAATCAAATTTTGTACTTGAATTCAAAGCCTCAGAGTGTAAAAGGACAACTGATATAACATGGTTTCTTGGTAATGATGCGTACTGAATAGTTAAACAGGTTTTGTCTATTTAGTATACGATGCGCGATTTCTTTTTTTTTAATAACAAATGATCTAGTTCAGACTATGGGACACGTATGCAAATTGGTGTTTCGTGAGAAAAAATATGTAGGTAACGATTTTTTGTCGCCATCTTGAAGCATTCTTTTGGGGAACTTTAACCACTTTGAAACTTCAGAAAAGCTATAAGAATAAAAACTATAATATGTAGACCTAACATCAATAGAATACAAAATTATTATATTATGTGTTGAATATAATTTAGAAAAGACCTATTTAGACTAGTAAATGACCAAAGAAGTTATTTTTTTAGCATTATTATCAAGTTCAAATAACTCAATTAAAAGTTTCATTTAATACGTTTTCATTTTCATCAAAGAAAAAATAATTATTTATTTTTTATACATAGATAATCAACCTACACTATTATTTTCAATAAGTATATGAAAGTCCAAAACAATCATCAATATATATGTTTCGTTTAAATGAAGATTCAATCATACGTTCTCCAAGTAAAGAAGGGCCGGGCCATAACCATAGAATAAACTGGGGAAAGTATTAAATCTTAATTTTAGGGACTAACATGCATCCCACTCACACAGACGCAACGCTAACGTAGGCGCCTTGTCCGATTTAATACGTGTTCACCTCTGGGCTATCGAATATGAATAATTTTAACATAGCCTACTGCACTGGTTAAAATTAATATCGATTGATTAATCGTTGCAATATTTTTTAGTTTTTCTAAAATTAGAAAAGATATTTTAATCACGAAAAGACACTAACTCGATTTTTTGATACTCACTTGATAATAAAACGACAAGCCATGTAACTCAGTCTCGTAACAATCAGCTGTTTAACACCGAGTTAGTATCTGCGTGTATGTTTGCCAAAGTCCTTACAAAGTTTCTCCACTGTATACTTTAACTGTGATAACAATCTGCACTTCATCGCCTCTAACTTAATTGCTCAGAAGTTACAGTTAGTTAAATATTATGCAAATTGCATATAATTGTGGGCTATTACTCGCACTCGGCTCGTTAAGCAATTCTACTACTGTTTACTTGAATATATCAAGATTCGCCAGTGTATTAGCGATTACAGCGGGTCATAAAAATAAAACTGATAATTGTATGTACTAAATATTCAATTGTCAGGTAATATAAAGCAAAAGAGTTAATTTTATGTACGTGGATATGTTAAAAGAGCGCCGTGTTAAAAGAATCCTCGGCCCGTACCACTGAGTTTCTACTATTTTAAAAATGTCACTAGTTCAGCGGTGAGAGAATACACGAGGAAACCCGCATGCCCTAAAAATAAAAAAAATCTGGAGTATATGTATCCACCAATCCGCACTGGGCCTGCGTGGTGGATACGGCCCAAAACTCCCCAGTAATATACTAGGGAGGCCTATGTCCTGCAGTGGGACGTTACATTCTGATAGAGAAATAAAGAAGAAAAGAAAATTGACGACAACAACGTAAGAAGAACAACAACAGACGTCTGTGCATTCACCGCTAGGAAAGCTCCCTTTATCGTGGCACCTCGATTATATACTGTAGTCATACACAATTTCAGAACATTTCTCTCAATATCTCTGAGAGTTTTAAGATCCATGGCGTCGTTATTTCAAGCAAAGTAGAATTTCGGAGACATTTAGAGAGCAAGGAAAACTTGCTACTAAAAAGCTCGGTGTTAAGCAGTACTTCACTCCGGGGCAACGCTTGTCGCTTTATAAAGCTCAAGTTAGACCCCACATGGAGTACTGATCACACCTCTGGGCCGGTGCACCGAAGTACCAGCTACTCTTGACTCCATCCAATGACGCGCTATCCCAATTGTCGACGATCCCACTCTCATAAGTGGTTTAGAATCGCTCAGCATCCGTAGAGCTATTGCGTTTCTCTGAGTTTTCTACCGCTAGAATGTTTAATGGGGAATGTTCTGAAGAACTGTTCTATTTGATGCCAACTTAGGGTTTTCACCTCGAAATGCAGTAGTTTTGTGGTTATGCACGACCAAACGGGGGCTTCACCTTGTAGTCATTAGACCAATCAAACTTCTCATAAAAGTATAATGGTTAACCCGTCGTAATGACTCCAAATAACAATGTGGCATCATGAAATTTCCTTCTAGAAAGCATTTTTAAAAAGTTGTCATTACATGCATCCGTACCACGTAGAAGAGATGGCAGGTGGCAGATAGGCGAATAAACCACCTGATGGTATGTGGTCACCACCACCCAGACGGCTTGCGAGTGAGCTCTCGACCTTATAAGATCCTATTCAATCTTAAGACCCCGACATGCGGTTGATGCAATTCACAGTATATTTCAAGAGTTTCGGGTTGACGGTATACAATGTCATATAGGCTGTACAAAATGCAGCAGCTCTGTGTCAAAGAATTGTTGATGACACGAATAGAAGATTAAATAAATACTTTAAATGGCTATACCTATATGTTGCAGTGAAACCTACTATCTTTTATATAGATTTTTAAGATAATACATCCCTCATGCAGACGACAATATCCATCAGGAGGCCCATGTCCAGTAGTGGTGATTGAAAGGGCTTGTCGCATTGTCGTATAGTAAAAATGGCAGATCAGCGGGTGAGCCACATGATGGTAAGTGGTCACCGTCGCCCATGGACACTTGCAACACTAGGAGGCTTGCGGGTGTCCTGCCGACCTTGTAGAATCCTGTAATCGTAATCTAATCGTAGTCACAGAAGACTACCTTGAAATGTACTGCATTTCCTACTTTATCGTATTTCCCCAATGTACGTACGTGTTTCGGTAGTGAGTCCCATCCTCTCCCTCCCCATTTTCCCAATACATTCCTTAATCTGCAAAGGCAGGCAGCGCATCCCGGGGCGTGCCAACGTTTGTCACATTCTGGACTGATGTTGACATGTATCGCGGATGTCCATGGACGACAGTATCCACTTACCATCAGGTGGACTGTGCTCGTCTGCCGCCTTTTTTCTGTAGAAAAAAAAACCTCTAATCGTATCTGTAATCGTAAAATATGCACTAAAATTAACATTGGCATTATTTTTCTCATTTTTCTATTATTATGTTCTCGTTTTTAAAGTATAAGCAACCTAAAGTGATCGATCGATCGGGTAGACGAGTTCTCGAATGGAGACCATGTGCCAGGAAAAGCACGGGGGGGGGGGGGCGACTTAAAGTAATTCGCCGGTAGTCGTTGGGTGAGAAGAACTGAAGACAGTGTTTGCGCTTTGGGTCATTTATCCAGCAGTAAACGAACAGATACAGTCTTATTATATGGTATGGTATAAAAGTAATTATTGTGCAATTGTTTATTTGGTAGGTTATTGTTATTTGGCGGCACCGAGTAATGTGTCTGATAAAGATTTAGCACTACTACTCGAAACTAAACATAAAAGACGAAAGCGTCACTCTGGTAGAAAGATTGGTACAAAGAAGCGCGACCTATACTTACGAGAACTTTCTCAAAGATTTGGTTGTATGAGGTGAGGAATGGGACTTCGAAAATTATTTGAGAGAGAATATTGTAAAATTGCAATATCGCGCACACACAGAGCAATGAAATATGAAATAAAAAATATTGTGCCGTTAACTTGAAACTAGCTCAAACTTTTGTTCAATCTATGTGCGATTTTTAATACACTCCCTAAATGATCAGAAACATGACGCAATGAGTAAAATTACACAATATAATTGGTCGTTTGGAGGGCCTCTTATTTGAATGAAAAATTAAGTAGAATGTACTCACATCAACACCACCGTTGTTCCAGGGGGGCAGTGCGTAATGAGAGGGGTCGTGGTGCCCCCCTCCCATGTGCTCCGCCATGACAGACATCCAGTGCACCAGACCTTGTGCACCGCCGCCGCCTGACGTGCCTGATTGAGAAAACCATGTTATTTATTGATAATAATAGATATATAGAAAGAATCACGGAATATTTCCTTTGACCTAAAATTGTACTGCTTTTTTATTAGTGGTCTCATTAGACCACGCCACGCTTGACTGGTCAAAGGCAATAAGGTCTATTCCGGAGGTTGTTTTGATTTTCTTTATAATAATGATGAGGATCTTATTATTTAAATGATATATATATAAAAACTTCTAAGAAAAATAATAAAAAAATATCCAACATTTTTTTGGATAAAGTTTTTTTGCTGTACTGAAAAGGTGACATTTTCAGGTTAAGTCTTTATTCCTTTGAGGGTGCGAAATATTTTACATTCGTTTTTAAACATTTTATTTCAAATACCCGTTGCTCTTTACTTCATATACCATTAAAATGTTCAACTAAGTCGACACGTTTAAACTCCCATTTAGTGTTTTTTTTAGCCTTTGAAATAGCTACGCACTGAAAAGCGTCTTAGAAAGTGGAACACTCCCTGAAGGAATTGCGGGTCAGATATGAATAGGTGGAGAATATAGTGCATCTAATTAAGATCTCAATAACCACATCTTGGTGGAAGAAACGCTTTTCAAAGTATTCGAAAGTTATAAGTCAATTAAATCATATTCAAGCTATTTTAACATTGTATTCGTGTGACTGAAATAACGCAACATTTAAAACACGCCAACTAATTTAAAATATACAAAACCATTCGAGCGAATAATAACATTATTTTAGGGAATAAATAATAAAATATGAACGTGTAAAGTTCCATCTAAAACTTTCGTAGCTCTCATTACTCAGTACATGTAATGATGGCCTACGCGGCGGCGCGACTCTGACAACGCGCATAATATGCAACTACGCGTAGGTTAAAAGATATACTAGAAATGAACAATAATTTACAAACAAAAGTAATTGTAAAAACTTATAGGTAGAATCGATTCTACTCTCGATACTGAATCATATATTTTTCGGTTTTGCACCATTTCAGTGATTGGTTGTATGTTTATACAACCAGATATGTCTGAACGTTTCCAGAAGCGTGATTATATGGATTATATTCTTAGTCTTGTGTTAATTGACAAGAAATATAGGTACGTATTATACTTATGAGTTTTTTATTTGTAAAAAAATATTGATCTTTATATTTGGCAAATATACTACTGAAAAGTGTATGTTGGTTAAACCATTTTACCTTTCAACTGTCCTCGATATGTATTTATATGCAGTAAGGCTAAGGTACGGTAATAAGGTAAGTACCCTGTGTAAGAATAGAAAAAATATGCATAAAGTAAAAAATAAATGATTTCTTGCGGTCATTTGCTATCAGGATCCATCTTCCTACCAGAAAATTACAACAAAATTCAAAGCAACTCACCAGTAGGCACGGCGGCGGGCTGCACGGCTGCCTGCTCCTGCCCCCCACCCCCGGTCACCCCCCCTCCACTCCACACAAACGCTGACGACGCGCCCGCCTTCTGGAACAAGACGAAACATGTTAAAGACCTGTTGATTGCTAACAGATAATCCATATCTAATAATGAAGTGGTAGTGGGCCGGTCATGAATGTCGTGCTACCGATGACCGTTGGAGCAAACAAGTATTCGAGTGGAGGCCGCGTGCTGGTAAGCGTGGTGTTGGTAGTCCCCCGGCTAGATGGACCGATATTCTGAAGAGAGTAGCAGGTGGTGGCAGGATGGGGAAGGCAAACGATACAGCATTTTGGCGCAGCTTGAGAGGGCCCTATATCCAGCAGTGGATAGACACAGGCTGACAAAGAAGGCTGGAGAAGAAAATGAAGAATCCATATCAACCTTAAGGTTGATCTACACGCAGATACGAGTATATACTCCTCTAGTAAGTCTCATCGAACATCACTGTCGGTAGATATTATGCCCGATGTCCCATCCATACGTTGACATGTTTGAACAGCACCTCCATCCTATCATATCCCTCCCCTTTTTCATAAACTTTTCTCCAAATTCATTCCTAAATCAACTTTTATTTATCATTCTGGGATGTATCGATATGTATGTATCGCGGCTGTCTAAGGGCTACAATATCCACGTACCACCAGATAAACTGTCTGTTTGTCTGCCACTTTCTTTCTATAAAAAGATGTTTTTTTTTTATAGACTAGTGGGCGTACGAACAAGCGGCCCCACGTGATGGTAAGTGTCACCGCCGCCCATGGACACCTGCAACACCAGGGAGTATGCGGGCACGCCGCCGACCTTGCAAAATCCTATTCACAGCTCTCTTGAAGAACTCCATATCGTAGTTTAATGGAAAGACCTCTTGAGGCAGTTCGTTCCACAGCCTACGAGTTCGCGGTATAAAATAATTTTTGGACCAAACAGTGCGCGACACTACCAATTAATTTCTCTACCAAAAAGAAATAATGTCATGCTCGTAATACTGGTTCGTCATGAATAGATAAATTTTAAATTGGCTTAATATCTAGTATGGGAATTAAGTGAATAATAAAATTAACGAATCATCCTCGAAGTTTCTAAGTAGTTTCAATGATGCCAACGAGAACTTCTGTGATAATAAACCTAATTTAATAACTCCAACTAAAAATCTTACTAACTTCTTGGTAGAATTTTCTCTGTATCTACTAAATGAGATTCTGAATGGTCATTCACGGATAATTGATTAGACTTTTTCCTATTCATTTCATTTTCTAATAACACAGAATCTAATAGGAACTATTTTTTTCATAAAACGTGTTGTTCATTTCCCATCGGTTGTAGGTCCTGCCACTTCAGCATGCTGATTCTGAGAGCTATGTCGATTGGCGAATCACTTCGTTTCCGACCTTATCCCGTTAGACGAGTTCTCGAGTGGAGGCCACGAACTGGGATGTGTCCCTCCAGCCTAGTGGACCGACGACTTAAAGAGGTTCACCGGTGGTGTCGGATGAGAAGAGGCGAGGATCGTGTGTGGTGGCGAGCCTTGGGAGAGTCCTATATCCAACAGTAGAGAGACATATACTGATGGTATAGTATGATTGTATCTTATATATAAATTTAATGTAAATTTAATTACAGAGATTAATAAACAATTCCTGTACCCACAGAGTTCCTGTATCATGAAATCTAAGAACTTTTGTTGTACGACTTTTTCTGATTTTAATATTTTGTCCAAAACTAAGTTATTTGGTAAATATTTTGTTGTCCCTCTTCTATTTGTTTATTTTTGTCTAATACACAATAATGTCATGTATTTCTCGCTTCAATTACGTTATCAGGTAACACAAATATATTCGTGTGAAAATGTCGAATTCTGAAATTGTGTGATTTTACTGTTAGAAATACAATGTTAAGAACGTGAAAGTATTTTTATTTAACTTATTTGTGTTTTAATTTAAGGTATTTAAGTCCAGAAAAAATTGTAGAACAAAAGTTGATAGTTGTAAGGTTAATTGTTAAGGTAGTGCAGATTTATTAAACGCTGTATATTGGGACAAGTAACCAATAGTCTTCTCATTCCGATCAACAAAGTATTCTAAGCGTCAAAGACCGCAATGCATAGAAGACGATCGTGATCAGGTTATGTCGGTAAAATCATACTGAGGAGCATTGAAGGAACGGCCATAAATTAAAATTCAATTTATTTGTTTAAAACAGGTAATTAACGATCACATTTAAATTACTGTACAGCTGTTTTGCCCTCGCGGGCGTATAATTTGTGAGTAAAGGGAAGCATGTATATCAGTAACTTATATTAATTACATCGCTACCTTAACTTATAAAACTCAATTATTTTTGCTAAGAAAATCCTCATTGGAGTAAAAGCTCTCTCGAATTAGGCATTTACTTTAGAGAGAGAAATATATGTATATCTTAAATCGAGCTTTTCATTACCTCGTCAGGGGAATCCGAAGTTCTTTCCCCATTTTCATCATCTGACGCTTCTGTACCGAAACCGTTGGAAAACAGCATATTCCTTGGATACAGAGAATAACAATCTGCAACATTTCTCCTCCTTTTACCAAGACTTGCCAGAAAATTCTTGTACAACTGTGTCGGTAACAAGAAAGGTGAGCGTGGATTTTGGAACCCATCTTTAAAAACCAAACTTTGGTTCCTAAAAGGATTGCTAAAGTCGAAATCTGGTAGGAACTCCTTCTTAATGAAATTCGCAACTGGATGCAAAGATAGAGCATTTTCGGTATAATCTAAAGCTCTATTATTTGCTTCATAATGAAGACCATTCTCTGAATCACTAACTTCAGAGTTACCATCACTGGAATTATTGCTATCGTTCTGATCCAATTTCTCCGTTTCATCTCCGTTGAATTCCTCAAATTCTCTCTTCATAGGCAAATTCATTTGGTTCTTCAGAAACATCGTGTTTGTTAATGTCACCGACATATTCTTTGCACTATGTGTTGAACACTTATTACAAATATAGTTTTGCACTAATATACTAATGTCTATTATATATCAATTAAAAATAAATATAATCTTCGTGATTAAAGTTATGTAGGTATTTATAGGAACTATCGTTGGGTGAGGAGGTGCTGGACCGAACTATAACATAAGAATTTGTAGTATGTAATTATTATTTGTTTCTATGAATGGCATTTGTTAAAACTACTTGTAGCATTTCTTTAACTTCACCCGTTTCGATATGTTTATAGTTTTTTTTACGAATAAAATGATTTTTATTATTCCTATCCATGTCTCCAATTAGTATGATTAATTTTACAGTCTTTTATTAAGTAAATCATTATCTAATAAGATAATTCATCTTCACGGCTACTTGAAACCACATAATCGTTAACTGTTTCCTATTTCGATATTTTTGTAATAAGTTAACATGTTATAATTATTATTTTAAAAATGATGATTAAGATATGATTATGTAAATGTGTTCTGGATTAAATATATGTGCGTATTTATATGTATATGTTTTTTTTGAAGATTGCCTTGAGCCTTAAAGTTTTAATAGACTAAGCAACTTTTGTTTATAACAATTCTAGATTCAATATTTGAATTTTAAATTCAATAATCAATATGGAAAGTCCATTATCTAATTAGTTATTCTCTTATAAGTATCATGAAATAATCCAGTTTGATAAGAATTAGTATTCCAATAACGTAGTTATAGATAAAAGTAAATGAATCATTTATATTAAAAAGAATGGTCGAATGTGATTTTTGACTAAATTACGTGTTAATTACGTGTTAGTTATACGGTGAAATTAATTAGTTTCTCATAAGGGATCACCAAAAGTTTGTAATAGTATGTAAGATCGGTTGGTGAATACCACAGATATATAGGGATAGATAATGCCAGCTGTCCGTCGCTGCGTGCCAGAAATTGGCGCTACACTCCTACTTCTCGGGCTGCCCGTTCAGTCTCTTCCGACCCATGTTGCCAGCAAATAGTTGTTACAAAACACAAACATACCCGATGGCGCTTTAATCAATTGTAAAAATGCGTTAAAAATTATGAACCGAGTCAAGGGAGATATTTTGTTTCATCGATTAGTGGTTATCCATTACTAAAGTGACACGCTTGGTTTCCATACAATTTTACGAATTTACGTTGTCTATGTCTGTGGCCAATGCTATATGTGTTACTATATTTCAACAACTTAAGATTTATACATATAATAAAATAGTAAAACTGATCGGTCTGTGCATTGACTTAATTTAAAAAAAACTATGTCTCCTTAGAAGCTCCAAAACCCAAGACAGTAGTTTCTAAATTTGTTGTCTGTATATTTGACTGTTTGTTTCAATATCACGTAAAGACTATTGAAAGGATTTTGATCGGGGTTTCACTAATGTATAGCTAAGTATCCAGAAGGAAAATTGGTATATGTGTCATCTTCATATGACACAAGGAAGTTGAGTTATACAGGATAATAAAAGAAAAACTTTACATAAATAGAATCACTTAAAAACTACTGAATGTACTTTCATCAGTGAAATGCATCAAGTTGGTGCTTTTACGGGTGTTAAAAATCTTGTATAGGTGCTTAATATAGGCGAACGAAGCCGCAGGCAGAAGCTAGTGAGCTAAATAAAATTTAAAACTTCATGTTCATGTATCATGTTTCTAAGTTATGTCTTTAAATAGCGAAATAAAATTTAAGATCGATAGATGCACGAGGTATTCGCGGATCTAGGTCGGCGAAGTAGAAATATTTTTATGAACTCTAGCATTTCGTTTCAAAAATAGCTGGAGGTGCCTTGAGGGGTAGGAGCAGATTGCGACAATGTGTCATACTAGTATAGTATGTAGTGTTGTGACCAATGATCGAAATAGCTAGTGCAATTTACCACTTAACCTAAGATATAACTTTTAAGATTGTCGCGTTTTTTCATACATAGGTACCCCGTTTTTTTCTTCATAGATATTTATCTGTAATATGATCTTAAACGTGTACATTTTCTATAAAAATGGTTATCTGAATTTAAGATATCTTAATACACAAGTTATCTTAATATTATCGATTTTATATAGTTATCATCAGTAAAGATATTTCTCTCTATTTTCAGTAAGTGGGTGTCATAAAATACTATTAAGGGGTAACAAAGCCGTTGTCAAAAGCCCTTAGGAACTGCACCACCTCTAAAAGTATAAACTCGGCAACCCGATCGGCCAGCGTGGTTAAGGCCATACATCCTTCATGCACAAGACAATGCGTATGAGAAGGCCTGCTTCCAGCAGTGGTCGATATTAAGACCGGTAACGCTTTAATTATTTAACATAAGTATTTGATATTTAACATATTTGATTAGTAATTTTAATCTTAATTTATAAAATATCAGCAGTCTTGAATGATTTTTTAAATTATCACATCGTGTGTCTATATAAGTATATGAAGTAAGAAGGTGCTCTAAATTTGAAGGACTTTGCCAAAGGAAACGACACTGACTGCTCCGATCATTGCTCGTGACAAATATTTCTTTGTCGTGAGCGTTATGTCGTGATAAAGACGAACTATTAGAATGAAGAAGTTGTATGTTCAACGTGTTAAGGTTAAATAAATGAGACAACTTTAAACAAGATTTAAACGAAGGAAGACTTTAACCTAATGGTGTTGATTTAAATCTAATTTGTATCCGCCTTTTTGAGTTCGTCTTTTTTTTTTAATTTAAAGAGCGTAGTTTTGTATCATTGAGTAGAATCGCAATGGTATGAATCGGGGTTCAAACTCACCACCTCACGAATGTGTGTTGAGAATGGACATTCTAAGTACTGTATAAGGCTGAGGGTTGTTTACATTTCATGAAGAGGCCTAACACATTTATCACTTCGTGTAGAAATTAATTAAGTAAGTTATTATACTATCTGACTGCTACCATAAAATGCCTAAAAGTAAAAAATGCAATAGTTTAGGCTGAAATCAAGATTAAAAAAAAAAAGGTTAATGAAGCATCCAAAAGAAAGAAAGTCTTCAACAATTGCCTAAAATTCTTTGTCACTTTTGAACTAATTTAAAGTTTTCTTTTTCAGTAAAGGACAAGAAATTGAAATAAAATACTGCCTATGAATAATAAATAAGGCGGTAACTGGTCTAATAGGGTTTGATGATACTTTTTCAATTTTTGCTTTATCAATCCAATAGACTCATCGTGAAAAATAGACCAAAGTTATTAAACTTTTTAGACTCTTACTCATAAATTATCAATCGGGTTAGGTATAATTCTGAGTTATTTACGTCTCTTTAACAAATTTAAATTTATAAAATACAAGTAATGTTTACTGACAGTATTAGATTAAATAAATTTGGTTAATTAGATTTTTTTCTTAACTTTTTCTTCGGGTGCTTTGTTTAAATTTAACCTTGTGTTCGTTGTTCAAATAAATTATTCTGTAGCAATCTATTGGTGCCATATAATGCAATTTAATTTTCCAATCTCAAATTTAAATCTTTTGAAACGTAATAGTACAAAATATGACTTCAGTTGGAACGGCACAGTGACATAGTGACACAAGTCTAATTTTAACAAAAGCTAAGTGGGGCTAAGTTGAGACAACACGCAAACTAAGTGCCTCCACAGACTAAGACAAATACACACACAGAGAGACACTCATTAAGCGAACACAATTACATCACTAACGCGAGACACGTGTTTTTAAAACATTTAAAACTTCGCAACGAAACTGTGTTTAATTAATTTGTTGAAGCGTCTTCGTTTTGGCGCCAAAATACACCGATGGTTTTCATTCGCGCGTTTTTGTCACCATTTCTCGATTTTCTAACGCGTTTTTACACGAAACGGGCAAAGAATTTCTTTTGAATTCGAGCGGCGACCGTGGCAGATCGATTACTTAAAAATATTCTAGTACAAAAAGGTTTTCATTTAGCGGTCCGCGTTATTGTTTTGAAATTTTTCAAGTATTTTCTAGAATTTTTTTAGAGAACAACTAGATGTCTTTACCGCGAGGTATTCGCTATGAAACTCTTCCCGAGAGGTTGCAAGGAAAAGCATTTTCACAACACATGGACGGTTTTCTTCAGCGCTGCGGTAGTGTGTGTTGCACTTATAGCGTCACACATGTCGGTGTATCTAGAATGAAGGCTTTGTGCGCATGTGTGGGTTGACCTGTGCATT
This sequence comes from Sesia apiformis, assembly GCA_914767545.1. NCBI lineage: Eukaryota > Metazoa > Arthropoda > Insecta > Lepidoptera > Sesiidae > Sesia > Sesia apiformis. The sequence continues at coordinate 9,131,743 of OU611972.1, read as the reverse complement.
AGTGTGGGTATTTTATGACTCTGAGTGCATCCCTTTCGAACTGCATGCAATTTATATGTGTGCGCCTTATTTTTTTTTCTAAACGGCGCGGTTCTGTGTGTACGAGGGCGAAATTTTCGTGTATGAGTGCTTCGTTTTTTCCAACTTGAATCTTACTTTTATTTTTATAGTAAAGGGAATAGGGTTGGGTTTGGGTTGGCGATGAAAATGTATTTTTCAGTTTTATATCGGCGATATGAGAATCGTGGATAGCAAAGAAAACGTAAGAGGAATAAAAAAATGCATGCATCGTACGTTTTCAGGTAGACACATTTTTCTTTAACCCATTTATAGATATTTTTCACTGTGTGCGTGTGTGCTTGCATCTGGGAGGGATGGGGGTGCTCTTAAAAGGGTGGGAGGGGGGTGGACATATAAAAATGATAACGCATCGCAAGACGGCAGCTTTTATGGTTTTTCTTTATTTTTTAAAGGTTTTTTATTGCAGTGGAGCTGGAGATACTTAGATATAAACTGCAGCGGAATATAAGTTTCACCTCATAAAATGCAATATTAAAATACCTAATTTATTACGTATGCTACCGTATGTTAATTCATCAAAACATTATATATGCACGAAGGTCCAATGCGGTTTTTTTTATTGTTTCTTACTTAGGATATTTCATAACAAGTAGAGTTCGAAATTCGATCACATAACTTATTGTCATTGTCCCCACTCATTTCAGTGGGGACAACAACGCGAACGGTACTAAATCCATGCCAGGAAAGTGGTGACATTTATAAAAAACAAATCCTTACTTAATTCATGTAATTCAGTAATTCATATGTAGTTCAGTATCAACTTATAAAAATAACCTATAAAAATACCTATAATTGCTAGAGTCTGATAGTGTTAATGTTAATAGTGATAGTGTTAATTTTGCGAGTCCTTTAATTCATATATGTTTTGAAATTAGAACATACTTATTACGTAGTAGGTACTTAAGTTTCAAATTTGACTTTTTAATGAACCCGTCCCCATCTGCTTCACCCCTAGAAGCTGCCAATCAGGTTTCTTTGATAAGAACCTCGATATTTGATAAGTGTAAATATATGCTCTGTTTGTGTATGTGCTATGTCTCATTGTTTTAAAAAAAAATATCATCTTCAGTATTTACTTATAACATCTCACGTCTCACTTCACCTACAAACTCTCTCGCTTGGTACTGACCTTTTGCTATCACTAGAGAGGTTTGAGCTTGAGGTTTATTGGTAGATTACAACTCCAATTCTCCAATTGTCTCCAAAGATTATAGCAATTTTATATCTTGCCAAAATGTTGAAAGGTGCCTGCATTGAGACGAAAAGGTCAGGGGTTTGAGGTTTCAGGCGATTGAAAACTGAACGAAGCGTCTTTCAAGATTTATATTGAAGAGAAATACTCACTGGAAATACTATACCTACTGGAGGTCAAGCAAAGTTGTGAGAAATGAGAACAAAACAGGACGTGGTAATTGTCGAAGGAATACTGTTAGCAAGGCTTGAAAATATGTTATTTGCAAACCGGTTTCGATCTAAATACATAAGAACGTTTTGTTTCGGTTTCACTGCTTTCTTACAGACTGTGACGGAACTCTGGGACACTGTATATAACATAGAAAGGTTACAACGTAACGTAATTGTAGATGTCTTTTTTCTCAATCATGCTGACATTATTGCTGAATACAAAGATGGCTGACCGTTATTATATTTACCTAATTAATACACTTTAAATTGCGAAAAAGACTTGTTGTTCTAAATAACCTTTTTCCAATGGAGAAAATTGGTGATTTGACTCAAAGGATAAATGTCCCATATGTAAAGTATATTTGCCCCTAAAGTGTTTATTCCTCTGAGTGTTTCATGTTAATGTCATGCTAAGGGTCTTGTTACTCAAAAAAAAGCAAATTCAGTTCAAAAAGTGTAATGTACACGTAACACGAAGCAGTAATAATCTTATGTTAAATCAACCCTTTATGAATAAAACTATAAAAACTTAAGAGTTTAAACGACTTTTTTAACCTTGATAATTCTTGTGATGAATCTGTCGATAACGTTCCGCTGTAACGTCCCACTGCTGGACACTGTGGATGGGTGGATAAAGATGCCGATACAAAACACTGACATGGACATGTTCGGTGAGGCTAGAAAGGCCATTTGGGCCACAAGAATTTAGCCATTCCGAAAAAAAATCCTGCGGCCATACCACTAGGAACTCTCGCGTACGTCATAGTAATAGACATAAGAAGCATAGTAATTGAAATGTAAAAAAAGTGATGAATTATAATAATCTTATTATAAGTATGGAATTATTATATCTAAGTGTTCTTTAATTTTTTACAGTTCAGGGCGAGCGCAGAAGGCGCTCAGCCAGGAGCAAAAAGTGTGTGTAGCAACGAGCCTAAGGGCTCCAGCACCGGTAAACCGGCAGATGAAACGGACCTCGACTTAGGGCGTTGCTTCTACGTATTTGCAGTGGCCACGTACAACAGTTAGCGTTTAATTTACCTTGCACAGCATGCTAGGAACGTATTTATTGTATTATTTTATCGTAGTGGTAGCAGTAATATAAGTGGTAGATACCATTTTTATTCTATTATTTAGATTTCCAAGAGTATGCCTCAAGGTGGTACAATGCTACATCATCTGAAACATAACAACATTGTAATCTACGTTCCACTGTTTATTTTATTTTATGATCCGTTATTAGAAAACCTTAACCAAAGTAACCAAGTTCACATCACTAATATCCCTTTGCTCGAATGACGTCACACTGTCATGCTAACCTAGTGAGGGCCAGTCTAGGCCATTTCAAAACCTTTGTCAAGTAGGTCGCGGTTTCAATTCCATATTTAGTCTGTGAGATATTTTAGGCAAATTTTATTAACCTAGATCATGAGTGAGCGGTGATGATAGTCCAGATAGATAGATAAAATACTTAATTGCACACTAAAACAAAACAAGACAGTGTAACACATGAAATATACCTACTTACCAAAGGCGGTCTTAACGCTAATAGCGATATTGGCCAGACAACCTTTGGGTAGAGAGGAAATACATAATTACATAATGTAATACATACTGCATATATATATGTGTGTGTGTGTATCTATATTCGACTCTCATTCGTGAGGTTGTAAATACAAATGTTCTTGCAAGTAACTAACATTTATACGATGTACTACTTATGCTATATTGATGAACAGTACCTAATAAATAGATAATTCCTTTGCTCGTTTTAGTAGGAATGGCTTTTTAATAATTATCATTAGTTCGCATATTTCAGAATTAACGAAAAAACTGCATTTGTATACACAGCAATCCGCACTGGGCCCAAGTTGTGGATTTTGAATCGTAACCCCTTAGTAATTTATTAGGGGAAATCGGATTATTATCAAAAAAAAGTATTAATATACGGTTATTGGCCTAGCGGCAGGTCATATTTACCGCAGGACTGATAACCAATGTGGTATGCGAGTCCATTAATGAAGGTCACGTACCGGGAAGCGCAGTGTGGGACGCCATTCGGCCAGGTGGATGGACGACTTGAAGAACTTCGTCGGTGGTGGCTGAATAAGAATAGCTGAAAATCGTGTGTAGTGACGAGCTTTGGGAGAGGAATGTGTCCAGCATTAGAGAGATATAGTATGATTATATGGTATAGTACATATAAATCCACCAAAAATAATAATAGGGCTCTTCTCATCTATTAACTGCCTTACTACTACAGTACCTTGAAAATACTTACTACTTGAAAATACTTACTACTTGAAAATACTTACTACTTGAAAATACTTACTACTTGAAAATACTTACTACTTGAAAATACTTACTACTTGAAAATACTTACTACTTGAAAATACTTACTACTTGAAAATACTTACTACTTGAAAATACTACTGCTTGAAAATTTTTACTTAACAGCTAAGTTCGTTAAAATCTGTTTCGCGGTTTTTATCCCATAATTAATTTTCCGTGAACGGATAGATAAAAAGTTGTTATGCTTAGGTAATTCTATCAAAAAAGCAAGAATATAACCTACTTTTATCAAAAATAGGTGAAACTAGTTTTTTTTACTGACTACTTTTCACCATCATATTGTTATTGAACTGTGAAATATGTTTATAAGAGGTACATTTTTATGCCTGACTTGTTGGCTACAGTTTCCTGGCTAATGGAAATTTAGTGAAATCTTTAAAAAAAAATAACACAACTTTTTTAATACATCTTAAAAATTAGATGTTAAAACATGCTTATATTTAGATAAAGTCATGAAACAACAAAAATTTTAAGTCAGAAAAACATAACCAAAATCAATAAATCCATACGACAATAAGGTCCCTTAGCTGAGTAGCCGTAACCAGTGCTTCTATCACTTTTTAAACTTTCGCATTTTGTACGCATTTGGTCCCGATTTACATTATAAAATCAGCCCTTTTATCATCAACCTACATGGTCCATCTCTCTTAGTCTTGTGCATGAGGGATGACGCTAGCCAAGGGGGTTGTTAAGGCCATTATTCTAGAAGCAACGTACTTCCTCACGGCTTGTGGTAGCTGCTTTAGCCGCCTTTTGTGACGGGAAGAGATAGGGTGATCCTATTCTAAATCCGGCCTACCCACACGTCATTTATTTCTAATATGTGACATATTTTAGAAAAAACTAAATTAATAGCGACTCAATCGTCACCAATATTTTCCGCTTTGTCTCAATTCTGGTGCTCAATAACACAAGTTTTACAACACCATTCGATTCTGTGCACTAAATTTTCTACAACACAAATAGTTATGAAAAACTGCAGCGAACGAGAAACTAAAAATACTCATATAACTTTGTATATATATATATATATAACGGAAAAATATAAAATAGTACGTATAAGAGTAAAAAATATATGAAAGCAACAAAAATATGTAATTCTCAAGACGAGTTGGCACACAGGTAAGTTTGTATGTGTGAGAGTAGTGCCTGTGTGCATACGTTCGCGAATGAATTGGAATAGCATTAGATAAAGAAACCTATTTTGCTATCCTATTAAATTTTAGGAATACGATATGTACTCGTATATGCTACGGTTAATGTTAGAACGGTGACTAACGTAGGTTTTTTTCTTTTTTTTTTGTTAGAGAAAGATCAGAATGAAGGTAAAATCTTTAATACATAAATTACAGATTACATATAATATTAAATATTAACCAAGCTTTCTGGGTACGGTACCTATATGTAGAACTTTTTGTTAATCACAAAAGGCATTCATATCATATAGACCAAGCGATAAAGACTCAGAATCAACACGTCGAGCACATTTATCATATGGAAACACATTTTATAATAATAAATTTAAAACTTAAGCGACTCTATGGTTTGCGCTAGGATGCTATTGCTAGACCAAATACACGATGTTTTATGTGTGAGTGTGTTGCACCTTCACGTATGAACTAACCCGGATCACAGAAATGAAACCTGGACTGGAAGAGGTCAAGTGGCAATAAAATCACGTGACAATGTGAAATCGATTCGCTGATCACATTCAATCGATTGATCGATTGAATGCGAATAGCTAGACTTGGAAATCGATTAAAGGACATCGTTCAGTTTGAACTAAATACTGAAAGTGCAGGTCAAACAAAAGTAATGTTGTATTCTGTTAATCTAGGCATTTATTACTATGTCACCAAGTTAGGGTAACTCAGGGTCGCTGGGGGCACTCGACTGACCACGCTACTCCTCTCTCACCTTGAAAAGTACTGCATTTCCTACTTTATCATATTTCCCCAATGTACATACATGTTTCGGTAGTGAGTGAGATATGCCAGAACCCATTCACATCCCATTCTATCCCTGACCATTTCCCTAACTCTTTCACCAAAACCACTCCTATATCTTCAAAGGTAGGTAAAGTTTGTGGTTAAAGTTGTTTGTAGTTTGTTGTTGGTAAAGTAAAAATGTATCGCGGATATCTATGGACTACAGTATCCACTTACCATTAGATGGACTGTATGTTCGCCTGCCGCCTTCGACCATAAAAAAACTCTTTGTGTTGTTATTTGAGTCGTAAAAATCTGCGTTTTCATACATTTTTGATGAAAGTCGAAATGTGGACTAACAAAAACTAATGTTGTGAAAAGTGTGTTGGTAACATTTGTACGAATTATTAATAATACATTAATAAGTGAATAAAAAATGTCTTAATGCAATAACTATTGTTTGTATAAATATGTTTGCATACTTACAATTCGTTTACAGTGAAAATTCTTCCGGTACCGTAAACGTAGCTAACCCTTATTATCGTACACTGCTGGAGATGGGTTCTCACATTGTTTTGTGCATATCAAAACAATTGCATTGCAATGTGCATTGTTTTGTGTTTTAGGGATATCAAGGCCTTATAACGACACGATGGCCGAGCGTGTTGACAAGTTTAGAACTTAGAACGTTCCATGGGGCTTGTGGTAGCGGCCTTTTCATTCCTTAATCGCGTTTTACGACACCCAAGGAAGGAGATGGGTATGGTAAGTACATTGTAAAGCCGATTGACACCACACGGCTCAGTACTACACATTCGTTGTTATACAGTATTGTTACATAGCAATAAATAGTTAATAATGTTTGAAAACTATTCTTTGATAAACTCCGTTAAATTTCATTTTTATTCATAGATGAAGGCGTCAGACGAGCATACAGTCCACCAATGGTAAGTGGATACTGTCGCCCATAGACACTCGTGATACATGCCAACATCAGTCCAAAATGACAAACGTTGGCACGTGCGATGCGCTGCCTACCTTTGGATTTGGAGAAAGGGTTGGGAAAATGGGGAGGGATAGAATAGGATGGGATAGGAATGGGCTCTGGCACATCTCACTCACTACCGAAACACGTACGCACATTAGGGAAATAAGATAAAGTGGGAAATGCAGTACCTGCATTTCGAGGTAGTCTTCTGTGAGAGAGGGATAACGTGACCAGTCGAGCGCGCCCAGCGGCTGTTGGATTGCAGCGTGCACTCTGCCCCTCAAAGGTATGGTATTTTATGTATACCTGTCGGTATAATTATAAATTTAATACCAAAAGAAAATCTCAATTTCAAGTTCAATTAGGTACATAAGTTTAACATTGAACTATTCTAAGGTAAATAAATTTACTAATGATTCGAGTATTCGAGGCTAAGTAAAAAGTTGTAAATAGTGTGTATAAAATAAACATATAATTTGTTACTGATATAGGTACAATCTTTGACAATTTGAATATAGGTACAATTCAAAGTACTACAATCTTTGACATCGATAGGTAATTTTTTAAACAATTCGTGCATAATATTTCTCTTACCGTAATTAGTTCTAGATGACTGTAATGAAAGCAGATTTTTGTTTCGCTGGTTGTGTTTTAAATCTCAGTGGAGGTTTTCCTTATTCAAAACATAACGTTATAAGTACTTAGATCGAAACTGATTTGTAAACATAATCGTTTATACCTTCATTTATACCATGCCTTTTCTAGTGGACATATTAAAACGTCTCCAAGGTCTTTGTCAACCCCCACACGTAAGGGTTGCATATACGTAGTACTACAAACCGAACCCATATCGTACATACGTCCTTATACTGCGGTGCCTTGAGAATACACTGAATGGTAAATTAAATTATACACATATTATTTTTATTCACTGGTCAAGCAATGACCTTGGACCTTTTTATTTCTCTAGGTAAGAATCCTACTGCCACCTTTTCTTTTTTGGAATAATGTAATTGTAAATCATCGTACGGTAATACGTACGATGATTTGTTTTTTCAACACACATGCGTAAGGTTGAACCCAAATAAGTAACAAAACTTAGCAAAAGTTCATATAAAATAACGGTCAATCGAGCGCCCGTACAAATTCAAACTCCGTTGCAATTCACTGTCAACTTAATCGATAAGCGATAATCGTGTGAACTCTCGTTTGGCTAATGTTTTATATACGTTTATACAGAGAGTAAAAAATACTTAATGTAATACTTAAAAAACAATAATAATGTACTAATTTGGCCGACAGTGTATATGGAAAGCTGCGTACGGTCCGAAAATAAATATTTAAAAAATTCCATGAATTTATTTTACTGGTGCAAGCGATGTGCAACTCTATATGACTTTACCGACGACTTTTGTATTTTATTAATAAATAAACGAAACCAATAAATGAATAATATATGTAATAAATGCACCAAATTATGAAACCGAAACCACAAGAATCACAGAATAAGTGATAAGGAAGTCGCACTTTTGTGATATCAATATTATTCATTCATGTATTCTCAGAATTTTTTTTCATAACTAGCGGTGCCTGTGATTCATTGAACCTGCGCTGGTTTCATAACTAGCGGTACCTGTGATTCATTGAACCTGCGCTGGTTTCATAACTAGCGGTGCCTGTGATTCATTGAACCTGCGCTGGTTTCATTACTAGCGGTGCCTGTGATTCATTGAACCTGCGCTGGTTTCATAACTAGCGGTGCCTGTGATTCATTGAACTTGCGCTGGTTTCATAACTAGCGGTGGTTTCATAACTTGTGATTCCCGTAGGATCTCTATCTGGATAAAAAATACCCTGAATATTAACCCGGTACATAAGCTATAATTGCGCTAAGTTTTAATCCGTTCAATTCAGACATACAGACAAACAAAAATTCCAAAAAATGATTTTTTTTGTTTTGTAGAAAAAGGCGGCAGTCGAGCGTACAGTCCACCTTATAGTAAGTGGATACTGTCGTCCATAGACATCCGCGATACATGCCAAACATCAGTCCAGAATGACATACGTTGCTACACCCACCTTTGCAGATTAAGGACTGGATTGGGAAAATGGGGAGGGATAGGATGGGATGGGATTCCCATCTGGGCTCTGGGATATCTAATTCACTACTGAAACATGAACGTACATCGGGGAAATACGATAACGTAGAAAATGCAGTACATTTCAAACTAGTCTTCTGTGAGAGAGGGTAAGGTAGTATTATGGGCTCTATATCATTCGCAATTTATATAGCAATCAATTTTTTCAAGAAATATTAAATGTACAGACATGGCTTTGTTACAGTTTTATTATATGTATAGATATTGTAGAATAGTTTAATTATATTGTAGGTAGAATAGGATACGTTTCGTCCCTTCAGGAGGTGATTTTCAAGAAATCACTTCTTGGTGAAGCTTTACACCATAAAAGGAAGGTATTATCCAAATTTCATATTTTTAGCTTCAGTTGCGTTGATCAATCAGCCAGTCAGTCAGGATATTTCTAGTTACATTATATAGATTACACATTTCATAACAGAAACATGAAAAAAAAAAACGGAACTTTCTTTTGCTATCGCTACTCACTATCTTCCCCGCTATAAGTTATAGTTTCGGATAATGCATTAGAGAAGTTCTTTATGGGATGGAATATTCTCATATCTAAAACATTTTTATATTTATGAAATTTTATATACCTACTCGTATGTACGTTAGCGGCGTTAAAATTGTGGGGGTGAAGTCAATAATAACGCTACCTACGGTAGAAAACATCTCATCATAGCCAGAAATGTAATAATATGTAGACTTGTGTTTTTTTATGTTAGATGTATATAGTTCTGATAGTGTATTTATTATTATTCCATTATAGGTATCCAAAAATAATAATATCTAATAATAAATACTCATTATTGGACACAAACAGTTATTAGATGTGCTTTCCGCTAAAGCGATCTCTTCCAGGCAACGTTGAGATATAGAAACATAAAAGAGATATAAGTAGTTACAGATATAAGTATAGTAGATATAAGAGTTATAAAACGATTGAAATGTACAGAATTAATTATGTTCAATATATTCCTACCTACCAATTATATCGATAATAAATATAATATAATACATACTTAATAATAAATAAATACATACATACATATCTATATCTGCATTCCATATTAAGTTATAAATAAGAATCAAAGTTGACAAGGGTAGCAAAATAAGAGTGAATTGTAGTCTCCAAGGGATGAAATAGGACAGGTTAGAAACAAAATGCTAATGAGAGGAAATTATTTGGTGAGGAAAGAAAATAGAAAACTGAAGACACTAACTAATAGAATAATGATTTCTAACTTGCCTTTTAAAACTAGACAGCGACTAAGCACGTCTAATGACAACTGGTAAGGAATTACAAAGCCTAACAACCTGCACAATGAAAGAGTTAGTAAAGTAATTTGAAGAATGAGTAGTAGTAGTAGTAGCAGTAGTAGTGGTAGTAGTAGTAGTAGTAGCAGAGTAGTAGTAGTAGTAAAAGTAGTAGTAGCAGTATTAGTAGTAGTAGTAGTAGTAGTAGTAAAAGTAGTAGTAGCAGTATTAGTAGTAGTAGTAGTAGTAGTAGTAGTAGTAGTAGTAGTAGTAGTGAACTTAAGTAGTAAATTGTCAGAAGAACATAAGTACTTGGACATCTCTCATGCACAAGACAATGTCCAAGAGAAGGCCCGCGTCGAACAGTTGAACCCAAAAGGGCTGGTTGCAGTTGCAGCTGCAGTTATATCAGAATTATTGGAAAGATTTTTCGTTTATCTTGATGCTAAAATGGAAATAAATTAATAGAACAGTTTGTATTTCACTGATGAATATAGTTTCCATCATGATCTATGACAATATACTCTGCTACTTCGGCTGCGCAAATTAAAAACCTAGTAAGGGACACTTGTTTTTTTTTTACATTTTTGGCCCCATACCATATAAATTGTAAGATATCCATATCATCGAATACGGGTACCTAAGGTTAGAATACTATATAATGGTCTTGTAGTCACATGGGTTAAATTTGATTAACCTTAAAAGGGCAACGTTTCTCGGTCCTCGTATAAAATTTAATTAGTTTTTACGACATTTCTCAAATCCGATAGGTATTTGCTAAATCGGTAATTCCTCAAATCTTCATTTCGTCAAATTATAGAATTAATCAAATATGCAATTGCTCATGTCCATAAAGTAGAGTAAAGGAGCCTAATATGAGACCCATTTTGAAAAAACATTATAAAAACGTGAAAAATAGAATAAAAATAAAAACGGTATGGCTGATGTACGTGTTATTCATTTATTTAAGATTACCTTTCTAAATAATACAAATGTTTAAGTAATATTTTGTGTTATAAAAAAAAAAATAATTCCCAATAGATTATTATTAATTTTTAGAAGGTTGCCTAATATGAGACCCATAAAAAAATATATATTTTCAGCGCTTTTTGCACGATGGACAGGTAAAATGCGCGTCATCTGCTCCGCAATCTTCATGAGCCCAGCGATAACATTTTATGCACTGGATCCATTGTTCGCCAAGCTTGTCTGTTGAATAATTGCACCCACAAAAGAGACATTCAGCATCAATATCACTGTCGTCATCGACGCTGTCATCCAAGAATTCTATTACTTCATCAGAAGCGTCGGAAGAAGATGATGTGTGAGCTTTAGGAGTATTTTTGCGATAAGCAGTGGTCTTTCGTTTTATTGTTTTCTTTTTTTCTAGAGATCTTAACACAGATTTTTTTTTAGTTTCGTTAATTTTTGAGAGGCTTGCTTCTAAATTGGCTTTATAAGGTGACGATGTGATAATATTTGCGGTACCTGGTTTTCGACCCCTGTTTCCTGTCTTGTTTTTCGTTGTATTTGGCAGTGGACTTATATCAACTGGTGAAACTAACTGTCTAGATGGCCCAGCTACATCATGTTCAAACAGTCTAGATGACCTTGCTGCATCATGTACGGAAGCATCTTTTTGTGGATCTGAGATCAGTGCATTATCCGACACAGAAGGTTCTTCGCTTTCTGGCAACACAACGTCTTCTTCTGATGTATGTGTGTTGTGTATGGCGAAATCATAGTCTCTGAAAATATTTTTATTACAAGGACATAACCCTGTTTTTCGAAAAGAATTAACTGACGCTTCCATTGTAGCAGCTCTATTATATGCACTACAAAAAAGACTTGCAATGTTAAGAGACGTAACAGATCGATTGGGATGGTTTCGTAGCCAATTCTCAATCTCTTGTGCATAATAAGTCTTTAGAGGTCCCATAAATCCTACATCTAAAGGCTGCATCTTGTGAGTCGAATGTGGTGGCAAACACACAATTATAATGTTGCTATCTCGAGCCTTGTTTATAACTTCTAAATTTCGCGTATGACTATAGTGGCCATCTAAAACCAATAGTACAGGATCATCACTTGTAGGTTTGGTGTATGCGATAAAATGGTCAAACCACTTGGTAAAAATGTCTGTTTGCACCCATCCAGAAGTATGACATGCGTAGATTGAACCTGACGGGGCACCATCCATTAATTCTTGCTTCATGTTTTTACGGGGCCAAATAATCAGAGGTGGTACATAGTTACCAGCAGCATTCATACAAGTTATTACAGTAATTAAAGCACCCCTTTCTGCTGATTGTATTGCTGCCACTTGTTTTTTACCTTTAGAAGAGATTACCTTACTATGTTTATGTTGAACAATGGTTAAGCCGGTTTCATCTACATTATATAATCGATGTGGACGTCGTTGAATTCTATCAAAACTTGGTTCATACATTTCAAAAAATTTAGTTATATTTTCTGGATTAAACCCTTTAACCCTGGCAGATGATACGCCCTGTGGAGTTCGTATTGATAAATTTGGATGCCTTTGTAAGAACCCACGCAGCCATTTCTTTCCTGCGATACCTTTGTCTAACGCAAAGTTGCCACATCTACCATTCCGTATGGCTAATTGGAAGGCCATTCGTCGAATATCGCCTCTCTTTAATCCATAATATCTTTGGTCCATGTCGATGGAGTAGGAAACCAATTGGTTTTCTAGCTCTTCACCAAGCACGGGTTTACGTCCAAGACTAACAGATACGAGTTCTTCAACAGATTGAGTCGCATTCTTTACGTAACGTTCTAAAGTACCCTTCGGAACATTAAACAATTTTGCTGCACGTTTATACCCCATTTCTTTGTTTCTGACAGCCTTTACTGCTAACACCATGGCATTTTTATCCCATTTTTTTCGTTTTGTTGACGGTGTCATCTGAAAAAAATGACAAAAATAAAGTTGAAAGGTGTTCAAAGTATGTGCCTTTGAGTACCGTAATATGAGACCCTATCTCATATTAGGCACTCGAAGGGTCTCATATTAAGGCCTTTCTAAAATTTTATGAATTTATTTAAATTAGGGTGTCAACAAATAATTACAAACATAAACGCCTTAAAATATTAAAATTAGTAATATTACTTTAAAATATCAATTACTACAATTTACAATAAAGCTTACCTTCTCGCGTAATATTCCAATCAACACACTTAGGTTAAAAGTTTCAAGGTCGAACAAACATAAAAACACGTGTAACACAATTAGACGCTGAGCGACAACTGTCGAATCAGTTGTCCATTGTTTTTAATATGGCTGCTCTACATTCCGATCCATGCTTTTACAATATCGTTCGTAGTTTGTCTATATTACGAGGGTCTCATATTAGGGTAGGGTCTCATATTAGGCTCCTTTACTCTACTATTAATTACAAAATTGAAATAAAAAAGATTAAAATAAATAGCTTGTAAAAACAAAATTTATTGCTAATTAAAACTAATTAAAGTTTCATTGCAATACTTAAAAAAATTAAGCCAAGCTTAACTTATTTAAGTATTGCAATGGATTTACTTTTTCCTTCAATAGTTGTCCTATGACTCTCACAATTTTAAAATCTTTCAGTATAATATATTATTTGTTCCATTTGTGAGTATGTTTTTTTATTATTAATTTTATACAAGTGGCTTCTTTTCTAGCATACTTGTGTATGTACATATATATAAAAAGGTGTTATTCTTCATGTGTTTTGGTTCCACTTTTGTGCCACTCCTCGAGCGCGTTGGTGCTACAATGACGTTCATTTGTACAACGCCATATGTCCTGCGAAATTCTTGTTTACCACTATGTACTCGACAAAATATTCTTTTTATATCAACTGTAAGTAAACTTGACCAATTGCAAATTTGACTAATTCTACAGTTTGACAAAATGAGGATTTGACTAATTACCGCTTTGGGAAATATCGGATTTGACGAATGTTATAAAAAAACATTTAATTTAGTGCGCTTACTGCATTTTTAATGTGGACAGCGGGTCTATCGGAAAGAGTAAATATTTCCATTTTTATGGAATTCCTGGCCTTTTTAAGAAAAAAAGGTTCTTTCTTCCATGTTCCAGTAAGTTGTAAGCTACTGTTATTATTTATTATTATCTGTTGATATTGTTTATTAACTTATTTCAATTACATTTATTAAATTACCTATCTATAGTCTCGGAACGACTTGAATGCGCGCGGAAGGAATGTGACCGTTTTATGTCACTTGTTTTTAGTGTTGTACTACAATGATCTTAGTGAAAGATAGGTATATCGATATTGGTTAAAAGTCGATATTTTTAATTTAAATATCGCGGTCAAAAATAAAACACAAGACTATGTAATTATAAAAAACGTCACTTATTTTTTACTATTTTTATTTACTTTCATTATTTATTTATTTATTATTTATCACACATTAGATAATATAGTAAGTAGGTATACATAATTTTTAGTTTTAAATAGGTATTTAATATTTAGTTTTGAAAAATAAAGTTACTAAAAATCAAAAAGAAAAAAATACAAAAATTACTAATTGAGAGAAATATACAAAAAAAACAGTATTATAACAACAAAAATCTACTACGCATTACATTATTAATAATAATAAAAAATTACTTAAAAGTACTAAAAGACACAAAAGACTATCATATTGTTTTGAATGAATATTACTCACTACAATCATCACTTGTAACACCTGATGCAGACAAGTCAGAATCAGGTTTGGTCGCTCATTTTAACAAGTAAGTATAGTAAATACTACCCGACACGTGTTATATCGATGACGTAAGAGAAACAATAGAAAGAGAGTAAGCGCATCACTTAACTAGACAAGTGCGGCGAGACGACTGCGAGGGGGGTGTGCTCGTGTCCCCACACCTCTCACCGCGCGCGCATTTAGCTCATTCCGGTACAGTATTTACTTTGACATCATAAAATGCTATTTACATATGCATACAAGGAAAATTTATTAGAAATACTTCACTACGTAATCTTCTCAGTAACTAACTTCATGGTACTTATAGTTTAATTATGCTTTAATTATATATAATATGCTTTAATTTTTTAGGCGAAGAGTGCACGCTGCAATCCAACAGCCGCTGGGCGCGCTCGACTGGCCACGTTACCCCTCTCTCAGAGAAGACTACCTTGAAATGTGCTGCATGTCCCACTTTATCTTATTTCCCCAATGTACGTACGTGTTTCGGTAGTGAGTGAGATGTGCCAGTGGCCCATTCCCATCCTATCCCTCCCCATTTTCCCAACCCTTTCCCAAATCCATTCCTATATCTCCAAAGGTAGGCAGCGTACCCGTAGACGTGTCAACGTTTGTCATTTCGGACTAATGTTGGCATGTATCTATGTATGATGTCTATGGGCGACAGTATCCACTTACCATCAGGCGGACTGTATGCTCGTCTGCCACCTTCCTCCATAAAAAAAAATTAGTAGCCTTAATTTATGTACTCTAAATGTATTGTCAATGTGGCAATATAAGCCATTACTATTCCAATGTTTGTATGTAATTTGGTAAACCATACAGAACTGACTGCATGTACGAGTATGTGTATATCATCATTGTACATATATTTACAAATAAATAAATCTAATCACTTTTTTACTAAAATACACTTTTACTGTAATTTTTCAAACGAATTAAGTCAACTCTTTAAATCAACTTCCGCTTATACTAAACGTTAACCGCTAAAATAATTCGGAAGCTATCATCTTTCAACACGTCCAAGGTAATTGCGGTCATTTAACTTCCAATAGCCGACAGTATTAAAACCGATTATTTTCCTTATTTACCGGTTACAAGAGAGGAGACAGGATATTGCCGTTTTGTTGTTTTTTTATGTATATACCACACCAGTTGTTTTGGAAGGGGGAGGGTGCAGGCTGCAATCCCCTGGGCGCACTCGACTGACCAAGTTACCCCTTTCTCATAGAATACTACCTTAAAGTGTACTGTATATCCTACAGTTTTTTCCCATGACTACAAATTCCTAATTCTACAGATTGTTAGTTTTACAGATTCGAAATTCTTGGATGAATTTACCCTATTCATTCAATGTACGTGACGGTACGTATTTCGGTAGTGGGTGAGATATGCCAAAGTATATTCGCCTCTCATTCTATCCACCTCGTCATTTTCCTAGCCCTTTCTCCAAATCCATTGCCAAATCTTCAAAGGTAATCGCATTCGCCACCACACACGATCTTATGCTCTTCTTATGCAGATACTGCTGGCAATTTTCACCTATAACGTCCTACTGCAGAGCAAAGGCCTCCCCTAGTAAATCATTAGGAAGTTTTGGCCCATAATCCATCACGAGTGCGTATTTTGGCTCGAGCTTGTGGGTCGATGTTTTCGTTCACCACCGAGCTAGTGATAATTCGCATTAATTATGTGGAATGAGCCGAGGATTTAAACTCACTATCTCACGAATGCGAATCGAGGTTTAAACTTAGGTTTTAAATTGAAGGTTCAATACTAAAGTAGGGGTAAACAGAGCTAGCGGGTAATGGGAGCTACTACAATTTACACACACAGGAACGTACAAGTCGCGCCGAAATGACACGAACGGCTTCGGGAACCTTCGATTATGCAACGTGATCGCCGCTGGCCAGCTCAGTAGCACGCGTATAGCGGTGACGAGAAGAAGTTAGTTTTGTGAGTCATCCTTGTAAAAAAATATCAAATCTCGTAACCAAAGTAAGTACCTGAACTTTTATCATTCTGTTGTGTTTAGTGTTTATTAAATGCCTTATTTCATAAATTTTACGATATAAGTGGAAGATAGATGATTTAGCAAAGTTTGTTTATGTTACTTTTATTAATTCGAGATGTTTAACATTCGGGTAATGGGAGCTAGAAGCGCTCCCATTACCCCGCCATGGCTACTATTACCCCTTTCGAAAAACGTAATTCTAATCTAATGAAACATGCTTTATTTTATTTTTTAGATGCCAAGAACTAGACAGCGAATGACATCAAAGGCCAGTTGGACCTCGGCTTCGTTAGAGAGTGCAATAGAAACTATTACGAAAGGAAGGAATAATCAGTTAATAAAGCGGCACAGCAATTTAAAATACCCTATAGCACGCTCAAGAAACGGTTCAGGTTAGCAAATAGTGATGTTATTACTTACAGTCGTTCTCCGCTGCTTGGGAGAAAACCTGTGATCACTAGTGAACGGGAACATACCATTGTTAACCATATCATTGATATGTCTAATATGTTTTATGGTTTAACCGGCAGTCAACTGCGTAAAATATGCTATAATATGGCTGTGAATATTGGTGTTGAAAAAATATTTAACACTGAAAAAAAAATTGCTGGAAAAGATTGGTTGTTTGGGTTCATGAGCCGACACCCTGAGCTCAGTATTAGAAAGCCAGAAGCGACTAGCATTAATAGATCGTAACTCTGTTCTACCTTCAGAAACAATAGCTACAGTTACTTCACAATCATTGACATCCTCTCAAAAGCCCCTGCAAATGCCTACTACCACGTCACAAAATACCAGCAACCAACCATCACAATATTCTCCACAGCCATCTACAAGCTTTGCTGATATCTTAAATGTTGTAAGTCCTCGTCCACAAATATTAAAAAACTCTGCAAAGACTAATAGAAACAAGCAGCATTCAGAAGTTTTGACTGGTACCCCCATGAAGAAAATTTTCGAGGAGAAGAGAGAAATAAAGAACAAAAAGGAAAATAGACCGAAGAAAATCCAAAAAAAGAAATCTAAGAATATTACATTAAAGACTAAGAATAAATCATTTAAAAAAAAACATAAAGAAGGCAACCAGAAATTTGTTCCAAGACAACACAACTGAGGAATCATCTGTTGATGAAAATAATATGTGTGATGATGATTCTGAATACTCAGAGGAGGAAAATGAATGCATCATATGTAACGATGTTGGTAAAAATAAAGAGCTATGGTACCGCTGCAGAGCCTGTGGAAAATGGGCCCATTCCGAGTGTTCGGGTTGCGATGACCCCATAGATTATATTTGCAATTTTTGTTTAGATCCCTAGAATACCCTATGTTGTATATTTAACTTTTAGAAAAGCTTTATTTTTGTTGATTATTATGTTCTGTTGATTACTTTATACCTGTGATTTGTTTAAGTTCCTATTACGTGAACCAAAGTAAGTTTCATTTTGTTTAGTATTAAGTGATGGCTCTCATTACACACATGGAGGTTTTTTGGCTCTCGTTACCCGATGTGTGGGGTAATGCGAGCGAAACTAATATTTATAAAAAAAGTCATTTTCACTAACTAAGAGTTAGTTTTTAATTTTTTTTTTAGCAATTACTGAAAGACAGATAAATAAAAGACTAATTAGTGTCTAAAAAAATGAATGATTACAACATAAACTCGTATTTTTTTTAACTTTTCCTTACATGGCTCCAATTCCCCCACTCTCCCCTACATATTACCGGTTTTTGTAATTATCGTAAACTATAACCAACATTTTTTGTATCTACTGCATAACACGGGCCTACTAAAAGCTAATTAAAAACGCCACGTTGACCAAACGGGTTGGCGAGTCCACTATTCTAGAGGTGGTGTAGTTCCTCAGGGCTGGTGGTAAACGCTATGTTATGTCTAGTCGCCTTTCACGACACCCATGTGAAGAGATGACGTTATTCTATAGCCGGTCATCACCACACGCCAATAAATTATTTTAAACGATCACCAACAACTGTTTTTCATAACAACTGATTCAAGGGTAATATCAAAGTAGTTTGATACAGTTTTCCTGTATATTTTGTAACAATAAAAATCCAAAAATAGACACTACCTACATACTAAACAAAAAGAAATTTTACAGTTACGTAGCTTTTAGTATAATGTTAATCGCTTACCGAATTGAGCAAATGCTCATTCAGGCATAACAACTTGTCATTTGAGTGTCAAAACTCAACAATAAGCCGACCAAGAGCTGTTTATGAAAAAAATGACATCCGCTACTAAAGCTACGTTTCCACTAGGGTGATGCGGAGCGAAGAAAGAACATAGATGGTATTGGATAGGGTGAGGTGGAACGGGTATTGTGGAAAACAATGTGTTCGTAGAAATTTTAATTGTCCCCTTTATCAACTTTATTATTTGACTTGACACTTTGTCTTGACCTCAGGTAAAAGTAGTGTATCCCGAAATTGACTAAAAGAAACTGACATCCCGCGGGAGCCTGCCATCGAGAATCGTTTATTCCTGTTTAATTTCGTGTTTAGTGTCCAGGAATTCATGCAATTGCTGCAGTAAGTATACTCCTAATGACCCTTTTTGGTCGTTTTATTAATATTTTGATAGTATAAAACTAAAATGGCTCCATGTTGTTGCAAGGCTCCATTCGGAAGCGGAGCTACGGCGACATCTCTCCTAATTAATATTAACATTGATCTTGCAGTTTTATAGAATACAATTTTTACTTTTTATGTTTCTTTCTAATGTAATTATTTATGTAAATTTATGTGTAATTGTTTTTATGTAATGTCTGGTTTTGGAACGCAATGAGTTGGTGTCCCTTTCCGACATTTCTCTCTCTCTCTCTCTCTCTCTCTCTGTATGCGGCCATTGCCGGTGTAGTTTATATGCTTGTGTCGGGAAACAAATAAAATTTTTATTAATAAATTAAGAGTTTAATTACGGATATAACACTGATTCATTTCTTTAGCCCAATATTTGAAGTTAATTTTTTTATAGTAAGAAGGCAGCAGACGAGCATACAATCCACCTAATGGTAAGTGGATACTGTCGCCCATAGACATCCGCGATACATGACAACATCAGTCCAGAATGACAAACGCTGGCACGTCCCCACTGTTGAAATGTAGGAATTGATTTGGGGAAAGGGTTGCGAAAATAGAGAGGGGTAAGATAGGATGAGAGGGGAATTCCCCCACTTTCCCGAACATAATACTTGCTGGTCTCCACTTTGGTGGGAACAAAGCCTTAAGGCACGCTTTGGATGCTCGCGATAAGCCATAGAGGTCGCACGTGTCAAGTTAACAAGAAGGCGGACGCTGAATTGTCTTACTTCAGTTGTAATTGTTTTCATTTGTCATATTTTGTTCTGTTTTTGTTGTTTGGCCTAGTATGCTTGGATTATTTACTATGTTTTATTTATATCATATGTCAATATAAATATATTAGGGAGTTTGAGTGTATTAAATTTTAAAAATATTAGTAGGGGAGACCGAGGTGGGTTGACACAAAGATAAGTTGACACACTGTCGATATCTCAATAACTATAAGCTATATATGTATGGCAATAACACATTTTAAACTCGTTTGGGAAGCGGATCAAGCTGTCAGTACACGTCGAAGGCGTGCGGCCAGCGGTTGTGTTGATGCAACGTCCGTGCTCAAAAATCGGT
This sequence comes from Sesia apiformis, assembly GCA_914767545.1. Classification (NCBI taxonomy): domain Eukaryota; kingdom Metazoa; phylum Arthropoda; class Insecta; order Lepidoptera; family Sesiidae; genus Sesia; species Sesia apiformis. The sequence continues at coordinate 9,111,172 of OU611972.1, read as the reverse complement.
GAAAAGTAAGTTTTTCATTAATTTTTAAATGTATGTATTACATGTTACGTAAATTATTTAGTAATTGCCTGATTAGTATTAATGTAGCATATTTACCCAAGTTTCGTAATTGGACTTCGTTTTGGCTCAAATTATGACCTTGTAGCATGTACTCGACATGAAGTTTAAAAAGTCGTTATTTTTATGATCGAGGTACGTTGAAACACCTTGTGTCAACTCACCTCGGTTAAGAATATTAAACGTAATTTATTTACATTAAACATTAAAAATTAAAATGATATTAAAAAGTTATGTTTTATTATTTCAGAATGCCAAATAATTACAAACGTAAAACGAATAGAGGCGAAGCTAGTGTCGAAATCTATCAACTAGCAGCGGAAGAGATAAATTTAAGGGGGAAAAGCCTTCGTAATGCTGCAGAATCTTACAATTTAAATTACTCTTCATTATACCGCTTTATTAAGAAGGTTAGAACACATAAAGAAGATGAAAACCAGGTTGGAATGGGATATGTGCACAATTTTATATTTACTGCTGAGGAAGAGAATATCTTGTGTGAGTATCTTCTAACTTGTTCAGCAGCTAATTATGGTATGTCTACTAAGGAAGCAAGACGACTTGCTTATCAACTTGCTAAACAATACGACAAAAAGTTTCCTCCTTCATGGGAAAAGAATGAAATGGCTGGAGAAGTATGGTTGAAACTATTTATGGAACGACACGCCACTCTCTCTTTACGGACTCCTCAAGCAACAAGCTTGGCTCGAGCTACTAGCTTTAATGAAGCAAATGTTAAATTATTTTATGATAATTACACACAACTATTGGACAAATATAAGTTTGAACCTGCTGACATCTGGAACATGGATGAAACGGGTATAACCACGGTTCAAACACCGAATAGGGTAATTGCTCGAAAGGGTGAAAAACAAGTTAGCTCCATGACATCGACAGAAAGAGGGACTTTGGTTACACTGGCTCTTGCTGTGAACGCTGTAGGAAATAATCTTCCTCCTATGTTTGTCTTTCCCCGAAAACGTTTTAAAGATCATTTCATACGCGATGGACCTGTTGGAAGCGTTGGGACGGGAAATAGTTCAGGGTGGATGTAAGAAGATGATTTTCATACGTTTCTACAACACTTCAAGAAATATGTCAGACCTTCTATGATTGAGCATAATGTCCTCTTAATACTTGATAACCACAGTTCCCATATAGCTGTGAAAAACATTCAATTTTGTAAAGAAAATGGTATAATTCTGTTAACATTTCCACCACACTGCACGCACAAGTTGCAACCTTTAGACCGTGCTGTATTTGGTCCGTTAAAAAAAGCCATTAATTCTTCTTGTGATAGTTGGATGCGTTCAAATCCAGCAAAAACAATGACTATTTATGATATTCCTGGGATTGTGAAAGTGTCATTTGAAATAGCAGTCACAGGAAGAAATATAACATCTGGGTTTTCTGCAACTGGAATTTGCCCGCTCAATACAGCTATCTTTACAGAGCAAGACTTTTTACCTAGTCAAGTTACAGACCGCCCATTGAATAATTCGCAGCAAAATACAATAAAAAACGGTCAAGAAAACAATGAAATTTCATCAAATTCAGCACAAAGATGTTCTACAAATTGTAACCCCAGAACGACTACTTTTATTGACATTAATGACATTGCAGCAAATAAAGATCCCATTGTTTATACGTCAGATTGCGCACCGGAAGATCCCATCGCTTCCACTTCCAGTGCATCTCGAGAACCAATTGCCTGTACTTCAATAGAAACCGTCATCACCAAAGTGTTCTCACCAGAGGTTATTAGACCTTTGCCTAAAGCTCTACCAAGAAAGAGAACTCAGCATAGAAAAAAGGTAAAATCAGCTATATTAACCAATACTCCTGAAAAAGAAGCTTTAGAGGCAATAGAAGCAAACAGAAAACTAAAACATGCTAAGAGACAAGTATTTATTGAAGGAGAAGAAAAGAAAAAGGGCAGAAAGAAAAAGAAGCCAACTAAATATACCAAATGCAACGACAGCGAACATGATAACGACGATGATTGTATATGTTTGTGCTGTCTCGAACAGTATAAAAATAGCAGACCCAACGAGCAATGGGTCCAATGCCTAGACTGCAAAGGCTGGGCTCACGAAGAATGCACAGGAGGCGAATTAAATTACGTTTGTCAGAATTGTTTGTCAGACTAAATAAGATTTAAATTAGAAGTAAGTTTGATTAAATTGTGATTTATTGTATCAAAAAAATACCTAAATAGATCTTTTTGGAATTTAAGACTTTATATAAACTTTGACTTTATAAGACAATAATAATTATTATATACTGATGATTCCTATATTGATCTCTTTAATGTTTAGAATGTCTACTTGCCTAGAATTAAAATAAAAGTGCCTTAATATATATTAAAAAAAATGGTATAACAACTACAGTGCTTTACTTATTTTTAATATAAATAAAATAGATTTAATTAAATAAAGTATTTTATTATGGTTTAAACTAATATTAATTAAGTGTTTCAACCAACCTTTGGGGCTGTGTCAACTTACCTCGGTACAAGGAGGGTTGAAACAGTTGGAATGCATCCCTTAAAATTGATTTCTCACTAATTTGTGATTAGTTTAAACCATTTTGTTTATAACTTTATATAAAACATGAAATAATCTTTCTATAAAGTTTTAGTTTATAATCTTAGCTCTAAAAATGAGGAAGCTATCACCAGAAATGTAAATTTTGTGTCAACCCACCTCGGTCTCCCCTAGTGTTCCCTACTATGTGCCCGTATAGGTATAGCTTGATTCCCGTGGGAATTCTATAATGGATCTGGATAAAAAGTACCCTAAATGTTAAACCGGCTAATAAGTTATAACTACGCCAAATTTTATAAAAATCCGTCTCGTAACTCTTGTCATGCGCGATCAGACAGACAATTGTTATCTCTGTGAGCTCTGTGTCATACGTACTCGTATTTTACATTGCAACGACTTTTTTAAAGAATATATTATGTAACGGATATAGCTCTGTTATTACATTATTATATGTATAGAAGATGTAAAAAATTGTTACATATATCTAATAAAATGCAATTATAACCGACATTTTACATGAGAGAATATATATAATTCATTTATTTCAGACAAAGTCCATATTTCATTTTTTTTTTTTAGTGTTAGTAACAATTTTAACTTATAGACTATGTTAGTACTTATTATTATATTACACTGTATTACAGTTTACACTATTATATTATATTACACTGGATAACCCTTGAACATAACCCTTGAATCGACATTTTGCATGTTTGTAATTATTGTGAATTATCCGCTGATTAATTGATCAATAATCACTAATAACAATAAAATAAATTTCAATGAAACCTCAACGATTACAATAGGTTTTTATTTCGCGCTTTGATTAAATTAGCAGAGATAATAACTGAATTGAGTGTCGGGTGTCAGATAATGCTAATAATTATGTACCTACCTAATGGATTGTACATGTACTACAAGCCTATAACGACCCACTGCATTGCACAGGCCTCCCCTAGTAAATCAATGAGGGGTTTCGGACCGTAATCCACTACGTCGGCCCAATGAACTCACATACTTGAAATTATTTTCTTAGTTCTTGAGCACGCTAGTTTCTTTACGATGTTCTCATTCACCGGCGAGCTAGTGACAATTTTTTAAAATCCATACTTACGTCGAAACTTAGTGGTACGGGCCGAGGATTTCAACTCACGATCACACGAATGTGGATCGATATGTTTTCATCGCTCATTTAATAGATACCATACCTTACCATCAGCCTATGTCTCTCCATTGCTAGATATAGGATATAGGCCTCTACCAAAGCTTGCCAGCACACACGATCCTCGGCTCTTCCCATACCACTACCACCGGCGTGGTATGTAAGTGGCCGGTACGTAACCTCCACTGGAGGACTCATCTAATGGATTATAGAAGAAAACTGTATTTTTTTTTTGGTACATTTCGAAGAAATCGTCCTTTGAGAGGATAATTTCTTTTGAATTTTGAAAAAAAATCACTACACCAAGACTAAGATCATCAGTTGAATTCAACAGCAGGACGAATTAATGAACAGATTAAAATTAAATTCAGGAAAAAAATAGGTTAAGTTCGAAGATACAACAAATCTGTTGAGTAGATTCAAAATTATGACATATGTCTAATAAATTATGTCTATACATTTTTTTTTGTCTAAACGTGGCGCTGCTTTTATATAGAAAAGATCCCAAAAAGCCGCAAAGTCTGGCACTACAAATCAGCTGACTGGGATAGGCTGCGTGAGTTTTACGCATCCAATCCCAGCTTTGCTTCTCTTCGAAGGATCAGGACCCCGTTGCCGACGTGGTGTTTCCGGGCATGGAATATCATTTTCCTAGTTCTGTGGTACCCGTTGGAGGGCGGAGTTGGCCCTAGTTTAACCGGTCCTGTAAAGAGGTTCGCCGTAAGAATCAGGCTGCATACAGGGCCTGGGCCGAGGCGCTGGCAATCCAAATGTCCCCTATTTGAGGAAAAGTTCAATGCTGTCTCGAGGTACAACAAGATGACAACAGACAAGGCGCATCGGGAGAATTGGTTAGTGATCGGTTAGCCAGCTACCCTTCTGGGAATAGGGCTTTTTGATCGCTTGTCAAAGCTGCTGAAAATAACTTCTGCCGACCGTTCCTGCCACCACTGTGGAAACCCGATTATACATTGGCCCACAGTGCAAAGGACAAGGCTGGTAAGCTAGGCCGCCTCTTTGCCTCTAACTCGACGTTGGACGATGGGGGTGCCATACCTCGCGGTGTGTAAGCTCCATACCGGACATCTGCTTCACCCAACGTGAAGTTCGGCGAGCTTTTACATCTCTTGATGTCCGGAAGTCGATGGTATTCCTGTGGTGGTACTTAAACTTTTCGCTCCTGAGTTATCGCCGGTGCTTACTCGACTCTTTAAGCTCTTCTTACTCCACAAGACGCTTCCCGAAAGCTTGGACCGTGGTTGGTACAGGCCCGTTTAAATAGATAAACATGACAAAACTTGCTAGTAAAAAGCTCGGTGTACTGATTAGAGCAAAGCAGTACCTCTCTCCCGGGCAATGCTTCTCGCTTTGTAAAGTTCAAGTTAGACCCCACATGGAGTTCTGCTCACACCTCTAGCTGGACCCTTTTGACTTTGTCCAACGACGCGCTGTCCGAATTGTCGACGATCCCACTCTCACAGGTGGTCTAGAATCGCTCAGCATCCGAAGAGATGTTGCGCCTCTCTGCGGTTTCTACCGCCTATATAATGGGAAATGTTCTGAAGAACTATTCAATTAGATGTCACTTTATAGTGCGAATCCGAAAGTTGTGGAACGAACTGCCAGCGAAGGTATTTCCGTTACGTTACGACATGGGGCTCTTCAAGAGAGCTGTGAAATGGGTTCCACAAGGTCGGCAGCGCATCCGGGAGTCCCCCGGTGTTACAGGTGTCCATGGACGACGGTGAGAACTCCACCATGTAGCCCACCCGCTCGGCTGCCATCTATTCATCAATAAAATAGAAAGAAGATGGCAGACGTGCAGATGATTCATGAACATGAAATACAAATGAAACATGGACATCGGCGACATGCCAACATCATACCAGAACTTGTAAAGTATATGAGTGTGCGTATATTGAGCGGTTTATCAATATTATAATTCGTATGCATGTAAGTAGTTAGTTGTATAACTTTTTAGACTTTCGCGGTTTGTACGCATTTTATATTGTAAGTGGTATAACTCGTGCCGAAACGTCAAACGAAAAAACGGTAAACAAAAGCCTTCAACTTTCAGCGTTTAGACCCGATTTACAGTATAAAGAGTACCTAATTAGTTGTCTTTGTGTGAATACAAATATTTAGACGTGAACGTTATTTATATAGTTAATCCTGTATATTTCTGTTGTCACTCCTTTCTCCCATTCCTTTCCCTCCGCGTACCTTTACCTAATACCCTATCCGAAACAATATATTTTTTCCACCGGACTCGTTACAGCACAGTAAACCAACATCGTTATCCAACCGCAAGCCGGATGGTCATTACGACTGGCAATCAGGGTGCTGGCTACCGGTGAAAAAAAAAATGTTTTGAGGTTCGCCGGCTTCGGGAGGGAAATACCTGTTTTGGTATGATCATAATAATCCTTGAAGATGCTACTTATATAAAGGTTTTAAACCTTGTATTTAACATTTTGATTATCGAATCTTATTCAAATGTAGCCATTTTTATGCCAACACTATCTAATGCGAGGAAATCACTTATTAGGATTAAGGCTGGAAATCGATGTTATCGATATAATAATATACTCGTATATGAAATAGGAGAGGTCTGTGGCGCGAAAAATTAATTTGAATAATTATGTTGGCAGTAGTGAATGAGTGGCGTGTGATTGGTTGAAATGGTTCTGAAGTCATCGAGTGAAGTACGAAAGGAAGACGAGTGTTGTGATTGGTTGAATGTGACGTTTGTAGGTACGTTGGATGTATTGTAATGTGATAGTACCTAGAGCATAAATGAAATTAATAAGATTGGGTATGCACGAACGAAGATAATAAATAAATTAACTTTGTGAAATTATTTAATGACTGAAAAAACAAAATATTTACAAGTTTAAAAGTTTACACCGGTTTGGCTTTTCTCAAATCCCACATATAGGTAAATTTGAAACGTTATCTGAGCAAGCCCTTATTGTCAATATATAACTATTAGGAAGGTCACTACGGTCAAATGGAAATGGTCATGTACCCAAATGTCGTAATGAAGATAGGCATTGGAGCCATCTATCAGCCTTTAATGTTCCACTGCAGGGCACAAGCTTCCTCTAGTAAATCATTGTGGGTGGTTTCTGGCCGTAATCCACCACGCGGGCTCAGTGCTAATTGCTGGATAGGTCGCTATACTCCAGATTTTTTTTTTATTATTTTGGAGCTAGCGGGTTTAATCACGATGTTTTCCCCTCGCCGCCAAGATAGTGTCATTTTTTTTAAAAAAACATACTAAGATGAGTAGAAATCTCCGTGATAAGGGTCGAGGATTTGAACTGACGATCATATGAATGAGAGTCGAGTATAGATATGCCTAGGCTATCACAGCTCTAACATTATCGATGGTAGCTGCTCCGACACCATGTCTATTAACGCTGGCGTCCCCCAAGGCTCCGTGCTGTCTCCAACTCTGTTCCTTCTGCATATCAACGACCTGTTACAAATTGGTGACATACGTTGCTATGCGGATGACAGCACTGGAGACGCCTTGTACAGGGGCCGCGCCAACATCCCTCGAGTCGGAGTGGAAGAGAGGCGCGCCAGGCTTGTGTCTGAACTCGAAGACTCCCTAAATCTAGTCTCGATTTGGGGTTCCCTGAACCTAGTGGATTTCAACTCCAGTAAGACGCAAGTCTGTGCATTCACCGCTAAAACAAACCCTTTTGTCGTAGCACCTCGCTTTCAGAGCATACCTCTTAAGATTGGGGTGTAAGAGGCTCACCTAACATCTTTGGAGCCTAAGCCAACCTCACCTGCTAGTGGTGCACCCTGCTGTCAACTGACGAGGCAATGGCGTTCCCTTTTTGCGGTGGGAGGGTTACTCCGTCGGCAATGCTACCACCCTCCCGTCGGAGTCCGCCGCCATAATGGTGCCTTATAAGCCGCGAGGCCCGCATCGTGTTCCGGCGGTGAGCGGAAGAAGCCGTCCCGAGAGAGAGATTGCTGCGTGTGGAAATGAGGACCGGCGGTTGCGGGGAATTACAGACGCGCATGGGCGTGACATGGTGGCGCGGGGATCAGGGAGACCCGGTGAAACGGTTGTCCGCTGACCGCCCGCGTGTTGTTGGGGGCCCGAGCCCGGGGATCTTACTTTAATCTCCACCCCAGGAGGCTGCCCCGCCGCACGTGAAAAATCCCTTGGGGTAGCAGTTGTGCCGGAGGAGACCGGAGTGGAACCCGACTGCTGCCCCCGGGGGGGGACCGGGGGCCCTTCCGTACCCCGCGCCGGCAAGTCACACAACCTTTGTGACCTGATTTTTTCTCCGCCCCGTGCTTTGTCCTTTGATCCACATGCAGCCATCTCTCTCTCCGTCCCCCCTTTTTTTTTTTTTCTATTTTAGTTTTTTCCTATTCACACAATGGCCAAGAAAAAGAGAAGGTATAATGTGCACTCAGCGGCCCACCCCTCAAGTTCCACATTTCAAGTGGACTTTTGCAACATCAGAGGGATGCATAGTAACATCGACGCCGTCCACTACCACCTTGAGACGGCAAAGCCGGCCTTACTTTTCTTGACGGAGACACAGATTTCCTGCCCGGCCGATACATCATATCTTCATTACCCCGGTTACAAACTGGAGCACTGTTTTGTGCGACGTGCCGGGGTATGCATGTACGTCCGGGAGGATGTCTGTTGCCGCCGCCTCAGCCATTTTGAAGACGGGGACCTGTCGATCCTCTGGGCGCGTATTGACTATGGATGTTCCACTAAAGTCTACGCTTGCCTTTACAGGTCCCACAGCGGTGATACGGAGACGACTCGTTTTTTTGAGCGGCTACAAGAGACGATTGACAGCGTGCTCGAGCAGTTCCCTTGCGCGGAAGTGGTGGTCCTCGGTGATTTCAACGCTCACCACGAAGAGTGGTTGGGATCCCGAATAACCGACCGCGCAGGGAGAGCAGCCCACATCTTTGCCCTGACCTATGGTTTCTCGCAGTTGGTATCCTCACCCACGAGGATACCTGATATCGAGAGCCATACTCCCTCCTTATTGGACCTCCTGCTGACTACGCGACCGAATGACTACAATGTTGTTGTTGATGCTCCGTTAGGATCATCAGACCATTGTATCATTCGAACTGCTGTGCCAGCTAAACAATCCGCGCCGACCTATTCTCAGGGAACGCGCAACGTCTGGCACTACAAGTCTGCAGATTGGGATGGGTTGCGCGAATTTTACGCTTCTTATCCCTGGGGGCAGCTCTGTTTCTCGTCGGGTGATCTGGATACCTGTGCAGACTCCGTTGCCGACGTGGTGTTGCAGGGCATGGAATGTTATATTCCTTGTTCCGTGATACCCGTAGGCGGACGGAGCCAACCTTGGTTTAATCAGTCCTGTAGAGAGGCCCGCCGTAATAAGCGGGCTGCATACAGGGCCTGGGCCAAAGCGCAGGTGTCTGAAGATCCGAATACCACCGACTTGAGGAAGAAATTTAACGCTGCCTCGAGGTGCAGTAAGAGGATCACTGTCAGAGCAAGGAATGAGCACATCGGCAGAATTGGCGATCGACTAGCAAGCTATCCTTCTGGAAGTCGGGCTTTCTGGTCGCTCGCTAAGGCTGCCGAGGGTAACTTCTGTCAGTCGTCACTTCCACCACTGCGGAAACTCGATGGCTCACTGGCCCATGGGGCGAAAGAGAAAGCCGATCTCCTGGGCAGTCTCTTCGCCTCAAACTCGACCCTGGACGATAGAGGTGCCTCACCACCGTCCACCTCGAGGTGCACAAGCTCCATGCCGGAAATCTGCTTCACCCAGCGTGAAGTCCGGCGAGCTCTAGCATCTCTTGATATCCGAAAGTCGAGTGGGCCAGATGGTATTCCTGCGGTGGTGCTCAAATTTTGCGCTCCCGAGTTGTCTCCGGTGCTTACGCGACTCTTTAGGCTCTCATATTCCACAAAAAGCTTCCCGTCAGCATGGAAGGTAGCTCATGTTCACCCTTTGCCTAAAAAGGGTGACCGCACCGACCCGGCCAACTACAGGCCAATAGCGATCACCTCCCTCCTCTCCAAAGTGATGGAGCGTGTTATAAACACACAGCTCCTTGGGTACCTAGAGGATCACCAGCTGATTAGCGACCGTCAATATGGATTTCGCCATAATCGCTCGGCTGGTGATCTTTTAGCGTATTTAACACACCGCTGGGCTGACGCCATTGAGAGTAGAGGCGAGGCTCTGGCTGTAGGCCTAGACATTGCGAAAGCTTTTGACCGGGTATGGCACAAATCGCTGCTTTCCAAGCTACCATCTTTCGGGATACCCGAGGGATTATGCGAATGGGTTGCCAGTTTCCTGACTGGACGGAGCATCAGAGTCGTTATCGATGGTAGCTGCTCCGACACCATGTCTATTGACGCTGGCGTCCCGCAAGGCTCAGTGTTGTCCCCAACTCTGTTCCTTCTGCATATCAACGACCTGTTACAAATTGGTGACATACGTTGCTATGCGGATGACAGTACTGGAGACACCTTGTACAGGGGCCGCGCCAACATCCCTCGGGTCGAAGTGGAAGAGAGTCGCGCCAGGCTTGTGTCTGAAATCGAAGACTCTTTAGATCTAGTTTCGATTTGGGGTTCTATGAACCTAGTGGATTTCAACCCCAGTAAGACGCAAGTCTGTGCATTCACCGCTAAGAAAACCCCTTTTATTGTAGCACCTCGCTTTCAGAGCATACCTCTTAAGATCTTGGAGAGTATCGGGATCCTTGGTATCGACATCTCCAGCAAAGTCGAATTTAGGGGTCATCTGGACAATAAGGCCAAAATGGCCTCCAAAAAGCTCGGTGTGCTGAACAGAGCGAAGCGGTACTTCAAACCTGGGCAACTCCTTATGCTTTACAAAGCTCAGGTGAGGCCCCATATGGAGTACTGCTCTCATCTCTGGGCCGGCGCACCGAAATACCAATTGGACCCATTTGACTCCATCCAACGACGTGCTGTTCGTATTGTCGACGATCCCACTCTCACGGGCGGTTTAGAATCCCTCAGCGTTCGGAGAGACGTTGCGTCTCTCTGTGTGTTCTACCGCCTGTACAATGGGGAATGCTCTGAAGAATTGTTTAATATAATTCCCACCTCGGGTTTCTACAACCGCACCTCCCGTCACAGAAGTGCGGTCCATCCGCATTTCCTCGATACGGAGGTGTCGCGCACTATGCGGTCCAAAAACTATTTTATACCGCGAACCCGTAGGCTGTGGAACGAACTGCCTCAAGAGGTCTTTCCATTGAACTACGATATGGGGTTCTTCAAGAGAGCTGTGAATAGGATTTTGCAAGGTCGGCGGCGCGCCCGCATACCCCCTGGTGTTGCAGGTGCCCATGGGCGGCGGTAACACTTACCATCACGTGGGACCGCTTGCTCGTCCGCCCCCTAGTCTATAAAAAAAAAAAAAAAAAAAAAAAAAAAAGATCTCGGAGAGTATTGGGATCCTTGGTGTCGACATTTCCAGCAAAGTCGAATTTAGGGGTCATCCGCAAAGTAAGGCCAAAATGGCCTCCAAAAAGCTCGGTGTGCTGAACAGAGCGAAGCGGCACTTCACCCCTGGGCAACTCCTAATGCTTTACAAAGCTCAGGTGAGGCCCCATATGGAGTATTGCTCACATCTCTGGGCCGGCGCACCGAAATACCAATTGGACCCATTTGACTCCATCCAAAGACGTGCTGTTCGTATTGTCAACGATCCCACTCTCACGGGCAGTTTAGAACCCCTCGGCGTTCGGAGGGACGTTGCATCTCTCTGTGTGTTCTACCGCCTGTATAATGGGGAATGCTCTGAAGAATTGTTCAATATAATTCCCACCTCGGGTTTCTACAACCGCACCTCCCGTCACAGAAGTGCGGTCCATCCGCATTTCCTAGATACGGAGGTGTCGCGTACTGTTCGGTCCAAAAATTATTTTATATCGCGAACCCGTAGGCTGTGGAACGAACTGCCTCAAGAGGTCTTCCCATTAAACTACGACATGGGGTTCTTCAAGAGAGCTGTGAATAGGATTTTGCAAGGTCGGCGGCGCGCCCGCATACCCCCTGGTGTTGCAGGTGTCCATGGGCGGAGGTAACACTTACCATCACGTGAGACCGCTTGCTCGTCAGCCCTCTTCTCTATAAAAAAAAAAAAAAGAGTTGAGTGCACAGAAAGAGGCCTTAGTTCGATAGAGAAACATGAACTGCACAAGAAGAGGCCCTAGTTCAATAAAAAAAATATGAAGTGCACAGGAAGAGGCCCTATTTCTATAGAGAAACATAAATTGCACAGGAAGAGGCCCTAGTTCAATAGAGAAACATAAAGTGCACAGTAAGAGGCCCTAGTTCAATGGAGAAACATGAAGTGTACAGGAAGAGGTCCTAATTCCATAGAGAAACATGAAATGCATAGGAAGAGGCCCTAGTTCAATAGAGAAACATAAAGTGCACAGTAAGAGGCCCTAGTTCAATAGAGAAACATGAAGTGCACAGGAAGAGGTCCTAATTCCATAGAGAAACATGAAATGCATAGGAAGAGGCCCTAGTTCAATAGAGAAACATGGAGTGCACAGGAAAAGGCTTTAGTTCAGCAGTGCACTGCAGCGGGCTGACTATGATGATGATGATAATGATAATAATATAATAATGATGATGACTTTAGTTAGTATTATCTAACTTAAAATTTTCAAGATGTAGTTTAAATTAAAACATGTTCTAAGATCCCATTTTTAAGTTAAAGCAATAAAATTAATATGTTATTATAAAAAGTCTCGATATCTGCGAAATTGGACTCGACAATAAGGTCCTTATTCTCGGGTCATGTCTACCATTATTACTTTAATTATACTTATTATTTTTTGAAGCAAACTTCAGTAATTCATCAAAAAATACAATTGTTTTTAAAACGCACCATACTCAGTTTTTTTTTATTAAACGAATACCCTCAACGTGATTATAGACCACTTCTGCTTTTCTCACATATTTATAAACATAACTAACAAATGAGATAGTAAAATTAATAATTTATCTAATTTATAAAAGTAACGACTTCACAAATTAAGTTTTTGCATTCTAATTGAATGAATCCAACCAAAAACAAAAGCCGATCGATTCATTATAACCTCCCCGCCTTAGGCCGTCATTAACCATCATAAGTTCCGAAAACAATAATATGTGGCTGGTTCTAAAGAAAAAACCATTAAAGCCAGAAAGAAAGAAAAACAAGATGACCGAAAAAAGATGAATTCGAATTTCGAACGGAAGCTGGCGCGATCGCGGCTAGCGGAACGAATTCTGTGTTATCATTATGGTTTGGTTTATATCTTACTTGATGGGGCCGATCTTTATTAGAGCTGTTACATTAGTAATCAGATGGGTAATGTTGTAACTATTATTATTATTACTGTATGAGTGGGTGTAACTCGTGTGGTGTAACTCTATTTGGGTGGATTAGGTTATCAATCCTTAATTGTGTAAGGAGAGAATTCGACTTCAACACAGATATCGAAACTAACCCTTTTTTGGTCCATATCTGAATATGAGCCTCCTCAAACTCGCCAAGTCGCTGGCCAAGCGAGTTAATTCTTAGATGATGTAATTCTTATGCGACATCCACGGGAAGACGGCTGTGCCATTCTTAAGCCGACCGTCACCTCACCACTACATCTGACTAAATTTCTTTTATTAAAAGATTTTTCTCTTTGTAATTCCCTTATAATTTTCAATTTTCTTTGTAATATTTTCGGTAATTATCAATTATCTTTATCAATACAACTTGAGCACGGATAACGCTGCTTGCTGAAAATCTCTAAATGAAACTGCAAAATCGATCGATTTGCAAAATAGACGCCCTGTTCTGCATGCTCTGAGGTCAGTTTACATATTCTGTAATCTTGTGACCTACGAGTACGACAATCCATACTGTCCTTATGAACAAGAAACGCTGATGGTACCTACGCGCCAATCCCAAAGGTTTATTTCGTTACTTCCGTAGTATTAAAAAATATTCTAAAGCTTCACGAGCTTTCTCCAACAACATGCAATCTAAGCTATAGGCCTATGACTCTCCACAGCTGGATATAGGCCTCTCCCAGGGCTCGCCACCACACACAATATTACGCTCTTATCATCCAGCGTCTACCGGTCAACATCGTCAAGACTTTCGGTCCATGTGACCCGAACTCGTCCCACTTAATGCTTTCCGGTACGTGGTCTCCATTCAAGGACTCGTCTCTCACACAATTTATAGGAGCTGTGTTTAATTTATTTAGTTTCTTCACATTTTCTTTTACGCTAAAACAATCGGAAACGCACTAAATCATAAGTAAGAACTCCTCGCAAATTAACTGAAGATTAACGGTTGAAACATAGAGATGTTTAAAATGTTAAAGAGTGGCCATATAATGATATATAACTTTTTTTAAAGTGTAAGAAAGATCTTTTATTCCTTGACCATTGGTTATACCGGATAACACGATAACCTTGATTGATATTGATTGCACGAGTTTTGTTCAAAAATTCAAACAAAAGTGACAAAAAATTAAATGAAACTTATAAATACTTACCTACGTTTATTTTAAGCTGAAAGTCACATCAAAATTTGTTCTCTAAATAGTTATAGCAGTAAAACAATCAAAATGTCGTGCATTTGTAATATGCATAGACAAGGGCAAAGTTAATAATAAATTGTTTATTGTATAAGATACGTTGTAAAGATAATTTGTTTGATTATTGACTTATTGCTCAGTTTTTAACATCTCCCTGCACATTATCATAAAAATTGTCAACGAAATTTTGATAAAACTCGAGTTGACACCCGGTTACTGGTTACTCTACCGGGCCGCGCGGGTGTAATCAAATTGTAGGAAAGTATTTCAGATAAGCCGTAAGTAAAGACCGAAAAAGTACGTGTATGTCGTGTCGAACACATAGTCCGACATACCAATTAACGTTTTAATCTACCTATACTACCTTTAACGGTATGGAAATATTATCGCTACAGTGTAAAAACAAAAAATTCACACACACAAGCCGTGTGCCTGACCACAGTGAATCACTGAGGATCCCTCATTCACTGTGGCCATTCTATTCTTTTTATTTCTCTGTATTTGTATTCCAACTGTTTGTATAAATTGTAGACTTGAATATAACGTTGTCCGCCCCACAAGCTGTCAATGTGATGGTTGATGGTTTTACGATACGAACAGACTTTGGCCAAACTGGACTGAGACTTCGAAATGAGTAGACATGACACATTTTATTATGTTTTCTTTAAATACTGTAATATTCACAGTACTTAAACTTATAGTTATAGGCCGTATGCCATGCGGCCTATAACGTATGGTGTCGGCCGGCTTTAAAATAGCACCACCACATCTCTTCCCATGGGCATTGTAAAAGGAGACCAAGAGATAACAAAGGGTTACCACCTAGAAGTGGACTCGCTAACCCGCTTGGCCAGTGTAGCGTTTAAATATTTCGTTTACATACCCTTCATACACAAGACAAAGTGTGTGACGAGCACTCAGCTCTTATGTACTTCTCGCGCTGCTTGTTCAAGTTGTTCCGACCCGTGAACACAAGCAAATCGTTAAAATGTCCACAGTTAGGCTCTGATTTGATTTTAGCTCAATAGCTAAAATCAATTGTAAAAATTGGTCAAAAGTGGTGAACCGAGTCAAGGGAGATGTGTCGTTTCATCGATATGCGGTTTCCCATCACTAAAATTTACTCGTGAAGTCACACGCTTGGTTTCCATACAATTTACTCGTGACGTGACACATTTGGTTTCCATATAATTTACTCGAGACTTGACCGCTTGGTTTCCATACAATTTACTCGTGATTTGACCGCTGGGTTTTCATTCACTTTACTCGAGACTTGACCACTTGGTTTCTCAACTATTTCACGTACTTGTGTTGTCTATGTCTATGGTAGGAGGTATCGATATTATGAAATATCGACACTCCGCAAAACCTTTTCCATCACTCCCAACACATTTCCCTCATCAGAAGGCGTTACCACATAAACTCAACAGCCGAAATATAAAACCCGAACGTTTATGACAGTGTAAAATTGCCAGTTCATTATATTGGCAATAAATATTTTTTGAAAATACTTCCAATGTGGGACGGTACTTTAAGTTATTTGTTTAAGCATTGTTGGGTTTTTATGATGTTTGTAGGTGGTTGTGGAAGAATCATTGTTGATTAAACGAACAATTTTAGGTGGATCATTACTCAGAATAGTAATTACACTTTTATTACAATACATGGAAAATAGGCAATAGGCATGCCTTTTATATTGAAAGCAGGCGACATTTATGTATACATATTTATCGATTTAAATGGGTCTCGATGTGTACCTATATGACACGTCGAGTAAAATAAATAAGTTAAACATACGGGTTGAGACCCATTTAAATAGATAAATATGTATGAAAAATGCGAAAATCCCAAATGTTGGATATGTAGACGGTTCACCTGTAGGTGTAGGTATACCGTCGCCCATGGACATGCGCGATACGTGCAAACATCAGTTTAAAATGACGAAAGTTGTAAAGTCCCCGGTTGCGCTCATCAACTTTTGAAGATTTAGGAATGAATTTGGGAAAAATGTTGTAAAAATAATAAGATGGGTTGGGAATGGGCTCTGGCATATCTTACTCACTAGCCAAACACGTACGTACATTGCTAGAATAGGATAAAGTGGGAAATGCATTTTACGGTCGTCTTCTGTGAGATATTTTCGTCTGTGTACTTCTTTCTATTAAAAATTCCAATCATCCATATCTCATTTACAGAATATTTCTGAATTTATACTTTCAACGCCATCTTTAGGAACTGTTGGTACCTACTACTTTCAACTGAGTTCAGGGTTGAGACATTGTTCCTACCTAGAATTTTTAACTCACCGTTTCTGAAAGATTGATTTGAAGCTAGGTTAAAAAGTAGATTTTTCTGAAATTTAAAAGACGGTGTACCTATCTGAATTTTTTGTTTACACTTTAGGGTTAAGAGAATGTTATGCTGTATCTACCTAGATATTGACGAAAGTAGGGAAAATTAGGCGCCTACTATTTACCCGCGTCAGCAATGTTAACATTCTTATGGTCTCAAAGACTGTGAATGTTCTTAATCTACTTCTGAGATATGCCAGAGCCCATTTCCATCCCATCCTATCCCTCCCCATATTTCCAATCCATTCTTTAATCTGCAATGGTAGGCAGCGCATCCGGGGGCGTGCCAAAGTTTGTCATTCTGGACTGATGTTGGCATGTATCGTGGATGTCTATGGACGACAGTATCCACTTACGGTCGACTGTATGCTCGTCTGCCGCCTTTTTTCTATAAAAAAGAAAAAACTAATTTGAACTTTTTAAACACGAATGTAAACTACTTAAGTACATATTATAATTCAAATTGAAATTATAGTATTAATAATATCTTCTTCTTCTCAGCCCTTGGACGTCCACTGCTGGACATAGGCCTCCCCCATTGTCCGCCATTTAGACCTATCGGCAGCGACCTGCATCCAGCGGGTGCCCGCAACCTTTATTAATAATATACTTAATTGGAAATCGTTGTAAAGTTCCCGTAGGTATAATAGACATTTATTTAGAACTATTTAAGTATTTCACAAAATTTTCTTAATCATCGATAACTTACCGTCGAATTGGTCGTCAACTATACTATCATTTTCGATTATAAATTTAAAATATTCAGGCAATTCTTCCTTTTTTTTGTTACATATACCTACAACACGTATCAACAAGTGGTTGAATCAATTATTTCCAAAAATACTGCAAACAATTTACAAATAAACATTAAAATAATTTTGAAATATATTAAAGAATTATTATAACTAAATGTACCTCAATCACATCTCGATCGAAATAAGGATCCACTGGGGCAGTCGGAAAACCAATGTCAAATGTAGCTAACCCATAACGCAAACCACGATCATTTTCCCTCCAATACTAACCACTGTACCTACACAAATGACAACGATAACATAACCTAAACACGCACGTTTACGTTAAACACCACAAACACTTGCTAAAACTATAGTAAAACTACACAGTTCAAACGAAAACCTCACTAGAAACAGTCTCTCAAACGAGGGTCGGAGGCAAATTAAGTCGATACGTAATTAAAACTGGCACGCACACACACAAAGAACAGACATAAAAATGCTGGACAGAAAAAAAAGTATAGATTTAAAATTTGCCCGGTATAAATTTGTGTTTTTTTCCCTCATCTACTTATGTATGGAGACATGCGCAGTAAAGGGTTAAGCAGTTACAACCTGACCAGCTCCCGAAAGCTCCTATACAACTTCGACTCCGATTTTATTTCTGCAGCTTCTTAAATTGGTTAGGTTATGTCTATAAACGTTTGATCTCGTTTCTGAGATGGCGCTTCAATCGCTGTCAATAAAGCTGTCTATGAACCTTTGCTTTATTTTAAAAAGGTCCTTGTTTTGTCTTAAAGGCCAGAGAGAAATTACGAAGAGGAATTATTCGTGTCAAGAAATGTTTGGTGATCAACTTAATTGTAGTCGACTTCGTTCCATTAATTTTCGGACTGTATGGAAGAATTCTCCTGAAATACATGAAACAAACGTTAGTGAAACAACAACAATGGATGAAAAGAGGTATGTATTGGAAGACTCGAGTAATAGAGTAATTAGTCACTATCACCAACTCCACAAAAACACGCTCAGTTTCAAATGTCAGTTTTTGAAGGTTATTCTAACGAAACAATAATAAGTTATATATTTAAATATTGTCCTTTATTTCCTTCCAAACGATCCGCCCTGATTTCGCTTAAGAACTCCATAGAGAACCCAAACATAGCCCATGTCTTACCATTAGTTTTAATTCTTATCAATGAAGGAATTTTCAAAATTGGTGCAGTAATTCTTGAGTTTACATATAAAAACACCGACGGCAGCGCCAGTCGGAAGGGAGAATTCCGTATGTTCCATATGTTGTAGAAAAAAAGTATTTACACAAATTAAAATTTAAACACGTTATCTCTGTTATATTTATAATATGTATGTATGTATGAATGTATATATTTATGTATGTTTGTGTATAAGTATGTATAAACGTGTGTATTCGCATAATAATATATTATTAGTAGGTATATATTATTAGTGTAAAATCGTATTATAAATGCAGTGTTTAGGTATAGCAGTTTACTTAGGTAGGCACTATGTGTGCCCATTTCATTACTTACCTACCGCTCTCCCAGGTTTTCTGGTAGAAATCTCCTAAGAGGATAAGCATGTTTTTTGTATGTACCTATATTCTTTGCTAACTCTGTGTGTAGGATAAATAAATAGAAGTTGTAGAGATGAACAAGCCCTATGCAATGACATTTAGTTTGTATGTATAAATGGGGAATAAATTTAATGGGATTTTTTTATAAAGTTTACACTCATAATTTTGGAACCAATGCCAAACCGACTCGGCTCATTTTTTTTTAATTTAACCCACATATATACCCAAACATAATAATAATAGTAAATTAAAAAAAAAATCTGTGTCAAATTTCATTTCAATCGATTAAGAAGTATCTATGCGCCGTGCATTTCCTAAAAAACAAGCTGGCGGTCTCTTTTTATAGGTAATATTGGTAGAGATAAATGTTTCTGTTTTTTTTTTTTTTTTTTTATAGACTAGGGGGCGGACGAGCAAGCGGCCCCACGTGATGGTAAGTGTTACCGCCGCCCATGGGCACCTGCAACACCAGGGGGTATGCGGGCGCGCCGCCGACCTTGCAAAATCCTATTCACAGCTCTCTTGAAGAACCCCATATCGTAGTTCAATGGAAAGACCTCTTGAGGCAGTTCGTTCCACAGCCTACGGGTTCGCGGTATAAAATAGTTTTTGGACCGCATAGTGCGCGACACCTCCGTATCGAGGAAATGCGGATGGACCGCACTTCTGTGACGGGAGGTGCGGTTGTAGAAACCCGAGGTGGGAATTATATTAAACAATTCTTCAGAGCATTCCCCATTGTACAGGCGGTAGAACACACAGAGAGACGCAACGTCTCTCCGAACGCTGAGGGATTCTAAACCGCCCGTGAGAGTGGGATCGTCGACAATACGAACAGCACGTACAGGGTAATAAGGGTGAAAGTTTACCTTTTTATGTAAAGATGAGCTGACAGTGCACCTGGTGGTGAGTGGATACTGGAGCCAATTGACATCCGCTATAAACGCCAACATCAGTCCGAATGACAAATGTTGGGGCGCCTCCGGATTCCTACCTCACGTCCCAAGAACTGTGTTCTACCCGTGTTCTAAACACCGACTAAATAACACCATCCCATCTCTTCCCGTGTCTTAATAGGCCACTAAGGGATAACAAAGTGGCGTCTACAAGCGCTGAGCCACTACACCACCTCTAGAGACTGGACTCCTCCAACCCGCCATATTTAGCCATATAAGGCCTATACCAAAAACAATATATTTATGTTGCCTACTTTATGCTCGTAAACCTAGAAAGTTTGTACAGACACTGCACATTCGTATATAAATTAATTATTCAAATAATAATTCTTGGTTTGTTATTGGAACTTATTTCTAAACGGGTTACGGGTTATGAGTGGACATTGGTCCAACACTGGATACTGATAGGGCTGATTGCATTGCTTTGCATAACCCGGTTAGATCTGCAAAATTGCGAATTGTATTGCAAATATTTTTCTGCAAAAGATTCCAAGTTCGATTCACGACAGACGCTAGCGACAGTCAATCGCTAAGTAACGTATGGAAACTATCACAGAGTAAGTAGGTAGGTACTCGTAATATCGAATCTGTATATATTTTTTAGAGGTATTTAGATTTTTGTTACTTAAGTTGGCAAAGGAATTAATGAAAAGTAACGTGTAAGTGAAAAATAAGATATTCAATTGTCTTGTAAATCAGTCAATTGCAGTTTCGATTATTTAGGTACTTGGCTGCGGTACATTTTAGGATTCTTGACCTGGACCCACATTAAAATCTTACCTGGTGTAAATCATAATGTGCCGTTAATTATTAAAAAAAGTAAATAATATGTAGGGGAAGTCCGGGCAAAGTGAACACCTTAAGCTTTCCGTGATTATTGCCGATAATGTATAATAGAGAAAATTAAAACAATTATCTGAGATTAGTCTTTATTTAATCAACTTTCGAAACGCGTTAACAATTTTCCTTAATTCTAGTTTAATTAATTGCTATAAATCAAATTACGAAAAATGTCAAAGTATCCACTTTGCCCGAGCCCCTGGGCAAAGTGGATACAGCATAAGAGCAAAGTGGATAACAACAAAGAAATCTTTGGAAACGTAAGTTACTAACAAAATAATCTGTAACATTTCGAAAAAACATAAAAATCTATATTTTAGGTCAAAAATCTAATCAATACAATTATCACAAATGTAATCATCATTGCCTTCAAATGCTGAACACGTATCCAATCTTCTTTACTCCAAGAACCTTGCGTCGTCTTTTTTTGTATTTATTCACCATCTGAAGAAATATGCAGATTATTATATATAATGAAATTCGTTACGATCACCGGGCAATGTGAATAATACGGTATCCACTTTGCCCTATTCGCTTTGCCCCACGTGGCACCTTTGAGGTTATCTGGTTTCAAATAAAAACTATTGTTTTGGGTTTAATTTTCTACACAGTGTAAAAAGCTACATAAACATACAATATAACCACCTAAGAACAAAGGACGATAAATAAATAACTTTCGTGTTATTAGCAAAATACTTACCTTGACAAATAAATATTTTTCAAACAAAAACACAAATCGTCGCCTCCTGGACAGCGCGTCACACGGCCACTCATCAAAGTATTTGCCGCGTACTAGGTGACGACGGGCGAACGTTGCTATAGTAACGTGGCCACCGGCACACGAATAATTTAAGAGTGGTGGGGAGTATTCACTTTGCCCGGGGTATTCGCTTTGCCCGGACTTCCCCTACCTACTTACGTGTTTATAGATCTGAGAATCTGAGATTTAATTTGATTTTAATAAATTTTCAGAATGCTATTATCTTCAATCAACTCAATCGGACCCTTACACAATGTATTGGAACCCTTGGACCCTTGGGACACTTGGAAATCCTTCCAGAAGATTGACATATAATAATGAATATCTGCAGACTTTTTGATCTGCGAAGATGTTAATAATGAAATACCTAATAGATTAATGTAGAATACATTGAATTCCTGTCTGTCAAGAGATAAGTACAAGAAAGACGAATTATTAAAATCACACAATAGCTTTAGCAGATACAGTTAACCTATATTTGGGATCTTCACGCATAACATACTGGCTTCTTAATATCTACCAATTTTTTCATACAAATTTGATAAATACAAACTCCGAAAATGTATTGATATGTCAGTCAACTTATAATCACGAAAACATAATATACAAACAACAAGTAGGTAAAAAACAAAAGGACCCAAGTGCAAGCAATCACACAATCTTGAATAACCATTTAGATGGGGATCTCTTGCAGCATCTTAATCTGAAGGCACCGAATCGCTCTGTAGGTACCTAAGTACCTACGTAATAAAGTTTCTTACAATAATCCATTCTATAGAATATGTCGTTATTATAACGATCTGGATGACGAGTTTGACTTAGGTATTCTATTTAAATAACGCCCGTAACAAAATTCTGTTGGATAGACATTTTCCTTTTAGATAGATTATGTTCTGATAGTTTTATTTTACCTATTCTGCATGATAATAGCTAAAATTGTGTATAACTTTAAGTGAATTTACAAACATATAAGTGTTTTATAAAATGTGTCTCTAACTAGATACGTTTGTTAATTTGGTGTTGTACCTAATAAATAAAATAAGGTAAAATAAAATAAGATTTAGGTATTGGGATTAACTTTCTCCACTGTCCTTGTACTCCGTCATCGTGTTGGCCTAATTAGGTTCTGACTCAAACCATACCATCTTACGAGTAAATATAGTTAAAGTTTAACCAATATCACTACTACGAGTGATAAGGAAAGAAACCTTTCCCCCATTAGAACATCTTTTACTGTGCCAAATAACTTTTCCTATAATGTAACATATTGAAACGCACCCCTAAATGAAACAGCCGAATCATATCAGTTACCCTTCGTCCCTCGTATAAAAAAACACAACCTACATTTACCGCCACCTACTGGTGATATGAAGAAACATTTTTTTCGGCAGCGTTTTTTCAGACCAACTTCCTAAACTGCTTATAAAAAACGCGCAGAGGGCGCGACGCGATTTGCTGGCGTTTTTTTTTCTAAATCACCGATTGGTCAACGCGGTAATTACTGTAAGCGCGGCTTATCGCTAATGGCTATTATTTTTAAAGTTAATTATACCTACTCTAGAGAATAACGTTTGAAAATACAGAAGTTTATATAGGCATTGAGTATTGTCGTTTATTATTGTATAAACTACTTGAAACTATTTGGTCATCTACAAACAACCAGGATATAGATACAATCGAGATACTCACTTTGTGCCAAATTTAATTTCAATCCGTTGATTAAAGCCTGCAGTTCCTTAGAAAAAAGGCACAAGTGCATCTATCTAGATCAGTTTCGAGAAAAATGCAAGTTTTGGTAAAATTCTCATTAATCTATCTAATATCAAGCTCGAAACTTAGAGTTTTAGATAAAACAAAAATAATAACCATTGTTTGTTGTTTATGTTTAATTTCCGAATATTAGTTTTGGAGTGGGAGAGTGCACGCTGCATTCCCTCAGCCGCTGAGCGCTCTCGATTAGCCGCTTTACCCATTTTGAATTGAATGTCTTGAATGTATCTTGAATTGTCTTGAATCAACCTTGAATTGTATTGCATTTGCCACTTTATCCTATTTCCCCAATGTACCTACATTACGTATTTCAGGAGTGAGTGAGATATGCCATAGTGCACCGAAATGTCGCCGAAGGCAGCGCATCCGAGGGCGTGCCGATGTTTGTCATTCTGGACTGATGTTGGCATGTATGACGAATGTCTATGGACCTCAGTACCCACTTACCATCAGGTGGACTGTATGCTCGTCCGCCGCTCGTTTTCAATGAAAAAAATATATAATGTTATTTATGCTATTGCTTATTTATGCAGTTTGTCAACAAAATGATTGATGTAATCTTTTTAAATCGTGAGTTTTTTTTTATAGAATAGATGGCAGACTAGCAGGCAGACCACATGACGGTAAGTGGTCACCGCCGCTCATGGATACCTGCAACACCTGCCGCGCTTGCACAATCCTGTTCACAGCTCTCTTGGAGAAACCAATTTCGTAGGTAATGGAAAACCTCGGCTTTAAATACAAATGAAATATAGTACCTACCTATTTGAAAAGTTATATTACTCACTACAAGTACCTAAAGCAAGAAAATTCTTCCGTCTCAAAAAATCAAAAGCAAAACGTTTGCCCAATTTGCACTAACCACGAAATACTCAAACACTACCCCCAAAACTCGGCCATAAATCGCAAGATGACGCTCGCCGTCAAGGCGTGGCACACATCACTCGCAGAACGCAAAAAACGGGAAGAAGCGATTTTTCACTATCATTCGCGACATCCCCCCGGCCCCTGGTGCATCGCGAGGGCTGCCACGGTCAATGAACTGTGATAAGGATTTTTAGACAAGTTTTTATAACTGCGTGTTTCCACTAGCCGACAAACTAATGGATTCCGTCTTCGTACGATATTAATATGTCCACGGTAAAACTTAAATAAAGTTTCACCGTGGACATATTAATATCGTACAGTAAAGGGACTAGGTAAATGTCCAATGGCATTTTCTGACACTCAACCTTTGGGCCCTCGTTAGAACGGATACTTACATAAATAATTAAGAAGTATTATAATAAATTCATTATTTAATGTAACTACCTATACACGAATATAGGTACTCGTAAATAAAATAGAAAACACAAAATACAACCCACAATCAAGAAGGTTTGTGCAGAAAAATTGGATTGGAAAGATTAAGTAGTAATTGACTCTATTACCTATGTTTACCATACCATTAGCCATACTCGTCTCTCCACTCCTGCCACTAATGCAGCTCATTCCCATCCCATCCTATCCCTACCCATTTTCCCAACCGTTTCTCCCAATCCATTCCTTAATCTGCAAAAGTGGGCAACGCATCCGGGCTGTATGTTGGCATGTATCGCGGATGTCTATGGACGATCCACTTTCCATCAGGTGGACTGTATGCTCGTCTGACGCCTTTTTATATAAAAAAAAAAATATAGGGCCACCTCTCAGTCTACCCTTTCAGCCAATATCGCCAGGATACTATTGGTGTTGTCTCGCACGTGCCGCATCATCGATGCTATTCTACCACGTGGGATGGACTGGAATCCATGCACGTGTGCCTCAGCAAACGTCTGGGATGCGTTGCAGAACTGCGGCAGCCCCAACAGCACCCTGAACGCATTATTGCGAGTATGACCGCAAAGCCTACTAAAAGTGTGATATAATTTAATCAGCCCAGTCAATCGTTGAGCGAAACTATTTTAAGATCACCTACCAGAACACTTCTGCAAAAGCAGCATACAGTTAGCGTTGAAGATAGGTAAGTGAGCGGACGAGCAAGCGGTCCCACGTGATGGTAAATGTTACCGCCGCCCATGGACACCTGCAACATCAGGGGGCATGCGGGTGCGCCGCTGACCTTGCAAAAATGCTGGACGACAAGAGCCAAAAATCGTGTGTGATGTGGTGAAGAACGTGAATTGATAATTTGCAGCATGAGTTTTAATTTCATATTGAAATTTTCAGACAATGCAAGTGTAGGCCGTGCGGTGTCCGCCGACGTTCAAATAGCACTACTGTATCTCGAGGGTATCGTAAAAGGCGACTAGGGTTAACTAAGCCGCTACCACAACACCCCCCACCTCACCAATCCCCTCGGCCAGTGTGGCGTATTAAGGCCATTCCTTAACTATGGCGGCCCATGTACAACAGTGGACGAAAAAAGTGGGTTTAAGGAAGTTTCGTTACTACTTTTAATAAAATTTTTTTTTTTAATTTTAAATTATATTTTCGTCAAAATTTTCTAATGGTGCCAACCCTAATCCGGTAAGAAAAGCTCACATATTAATGATGTAGGAGTGCGGTTGAAAGTACATGGTTTGTCTTTTAAATTAATTGTTTCTGTGTGTAAGGCAAGACGGGAGAAAGATAAGTCCGTGGTGACAGCCCTTTGCGGCTGACGAGAATACTTTAGAAATTAATTTTATTTCCATATTTTAGTTGAAATTATTTGTTAATTTTGAAATTATGTCTATTCAAATATTAAGTCAAGACTAAGCAGCTGTAAAAGATTTTTAACACCTGTAAAAGCACCAACATGATGGATTTCACAGATGAAAATCCACCCAGAGTTTAATAGTAATTCTATCGAAATTGATTTTTTTATTCTCTTCTATTAACTCAACTTTCTTGTACCATATGAAGATGACACGTATACCAGTTTTCCTTCTGGATGCTTAGCTATACAGTACTGAAAACCCGATCAAAATCCGTTCACTAGTTTTTACGTGATACTTAAGCAAACAGACATATCTACCTACAGACAAAAATTTTAGAAACTACATTTTTGGGTTCTGTAGCTGCTAAAGATTCTAAACCCCCAATTTATTTATTTTTTAATTAAGTCAATGTACAGACCTACAGAATTCGTTGTATTGATTCATTATTAACATTAATTCCCGAGTAATTAATGTAGGTATTAATAGATGCCTCTCTATCTATACGTTCATAATCTTTTACTTATAGGTACTCGTACAATGTCGACGAACTCCTATGTCTCTATTATCACCGGATAACCTAAATCTAACCCATCTTAAATTTGCTGTCATCGATAATCATTTCTCATATTTCTATTACAACTTCCATTATTTTTGCCAATTTTTGGACATTTTCAGTTGTCCAAAACTTCAGGTACAAATTTAGAAAAAAAATCATTCTGACATTTGATTTACAAAGCTTGTCTCGATAGTTTGCAAAGATACCCCCGCTTGACCAGTGTGGTGTTTTAAGACCGTACATCACTCATGTGCAAATCAATGTGCATGATGAATATAGACCGTATTCAATAGTGAAGGATAAGAGGGCTCGTGACGTGTGACGATACAAATCAAATCAATTTATTTGAATAGATATGGTTGAGAAGATATTACAAATATGGTTTGTGCCACCACATTCTCCATTTGCATGCGTGCAAATAATCTGACATTAACATTAAAAAAAAATCTTTTGATAAATAAATCTAGATTCATTTTAACAAAGTTGCATATTTCGTAACTGTATATACATGGGACAGTAAGTAAATTTAGTTCTTTGAATAAAGGCTTGCAGGAAGGCCGCCGAACATTAGTCCGGGGTCAGCACTGGCGGGCCACCACCGCGGGGGTCGCGGACGATTTCGAAAGTGCTCCCGTGACCTCGGCATTTGGTGGAAAGCCAGTAGTCGTGGGGTTTTAGTTGGTAAGTGTCCGGCATACTCTCCCGCCGAGGTGTAGGCATCCATGAGTATTTCCCCACGTAAAAAAAATACATTTTTATATGTTAAAATTAAGTCATCAAACTTGGCTAGTCAACTTGGCTAAACATTTAGTCTATCAAACTTGGCCGTTTTGAACGGTTTTGTGTAGTCCTGTATTTTTTTAATTTATTTATTCTATAAATGTAACAATCTTTTTCATTTTTTTGTTTCGGGCAAGCTGTTCGCACCTATTCGCCCTTTGTCGTTTTTATTTTTTTTATCGCTTATTATGCATTCACATCACTTTTTTTAACGCACGCCCCCAAGTTAAAAGTGTATGACCGCTAGTAAATGAGACACCCTCGTCTCCGCCGGACGTGTATCGGTTGAAAAAGCCGAGTGATCGTGAGCGCTGTCCACGGCTGTAAATTTGCGAATTTTTTGTGACGGTCGTGTACCGGTTCGAGAGGGAAACGGGCAGGGATAGGACAGGACGGGATGGGAAAGGATTACAAAAATAAATTCTACATTTATTATCCAAAAAAAAAATTAAATTATCTTGTCTCCTGTCACGATTAGGCACGAAATCTATGCAAATAAAAAGTTTGATTCGATACAGAAGAGATAGAAAGTCGGCAGCACACTGACATCCCCCGTGGTGTTGAGGTGACTGCGGTAGCACGTGGGTCACCACTTGGGCCAAATATCACTTTCTCTCCATTTCTATATAAATAGGGCATACCTGAACACTTAAGCCAAGACAAACCTATAAGTGCTGATTTTGTAACAGTACCATGGGACATCTTATATTTTTGATAATTTAATAAAACATATTTTAGATAGGCTATATAGGCTGTACATTGCTGAGGATCTTCCCATTGATGATATACCAGATATACCGGTGAGGAGACTCCCAGAAATTGATGTACAATATTTATATCTGAGTTATATAATTTATTATATATTATAGCGATCGCCTTAGCGATATGTTTACTGCCGACAAACTGCACTGTAGTTTGGCAGTTACAATTTGTAGTGGTTAGTGTTTTTGGATTTAAATAAATAAAAAAAAAAGAAATGAACCTATTACAAATATTATTACAAAAAATACGGCAAAATTGAACGTAATTTACTCAATTCTTTCATCACGACGGTAAGACAATTAGTTATATCGCCACAAATTCACCATTCCGCTAAATTTCCCCGGGACAGCGACCGAAATAATCCGTCGAATCATTCGAAACGTTTATCTTGATGTCTTTGCTACTGTTGTAAAGAAAAACACTGTATCTGAAAACTTCTCGTTCAAGAAATCGGCAAAAGTTGTTGATCAATACCAGTTTATAAAATTCCAATGCAGAGCACAGGCCTTTATGGGTGATTTAGGCGACAATGTACAAGTATATAGAAGTAATGGGGTAATGGGTAATACATGCGGTAATGGGTAGATAAAGCCATTAATATTTTTTTTCTTTTCAAGTTAACACAAGTGCATTAAGGTAATGCAACCGGCCGTTTAACTATCCACTGTTTGGACATGGGTTTTCTCATGCACTTTCCTATCCATTGGTCGCCTTTTACGACACCCTCACGCCATTTTAGATGGGGTGGAGCTATTCTATAGCCAGCCTGCACCACATGGCACACATTAAGGTAAACGAAAATATAAACGAAATATAAAATATAAATTCGAAAATAATAACCTAGATAAACATTCGCCCGTGTCTCGACTCTCACGTCTTTATAAAGTTTCGATGAATACCGCAGATCTAGATATAGTTAATAATAATTTTGAGTGTAATAGTTCGAGTAGGTATTCTAGGTATTAATAGTTGATTACAAAATATTATTGTTATTAATTGTGTACCTATATATTTATTTATCAAATTTAATCTACCTACACTTTAAAAAATACATTTTTGTTGAAATTTAGTATTTAGCAAAAATAATGCGGATCAGATTCTTTCAAAATAATTTTATACTTTCAATCTCATATTTCGGTATAATTAACGAATACTAATTCCAATTCTTTTATATTATCGAAAACAGATTTCATAGGAAAAATATAAGAACAAGCAACCCTGTTAAAAGAAAAATAAACGCACGAAAATTAAATAAAGAAAACAAATAAATACAAATATAAATATTTTATCCCAGAATTTCGATTGAGACATATCCAAACAAATGTTAGTAAAGATGTCTGCAATGATTGTAAAATATAATTCCATTGTTATTTGAATAGGACAATGCCGTTACAATTCAGTTGTCACATACCCGGTTCTTCTGTGCAACAACGGCAACCCCCGTGTGTAACGGTCTTGATTAATGACGTCACAGAGAGATGTCGTTATCCGGGGACAGTCCCGATCATTTTCCCATGGCCCGGGGTGGCTGACAGAATTTGCTTTGTTTTACAAAGTTATTGGTTAATCATAATTATTAAACGCTGGCTGATCTCGCTTCATTGGTCGCGTGGTGTTGGCCAGCTGTAGAGAGCACCACCCCATCTCTTCTCGTGGATGTTGTAAAAGGCGATTAAGAGATAACAAAGTTGCTGCCACACAAAGTTGTTGGCCCTGACAAACTGTACCACCTCCATGTAAAAGAGTGAACTCACTGATCCGCTACGTTACCCTAGCGCTGGTTACCGTTACGGTTGTAGCTTCATCCGCTGTGTCTCGGTTAAAAACTACCCCATACGTTAATCCATACCGCTAACTACATCATGCCGAATTTGGTAACGAGTCGTGAATATGTACTGCTTTAGAAAGGAATAGTATCGTGCTTGAACATGACAAGACACCTGACGGGATGACTTTACTACCATGGAGAATGGATGCCACACTGGCTCCATCACACCTTCGTCTAACATGACAATAGGCTAGGATAATGCCCCCGCTAAGACTCGCCGTACTTTTGCACACTTGCATCCTTCTTTCTCGAAGCAACCTTTGGTTCACTGGTATCAGCTATTAACTGGAGAAACAAAAACTGCCCTATTTTACATATTAGTCGTTTAATATACGAATATGTATAGATTAGTCATTAGTAAATACACATTAAATATGTCTTAAAAATAAGTTTTCTCCTACTTGCTCGGAAATGGATTCGTTATTTTAAAAAAAGAATACGTCAATCGGCTCTTTTCTGTATGCACGCCAACAATTTCCAACACGACAATAATAGAGATTGCTGGACAGTAACGTGGATATTTTTAGTGCACACTAACATAAATTAGGTTTTTTTTGGTACACGATATTTATTATTATAAAGGCTGAATGTGCATTTCTTTTCAAAAGTTTAAAAAAAGAACAAAGACCGCGCGCAGTCGAATTGGTAGGAATGAAACTTCTGTTTCTTGAATAAATTTGTTTATTGTTTCCTCGCAAATTAGAGAAAAGTACTATACAAGTCTCGGCCGAAATAGCAATTAACGGCCTCGTTTATTTAAAAATTACTATACCTATTACTCGGCCGTCAATTGCTTTATTTCGGGCTTAGACAATAATGTACTATTGTTGTAGTTTTCGTAGGTAAGAAACAAATCAATTTTCTCATCATTAATGGGGTGTTAAAAGGTGTTCAAATGATATTTGATGTCTTACCTTACAACAATACGCAAGCGAGATTCGTGACTTGCACTATTATTGATTGATTTAAGAAAAGAACTGTCCCTATATGTCCCAACACCAAACCCGAATTAAGCCACACTATAAAAGAGCTAAAAGTGTTGCTGCACAAAGAAAGAAATAACAACATTCAACAGCATATCTAACAGCTGGATAATTCTGCACCATCTGATTAAGCATTGGAATGAAACTAAGAATTTAAAACATCCCAATGTTACTTCTCCTCTCATAGGACATCTTAGTAATTTGAAATTATTTATTTATGTTATTCAAAAATTTCTTAATCTTTGTTGATTAGCTGCTTATTTAGTTTTTTTACTATTCGTTTTAATATGTAGAAGCCATTTAGTATTTCGAAAATTACAACGTTGTAAACTATTAAAAAATTACAAAAGTATTCAATTTCAAAGTAATACCGAAGTAAGTAATACTTCCCGGCCGAAAGTAATACACATCGACTATGATCGGCTAGCTTTGGTTTTGTAGAGCGTCGTCTCTGTCGTGTGGCGATACGTCGCTGACCGAATGACTGCCGATCGTAGTCGATGTGTAAATGCTATGTCTTTAGATAGAGCTCGTGAAATTAAATGCTAATTTATTTTTGGAGTAGTTTTTGAAACATGTACACTGTCACAATTTAAAACTACTGAATCGATTTTATTTCATCTGCGAACGTAATCGAGATACAAATCCAAACTATTTATTTCTGCCAAACATTAAAAAATGCATTGCAATGCATTTCAGTAGCCACTGTTGGACATGGGCCTACTCGTGTCTCGTGCATAAGAGATGTAAGGTCTTAAAATGCCACGCTGGCCAATCGGGTTGGCAAGTCCACTCTTTTAGAGTTGGTGTAGTTCCTCTGGGCTTGTGGTAGCCGCTTTGTTATCCCTCAGTCACCTTTTACAACGCCCACGGGAAGAGAAAGGGTGGTGGTATTCTATAGCCCGCCCACATCACTCGGCACTCATTAATTAATTATCCGTTAAGAAATGCGTCCTACAGTTTCTCTACAAATATCGATATAACCTATCAAATTCTCCATAGAATCAACTTCTTCAATTAAACATTAACGAAAACATTTAATGCAATAAATGAAGCAGATATGGCTGCAAATAATAATGGTAAATTTCTTCCAAAACCCAAGCAGTCCCGCCACACTCATACATCAATGTCTCACGCGAGATCCGGCCGAAGATTTTTATAATCCCGGAGCAGGATTTGACAACAAAGCTCTAATAGTCGGGGAAGACGTTTTGTCACTCTCTTTACTATGTTTCTAGATGTACGTATGTTTCTGAGCGACCGTTAAACCTAGTTGTGAGATCAGTGTACCATTTCTTTCGTGATTTTTAAGTAGCTGTGGATAGTTTTTATAAGTTCAGTTTTTGCGTAAACTAATTAAGTACCTATATCAAATCAAATCATTTATTTGGCAAAAATATTGGAAACAAATATGGTGTTAAATTTAAATATGACCAATAACGTTGTGCCTCAATATGCGTGCAACAGATTAACAATAAACATTAAACACTTGTAACAATTAATTTCTAAAAAATGTCAATTACAATACTGGTATAAACTGTAAGTTCTCACTCACTGCAAAGCATATGCCTCGTATTGCGATCGCAGTTTCGGGCCATAATCCATGCGGGCGCAATGACGATGGAGATATATGAGGATTTCTTTATAGAACGTAGGTGACAGACAAGCAGCCAGTCCTCCTGCTGGTAAGTGGATAATGTCGCCCATAGATATCCGCGATACATGACAACATCAGTCCAAAATGACAATCATTGGCATTTGGAGATTTAAGAATGAATTTGGAGAAAGGGTTGGTAAAACGAGAAGAGTGGGCGTATCTCACTCACCACTGTACATTGGATTGGATACATTGGAGAATAGAATAAAGTGGGAAATATAGTGCGTTTTAGGTTAATCTTCCGTGAGAAAGGGGCAACGTGGACAGACGAGTGCGCCCAGCGGCTGTTGGATTGTAGCGTGTCCCCCTTTATACATACATGTCTCTTCATACATATATCTCTTTTTTTTTTTAATTGTTGAGTTTGCAGGTTTTCTCACGATGTTTTCGTTCACCGCCAAGCTAGTGATAACTGAAAAGTTCGTAGTTAAATAAAAACTCAGTAAGGACCGAAGTTCGAACGCATGACCTGTGAGGAATGTGAATCGGGAGTAGGTGACCCTAAGCTATCACCGCTTTTCCATCAATAACAATTTATACTCGTATGAATCTGTCATGAAAATATAACAACACAGAGAGTTTCTCCTGTTTTATTTTATTTGCTTTGGACAACAAAGCGATGATATTTTACAAGCATACAATAGGTCAAATTAAAAGTTCTTAGAACTGGCTAGGTACTGTACAATACGTAATAAAAAAAAAAAAAATTTTTGAAAATGTAACTGCTTGTCAAACGCCATTAAATTTTTAAAGCTGTTATTTGTCTTTTATTTCTGGCGGCAATTCGAAAATTAAGTTTTTGCGGAAAAATAACAACCTGAATTAACAAGTGAACATTTTGGTTCAATTATTTTATTTGACTTTCGTTGCGGTCTAAACCAGAAAGAAAGTTATGAGAGCCTTAAGTTAGCATTTACTGGTGAAGCCCCATTCGGTGTCACTGTTTATAACTGGTTCAGTGAATTTAAACGTGGTCGTACCCACCTCAGTGACTATGTTAGTGAAGGGAGTCCTGCGACGGACGTGACGGAAGAAATCATCGAAACTTTGCGGCTTATGATTGAAGGTATTGCTTAGACATTACTATGAATCAAGTTCAAACTGTTTCACATGATCATCTACGGGTAAGGATGCTTTGTGCTAGAATGAAAATTTCGTCAATGGTCAATCACATGCTGTTTTTAATATAGTAACAGTTGACGAAAGCTGGATCTACTGCTATAACCCTGAAACTAAGAGGCAATCTGCGCAGTGGGTCTTTCCTTTCAAATAGTTGCAGACGAAAGTGAAGAAAGGACCGAGTGATGAAAAGAAGATGATTGCGTCCTTCTTTGGCAGATCGGGCTACTTTACTATTATAACATAAAAACAAAAGAACAATAACAGCCAACCGGTGTGTAAACAGCTGCTTGGCGAAGCAGAATGATCCACCATCACGACAATGCCCCAGCTCACTCCGCCAGAGAAACGAAGTATTTTTTGAGCACTGTAAATGTAGAGTTAATGGGTTATCCATCATACAGTTCCGACCTTGCGCCCTATGATGTTCATTTATTCCCTAAAATTAAGGATAAACTCACAAGAATGCGTTTTATGAATGCAGAAGAGGCAGTTGAAGAGGTGCCTAAAGAAGGGTGGGCTGAATGGTTTACACAATGATTTAATTGCATGAAAAAGTGTGTCGATTGTCGCCGAGAATACTTCGAAAAGCAATAAAACAACTTCCATCTTTATATCTGATTTCATTTTTGAGATTCTAAAAACTTTATACCTATCTAATGTATAAATGCTTTCACAGTTGCCGATCTTACCAATAAAAATATTGATTTTGAATCACTGAAAAAGTCTAAAGATGGCTATAGCGAGGATCCATTGACCTGACAATGCCTTCAACGCTTTCAAAGCGGTATTCATTCACAACAAAGAAGCAATGATATTTGGTACACCTCGCAAACATTTAAGCAGTCCACTAGCAATTTCGTGGTCTTATTAATTGTACGATAAAATACATAATCGCTTGTATGAAGTATCCAAGCGTTATAATAACAAGCGACTATAAAATTGAATATTATAACAAAAACCAACACTGATACAGGTGCAATTACTTTCAGGTCTCTGACTCCCGCTCACCCGTGCTCAGCTTAAACAAAATCCCAACAAAAACCATAGACAAAAACGCAACCTGTTTGAATTATTCTAAAACTGTCACGCACGAACGCGCGCGATTCTCTATGGTCTGGCATCGCGCGGCCCTAGTTCTTTTTTTGAATTCTTTATTTTTCACCGACTTCCTATTGGACCCAGAGGCTGCGGTTGAAAAAAAAAGTTTAGTCACGTCTATGGTACGTGAGTAATCATCTTGTTAACTTTTGATTTGGCACCTGTTCCGTTTGGTGAATGATATCGTTCATTCATGTTCAGTGAATGGGTTTGGTGCGTCAATTACGAGGTAAACCAATAACATAATTTGCTCTGTGTCTTAATATTTTGTTTCTAATGAAGTCGCTGGAATATTTTGGAGCCGTAGCTATATATATCTTTATTCTTCTCTGAAATTATTTTGTACTCTCTGTTTCACTGTTAGGAATTAAATTAACTATTCTTATGTTTGTTGCACTTTCATGCTTTCGTGCTTTCATACAAAAATCATGTATAAGTCCTTTACCATATCTACCTATATAAAACGTATAAAAATAAAGGTCCCGACTGACTGGCTGCCTCAATAACACCGAGCCGAAACAGCTGAAGCCAGAAACATGAAATTTGGACAGTAGCTTCCTTCAACGATTCCTTCATTCCTTCCTTCCTTCTTCCTTCTGTTCGCCTTTTTGCATATTTAGCCGTTCTGCGTACCTGTTGGTCTTTTTGCGTATTTGTCGTCCTTTTGCATTAACTGAAATTGATCACTATGCGCGCACTTATTTGAAGGTTAAGTTCACAAGAATATTATGTTCACATTACAAATATGATTTTAATTGTTTAAAAAGTAAAATTTATTTCTATATTTTATAAACAAGATAGCAAGCAGGGTTGATAAAAATCACGATTTTTTTATTTTAAACAGACTTTTTTGATATTTTGTCATTGGCAACATTTCTACTTTAAAAGGGGGTAAACTAAGCTGGGTGGCTGGTAACACTGAGTCGTGTCGCGTCAACTGTCACTGTCACCGAGTAAAATCTGTGTAGATATTTTGTTTTCATTTAATTTTTTTAGTTGTTTACAAACGAGGGATCTACAAGCATATTCAACACTGTCCAGACTCCTTAGCCGAGCGAACTGATGGAAAATCATTTGTGGTGTATTTCAAATGAGATTTAGTCAGGCATTTATGTTTTTTAGGTCAAAAAATATCTTCTGAACACAAATAAATCACCAGATCTGTAGGTTGCAAAATCAAGAGATATTTGCCCATAATTCTATGGACAGTGGCGTTTCTGTTTCTTAATAGTCACATTGCATTGGACAGTTGGCGAATTTCGTTGGCGCCTTATTTCTGCCGCCATTTTGATATTAAAGTATTAAAATGGCGTCGGAATGGAGTCCGCTGATTGGTCACATTGCTTGGCAATTTTGAAATTAAAGGTGCAAGGTACAGTGTCATTTTTTAATCTAAAGTGATTTTCAAACACCGTTTTCTATGGGACGGTGACTACTTTGAAAATCATCTCATTAGTTTTAAAAATATCTAAAATGTTTTTTTACAGTAGATAAAAGGCGACAGATGAGCATACAGTCCATCTGATGGAAAGTGGATACTGTCGTCCGTAGACATCCGCGATACATGCCAACATCAGTCCAGAATGACAAACGTTGGCACGCCCCCAGATGCGCTGCCTACCTTTGCAGATTAAGGAATGGATTGGGACAATGGGGAGGGATAGGATGGAATGGGAATGGGCTCTGGCATATCTCACTCAGTTCAGAAACAGGTACGTACATTGAAGAAATACGATAAGATACGATTGATACGATACGGAAATAGGATAATTAAATGCAGTACATTTCGAGGTAGTCTTCTGTGTGAGAATACTTCTGTGTGAGAATATGTATCTTCTGGTACCGGGGCCAGTCGAGTGAGCCCAGCGGCTGTAGGAATGTAGCGTGCATTATTCCCCTACAAAATTGCATTCATAATTTCATGTTGACCCACATTGGACAGTGTTGCCTGTGCTTTTAGACCCCTCAAATACAATACAAATAAAAACTAGATTTGTATGTGACAATATCTGCAGGACGAAAGACAGATGAGATTTGAATCATATGTTATACAACCTACATACCTACCTACATATACCTACATATGTTGATTAACCTACATACCTGCCTACATATTACCTACATATGTTGATTAAGGGTGTAGATCGTGAAAATCACCGAAAAGAGTGTTACGATTTTTCATATTTAACCTATTTACATATGATTGATATCAATGATAATTTGTATATATTACAATCAAAGACCAATAAGTATGTTCATGCTTATATTAAACTCTTAAACCTAATAGTTGTTATATAATAAACGTCAACAAACGCACAAAATTGAGTAAAAATGCAAAAACATGACTTCGTATTTTTCAGATTTAACCCCATAAATCAACACAAATTGATAAAAAGAAACACTTTTTGAACACTGAAGAAACCAATAAGTATAGCTGTATACTTCTTTTTATACCTTTACAAACAAAGACTTCCTCTTTTAAAGCCCTAAAATCTAGATATATTTTAAGGTAAATTTTTCATACACAAATGTATGGGATAAAACGTTCGTTTCATTCGTGCAATCTCGGTGGTCTGCAGCGGCAGTTCCTTTCTGTAAGTGAACGCGACACCACGCTTGTCGGCTGCAGACAGCAGAATTACGTATTGTGAATTTGTGTTTTTTGTAAAAAACTGTAAGTATAACATTTTTATAATTAATTTATTTTCAGTTAGTAGAAAGTATCGATATAATGAATGTCTGAAAGAAAACCATGATGGAACTAGATATAAATCGTAAAAAATACAATATCTACACTAATAGGTATTATAAAGAGGAAAGATTTGGATTTTTGTATGTAACGAATAAACTCAAAAAGTACTGGACTGATTTTAATAATTCTTTTATCATTCGAAAGCTACATTATCACTGAGTAACATAGGCTATTTTTTTCGCAGGACTGATTGAATTTGAGTGGCATGCCAGGGAAAAGAAAGTTTTGTACGCATTATAAAAATATGAAAGCCAAAAGATCTCGGAATAAAATGTAAGTTCCTCCCTACTTATTTATTATCGCATTTGAACAGGGTACATTACAAAGCTAATACAATATGTCATATGATTTAGATCGCCCGATTCAGACATATACCTACAATAACATGTAAATATTGGTTTGTATTATCTATATCTATACTGATAAATAAAATTGAAGTATCTGTATGTAATATCAAAATAATAGGATTTTTAAAAAAAAAAAAGGCGATACGGAGTTCGCCGGGTCGGCTAGTATTGTCTAAATATCAAATTGTGGAAGTAGGTAGGCGACAGCGCAACTTTGTCGACATACCTATACCGCCAAACAGACGCGAGGCGCCTAGCGTCTGGCTTAGGGTTGTACAAAATAAATAAAAAGTGGATAATATTGATGAATAATATTTCCAGTATTGAAAATAAAGAAAACCTTGGGGCCGAGACTCTGAGCAACAATGCTACGCGCTGTATAGAGGTAAGTTGTTATACGTAATTCTTGTAGACTTGTTACATAAATAAACAAACTACTTAGTTAGTGATGGGCGAAGACAAAATCTCAATACCTACCTATAGATTTTTCTTGCAATATTTATTATTTTCATCGAGAGACAAACACCTTAGTACCGAAATACTTCTCAATTACTTTCTCAAAAGAAAATTTACGTTCAAATAGGTGACGTCATAAAAAAACAATACCTAATGCGTAAAGAAATTATAATTTCTATTCATCAGGAACCTAATATTGTATTAATTCTTTTGCATTTTTTTAAATTTTTAATTATTTTTTATAAAAAAAATCAAGCCATTATCTTTCTTTACAGGAACTAGTTATTGAAAACGACCAAGAGGGAAAGGTGGATGAAATGGAAGTTGGGCGTAGAGTTGTAGACGTTTCTTTTTTTTTTAAAGCTCTTCAGGCCATAGGGGACCACGGTCCAATGGATTGTAAGTTAAGTTACCTCAGTATAATAGGTGAAGTAAAAGTTGGTCTGGACTCAAAACTCATCATGAAATGTAGTATGTGTAGTATGAAATTTACTGTGTGTTTGATTGAAAAGAAAGAAGATAGAATGGAAGTGAATCATCAAATTGTATCTGGTATCATATCATCTGGTGGGAGCTACTATCAGTTAAAAACATTAACTGCCGCAGTAGCCCAGCCCTACCAATCATGTCACCTTCATTATACAATGAAATTAATAATACGGTTTGCGATTGGTGGGAAAAGACAGCAGCACATTCCATGGCAGAAGCTGTCAAGGAAGAAGCGGAGTACGCAGTGTCTATAGGTAGTGTTGATAAAAATGGTACACCATTAATATCTGTTGCTGTTGACGGTTGTTGGAGCAAGAGATCTTATGGTAAGAATTTTTCCGCCTTGTCCGGCGCAGCTGCGATAATTGGCATTAAAACTAATAAAGTATTGTTTTTTGGAGTTAAAAATAAATACTGCGTAGTTTGTGCACGAGCCGCAAAGAACGACAGTCAGCCCTCGGAACACCGTTGTTTCAAGAATTATTCGGGATCATCTACCGGTATGGAATCGACCATAATAGTTGAGGGGTTTAAACGTTCCATTGTTGATCACGGTGTAATTTATAATAAATTTGTAGCAGACGGCGATTCCAGTACTTATAAAAAAATATTAGATTCGCGACCGTACGGTAATTTAACAGTAGAGAAAATTGAATGCAAAAATCATCTTTTACGAAACTACTGCAATAGCTTGGAGAAACTGTCGAAAGACACTAAGTATCCTTGCGAATTGCGGAAATTCCTAAAAGAAAGGTATTTGCGTTTAAGAACGGGTGTAAAATGCGCTATTAAATATTGGGGCGATCAAAATCAGTCACTCGAAGAAAAAATAAAAAATCTTAGTGAAGATATCCTAAATGGTCCACAACACGTATTTGGTAATCACCAATATTGCAAGGAGTATTTCTGTAGACCTGATACTCGTCGAATAGAACCTGTTGGGTTGCTTCCAGCAATTGTTGGATGCGGATTAATGGACGCGGTACACATTTTAAGTAAAAGACTGTCATATCATTCTAGAAGTTTAATTCATAATTGTACAAGTAATATAGTTGAAAGTTTTAACGCAGTGATTGCCAAATTAGTAGGGGGTAAGCGTGTAAATTATTCTTCCCGTGGTTCTTATGCGGGCCGATGCGCAGCTGCTGTTGTGTCTTTTAATACAGGATCGATTCATAGTAAAACTCATGAAGTAATATTTAAATCTAGTCCTAATCCTTTGATCGCGAAAGTGGAAAATTGTAATCGTAGAATCCGTTTAATTGCTAAACCTAAATTAAGATTGAAAAAGAGCCACAGCGCTGTATCGAAAGACGCTCACTATGGACCAAACTGCGAAAAACCTGATCTGAGTCCAGAATTATATGAGAAAGCCAAGTCATCTTTTTTAGCCGATTTAAAGTTGTCTTGTGCTGAAAGAGAGGAGCTTGAAAGGTCGACCCATTTGCAAAGAAGTAGTTCTGAGTGGATGAGTACAAGGAGAAAATTACTAACCTCATCATCGTTCGGGGAAGTTTGTAAAAAACGAGAGAGCACAAGTTGTGCTGTTCTTGTTCGTAAAATCGTTTATGGTAGTAATATCTCCAGTTTGCCTGCTGTACGGTACGGTATCGAAAACGAAGAAACCGCAATTAAACAGTTAGAAATTCAAGAGAATATTAGTATACAAGGTTGCGGTTTGTTCGTCGACGATCAATATGAATTTTTTGGTACTACACCAGATGGCATTTATGCAAACGGTTTAATTGAAATTAAGTGCCCACATTCTTTAGCTGGCATGACTCTTGATGAAGCAATGGCCAAACATACCTTTTGGGTTAAGGACAAGGCTTCCAAGGGTTATGTCATAAATAAAAATCATAACTGGTATTTCCAAATTCAGGGACAGGTACATATTACTAAAAGAAACGTTTGCATGCTTGGCATCTGGTTTGGTGCTACTGTACCTATGAAAGTTTATATTATAGAAAAGGACGACAAATTTTGGGAGGAGAAAATGGAGATGAAATTAGTTAGGTTTTATTACGATTGCCTACTTCCAGAATTAGTTGATCCTCGGCAGTCACGAAGCATGCCCATTCGTGACGCGCCCAGTATCATAGAGGCTATGAAAGAGAGGAAAGAAAGAGCTTTACGTGTTATGAAAGAGAAGAACGCCTAATGATTTTGAAAGATACAGGTAACTTAACTACCCAGCCAGTCGATTCACGTAAACACGCCAGTCCAAAAGTCGTTTTAACTTAGGAACTTAGAAATCGCCTTTTGGTTTTCTGTTTTAAACGCACTTACTTATCTAGTCTTGGATTGTCATAAATCTTCCAATAGCTCAATTACTATACAATTTCTGAGTTACCTGGTGTAAAGAATCATAAAAATTGGTTCAAAAATACAGCGAATTGAGAATTCTCCTTTTTTTAAGTCGGTTAAAAGGGCTAAATTTGCAAAAAACGAAGTGACGTCACTGCGCTACGGTTTTTATTACTTACGTGAATCGGGCAGCTGGTAACGTTTTCATTCTGATAGGTTTTGTGATAGCCATTGATTTTATCATCAAATTAGCAGAAATCAGAACTTGATCCGTAATCGAATGAAAAACCATTAGAATTTTGAACTCATATTTCGTTATTGTTTAATTACATACTTTTAATTAGTATATTAATAATTTACAAACTTCTGTTAAAATTAGTAAATAAATGAATTATTTACTAATTTTTGTACAACCCTAGCACGCTTTTGAGATAGCGAGTAATGGCGACTCATATTTGTTATTGTGTAGTAAATAAATCATTTTTATACTTGTGTTTCATTTATTGACATTTTTTTTAAAACCCTAGGATTTTTTTTAGATATCGACGAGGTGATCGTAAACAAAAAGTAAGTATTTGAGTTTACGCAATAGGCACATTTCCTTGCGTAGAGATAAACACACTTCCTACTGAATTTGCAATTATTTTATTGAATGAATATTTTACGAATTAGAATAAATTTTGGTAGTGAAATTACAAATAAATAAATAGTTGGAATTTTAGGTAAGTAGAATACAAAAATGTCAGATGTCAAATGATAGAAAAACATAAAAATTGTGTCTCAACTACTCTTATTAATCTATTAAAAAGAATCAACAGCTAGTTTCCAAAAATTCAACGTTATTGTTATGCTGTAAATATTCAAGTTCAATAACAATTTCTCAACGTGGAACGTTTGTTGCAAAACATTTTGAAAATCGCGCTCTCTAGGTCATTCATCCGCCCCGTCGGATGTTACATTAAACTTTGGCGCTGCGGTCGCTCGAAATCGAGATCTCAGGCCAACAATCTACACCCTTAACGTAAAATAAAGGATTATTTTATTTTTAATTTATATTTGTATAATTTCCTATTGCAACAATGAATTTTGCCTCCTCGTTGATTTTGATTTAAATCATTGATTGAAATTGATTTTATATTATGATTTAATTAATCAAATTGATTTAAATCACTCATCCCTGATAGCAAGGCAGACGGCACTTTGGAACATATTTTTTTTGTATCTTGCATGGTTTTATTAAAACTTCATACGCGCAATGTTTCACAAAGCATAATGGTTGAAGTAGATCAATGATCAAAATATTCTGATTGCTATAACTGCCAAATATGACTGTCCTGTACTGAATCATTGAGAAGAACTAGCTAGCTTGTACACTAATATCAGCTATGATTTATAGTTTTATAGCTAGTATTTATTGGTATTAAGTAGTATATTGGTATAACAATACTATGTTGCATTAGTATTATATAGGTACCTATATATAATACCTATATATTATGTATTTATGTGTGACTATGAGTAT
Source organism: Sesia apiformis (assembly GCA_914767545.1). Lineage (NCBI taxonomy): Eukaryota > Metazoa > Arthropoda > Insecta > Lepidoptera > Sesiidae > Sesia > Sesia apiformis. The sequence continues at coordinate 9,068,445 of OU611972.1, read as the reverse complement.
TTGTTTCTCGAAATATTTTTTTGAATTGCAGAAAACATCCATTTACCATTCGGCCTCTTTTACAAAAAAAAAAAAAAATATGGCTATTCGGCCTCATACTTTTATAAAAAAAATCACAAAATTTATTGCTAAACATTTAGTAAGTAATTCAAAAGCATTACTGAAACATTGTTCACGCTACCAACGTCACTTACATAGGAATATAGTACTATAGTGAATTAGCTGTCACGCGTTACACAGTCCGCGGAATAGCCAGAGTGTAATCTTCAATCAAATGTCTAAAATACAGCTCACACGTCAGAACGTAGGTATGTTGATAACGCGTCTTAATTAAATTAATAGCCACTTGGCCGTGTAGCTCTAGAATAGCACCCACCCTATCTCTTCCCAGGGATACCCAAAGCCCGTAGCCCCCACGCCACTTCTAAAAGAGTGATATCACCAGAGCGTGGCGTTTTAAATCCATGCATCGCTCATGCATAGGCCAGTGTGCATTTTGAGACCCATATCCAAAAGTGGACGTTAAAGGGACTGATAAAGGTCACGTATCGAGATGTGATGAGATATGAAGTTTCTGGACCATGCTGACTATGACATAGATCAATGGAGTGAACATAGAAGAGTTGCTTTTTGTAATAGAGGCTTTATTATAGAAAAAAGGCGGCAGACCATCTGACAGTCCACCTGATGGTAAGTGGATAGTATCGTCCTTAGGCATCCGCGATACGTGCCTACATCAGTCCAGAATCACAAACGTTGCCAGGCTCCCGGATGCAGATTAAGGAATGGATTAGGAGAAAGGGTTGGGTAAATGGGGAGAGATAGGATGAGATGGGAACGGGCTCTAGCATATCTCACTCACTACCGAAACACGTACCACATACATTGGGGAAATACGATAAAGTAGGAAATACGGTACAATTCAAGGTAGTTCTGTAAGAGAGGGCTACATATTTTAACTGTTCAGAAGAAATAAAGTGCTGTCTGTAATTGACGCATCGCTGTATGGCCGTGCATGCGCCGTATTTCGATCAATTTACACAGATTTAGTACTGGTTTTTCCGTACACTGTGCTGAAAATAGTGCATTCATCCGTAGCATCGCGTGCTGAAACACCTAAAGAAACACATGTTTTGAAAGCTAGACAGACGTCTTTCTTCACTTTGACAGGTACGAGTACGACGTTGCATCGCAACCATCTTGAAAGTATTAAAATGTTGTATGAGTGCCGTTTAAGTGTGCCTGCCTATAACAGAAACCGTATTTGTTAGACAGGAATTTCCTACATACGGTAAAAGACTAGAGCGTTAATATTAAGTAGTTACATACAAAAAAAACTCAGTCAGCACGTGCTATCGGAAAAATAGATGTCACTACATTTCGCACGTTTAACGTTATCTAGCAACGCTGCCGTCCATAGAAAAAAGGCACATGTGTATTTTGATACACTCGAAAAAAAATGTAAAAAAAAACTTGGAATTCATTTAAAATCAATCTAGAAACTTAGAGTTTTGGATGAAACAAAACGAATACCTAGCCATTGTTTTGCTTGTTTTTAATTTTTAATATAATATTAGTTACACTTTCGTAAAATGTCAGTTAAAATTGTTACTAACGCCTTTTGTGGAAATGAAACAACGGAGCTAAAGTTTAATTTAAAGTAAATACATACTATATATTGAAAGCAAATAATATTACATGTGAGCGTCGCGCGATCATAGAACAAAGAGAAAAATGTCAAGGCTAGTTACTCTCAATAGGGCTAGGTGGCGCTGCTTATTATTGATTGGCTTGTGTTTATTTATTTACTACACCTTTTCTACTTAGGACGGCGGAACGTATCCCTGAATTTATTTTATTTTCTATTTTTTGGAAAAAATATTCTGACACGTTTCTGGAATTACTAGACGAATTTGGCTTAATTACGAACTTAGGCACCAACTACACGGCGAGCGACTCGCCATCTGTAGTTTTGGTCATACTATTGAAATTAGTGGCACCACGAGATTATCGCCGTGAGAGACTTGCTCGTGTAGTTGGCGCCTTAGATGTAATATAAACCTACATATACCTACATAATAATATGGGTAATTTCGTTACGTTTTCGTGTGTGCCTATAATTTTCGTTAAATCCTACTTTTCAATTGAGGATAGTTTTGACGTCCGCTGGCCACCGTTACCAGAGATATCGTGTTTGTCTTCCGAAATTAGAAAGTCAAGATCTCTGAAATATACTCGTAGGTATAATTTCTTTCAAATCTGCTCAAAACATGAAACAGTCGTTATTGCAATTTTTGGCAACAATTTTGTTGCTAATGGTGATTGATTATTTTAATAGCACATTATCATGGTTCTTTTTGGTATATTTGTATCAAGTAAATAAATTCAAATAAGTGCCAAATAAATTCATTCATTGATTGCATTGTGTTTTTTTTAATTTCATTCAAATCCATTGGACATTGGAACACTACCGCGAAATATAAATTATATTGGCATATCTATACTCTAACTAAACAGTATAAGGTATTTGTATTTATTACTTTAAACTTTAGCGCACAGAAATGGTACAGAGGCCAGGGCGGACTTAATACCTAGTGGCATTCCCTGCCAGACAACCTTTGGTTAAACAGAAATGCATGCTGATGATAGTGCTGAGAAAGGTTCTTGGTTAACTGAACACATATTTTACATAAATGGTTGTTATGCTGTGTGTAAAAATATTCAACAAATTTCCTAATGTTATAAAAGAGGCTCCATTAAAATCATTTGAAACAAACTCATATAACTAAATAGCTGCTTGACCATTGTTGACCACGAACCAATGAATTCACGACGCACAAATAAATTTATGTAGATAAAATAAATCAATAAACGGATATTTACAATAATTGCTCGTACTATTTGTATTGAAATATAATAATGTGTTAATCTGAAAATCTTTGTAATTTTATTTTTTTTTTAAATTTCGTAATCTGTAAATAATAATTGATAATTTAAATTAATTTTGTAATCTGAATGTAATAATAATAGTAATTGATAATTCGTAAATTATCAATTATGTAGATAATAATGTATATTGGAGACGGTTAAGTACGACGATGTATGTTTATACTGACCTACTAACTGATGTACCGTACTTAGAACAAATAAAAATATTCTATTCTATAGCAAGAGATTGGCCCTGGCTTTGCTCAGGTCGCGTAACGATTCTCCAGAGATGTCAGACATTGCCTATGTCCATAGTTCGGCATAAGTTTAGTTGATTAAAAGTGACAGAATTAAAAAAATCGGTCCATCACGAATCTCCACAATAAAATTGGAATCTTCTTATTGTATATTTCATTTTAAAAGTAACGAAGGAGTTATTCTATAAATACGTAATCCCGTTTAACATATTTTTTTAAATTTATTTATTTCAACAACAACTTACGGATCATTTACACCTCAATTAAGACAAGCACACGTCAACAGACAGAAAGGGTGCATAAACCATAGCCATCCAAATAGGCAAAGAGTCCGTGCTAGGATACGCTATACATTTTCGACATATACGAGTAGCTCACGGACAGATTATTATGGGTGCTTTTTTTACATTCAAAAGAATTGAAGTCGTGAAATAGCCTAATTCTAAACCTACTTATATAGGTACCGTTTGAGCTTGTTGACCCGAAAGGTCAAGCTATTGCGATCATCGCTTATAAATCATAGACATACTCGTACTATCCAGTTTGCAATTAGTTCGAGCGGACTTTTTGGCTAGAACAAGAGAAGTCGAGGTTGAGTTGTTCTTTGACTATTGTAAAAATTGTGTAAGTATTCTGGCCATCGAAGTTTAATAGTGATAGTTTATTTGTGTGTTTGTGCATAATCTTTGTGATAATCAAATAAAAGCATAAGACTACATTGTTCGGGTGGGACTTCCAAGGAGTGCAACTCTGTTCTCAGTGAACGTACTATCACTTAACTCAGCGACTCCTCGACTTACCTCGACGGGACGGGACATTGACAAGCCGTGTTTTAAATTGTTTTGAGTCTACGAAGAAAACTTGATACTGGCGGAATGTGCTAATAGCACCATTGCCATATATTAAGAAGAAAAAAAAAAGTTCGGCTCCATGACACGAACTCTATACTTCTCGAGTTTCTTTCTCTAAAAATATTGAATTATTTGATTTTATTCTGTAGTATAATGTAATAAAGTCCTACCTTAATAGGTGGTGCGTAGTCAACCGCCATCATGCAGTCACTATTGACACCCGCCTCGGTTTTTATCATCGGAGGTCCATGGTGGTACAGCTGCCCCATCTGGTGGTGGTGCATACCACTCTCCCCGCGGCTGTACCACGCGGTGTACATCTCGCAGCTGCCTTCGGGACACCCACTCATATATACATGATGAATTATACACAATATACATGAACTGCACACATCGTATGTTTATGTGTCCACTGTCCTATGAAATTCTTTTTATATTGTCCATTGTTCACTTTTTGTGTTCATAAATTAACTTTTACGTTTCACAATGTCTACATTGTTTATGATATGTCCATGAGTCTTTACACTATGGTGTTCGCAACATCCTGGCTTGTAGAATGATTCAAATAACTGTTCTTATTATTCTTAAATTTCGTTCCATTTTTAAATAAATTTAATTGAAGGAAAAATCGTTTACAGATATATTTTTTTTAATAATAAATGGAAAATAATAATGTAAATATATATAAAAATTATAAAAGCACCACATATATTAAACCCGTTTTGAAAAACTTTGATTTTTAATCAAATAAGTTAAAGTATTGCACTATGTACACTTGGAAATAAATATATTTGACTATGTAACATATTCTTAGGGCGTATTGACGGTTTTCTTGTTGGCATCTGAAACAAAAAGAAATTTTTATGAACTTTCACGTTTTGTTACTTTTTGATATTATTGGTAAATCGGATCTGAACCTCGTAAAATTAACATTTTACATTTACATTTATTTAGGCTTTTGTTTACATTTTATTTCTACTCGACGTTCCATCACGGCTTACACCAGCCGCGGTCACAAGTTGACAACAGAATCTTAATGGAGTATTTTCTCAATACCTACTGTTAAAAATTTGTCCGTCACTCCTTTCACGTATGGTATAAACGCTGATTGTCTGTTAAACTCCGGATGTTTCACCCTCCGATTGCGTCGTGGTTACGTTCCACTCCCTTTGCACTCCAAAAAATCTCTCCATTGAACAACATTAGATATTAACCCAGGATTGTACGTGAGGAGATTGAAATTAAGAAATATAAAAATTACAATCTGGAAGTTGGATAAAAACTGTCGTCGACATGGAATCCAGTGATGAACAAATTTAAACCTCGCGATTTATCATCGAATACGTCCGCGGACATTGTTAGTGTAGTGTGTCGCAGACTTTACGAATGTGAAGATCGAATTTAAGTACCTAGTTGATAAAATTGCTCGCAGCTCCCATCCTGGACTGAACGGCCTCTTCAGCCAACCACGGCTAGTGTAACCCGTACCGAATCGTCCAGTAGAAATAAAAGGTAAACAAAAACCTTTAACGCGTTTAGAAACGATTTACAATATAAAAAAAATATATGCCACATAAGTACACACATACAACATTGGTGAGATATAGGCTAATGGTATGGTGTATACTAATACCATAGGTATTAGTAGGTACCATTATTAGATATTAGTAAGAAGACCATGGGTACTTATTATTTGTTTATACTTAAACCTATAAGGAGTGCGCTAAATATCACTGGATCAATATTGATTTCTTTGTTCACTTTTAACTAGGTATTGCAACTGGACATAAGCTATGTTTATGTTGTCATTTGTACTAGGCCAGGGCTGACGTTACCGTCATCACCCCACTTATCGTCCACTGCTAGATATGGGTCTTTCCATGTACATTGTCTTGTGTATGAGAGATGTATGGTCTTAAAACGCCAAGCGGGTTGGCGACACCACTCTTTTTAAGTGGTGTACCTAAACCATCTCTAAAAGAACTCCTCGAGGCTTGTGGCAGCGGCTTTTTATCCCTTAGTCGCCACGGGAAGGGATGGGGTGGTGTTCTAAAGCTAGCCAACAACTGTCCGCAACTACCTACATAATACAATAAAGTTTACTATCTATTTATTGTTATATTAATAATGGGATGGTATGTGCGAGTGAAGTAATATTATTGAGGACATAAACTGAAGACTTAAAAATAAATAATACATACTTATATAAATTACAATAAATACTTAAAATATACCTAAGTACATAGGTAGGTACTTATATCTATACACATCTACACATTTTGTAAATAAAATAACTTAAGTTACAATACAGTGGATCACGTCCATACAGTGGATCAATACAATACAGTGGATTACAATACAGTGGGTCACGTCAAAGTTTTACATAACATAAAGCTATTTATAACTGAAAATTACTTCTTATAATTCAAATAATTCATAACAAACCGTTTCTAATAATACCAGTTTATAACAGAATTCCGAGTTGGAGTGGGCATATTATTATTATTATACACTAGCTGTGCCCGCGACTTCGTCCGCGTGAAATTTTAGTTTGATTCATAAAGCTTTGAATACAGCATCTTTTCTTCCCGTCAGCCGATTGCGATGAAACAAAGCCTATTTGATGAACAAAGTTAAGTTTAATAAACCTGTGGAAACCCTATGAAAATCCGTTCCATAGTTTTGGAGATTAGCGTATTCGAACGGACAAAAATTTTCATAATCGTCTTTTTATATTCTGACACTCTTCCTTCATCGTCCCCCAATCAGTTTTTGGTAAATATATTCAATGTACAGACACGTTGGTTCTACAGTTTTATTGTATGTATGTAGATGGTTAATCGTCGAAGTTGTATCAATTTGATTGATAGCTGTCAAAGTGATCGCCGTGGCGTGCTTGCCTCTTATAAAATCAATACGGCACGTAATGTTGAAAGATATCAATTATTCCTGCTAGTTTTTCAAGTATTAACCAATATTCATAACAAGGAATATTAATGCAATAATGTTTCTAATTCGTTGATTAGCTGCTAATTTCTAATACATACTCGTAAGTGTCAAAAATTAATCAATAACTTTATGTAGAAACTAAACTAATTGACCCTATAACAGTGACAGTTGTCACAGTGTCAACTGTCACAGTGTAACAGTAATCTTTCGAGTATTGTCCTGTACCAAACTAGTTGCTACGAGTACTTCCCAAAGAACCGCCTCTGCACTTTTTGGCGCTAACTCGACGAGTGAAATAAAGTTATTGTTTGATTGTTTTAAAAAATATGTAGGTATAGTGCGTTTTGTGGGTTAACAGTGATAGTTTATTAAACTTCAAGGTGTTTTTTATGCGTAACGTTTGCGATAATGAAACAAAAGCATATTACTGCGTTTTTCGTGCGCTTCCAAGGAGTTCCCTTCTGTCCTCAGTAAACCTACTATCACTTTACTGAGCGACTGCTGACTTACTTCAACGGGACTGGACATTGATGTTTTAGACTTTGAAATTATTTATTACGAAAAAAAACTTGACACTGGCAGAATGTGTACATTGCCATACCTATATGAAAAAAAAAAACAAATATCCTACTGGCCGCTAAAATGCAAACTTAAATTATTTTTCGCTCCAAACGTCAAATGTCTGCAATTTGATTCAATTACTACTTAGGTATCACTTGATCTGTAAGCACGTGCCTGTTGTACTCCGCTAAAGCGTTTAGCGTCAATACTACAGTCTCACAGCTTGATAAGCGCTTGTTTTCGCACGGAACTCAAGTAGATCTATTCAACTATATAAAAAAATACACCTTATTATGGCAGGTACCTAATTTAATAATAAACCGATTGCACACACACACACACACACGGTTCACCTTTTAATAGTTAGTTCCTAAAGTGCTATCAATATTTTAGTGTATTCATTGTATTGGGTGTGGTAAGTGGTGTCGTAAGGATAATAGAACCCGTCAATACATTTGGCCAGCTTGACGAGTTAAGGCCATACATCACTCACGCACGAGCCAATGTGTATGAGAAGGCCCGTGCCCTGCAGTGAAAGGCCTGAGGACTGAAAACTTATTGGTATTCTTGAATCTCCACCAATTGACCTAGGAAGGCATTGAAAAGTAAAGATCGGCTAATTATTGTGGTACAGTCGAGTAAAAAATTGTATTTCAAAACAGTAATTTTCAAATCAAATGGATCTTTTGATGTTGTTCGGTCAAGTAATTAAATGATACAATGCATTGGCAACCAGCTCTTTCAGTGTCCACTCAGGATGGTGTAATACCTCAGGGCTTGTGGTAGCCGCTTTGTTCTCCCTTAAACGCGGTTTCACGACACCCGCGACACCCGCGGGAGGAAATTGGATGGTGTTATTCCACAGCCGCCCGAGAACTATCTAATAATGATAAGTAAATTAGATGATACTCTATTTCATATAATTCAACGCGAAATATATTCTGCAAAAATTTGATCACTCTGTATCCTACTGTACCCGGACTTAAATACGTTTCTAATACTCTTCATAGTTAACTATGCTTAGCTGTATACTTAGACAAGACCATCTGTTTCCAAATACACGGTTATGTTAAGTGGGCGGGGTCGTAGTAGGCGTGCCGTGAGGGCGTGGTCGGACCGTTCATTGACCCATACATATAAATAGATATGTATTTATATTGGTGTTTAGCACTTAATTTGCAATTCAGTGTACTGACATGCCGTATATGCGAGTGGTATGTTATAATGACCACGTTTACCATCTTGAGTGGTGAAGGTATGACTAATGTGTATCTGTTTTCATATTGTTAATTATTATATGGAACGTTGAACTTATAATAGTATGAATTAATTTAGACCTGTATTCACATTAAGTTGCTTTTATAGAGAGACGATAGCTGATGAGCAAACAATCCAACTCCTGGTACATGGACATCCGCGATACACGACAACATCAGTCTATATACTCGTATAATGACAAACGTTGGAATGCGCCCTAAAGCAATTTGCAGAATGGATTTGGATGAACGATTGGGAAAATGGAAAATCGCGTAGGTAAGGATGGAATAGGTATATAACTGACTACCGAAAGACGCATCTATTATAATAATCAACATCGATAAATTAATCGGAGTCTCTTATGTGGACAGAATCAGTAACAAAGAGGTTCGATGAAGTCCTAAACTTGTCGACATAGCACACAAAAGTGCAGTGGACAGGCCACGTAGGTACAGGTATAGGTATATCGCATGACTGCATGACGAGTCCTCGAATGGAGACCACGCACCTGGTAGCGTGCGACACTGCAGTGACCGTGTAGTGACGGTCCTTGGGCCTATACAGCAGTGAAGCAACACAGACTGATCTTAAGGTATGCTATAGTAATTAATAAAGTTAAATTATCTACTTTAGACTTGTATCTATTCACCATCCCATCCCATCACATAGAGTAGGTAGAGACAAGGGCGTCGCCAACCAACGCCAGCCAATCGGCCAGGGGGGGGGGACAAAATGAGAGAGAGAATGGAAGAGATATGAACTGTAGGTAGTAACCTACAAATAGAATGTTTTTTGAATCTCTAGAAGGGGGGCAACTGCCCTCCCCTGCCCCCCCTTGGTGACGCCCTTGGGTAGAGAATATCCGCGTTTATCTTTTTCTCACTAGTTCAGTTGAAAATAAAACAAATATTTACATACTTACCTACTTATTGCCTTTTAAATTATTATTTATTGTAACTATGAAATACGTGAATGTATACGTTATCCTTATCCTAATGTAGTACTCTCAATTCAAATTTGGAACAATGGCACACTGAAGTGATGGTTAGTATGCCAGCTTCAGAGCTGCATAAAAACTTTCTGATCAAACATTTTTTTTATGCTTCGGGCCATCAAAACTGAAAATACAGGGTGTCTCGATTCAGATGTCCGGGTGTGTATTATCCGTTTTTGTTGTTTCTATGTTTATTATTTTGTTTAAGATAAACATGACACTAATATTATAAGAGCATACACTCCACCTGATGGTAAGTGGATACTGTCATCCATAGACATCCGCGATACATGCCAACATTAGTCCAGAATGACAAACGTTGGCACGGCCCCGGATGCACTGCCTACCTCTGCAGATTAAAGGATATAGATTGGGAAAATGCTGAGGGAATGGGCTCTGGCATATCTCACTCACTACCGAAACACGTACTTACCTACGTACATTGGGGAAATACGATCAGGTAGGAAATGCAGTACATTTCAAGGTAGTCTTCTGTGAGAGAAAGGTAACATGGCCAGTGGAGTGCGCCCAGCGGCAGTAGGAATGTAGCATACACTCTCCCCCTACAGGTTTAAAAGTATGAAAAAAACTCCGCAGTGAGATGAGTCTCACTCCTCATTGAGGTATGAATCATCCGTACTACCTATTCAAAAACCTTCCAAATCCAAATGGTAGACGGCGTATGCGGGGCGTGTCATATTTTGTCATTCTGCATTGATCTTGGCATGTAGTAACTAAAGCAGATGTCGCAGGGTAATAGATGCCACTTACCACCAGGTAAGGTAACTCTCTGCTCGTCTGTCGCGTTTTTCCATGGCAAAGAAGCTTTCGATACGTTGCCTATATGCTCAAAATATTTAAACTGCTGTTATACTTGGACATGGGTAAGGGTAAGAATGGTGATAACCTAGGTATTTACCCTCGACTCTCATTCGTGAGGTGATGAGTTCCAATCCTCGGCCCATACCGCTGTAGCTCCTCAGTGACGGAAAACATTGTGAAACCAGCATGCTTGAGAAATAAAAAATAATCTGAAGCATGTGCGTCCACTACTTAATCCGCATTGGGCTCTCGTGGTTGCTTATGACCTAGTGATTTACTGAGGAGACGTGTCTCCTGCAGTGGAACATTATAGGTTGATATCCTTGAATGGTCCTTAAACGTGGGACGATTGCGGGTTGTTCACCATTTAAATTCTACTAATCAGATACCTATTTAAACAGTTTCTTTCTAAACAACTTTGGATACATGTTTGATACACCACATAATTAATTACCCAATAGTAAGGTACTGGTAAGCCAGACGACGAAAAAACGCATCTAAACGCGTCGGAAACGCATTTGCATGCAAATTGCATTAGTCAACAGTTTAACATTGACATTGGCAGGAAAAAAAACATTTTTCTATTATCAAACAGTGCGTGTATAGACGCACAAAAAACTACGCACGTTTAAATAGTAAACAATCGTCAAGTGCAACTTTAATCTTATGAAATGGGTTCCGTAATCGATAATGACGATTGATGACAGCGCCTGCACCAGTCGAAAAGGAGAATTATGGAATAGAATAGAAATATCTATTTATTCATTGCTTCAAACTAAAATAAATACATATTCAGATAAACATAAGACTATACTATACAACATAAAGACTATACAACATACAGGAATATACATACACCTACAAAATAAAACAAACTATATCAATCTACTCTATTTGTAGCGATGCAACGGACACAATTTAGTCTATTGCCGCAAGTTCGGTCTTACATGGCGCTGATTATTATCAGTTGTGGCCGTTTCGCACAGAGGGCGCAGACGGCAGCTGAAATGTATTTCCTCAGATACAAGTATATCCAAAACAACAGAACGAGACATTGTGTTCCATTCCATTCATAACGACATTCCGCATAGACGACATCGTGTGTAGTCGTATATCCAAAGATTTCATCACTATAGATTTCGTTATTTTCAGTAAGTTCTATAAAAAAAAAATATTGAACAAAACTTGTAGAGCTTTACGAGTCCCACCCAAAGACATACTATTCATTCTAACAGCCACAATTATCACACATGTTTGAATGAAAACTTAAGTGTATATCTTTTTTTTATTGTTGCCTGTGTCATCACGGCGTCCAGACTCAACTTTTACGGTGTTTTGGACCACGGCTGGCGTGAGTCGCGCCGAAATGTCGAGACCAAACGTTTTTAATTTTACGCGATTAGTTAGATCCGATTTACAATATAGAATGTGTACAAAACGGGACAGTCTAAAAGTTATAATTTTGTAATCTGTGAACACCACACCATTTTTAAGGACTCCCCAGAGGTGACATGCAACCGAAAGGGTTGGAGGTGAGAGGTGCATATAATTTCAATTTGTTCTACATTCCCACTATACTACTTATTTTTGCTGAGTTCAATTTAGAGAGAGTCTTATAAGAGAAGATAATGAAATGATGTCTCTCCATTTTACGCTGGGCGCACTCGACTGGCCACGTTTCCCCTCTCTCACAGAAGACTACCTTGAAATGTACTGCATTTCCCACTTTATCTTATTTCCCTAATGTACGTACGTGTTTCGGTAGTGAGTGAGATGTGCCAGAGCCCATTCCCATCCTATCCCTCCCCATTTCCCCAACCCTTTCTCCAAATCCATTCCTTATTCTGCAAAGGTAGGCAGCGCATCCGGGGGCGTGCCAACGTTTGTCATTTTGGACTAATGTTGGCATGTATCACGGATGTCTATGGGCTACAGTATCCACTTACCATCAGGTGGACTGTATGCTCGTCTGCCACTTTAGTCCATAAAAAAAAAAAAAAAAAAATACCATACAGTAAAGCTGAACTGCTGGATATAGGCCTGTCTCAAGTCCATTGTCTCAGACAGACGGACATACGGACAGGCGAACATACAAATAGTGTGTTGAGTAAATTATATTTGTAATTGCGGAACCCTTAAAAAATCATACGCATCGGTTAAACAAACATAATTTTGCAGTTGCGAAACACAGAGTCTATTATCGGTTTATTGCGTATAAATTAGCTTTAAAACCATGTTGTCATTTTACATTTATAATTACTTTATATCCGTTTGTCATTCAGTCCGTTCAATAGATAGAAGAAAGATTGATTGCAGCGCCAGACGGAAGGAAAATATCGCTTTTTGTTATAAAAAATGAGTTTGTGTATACAAAACTTGTAAAGGTTAAGGCTCTGTAAAATGACATATACTTTTTATATATAGACTAGAGATGTTATGGAAATCCGTAATCGTAACCGAAGCTATCAGATGTCTGAAATAAAAAACATTTGAAACCGAATCCAAAATAAAAGTTTCGGATGTTATCTATACTAGTATATCTAATAAAGAGGTAAAATTGTGTATTTGTTTGTGGGTATATTGGGGGTAATCTCTGGAACTACTGAAATTTTGGAAAAAAAAAATTGAAAAAAAGAAATCTCTTATGAACCGAAGCGAAGCGAGGGCGGGTCGCTAGTTACAAATAATTTTGTTCTTATGATATCAGTAAATGTGATTGTTAATTATTTCCTTGAAAGTAAAGTTGCATTTGATTATTTGATTTCATTTTCCTTTGCTTTCGATGATACTGTTACAAAGCTTGCTTGTTAAAAAGTTCATTCAAAATATATTCGTAACCGAAACCGGTAGAAGAGTAAAAATATATCCAGATCCGAAATATTATATCCCTAACGACCCTAGTATAGATGTGGAATTTTAAGGAGATTCCGAACCTTCTGCGGAGATCGGCACTTCCGAATTTCGGAATAATTTCACTGCATCTCTACTAAGGGTCACCGGTTCGATACGTCCATCAGTTTCGAGGTTTACATATTGTATATCTGACTAACCATAATCGTAATCAGTCTTTTTGTGGACGTGGGCCTCCTCCTGCAACCTGTCTTGGGCACCTTGTGCTTGTGCAGCTCTGTTATCCCTTACTTCTCTTTCACGATATCCACGGGAAGAGAGGAGGTGAGGCTGTTCTAGAGCACCCAACACCACATGACTAAATCTGGCTAAATTATTTTTACTAAAAGGTTTTCTGCTTTGTAATTCTTCAAAAAAAATTTAAACATTTTTCTTTCATCATTTTAAGGTAGTTACTTATCTATCAATTATCATTATATGACACCTTAAAACAATATAGTTATTATCTCTGCTGATTTATTCAAATTAAAGCACGAAATTGTAATGAAGACCTATTATAATTGTTGAGGTTTCATGCAAATCAGTATTATTGATACTTGTGGTTATTGATCAATCAGTTAGTACGTAATTCACAATACTCTTAATTAAAATGTCGTGCAAAATGTTGGTTTAAAGGTTATATATTTAAATGGATTTTATTAGATAGCTATATAGAAGCAAGGCTTTTTACACATTAAATATTTTTAAAGTTTGATAACTCAAGCCAAATGACAGAAGGCAACTGATATTATTATGTGTCGGAGTAAGAAAGATAATCGCTTCGTAGCACTCCATAGAGCTTGGCTGAATGACAATAATTATTCCTTTGCCTATATACGGTTGGTATTTGAAAAGAAAAGTAAAAAACATAGACGACTTCTTTTACTTTTTTAGAAATAAATTTGAGTTTTACTTTGATTATTGTAAAAATTGTGTACCTATTAGGCGTTTTGTTGTTTAAAAGTGATAGTTTATTAAATTTCAAAGTGTATTCCTTGCGTGGTGTTTGTGATAATCAAATAAAAGCGTGTGACTGCGTTTTTTGTGTGCTTCCAGAGTCCTCTATCTGTCCTCGGTAAACCTACTATCGCTTTACTGAAAGACAGGATACGTTTTAGACCTTGAATTTGTTTATTACGAAGAAAACTTGACAGTCGCAGAATGTCCTGGTGTGCATCATTGTCATAATACGAAGGAAAAAAGCACTCGAGAAGTGAAGTCGAATTTATCTTTGATTACTATAAAAAATATGTATTTATGGACTTTGTGGTTTCATAGTGATAGTTCCCTATCATGTCTGTACATAATGTTTGTGATAATCAGATAAAAGCATAAGACTGAGTTTTTCGTGTCGTTCCAAGGAATCCAGCTAACATCAGTAAACCTATTATGGCTTTACTGAGCGACGCCATATTTACTTGTAATTTATTTACACGTGGCATTGACAAAATAGTCGTCGCGCTTGAGTTGACGACTGATACTGCCATCAAACCGAAGAAGAAGAGTTTTCATTTGATTATTATAAAAATTGTGTATAAGTATTGTAGTTTAATAGTCAAAGTTTATTGACCTTAAAAGTGTGTGTGTGTTTGTGCATAATATTTGTGATAATCAAATAAAAATATAAGAGTGCAGTTTTTTGTGCTACCAAGAAGTACAACTCTTCTGTCCTCAATAAACCTACGATCATTTTACTGAACGACTACTAACTGAACATTGACATGAAGTATTTTAATTGTTGTGATGAAAACTTTACACTGACAGAATGTACTAATTGCACCATTGCCATATACGAAAAGAAAAAAAAAATAAAGCCAAGCACAGGAAAATAAGGGTAGAGTCTGTCTAATGAAACGTGTCAATCGGTATTTTTTTTAAATTTTAGTGTGGCAACATTAGAACGACCACAACCATTGAGTGTGTCAAACTTGGACAGTTTTGATATTAGTGCTATAAGAAATAAAATAAACGAACTTTATATAGTACAGAAACAAGCCCCTACATTACGGAGTTTACATAATGAATTAAAGGAAGCCATTGATTTCAGAGGTTGTGTTGAAACTTTCAGACAAATTTTATAGGCCTATACTGGTAGAAAATTATGAGATATCCGCTTGGAGGCATAAATATCAACGAACGATCAATTAAACTTAATTAACGACAAGAAGGAAAACAAATAATATACCTTGATGAAACATATGTGCACAAAAACTACAAGGTGAAAAAATCATGGCAAGTACCATCAACAAGCAACAATTAAAATTTCGTGATTGTGAATATGACTTTGTTTTTGAGAATTTCTTGCATTGTCCATCACAAGTAGGTACACTTCGTTTAGTTAGATTTAACACTCCGAGAGACTCGTACAAATAAAAACCTGAATGTAATACAAAGATATAATACCTACATACAATATGATTTGTTTGATATATATAAAGATATATAAAATGTGATTTGTTTGATTTATTTATTTTGTTTCCTCTAAAAATAGACATGAGTTAAACAAACAAATATATTCACTAAGCGAACACACAGACAGACAGAAATAGCGACTTTGTTTTATACTATTTAGAGAAGACCCTTAACCATGTCATACCTACCTATTTAAAACAACTGAAACAAGTGAATTCCTTAGAATGTGTATTGACACAAGTAAATTCTTGTTTCTTAATAAGTCTTTAGTTCTAGAGGCTGGCAAATAATAATAGTTGAGATTGTATAAGTGCGGCAAATTAAAAACAAAAATAGGTTATCACTAAAAATAGTGCATTAGATAATGCTATCTAATGCAATTAATGCACTATTTTTGTTTTTAATTTGCCGCACTTTTACAATCTCAATTTATATTTCATGGACTCGGCGATAGCCATATAGGTATAGTGTAGGTGTCGGTCGCTCGTGTAGGTGGCGTCTAATGTATGTGACGTCTATGGTGCAATACAGCCAAAATAGAAAGAAAAATCACCCCCAGTTCTCTGCTTATTATTTTTGGAGGTACCTACATTATCGCTTATTGAAGCGTTTTTAATCGTCTACATTACGTCCTAATGCTATGTAAAAGCCTCTGCCATACTCTTGCAAGAATTTCGGTCTGCAGCCACGAATATTGGATCATTATAAACATCAGATACCTACAATATACTAAATGAATTGTAATTTGTTTTATTTCTACATGACCAATAACGGAAATTAATAATTAAATTGAATAAATAAAATTCACTTAGAAATGTTACGTTTTACACGACATCGCTTGCTATTTTTATGAAATAATGACAGCTGCCCGATTATAATTACTTACCTTGTCAACTCTTATAGATACAAAATTGGAAATAAGTACATCAGTGAATAATTAGCTACGTTTTACAGGTAATACCTCATTATAGACTGTAGCAAAAAAAATATTGAGGTATTATTTGTAAAACATATTTGTATACTCTTAAAGCTATTAAATATCATATAATTAAGTATACTCATATATGTACCTTTATCATCGATATAGGAATAGACAATGGGAATGACACATCGCATCATACGTTCTTATCAAAGAAACCTGGATGGCGGCTTCTAGGGAGGCAGTTGAGCAGTTCATGAGAAAGTCAAATTTGAAACTTAAGTGACTACTACGTAATAAGAATGTTTCACTTTCAAAACATATGAATTCGAGAGCTACTGAACATAGAACACTATTGGACCCTAACGTGCGCCTGCCCTACACTGCTTGTATAACATATTTAGTAAGTATATATTTTCAAATCGATGATGTATATCTATCCCTTCCGGATCTTTAAAGACCATAAACATCTTAAGAATTGTTTTTTTTTGCATATAACGATCGTATTCATTTGCAAATGCACCCATCTCATGATAAATGTAGATATTATGTAGATAGACCCTTTATTGTACAACAATAAATGTTGCAGCAAGACAATTTAAGTAAGTATCACGAAAAGTAAGTAGCTACAACAGGCGGCCCGCCAAAATGATCTCTTGCAGGCATCCTTTGAGTGGCAGGGAGAGTACAGATAACAATATCAAAAATAAATAGATAAACTGCTAATAAAATTGACTGTTTTAAAAACAAACTGATTTCGTTTTGATTTAGCTATAGAATGTACTTAGATATCGTTATCTAATTTATTTCTACATGACTCTATGTTTCGGTTTCATTCTAAATATCTTTAGAATAGAATTAAATTCTTTTTTTTTTTTAATAAAATGAGTGTTAATCACTGATATAGGATTTTAGCGGTGTATGTATATTATGTCTGTTTTATTTGTATTTTCTTAAATATTGTGTCGTTATTTATGTTTCAATGGTCAGACTAAGATCGTACCTACACAACTATTAGTACCTACTTAATAAGTAGGTACTAGTAGTTCATTATATTTATAGTCAAGTATTTTTTTGGTAGGATACTATAGATAAGAACAATTAAATATCTCCATCTCTTTCTCTCCATCGTTCAGGTTAGACTTCAATATCTATCGATTACTCAGTTTAGATAACACGTGATGCTCAAGGCAATCAGGGTCTTGATATTAGAAGAAGTGCATCGTAATACAAGTATCCTTTATGAAATATTGTCACTGCATAAAATTGCCGCCATTTTTCTGACACTAATGCATCATCCATTGGTACGTCTACTTATCCTTTGTAATACTAGATGCCTATTAATTGAATAATTATCTATTTATAATTACCTTCACTTAACAAAACAAATGCACAACACAAGAACACTTCACAAAAACGGCGCTAACCAAAAAAAATGTGGAAGCGAGACGGCGATACATCTGTCTCGCACTGCTTCAGCATTGATAACCTTATCGCTACGTGTCGCTGCCAAAAAACGTCACTCATGCTAGTCATAGCAGAAAAAAAACACTTTTGTTTTTTTTTTATATAGCGGTTTATTCGCCCGTGGCGAACAGCCGACGACTCGGCGCGAAGTCTTTACGTCAACTAAAAACTTGGGCTCTGAAAACGCGTAGGCGGTATGCATTCAAGTGGGAAGGAGATATAAAATTGAGAAAGTGCGAAAGAGTCAGCTGATATAGGTGTGGGCGTGGTAGGGTGGGAGTGGCTTAAGTTTGCATAAGTGATAGGCTCCGTACGTTTATGTTGTATCGCCGTCGAGCCAAGCTATATTTTATGCGATCCTGACGTTTTTTGCGACGGGTGCATTGTCTCGGTAGTTTTTCAGGGTACCGTGAAAACGGAAACCGTATGAATGGACAACGGGACGGATAGTGTGTCTGTCCATTCGAGACCGAATGAAATTTTGTTTTGAAAAAAAAAATTCAATTTCCTGAAAGAAAACGTCTAATAAGTATTATATTATGTATAATAATAGGTACACTACATAATAAGTATTCTGGTAGGTAACTAATATGAGAACATAGATCAACCATAATTCATAGGTAGGCATGAGAGTGATTATCAAAATTAAGACAAAATCTAAAAATATTCACATGCCTATCTATATGTATACGGTAATGTATATGTTACGGTAATTTGTCAATGGATATTTGACATAAAATATTCATTGTCAAATTACAAATTACGCTGCTAGAGTCTGTTTTCTCATAAAATTTTCAAAATTCTTTTTTTAATGACTCACAAAATTGAAATAAGTAAATTGAACATTTTCGGTAGTTAAACATCTAATTTTTGATCTAGTGTTTCAGGTAAAAAATAAAACGTCACCTAATAACTACCTAATAATAGAACGTTTTTAATCATTAATAATTTTAACGTTTAATAATAGAACCTGTTGTTGAAAAATTATTTTTAATTACCTATAAGTAAATTCATTGTTAAAAAAAAATATTAAACACGCGATCTAAAAGAAACTATATTATCAATAATAATCGTTAGTTCTGTTAAAGAAAATGAAAAAAAAAAAAAAACAATAGAAAACATTTTGCTTAAAAACATTAGATAATATCCATTGTGCGTCTGGCCTTTCCTGAACCCTGAAACCATGGATTCTAAACCATGGATTCTAAACCATGGATTCTAAACCATGGATTCTAAACCATGGATTCTAAACCATTATTCTAACATCATTGACATGTAATGTTCCTTTTTTTTTGTTTAAATAACATTTTTTTGAGATTCGTAGATATTTAGAATATTTTAAACGGAACCTCGTGAATCTAATCATATATTATCTTGGCTAAATTTTTTAAAAGATGAACTATGTTACGTGATCTTTGATTTTTAATTCATTTTGCGGTAGGTAAGGGTTTATCTATTTATTTTTAAATTAATACATGTTGGTATATATTAGATAGATAAAACTGTATATTGCACACTGAAACAAAATAAGACAGTTACAGACATTGTAACACACGACATGTACAAAAGGTGGTCTTATCGTTAATATCCATCTCTGCCATGGAAATATTTATTTCCTCTCTACCCGAATGTTGCCTACATTTGGGTAGAGATTAAATAAATATTTTAATCACAGGTGTACAGTGTAAATACATACCTGTATTACATAAAATGGATACAACTACGTTTATATAAGTTTATTTATTTTCTAATTAATAATTAAAAGTAGATAGGTAGGTAGGTACGTAGGTATAAAACCAACTTAAAAAATGTATCCCTCTTAATTCTCTGTTTACCCAAAGGTTCACTGGTAGAGAATACCACGAGGCATTAAGTCCGCTTTTTGTACATTTTGTGTGTGCAATTAAGTTTAAATAAATTAATTAATATCAAAATTCATATTCGAAATGTAATAACAAAATTTCTAAATTTTCTGTTCTCTTATTCCGTAATTTCCTAACGGGCGCAGCAGGTAGGTACTTCTTTTATCTGTTAGATTAATGTGCAGGCTGTAGTTTTGTCTATAAGTCTCCTTATGCCTAGTTCAATCACTTGTAACTAACATATGAATTAGTTTAGCAATGTTGACAAACTTAGCAAATAAATAGGTACCTATGGGTACATAACATATACATAGGTACCTACATACTTATACGAACACACTATATACAATCAGGATTCGTAAAAGTCCGATATCTATAGGTACATATAATAAAACTGTGGAACCAGCGTGTCTGTGGGTACATTGAATATATTTACCAATAATTGATTGGGGGCGATGAAGGAAGAGTATCAGAATACAAAAAGATTTTGAAATTTTTTGTCTGTCTGTCTGTTTGTCTGTTCCAACACGCTATTCTCCAAAACTACGGAGCGGATTTTCATGGGGTTTCCAAAGGTTTATTAAGCTTAGTTTGGCGCTTCGAATAGGCTTTGTTTCATCGAAATCGGCGGACGGTGAGAAAAGATATCCCAATTTAGAGTTTAATAATTAAAATTGTACGCGTACGAAATCGTGGGCACAGCTAGTTAATAAATATAATTAATGCTATCGTCAAATAGTTTCCAGTTTATAACTAAGTACTAAAGATCGATCTCTACAGTTTGCTTATGGTGTGTTTGTCTCAGGCATTTTTATTGCATAAAAGTAAACCGCATGGATTAACGGCATAAAAAGTAAAGAGCCGGCATTTTATGAAAGATTTGAAATTTCAAATATCGAACAATTCGAAAGGCTTCGGCTTCCAATTTTCAAATTTGAACTTGGAACGTCCAGTTCGGATGACGGACAAAAACTGACCGCGCAATGACGGCCGTCATCTGTGTAGCACAGAAAAAACTGTAGAGACGACATTTTCACTGAACTTATTAATTATTTTAATGTACATACTAATTGAAAATAGAAGGGAATAACCAAAATCTTCTATTCTTCGCATTTATTCTTATTACTCCATGTCGTATATTCTTTAAGAAAATGTGAATAACAGTCTAAACATATTCCTTCAACAAAAGGAAATATTTATTCACAGACGTTAATCTCCAATTTGAGATAGGTTTAAATAATAATTAACAAGCTATTATAATTAATACATAGGTAAATTGGTTTTACTAATTGATGATTGCAGTTTGCCTCTAACTTGTTAGATACATACCATATTCATACATACCATCAGCACGAGCTGATGGTAGGGCTGATGGTATGATGGTACCATCAGTGGCCGCATGAGAATAGCAGAAGACAGACCACTGTCTTCTCATATTCTTCTTCTTCTCATCCGGCCACTACAGGCGACTCTCTTAAAGTCGTAAGTCTAGGCGACATTCTTTAAGTCATCAGTCCAGGTGTACGATTGCCTCTGACCCTCCAGCGATGTTCTCTGCATCCCATGTTGTAATTTATTTTAGATATACTAAAATATTTAAAAATACTTTAAGTCGTTATCGGAGGAAAGTGACCTTATTGGCCGGTATGGTTTTATAGACTTTCTAAGTCAAAGTTTTGTTCTATCAAGAGTCCGTTTATAGAAACATCTGATTTTTAAGTAAAATCAATAAAAATATATTGTTTTTGTACGATTTTTTTAAAGTCTCTATATCATATTTTCTGGGTACTGTGCGCTCTAAAAGACACTTTATATCGCGATCCTGAAAGTTGTGGAATGAACTGCCAGCTGAGGTATTTCCGTTACGCTACGACATGGGACTCTGCAAGAGAGCTCCGCCCGCTTGTCGGCAGACATTCATTCTTTAAAAAAGATGAAAAAATCTGGGAAAATAGAGCCGACAATAAGGTCCACTTTCTGAGATAATATCACAAATGAACAGTTAAAAAAAGTAGATTGCAAAATTTGGTAAAAATTGTTTTTATTTTCTTATGGACGAAGGCGGCAGACAAACATATAGTCCACCTGATGGTAAGTGGATACTGTCGCCCATAGACATCCGCGATACATGCCAACATTAGTCTAAAATGACAAACGTTGACAGGCCCACGGATGCGCAGATATAGGAATGTATTTGGAGAAATGGTTGGGAAAATGGGGAGGGATGGAATGAGAATGGGCCTAGCACATCTCACTCACTACCGAAACACGTACGTACATTGAGGAAATAAGATAGTGGGAAATGCAGTACATATCAAGGTAGTCTTCTGTGAGAGAGGGGTAACGTGGCCAGTCAAGCGCGTCCAGTGGCTGTTTGATTGCAGCTTGCACTCTCCCCCTCAAAAACATTTATATTATAAAAGATAAAAAATGTTATTATTTAAGATTCCGCTCAATTTCTGGGAAAACAGAATATGATAATCAAATGAAAAAACAAAATTAGTAGTCTAATTCAACTCCACTCCGCATAATGTTCTGTAGAAATATGCCGCCTAGCCGTGCAGACTATGCGCAAAAAGGGCGTCCCTACCAAACGCTCATTTTATCGCATACGTTCCTCGAGAGAAAGAGGCAGAAACACGGCAACCCATTCCAATGTGACCTTCCATCTCTCGAGCTCTCAGAGAAAATCAATAGGAGAAGGAAAGTCGTTGGCGCCTTCACGGGTCAACTTATTCTGGCATTTCTTCAAAGAAAGGATTGCAGAAATCTTTTTGTCTTTGTTTATTAACATGCAGTGTGAAAAGGACGGGTATATAGCTAATGACAGTGAGATATTCACCTCATACACTTTCAGTTTGATATAAATTTTTGAATGGGCATGATTGTCTGTAGGCATGTGGCTTGTGCTCGGTTTTTTGAAGCAAAGGTAATATAAGATATACAGCCCGGTGGACTAACCGATTTATTAATGCGTTTCAATGAATGATTGCTCTATGTGTTAGATTATAAAATGATATATGATGACAGGAATACATTTATTATTTTTAGCACTATACTTTTGTACCTTTCTATCTACATGAATGTCATAACGACAAGGGCCTCATTGTGCACATTGTTTCGTGTATGAGGAATGTATGGCCTTAAAACACTACGCCGACAAAGTTGACGAGTCCAGTAGAAGGGGGGACGCCCACTCTTGTAGCTCTTTCGGGCTTGTGGTAGCTAGCGGCTTTATAATTGTTTTACGGTCCAGCAAGGGATTTTATCTGTACCAACAAATAAATTCGTATTGTTGTATAGATTCAGTATTTCAAGAAATTGCAATGTCGACAGTCCCTTGTTATTTATTTCTATCCAATCCTTGTTATTTAATTCCACCAGATTCAAGCAAACATGATGATATCGGGATATAATGTCCCACTACACGTCCCCCTATATACGCCTCTTAGGAGTCACGAGTGGGTTTGAGTCTTTGTCACTATAAAAAAATCTCGGGCGTGCGAAGTGTTTTCTTTAATAATTTAAATAGTTTCTTTTTTAAATCTCACATAGACAATATCTAAAAATCCGTTCGGTAATAAATAATTAATTATCACTTAATTCTATTGATAATGTGTTAATTTCGCTAATGGCCTAATTCATTCATTATTTTATTGTTGTACATTGTATAAGATCTTCACAAAATTTGTTGTATTTTCTGCGTAATGCTGATGGCGTAATCATATTTATATGTTTTTTAAATGTATTTGATATACTTACCTATTTTTTAATTTCAGGTGTACCGCAAGGTTCGCACCTGGGCTCTATTTTATTCAACATGTTTATCAAGGATATTGTACTTTCAGTCAATCACAGTAAATGTCTTCTATATGCCGACCACCTTAGGATTTACATGGAAATCAGAAGCCGCCACGACCCCTTCTTGTTATAGGAAGACCTAAATAATATAAAATTGGTGCATGAACAACAGAATGAGCCTCTTGTAAGAGTGCTAATAAAATGTTGGGTTTTATTAAAAGGACAGGCCAACTGTTTAAGGAGCCATCCACATCCATGAAGTCTGTTTAACGCCTTCGTCCGCAGCAGGCTTGAATATTGTTCTCAATTTTGGAATCCAAAATACATTATTTGATATTGCTCTCTTACGAAAATTAATTAAAAATGAGTTAGCCGCTCCCCATGAGAAAGACAGTTCCGACGCGGAACGCTAGAGGCACCTGTTAAGAAACATTCCACGTACGAAACATACAGAACAAAACTGGGGAAGTTCTCTCCCCTTAACCGCTGCATATACCTACATCAGCTGTATGTATACATACAGCGGTTTCGACTTTATTATTTTCAAGGGTCCTAGTATAATAATAAAATGTGAAATGCTGCTGATAGGTTAATTCTTTGTATCTTTATCTTTAATGCGCGCTTTTTCATAGAAGATTGCGCAATACTTACCTACTCTATTATTGCGACACTTGTTACATTAAAGAAATGCCTTTAACAATTGTCAACAAGTGAAGTGAAGTGTTAGTGTGTCTTTATAAATAAATAAATTTAGCAGAATGGACAAAGTTCACATTGAATAGAAAGCAATGGGACATATTTTCAAACAAATAAATATCAGATTTATATTAACATACATTTTTTTTATTTTATAGAAAAGGGCGGCATACGAGCTGTCATTCCACCTGATGGTAAGTGGATACTGTCGGCCATAGACATCCGCAATACATGCCAACATCAGGCCAGAATGACAAACGTTGGCACGCCCCCGGATGCGCCGCCGATCTTTGCAGATTAAGGAATGGATTGGGAAAATGGGGAGGGTTAGAATGCGATGGGAATGGACTCTAGCATATCTCACTCACTACCCAAATACGTAACGTACATTGGGGAAATACGATAAAGTGAGTAAATGCAGATAAATGCAGTAGAATATTTCAAGGTAGTCTTCTGTGAGAGAGGGGTAACGTGGCCAGTCGAGAGCGCCCAGCGGCTGTGGGAATGCAACGTATAAATTAAGTAATAACTATAATTAATAAGTAATTAAGTAAAAAAAAACACTGACAACACAACATTGCATAAGGTTTCAAAATCGCGGCGAGACCCCCCCCCCCCCCCCGCATACTTATTAAACAAGCTCGTTTTTGCGTTCACACTAACCTATGTTTTGCTTTATCTATCTATCACCCATCCATCTGCTTTCCATCCAAAACATACCTCCAGTATAAAAACACCAAGATAAGATGACACTACAATTGGCTAACAACTCCCTGCACATTGTAAATAAGATCCCAGAAAACGAATATGCATGTGAGAATACGGGCCAAGTTCTTTATTTCGCTGCTACACTTTATATTAAAGCGACATACAGCAAAAGTGGAGAAATCATTTAGAAATATGTTTCATTTGTTTCTGAAGCACCCACTTCGAAACAAAAGAGGTCGAACAACGCGAAACTCAGACATTAGATTGTAGGTACATTCATTCCAACGACTGAGCTTCACTCTGTTCAGTTCTTTAAGAATTATTTGCTTCCTACTTTCTTTCTATCTTGAATGTAAAGGAAACTTCTTTTTTTTCAGCGTGTTGTATTCATACCTACTGTCGTGTAACGCTTAGATTTTAAGACAAAGTGATTTACAGCCCGCGTTATTTTCGGTCGGTTAATACGTAGAAGATATAAAAAATATGATTAAATAGTGAAATATATAAGGGAAGGGATAATAAGCTAATTTAAACAGTGGGATAGACAGAATACAGAGATCATAAAGGATGGGATATTGGAACAAATGTTACACAACACATATTCCCTTTTAAAAAACTGCAAAACTGACTTATATACAAATTGTACCGAACTATTTTTCCCACTAGAAATTGTATTAAAGAAAATCAAAACTTTATGCGATTAAATTTTTGTGATGACGTTTTGAATAAACAAAATTCTTTCAAATTATCAGATCTAAAAATAAATTCTATAAATCTCATTGAAAACTATACCTATCTAATGTAATCTACAATATACTGGTCAATGTTACATTAATGGCATATATTTGACGTACCTACTTGACAATTACATTATTTTTTTGTTACTTTAAAGTTGTGAAATGTGTCGACACATTTTTAACAGCATTTACTATGCATTATACTAAATTTTTATATCAAATAAACAAATGAAATGAAAAATCTCTTTAAGAGGCATTGAACAGTGTATCTGTAAAATTTAATCATACAGACAATAGCTACACTTTTAAACAAATGAATGTTTAATAAATTAAATATAGTTGGTGTCATTCAAGTACTTGGCCACTACACAACCGTTCACAGAAACAGAAAAATTAACAACGCACCAGACACGAGCACCGCACAAAAAGTCTCCCCGTACGTACACTGAGGTGCAATCAGAAAGGAATAGATTAAATAATTACTTTACATACACTTGGATACATGTTTCTTGCTGTGAATACTCGTTCGAACAATATCTAACTATTAAAATGGAGAACGTTTCATTCACTATGTTTATTATAGATACGATAGGTATACATATACGGCATTGTTATATACTCGTGTATAATATACTGTTTGAGACTAAGTTTTCTGAATATCTTTGAAACTAAACCTATACCAAATGGGCTCTGTTAACTATTATTACTATTATTATAGTTGTTATTATTATGGTTATTACGGCCACTAATATTAAACAGAAAAAACTAAGGTCAAAGGATGACGTATTGCGACGTTTGCTCAGTTGGTAGAGGTTCCAAGAAATTAATACAACCAGTCTTCATTAAAGCAATTTATTTTTGACTAAATGTGACACTAACAAATACTTAAACTCTGTGTATTTAAAAGTAAACTATTAAAACTACTACCCTGTTTTTATAAATTTATTGTTTTTTTTTTATAAATTTACTGTTATGCAGCAGAACTTCAGTGACAACTAAACGTTTCAGATATTTACAAATATAAACGGCACTGATACAAGATTGCTTTACCCAAGTGTAATAGGCACGGCACGTCTTTAAGGGTCGATTTTTAGACAGTAGAATGCATCAAAGAGGAATCGAAACAAAGAGTTTGGAGCAAATTTGAATTTAGGCTTCCATT
This sequence comes from Sesia apiformis, assembly GCA_914767545.1. Lineage (NCBI taxonomy): Eukaryota > Metazoa > Arthropoda > Insecta > Lepidoptera > Sesiidae > Sesia > Sesia apiformis. The sequence goes on along the minus strand of OU611972.1, from coordinate 9,041,173 downwards.
AGCGGTCAATTCTTAGGGATTTAGTACCAAGAAGTACCTACAATAAAGGACAAAAAGTATTGTCAGCTACTTAAGTAGCTGACAGGTTCTGTGTTAGTTTTTTCTTAATTTAATTATACAATTTACGTAAATAACTGTACCACCACGCCATCCACAATCATTACCTACCTGAGTAGGTTGACAATAGAAAATAACGTTGTTATATAAACGACCCAATTGATCTGTATCGAGCGAAAGTCTAGCTTTTGTGGGAACCAATCGTTTTTCTAAAAGCCATTGTGAACGTAGCCTATGTGAGAATTGTGTGAGAATGGTATACTGCGAAAGATGTCATACGACTTCTCTGAGCAAGTTCTGTTCACTAAAACTGAATTGATCGATGGATATCAGCCTATAATGTTCCACTGCAGGCCGTAGAACTTCGTTTACAACTGCTAGAGAGCTTCGGGCCATAATTAACCATGTGGGTGGTAGCAAGGTGGACTTATTTTTTATAGAAAAAGGTGGCAGCCGAACAAACAGTTGAAAAGAAAACAATACAGTATTATTTACTTGTAAACATAGCTATTGGGTTGCAACGTAATGCAATCAGCCCTTTCAGTGTCCACTGCAGGACATGGGCTTTGTCTTGTGTACAGTGACGGATTTACATAAGGGCACTTTAGGCACGTGCCCGGGGGCCCCCACAAGTCAGGGGCCCCCACAAATTGAATAACCCATTTTTTGTCTCCTACATTTTCGAAAAATCAAAGAACGTGGAACATACACATTGATCATTCAAATAATAAAACTTCTTTGAGAAAATATAATATTTAATAACCGATATTTTTTTAATATATTATATATAATTAGATAATAAAAAACTAAAAGTGTAGTTTAAAAGTAACTACATAGATTCACAGTTAAGTACCGAATTGTCAGTACCACTTGCTCACTCATTAATATTTGAAGCAGACTATCATTTTCCTCGAATTTCTGAACGAGCGCCTGACCGTTTCGCTCGCTCTGACGTTCGGCTTTTGATTTCCTTACAAAGGGGCCCCCACAGCCTTCGTGCCCAAGGACCCGTTAAGTATAAATCTGGCGTTGCTTGTGCATAGGGGATATATATGGTCATAAAACGTCACGCTGGCTGAACGGGTTGGCGAGTCCACTCCTTCAGAGTTGGTGACTACTTTGTTATCCCTCAGTCGCTTCTTATGCGTAAGAAATAGGGTGGTGCTATTCTATTGTCCGGCGACGCTACACAGTTTATAGAAAGAAGTCGACAGACGAGCAGCCACTGCATCTGGTAGTAAGTGGATGCTTTCGCCCTGCGCCAATCGCGATGCATGCCAACATCAGTCCAGAATAATTAAAGTCATCGTGCCCCCGAGACTCTGCCTACCTTTCGTGATTTAGAAACAATAAATAAAACATAAACATAAAAATGTGTAAACATGTGTATAAAACATGTGTCGACAAAACGGTTCGTAGGTCAGCTATGAATGGTGCGACACCAAAAAGATTCACAGCACTCATTTTCAGCTATAGGCAGGTGCCTAAAGTTACCTACTTACGGACAATCTGATGAGTGCAAGGTAGACAGATAAAAAGGATACAACATATTAAGAGACCAACACAAAAGTGATTAAATAATTAACAATTGAAGGGTTATTTGGAAGAACAACCAATGTCAAAAAAAAAACGAAATGAGATTTTGATGTCTATGTTTTCTTTGTAATGATGCCTATTAAACGTAAATCACAGTTTTTCGTATAAGCGCCTTAGTCAAGAGATATTACTGGTAAAACTTTGTTTGATATTTGGATAAACAACCAAGGTCAGATTTTGGAAGAACTGTCAAAGTCAAATGACAAAGGTTATTTTTCGGAAATAATTTGGCAACACTAGCTGTCATCAAGAATATTTTTTTCTGTGTTGAGCACAGATGTTGAGTACATTATTTGAATAATAATGACATAACATCAGAAAACCTTATATTGCTGAGCGATGGATGCAGTGGTCAGAACAAGAACCACATAATGGTATATTTTCAATACTTTTTAGTACATGTTCTCAAGCTATTTAAGACTGTAAAGCATATATTCCCTGTGAGAGGCCACACATATCTTCCAAATGATGCAGATTTTGCATTAATTGGAAAGAAAAAAGGAGTGTGTACTCCTGAAATACCAGCAGACTGGGATAAAATCATTGAAGCAGCAAGAAAATATCCAACCCCATTTAAAGTGGTTCCTGCTACTCAAGATCTCTTTTTTAATATGAAAGATGCAATAACTCCTCACTTCCTTAAGGTTCCAAGACCTGCACTCAGATTGCGTCAAGTACGTATTATCATAACTAATGAAAAATACCAGCACATAAAAGTGAAAGAGACATTTTCAGGACCTTCTACTCGCAGTGAAATTCGAAGAAAAGTAAGGTTGCCTTCAGAGCTTGTACTGGACCCTCTTTATGTCGAGCCTATAAAAATGACTGCGGGTAAATTAGCAAATTTACTAAATCTCAGTAAATATTTAAGTAAGCCAGAAAATCGCGATTACTGCCGTCAAATTTGTAGAGAAGGTGACAATGATGTCATTGATATCGACATTGAAGTTGATGAGGATGATAACAGTGATGGTTGTGAATAAAACAAATAAATTTACCTAGTATGTTAAATTTGTTTTATTTTTTCATACTCATGTTATTTGGAAAAAAAGCATAAGTCAATATTTTACATATTTTATTTGGAAAAAGTGCCTATGCCGAAGTTATTTTTCACATTTTTCATGGGTTTCTAAGGAATATTTTCCTTAATTACAGTCATAAAGTATATGTTGTTTCTTGATCTATTGCATATGTGCCTATACATAATTTCATATGTAGTTATTCTGCCCAAAAACGTTTTTTGTTTATACTTTAAAATTTACCAAAACTGACATTGGCTGTTTTTCCAAATACCCCTACAATTATATTACACAATCGCATCACACACACATAACAAAATTTATAAATAGGGTTGGGATAAATAGGTAAAGGAAGTATATAGTTTTCCTCGCACCATTACAACTTACAATCTTCCTTAGGTTGTCATCCAACCACCACCGATGAACTTCTTCATGTGGTCGATCCTCCTGGTCGGTGGGTGTCCGGCGCTTGCCAGTACCTATGTGGCTACCATTCGAGGACTCGTCTACCCCATCGGTAAATATGACCTGCTCATTGTAGATCAGTAGGTATGCTGATTTTATTAACTATGCCAGTGAATTTAGTTCTTTGGCGTTTCGGATCTTGTCTCGCTAAGAAACTCCAAGGATAGCTCTATATATAGTATTAATACCATTCCATACCATCAACCATCCACTGTTGGATGTAGTCCTCTTCCAAGGAACGCGACCGCACATGATCCAGCTACTAACGGCGAACTTCAAGTCGCAAGTCGTCGGTCCACCTGGCCAGAGAGCATCTCATTCCACGCTGCGTCTCACTCCCAGCGCTGCGTCTGTCTCGCTTCCCAGTACACACATCACACACACACACAATCACGCACTCACAGACACACCGACGCATATTCACACCACACACTTGCACGCAATAGGTTTTATACAATTACACCATTTGCGCATAAATGGTGCAATTGTATAAAATCTATTGCGTGATTATATTAGCAAATTAAATTATTTACTATATTATTTGATATATGAGCGAGTATGTAGGTACCTATAGTAAGTTAAAATTTAGAAACGTATAATTGAAAAATGTGGGTGAGGCGCTCCAATATTAATAAGAATTAATAACAATTATTAATAAGAAATGAACGTTTAACGACTTCTAGATAAATGTTTAAGGTTCCAATAAATCTAACACTAATATCATTTTCCCATTTCTAAACACCTGGAATAGTATTTAGAACTGGTTCCTCAAACGGCCAGTCCCTTAGAGCTTATGCATATTAAATTATAACTCCTATATCAAGCGAATTATTCTCCTATAGCGTGTTATGTCCCGCGCTATGAACCGTGGAAGATAAACGGTTAAAGGATCTATAGAGCTGATTTCGATACTAAACATATTGAAAACTGTTTAGAAAACGAACGATTGAAGATTTAGATTTAGATTGAATTGAAAATTTAGATTGAAAACGAGTTGAAAGGCCACTAGGGTCACAACAACTTAGCCATTCCGAAAAAAAAAATACATACAATCTGGGGTATGGTTTTGGCCCGCAAAGTCCCACATGTTTCATCTAAACACTTTTTGCTAAAACCGGAGCCGCCATCTTTTTTTTCGTAATTCTTTTGTATTCTTCATCCTGTCGGACTTCAGCTCCCCAAAATAGGAAAAATGGAGAAATTTGAAGAAGGGGGTGGGAAGCTACACCAGATAGATAGATGGATAAAACACTTAATTTCACACCAAAACATAACAAGACAGTGACAGATATTGTAACATGAAATGTATAAAAGCCTGTTTTATCGCTAATAGTGATCTCTGCCAGATAACCTTTAGGAAGGGAGGAAATAAATATTTTAATCACATGTAGATGGTGTATAGTATACATAATTACCTATAATAAATATATATATATATTGAAGAAAGTTAAAGAAGAAGATTCGTTTAGTGATACTCCATGCCACGATTGTTATTAGGGCGCTCACACACAAACGTGGAGCGGAAACGATGACATTTCTATGTGGAAGTTATGCAGTATAATTGCGTTTATCGTGCAAAAAAACAGGTGTTTTTTGCACGATAAAGGTCAGGTGCAGCCGCGCATCGACTCTTATTGTCTACTGCCACGCTATTATTGAAACTATCACCAAAACTATTCACACAGAATTAAACTTTATTTGTTTTAACTTCAAGCAGAAATTGGAATGGGTCTTCAAGACTTTAGGTGGAGTGTGCTGAATGTATCGGCTGACTATTGGCATCGAGTGTGGTAAATAGGCAACCTTATATTGTCTTCTTTCTGTTCTGAACGATTTCCACAGGCGGTTTTATCAAACCTAAAATAATTTTGTGTATGTCTGCAGTCCTATGAGTCAGTGATTTATAAGTTATTCTGGTCATAGGCTAGGTTCACAGACCAGGCTACTCAGAAAGATTTGCGACAAAGAATTTTTATCTATGGAACACTGGCTGGTTCTGAGGTCAATAAAAACAATTTTTTTTCTTCTTATATGTATATATATGGCAACGGTGCAATTAGCACATTCTGCTAGTGGAAAGTTTTCTTCGTAATAAACAATTTCAAAATCTAGAACGCATTCTGTCAACGTCCAGCTCGTCGAAGTAAGTCAGGAGTCGCTCAGTAAAGCGATAGTTGGTTTACTGAGGACAGTAGAGGACTCCATGGAAGCACACGAACAACGCAGTCCTATGCTTGTATTGTATTTGAGTATCACAAACATTATGCACAAAAACACTTTGAATAAACTATCAATATCAAATCACAAAATGCACAATACACAATGTTTATGGTAATCAAACAAAAACTCAACTTCACTTCTCTAGTTACCGTCAAGAAGTCTTCAAATTAAAACTATGACTATCTATAACATAAAAACAAAACATTCTAAATGCACAAAACGTTCCAAATTCAAATTTCACTCCATATTTTTTTATGAGATGAATCAAAATGTCGTGTCTCATTAAAAAATAGATGTTGTACGGGAACATTTCCGCGCTGTGATTTTGCATGATTTTAAATGTAAAACTTGAAGATTCTTTTAATAGACTTCACATGGCGTTTGCAAACAAGTGCCCTTCTAAGAGCTTAGGCTACGAGTCAGGAGGATAGTATCGCGCTGGGTGCCTCACTTAGGCTCGAAAACAAGTTAATGTCGAATGGTACCGTGATATGACTACAAAATTTGAATAAAATTGTCTCGGCGCGTTAACGACATTGCCATCTTGATTCTACCAGAATGCTCTAGAAGCTAAGAGTCAATCTACTGTTTGACTGTTTCAAGGTGAGCCAACGCCAAAGTGAGCCAAAGCAAAAAGCGCTGGAAAAATTTTAATCGCTAGCTTTTCACTTTATCTGGCTACCTGATAACTGTACCATTACAAAACCAAAGCAGCATCAAACCAAGGGACTTTTTGGACAGTACCCCGGTTACAGTTTTAGGCCATCCTCCTTACAGTCCCGACGGTACTTTGTGACTTTTTTTTATTTCCCAAAAATAAAATCCCAAGTAAATGGAAAGCAATTTTCGTCGCCGGAAGATTCGCTGGCTACTTTAGAAGAGACTGTGAAAGCGATACCTGAGGAAGAGTGGCAAAAATGTTATCATAATTGGTTCGAGCGCAGGAAACTCTGGAGAGTGGGTACTTTGAAAGAAATGTAATAAAAAATTGGAACCAGAAGAACATTTTTATTTTATTGTATTTTTCTAAACTTTCTATAAACGTAAGCATTCTGAGCTGCCCATGTACCTATATTAACACATTCGTTGCCTACAAAATAAATAAAAAATAATAGCTGGGAGCCAAAACTTTTTAAGGCGAATTTTGATTAAGTACATATGAATGTTTGAAAATATGGATAAATGTATATTGTTATTATTATTATTTCAATAAAAAAACACATTTTTCGGATCCGAGTGTTCGGCACACAGCGCGCTGGTTGCCGAACACTCGGATCCGAGCGCTAGGGATGGCAATGGTTTAGTTCACTAATATTATAGATATTTGTTCCACGATTGCATTTTTGCGTACTAATATGTCACAAGATTTTGACAAACCCGTGTTTTTTGATTAAATTCCATAATCTTAATCAAAATCATCAAAGAAACTAATCAAAACCAGTTTTTACCTTATTTTACTTCGGTTCTTGAGCAAAATCTTGTAACATATGACCGACACACACACACACACACACATAGGACACACACACAGGGCATACACACATATACATACATACATAACATACAGTTCAGACGTACCATCATCATGTAACGTGTCTCGTTATCTTTAAAAAAATAGTAAATAAAATATATGCATTTGGAGAATTATTTATTTAGGAAGACATTAACAAATCTGAGCAAAGTAGCGATACAATCAAAAGTATCAAAAATCAAATCAAAGCAATACAGTCAAAAGTATCAAAAAACATAATTATAAGTTTAATTAAAAATTTTGTTACTCTGAATGACAGTGAGATACTCAAAGAAAAGTACAAAGAACTGAAACAAAATCCGAATCTAAAAAAAATTGTCACTAGCAAAAATGAGTGATCTCTTGACATCAAAAAAATAAAATATAAAAAATGCAATTTCAAAAAACTTAAGAATGTGCTAGGCAGAAACATTTTGTGCAGAAACCCGGAGAACCTTCACATTGCTTACATTCGTATATTGTTTGCACCCTCTTTTTCTGTGCTTTGCAGCCTTTGCATTCTTTTCGGGCCACTTCGGTGGTTTCTTTCAGGATACTTCCTACTTTCTTTATTCTCGCTCGGGTCTTTTCTATTTTAGTGAGTTCGTGCTTCACTTTCAAAACATTGCGTCGATTGACTTCATTAGGATCAGGTAGAAGCGTTTCCAGTATCTTCAAACGGAAATCATATAGATTTGTTTTATCATTCGCCGAAAATTTGTTGTACAAGTAAAATGCATTACTGAGGCTCATTTGCAGCATATGCACAAACAGCTTCTTGTACCAGCGCAGCGTCTTTCTTTGGACTGGATAATAAGCCAGCATTTGATCTTGAAGATCTACGCCCGACATAAAATTATTATAATGGACGATTGCCATTGGTTTCAGTGCTACAGATCCCCTTTTGGAAGTAGTTTCCATCATCTCGTCATCATGTTCTGTGGAAATATACAGTACGTAACGTTTATCCCTCCATTTTCCGATATGAACACCATTCAAGAATAAGGATTTGTTTTCTCCTTTTTTCAATGAGATAGTCCCAATATCAACAGGATTATCTTTGCGGTTTTTTCTCAACGTTCCTGTGCAGTACGTCTGTCGATCTAGCAATTTCACAGCCAAACCATATGAGTTATAGTAATTATCCATATAAACATGGTGGCCAGAATCTAATCTCTCTTCTAGGAGTTTGAAGACGATCTTACTAGTATGTCCTTGACCTGATGTCTCATCGTTTACACCTGCGTAAACTTGGTATTTTAAAACGGTACCATCTGGCTCAGCTAGGACATAAAGCTTAATACCATATTTATGCCTTTTGTTCTTAATGTACTGTCTGAACAGCAATCGACCACGCCACAATACCATGGACTCATCCAACGACAACTGTTTACCCGGACAATAGATAGTGTTCATTTTATTGTTAAAATGATCCATAAATGGACGAATTTTTTTTAGACGGTCTTCCTCACTTGTTTCAGACGTAAAATGCAGGCATCGTAATATCAGTAAAAAACGGTTTCGAGACATGAATTGTCCGAAGCATGGAATATTAAATAAATAGTGTCGTTTCCAATAATCGCTTATACGGTTTAGTCGAATTGTTCCAGTGTGAAGAAGGAGCCCTAGAAATGTCAGCAGTTCTTCCCTAGTTAAATCTTTCCAATTTTTTATTCTTGATTTTTGCTTCACATTCTCTGCAGTACCCACTCTTAATGCGTATGCATTCGTCTCTCGAACAATAAGATCCAATAAATCGTCGTCAATTAATAAACGGAATGCTTCGTAAGGATCTGTTGGAGGTGGCACTAAAAGTTCCTGTTTCTTAGTAAAATCAATAATTTTCATTGAAATTGGATTACTGCTCCAGGTGCTAGTGGCTCCTTGACGAGAAGGTGAGTTATTGTGTGAATGGTCAGGTAATGGGACATCATCGTTATCACTTGGTAAGTTTGTAGAACTACATTCAGACCTCGGATCCGGCAAAGCAGAAGGAGAGGCATCATTACGCTCTGGCGACAAGTTTGGAGTGATCGCATCAGATCTCAGAAGAGATACGGTAGGCGTAGAACGGTTATCCGTGAATAGACTCTCTGGTATATCAGGAAGAAGATCTGCATAGTCTTGTACGATAGATGGCGATGTTGCACGACAGTCAATTTCGTAATTGAACTCAAAACTACCATTTCCGTCTAATTCTAGTTGGCGAGGCGCTGGCTTTGATGCTGAGGAACCAATATCTGAATCTGGTAACTTTGAAGATTGAGCAGATGTATCACGTGTACCTGGTGTATTCACTCTCGTGGGCCCATGTCTAAACATAGGTTTCAATCGCTTACATTGAATAATAGGGCTACCGTTTGACTCACTTAAACCTCGCTTTGATGCTGATGATCTTGAAGGTTGAGCTGGTGTATCATCAGCACGTGGTCTACGGCTGGTCGTCTTCGTTTTCAATCTTGAATCAAAAATACTTAAATCACTGTCGCTACCAGATCCTTCTGAACTTGAAGAAAACTCCTCTTCATGAACTCCTTGCGAATACACTTCTTCATCACTATATTCTCCAGAACCTTCCGAGTCATAATCATCACTTTGTCGACGCTTTTTTTGACCACGAGATGTTAAAATAATCGGTTTAATTTTACTTTTGGACGACCCAGCCTTACTGTCCATTTTGGCGCGAAAATACCTTCCGTACGATCGTGTGTACAAATCACTACCACACTGTAAGAATGAAACCAATACTCGTTTTCATAAGTTGACTATATTGCCAGAGTGGCCGCGCAAAGCAACGTTGACTCGCCTCAAACGTCTGCGGTTTGCTGACTACTACAAAATGAACGGGACGCTCGCTCGGATCCGAGTGGGAGGCGCCGCTACTATAGCCCCGCCCCACTCGGATCCGAGTGGTGAGCACGAAATGTGTTAAGTAACAGAAGTGGAAAAGTCGATTTTGTTCTAGCCCGCTCAGTATTTAACCAAAATGGATGTAATAAAAAGTATACCTTCCTATACAAGGTGTTACCGCTTATTCAATAACCGTAAAATCTGAAACACGGTATCTAATTTAAAATGTATAAAACCGTTATATACATGTAGTTAAATATATTTAAGTATAGTGAATTACCTAGTCGAGTAAAAATAAAATTATTTTAGGGTATAGATCAAAAGTTACAAACGTAAAATTTTGTTGTCATATCTAAAACATTTACCCGGCGCTGGCGGTGATCATTTGTATTGAAATGTAAGTAAAAATACGAATAGCTTCGTAAAAATACAACTTAAAATAGGATGTAAGTATGTATTCGTAAAAATATAAGTACCATTTTTGCTGCTTCAAATGTGGGTTTAGTCGTCAAAATCCTCTAATAGGTACTCTGAATAGGTATAAATTCTTTAAGCAAATTTCAAACAAATATTCATCAGTGTTGCCATCAATCAATACACAATACCCAATGTTGCCATGCCATAACAATAGACTAAGTAACTGAGAAACCACAGGCTTGAGAAAATGCGCTTTCCCAGAAAACGCATAATTGCTCTATAGACACATGTATATCGTAATTATATACGATTAATGTAATTTGCTTTTTAAGGAGGGATGAAATCAAATGAGTTTTGAAATTAGTGAGAATATGGCAACATCCCTTTCCCAAATCGTATACTCAAAGAGCAAGGGCATCAGCGGATATGCCGAGAGGCATATCTTTGCGGATGTGTCAATATATGCGGATAAGCCAAGTGAGCATATGATGCTTTCCATGATACGTACTGTCTGATCATCTGTCACCTTTGTTTCTATAATGACGTAACAGTACATAGCTAAGTACCTACTTACTCGTATAACTACTCGGATCCTGCGAACCCGAGGACTATGGAACGATCTACCTCTTGCGGTCTTTCCGCTGCGTTACAACATGGGTTTCTTTAAGACAGCTCTGAATAGTTATTTACAGAGTATTTGATAGGTAACCTCCTGGTATTGCAGACGTACATAGGCGACGGTAACTCCTTAACATCAGGTGAGCCGTTTGCATCTGCCACTTCTAATATATATAAAAGAACGTTACGCAGAGTATTACATACGGCAGACTTAATATAAATAGAGAGACAATAAAACAACAGTGGGTAGGTTGTGGCAGCTTCAGACAGACCGTGTTGCCTTGTCGGCGGTTTCTCTAAGGCCCGTGGGCAATTTTGGAAAGGTATTAGAAGCATAAGTATATAAGAAAACAATAAATAGGACCACTTGCAAGGACAATAGAAATCCTGACGTAGTTTATGACATATACATAGTCACTGTCCCTGTCATTGTCGGCATCTCATAGGAACACTAAGAATTCCGCCCGACGCTACTACGCCAGAGTTCCTCACCATCCCAATCCTCTAGTAGTTGAGAGTCTAACCTATGTCTCAGATAGGAATGAACCTCCCCGTTGCCGTCGTCGTCCTCGGCATGTCTTGACGACCCCGACGACCCAATTACTGCTGCCAATGTCTTCGTCTTCGTAGTGGTGACTTCGTAAGACGTAGATCTTCTCACTGACTCGCGATCCCGCGGTACCCTCCCAAAGCAACGCCCTAAGCCGATGTCCGTTCCTTCCGCCAGTCTACCGGCGGGGGAGCCCTTAAGCTCGTTGCTGCACACATTTTTTGCTCCTGGCTGTGCGCCTTCTGCGCTCGCCCTAAACTATACATGTCCGGTGACTCTTGAAAGGCCATTAGGGTCACAAGAATTTAGCCATTTTGAAAAAAAGGGGAAAAAAGAATACTAAGAACTATTCTAAACAATATATATACAAAAAAAAGTGTACAGATGACCATTTAAACCAAGCAATTAAACAGTTAAACGCTACAATGTTCTCAGGCAGTGCAACTACACAAATACAAAAAATTGTAACTGATTAAATTTCAAAAGGAATAAAATGGTGTCTCTGTACACTTGTACGAAGACAAAGGGACGGACAAAGATTTTGACTTAACAATCAAATAATAAAACGATTCCCAAACTATTATCTTACGTGGGTGCGTGACAACTATCTATAGTTACCGAAGCACCCTTAAAATAAATAACTAAACAATTCAAAAACTTATCTTAATTAACTTAACGTGTATGAGAAATAGTTACCACACAACTAATACAGCTAAGTTAAATAAATGAATGTTTAACTAATCATAAAGAGCGCCATCTTTAAAATTATCATCAATCTTAAACGAGTGGGTGAAGGCGCAAAATGCTTAATTATCTTTATGGACTGCTGTTTTATGAACGGGATAATTGTCTGTTTAGGTTTATTATAGTTATTTAAATCAGCGTGTCGTAAACTTAACCCGCCGGTCTTTCTGTTAGAAATTAACATAATCTTTTCTTATCTTTCTTAAAGAGCGATCGTAATCTAGTACCTTATTAAGTTTAACGCATTACGTCGTATTCGATTCAATTTCCCGCTCAAAAATAAATTTCTAGTGGTGTACGACATTCGACGAGGAACTAAAATTGCCGACGTAGCTCGGGGGATCAGCAAGCCGAAGTGGCAGTGGGCAGGCCATATCTGCTGCAGTACAATTAACCGATTGGGGAGACGAATCCTCGGATGGAGACCACGTACCGGGAAACGTAGTGTTGAACGCTCTGCGACCAGGTGGATTGACGACTTGAAGAAAGTCGTCGCCGGTAGTAGCTGGATGAGAACATACAGACTGGTGGTACAATATATATGGTAGGGTAGAGGTAGGTTAATAGAAAATATAGATTGATTTATTAACACAATCTCGACGGCAGAATTGTTTCGAAAGAATGCTAATACATTATAAAAAAATCACATTATAACATGCAAGTATAAAAAAAATTACCCAGTTACCAGTTTCGCTAATAATGTAATTATTCCATTCCTGTTCCATCATTCCTTTTGCCTTCTTTTCCTATCACTTTCCTTCACGGTAACGATACGTTAAAAGAAGATAATGTTTACAATCACTTTACAATTAATTTTATTATTGTCGTAACCATAAAAGTTGTATATGCTTGTAAAAGTATTGCATATTGTACTCGTATAAGATCATCACAAAATTTATTGTCTTCTTTACGTAATGCTTATGGGCTATATATTTATATTCGTATAAGTGTGTACTCGTTTGTGTGCGCTTGTTTGTTTTTTGTGTGTTTGTGTACTTGTATAAGACCTTCACAAAATTTATTGTCTTCTTTGTGTAATGCTTATGGGCTATGTATTTATACTCGCATAAGTGTGTACTCGTTTGTGTGTGTTTATTTGTTTTGCGTGTGTTTGTGTACTCGTATAAGACCTTCCCAAAATTTATTGCCTTCTTTATGTAATGCTTATGGGATATGTATTTATAAATAAATAAACTCAATTTTCGTTCAATTTTGTTGATTGTGCAACACTAGAGACGGTTAATAGCAAAGACCCAAAGTTCATATTTAAATGATACAAATTAAAACCTCGACCCCGTTGTTAATAAACGCCTAACTGTAAACGCGAAATAATTACCGCGAACGCGATGACAAGATGGCGGTGGGACCGATTGAAATGGTAATTTTTATTTAAAATGCCTAATGTTTATAATGTGAGTTGTATTACTCATACGCTAAATAAGAAGGGGGGTCTAACAATACCTTTATTATTAGCTTATTACCTCAAGCTATAGTCGGAGTATCTTTACGGCATAAGAGAGTGCCAACAACGAGAGATAAGAGACTGAGATTGACAGATGACAGACAACGAAGAGATTTGCCAAGGAACTAGAGTCATCGACATAGCTCATAGAATCAGACAGTGTTTTATTTGTCGCAAGACCGATAACAGATGAGGTAGATGAGTCCTCGAATGGAAGCTACGTCCTGGCAAACGTATTGTGGAACGCACCCCGGCCAGATGGATCGACGACTTAAAGAAGTTCAACCGTGGTGAATGGATAAGAAGAGCCGAAATCTTGTGTGGTGTTGAGTTTTGGGAGAGTGGCCATATCCAACAGTTTAGATATATAACCTGCAACGTCCCACGACATAAGCCTCCTACTTCAAAGCACCTAGCGGAAATCTGGAAAATAATGAGGAAACCATTGAGCTAGAAAAAAAAAAGAAAACTGCAATAGACAACAAAAATTATAGCAGAAATAACACAAGAGACAAGTATAAAAGAAAATAAATTGTGCCAATCGACACTAACTCAGCATTTGTCACAGCGTGAAATGCGACAGTAATTTTCATTTATGCCCCATCGATGATCAGTGATCACAGACTGCCTGCAACAGAGAACGTGAAATTCCTTACTAAACACGAATACAAAATTGTACTGACAGTAAACCAAAATAAAAGATATAATTAACACGAAATAAAACAATCAAACAACACCCAGCTGTAGCCGAAAATCAGCATCGTGACCCTTTTAGGTGTTACAGCATATAATGAAATGTTGAGGTACCTACAGATCATTTTGTTACACCGCACCATCTTTTGTTAGTGTTAAAATGTTTAATTATTGTTATTCTTTCTAACTTTATTTCAGTAACTAACGAAGTATGTATGCAGTGTAGTAAAGCTTGCATCCGTTACAGTTATATGTTAACAGGAAACATACAGACAGACTCACAACGTATATATTATCCACGACACGGTGAAGATCGCAGATACGACATTTGTTCAACATTTCAACTTACCACCTTATATTTTTAACACGCAAAAAACTTGTACGTATAATCACTGTTAAACAAAAGATTGGTTAAAAACAGAATTCTTCGTCGGTGCTAGACCGTATTAGTAAATTGAATTTGAGAAGGATTTGTTGTAGGTAATGCAATATTAACTCGATTTTATACTTTTAATTTTCTTGTACCATTTATTCTAATTATAATTCACCTCTTATTGTACCTATGAAGGCCATAGATGTTTCTATTATAATTATTGATCCAGAAATTCATCGGACATTCAGAAACTATTCGGTACTTATAGGTAGGAATCCTTTGCCTTTTCCTGAAATGCAGCGCATCCTGTAGAGTGCCAACGTTTGTCATTTTTGGACTGCTGCTGTCATGCATCGCCGAATGTCCATATGTGACAGTATCCACTAACCACCAAGTTGACCGTCTGCTCGTCTGACACAATATTTTTATAAAAAAACATCACATATACATTGTAGAGGGAGATTGCACGCTACATTCCCACAGCCACTGGGCGCAGTCGACTGGCCACATTACCCGTCTCGTGAGAGAAGGGTAATGTGGCCAGTCGTCCAGTGAGTTGAAATGTACTGCATTTCCTACTTTATCGTATTTCGCCAATGTACGTAGGTTCGTGTTTCGGTAGTGAGTGAGATATGCCAGAGCCCATTCCCATCCCATCCTATCCCTCCCCATTTTCCCATCTCGTTCTACCAATCCATTCCTTAATCCGCAAAGGTGGACAGCGCATCCGGGGACGTGCCAACGTTTGTCCGTTTGTCATTTTGGAGCATGTATCGCGGATGTCTATGGACGACAGTATCCACTTACCATCAGGTGGACTGTATGCTCGTCGCCTTTTATACTATAAAAGAAAAACTATATATTTTTAATTTTAGTCGAAATAGGATATCGTGGAACTTGTCATTTTATGATATTTTTCAGGAGACCAAACTTCATCATAGCGGCCATTCAATCACAAACTAGCTAATTAAATAAAGGAAAATTGACACTACTCCTTATCGTTACCCAGAAAAGTGTACCGCTACTTTTACTCAAGCCAGCCCCTTCACACACCGCCGTAATGATAAACTGTTATCTTCTTATCAGATGTATACACGCAAGCAACATGTATTGCAATGTGTGCTGCGGTGAAACTGAGAAAGATGCAGTTCGGCGATTTCTGGATACTTTAGTAAACATACCATAACACTGAAACATTAAATAGCAATTATAATAAAATTGACTGTCAAAAAAAAATTGTATATGTTTATTAATAAGCTTATTATAAGTTTTATTTATATATTGCTTACTTAGAAAGTGTTATTTTTATGTATTTATGATTGTATATAACTAATTGAGTTCCATACACAAACCATATCTATCCATACCATATCTAATATTAATGCTGAAGGCTTTAAATATAAATTGTTGTATTTGTAAATCTTTGGGTATAAGATTGTTGTTTACTAATTATTATGATACTAATGTATGCCCTTAGGGCGGGACATAGCTGTGCCATATAAATTGTAAACATGACAACTTTATAACCTATGGCCACAATACAATGATTTGATTTACTCTAGTGCAGTAAGCATGTCTTTTCGGATCAAAAAATAGACAGCAGAATGAGTTCGAGCGCAAACTGTATACAGTTATATAGTATAAATTTATACAGTATACAGTTATACTGTATACAGTATACAGTTAAACAGTGTACAGCTATACAGTGAACATTATACAGTTATCTGTGAATCAGCGCGACGCTCTCGCATCTGTGATAGGAATACTAGAATACTTAGGCTATACTAGAATAGGAACTTAGACTTATACGTGTCAAGGCCCATCAGCAACTGAATATTAGAAGAATTAAAGATTTCAGTAGGTATTCAGTAGAATTTTAGTAGTATCGCTCGATGTTTTTGGAATCGTCTTTGGAAATTCACTAATCAACAGATTTTGTAGATTTACCGCGACATTGTAGTATAAATATTTATAGTTCGTTCAAAAACTGCAATTATAGTATTTTTAATTATGCAGACGACATGTAAATAACATTATTTTTAATGAAAAAACCGGTAAAACTTGTTTTGGGCATATTTTTAACATAACTTTTGCGATTTTTAATGGTCTTTAGTTGCGTTTTGTTTTCAAATTTGTTAAGGAAACATATTGAGAAACAGACGAAGAAAACAATAATTTTATACTAAAATGTTACTACTTCAATTCAATTGAATGTTTATTTGCACATGGGCATCCATCAATCCGCACCGGGCTTGCGTGGTGGTACCGATTGAGCTCAAAACCCCCTAGTAGGATTTAGATCAAGCCTGAACTGGGACATTATACTTTGGTTGATATCATAAGCAAACAGCAACCATCCCTTTGACCCTCGCTCGTTTCATGTCACACTGGCCAAGCTCATTGGAGAGTCCACTCCTTTAGTTCCTCAGCGCTTGAGCCCGTCACTGCTTCTCCACTGTGCCCTCTGCTATTCAGAGGGACACGCAGAGAACCACCTCATTCTGATTTTGGTTCGCGCGTGGTTAACCCGGTACCGCCCACACCTGGACGGCGTTCCCTTATCCACCACCTGGGTACGCGCTCGATGGGAAACCAGGACCTGCACATTAGGTCCGGTTGCTATAATGTACTGAGTAACATTTTAGATACAACAACAGAACTTTGTTGTAACTATTGATTTATTCCGTAATTCTCTGGAACAGATTCTCATAGGTACGCATTTTAAATTATTTGACTTGTTTCAGGTTTTAAGTTAGGTATTTCAACGACACTTTGTATAACTGTGGTGTAATTTTTATAATACCCGGGATATATAACTATCCATTAAAACAGCTATTAAAAACATTGTTACTAGAAATGCTAGAAGAGTGCTGTTGCCCTTTGCCGCTCCAAAACAATAACTTGGAACTGACTTTTCTGAAACAGAAAAATAGAAATTCTCTCTCGTTAAAAATAAAGTTGAAAATGTCATGTCTTGATCAAAGGTGATTGTTTTTTTCTATCTCTAATTAACGTGAAGATTTTAATAGACGATGGCCATACACTTATTTGTTAAAGAACCACCGACCGTGGTTGTCTGGGCGTGGAAAAAAACACAGGAGTTGCGAACCTTTGTTTTGTAGAATGAACTTTTTTATGTAATTATCCAAAATATGAAAATAATCTAATATTTATATATTTGTTTACCATCTCAAATACATCATTAATTGGGGCTCATAAATTCAAATTCATATATCAGTCCAAATGATATTAATTTGTAACGTATCAACGGAATTGAATATCGATTTACTAATACAATCGATAGTATTTTTTACGATTTGTCATTATTGTAGACAAATTATTTATCGCATTGCAATTTATCGCAATTTATCGAATTTTTTACATCGCAAAGCAACATTTCAACATAACAGTAGGTACACAGTTTAATCAAGTAAACAGAACAATTTCATCTCATTGGCATCTCGATGATGTGACGACGACATGATTCACTTTTAAACTTAAAATTTAATTAAGTATACCTAACTGGTTTAAAGGAGATAAAAAGAAAGTAAATGTTATCAAGTAAATGAAAAAAGATTACAAATTTCATACAAGCCACATAAAACCATTGGTATTATTTATTAATAAGCACGATCAATCGTTGACAACTGATAGACATCTGTCACGTAGCATTGCGATGAACAAACAACGCAAAAACCGCGCATAAATACACAAAACTGGAAAAAATGTAAACATCTCATTAACAAACCGCAAACATCGATGAAATGTCACAAAAACTGAAACGATTTATAAGAATTCGTATTTTAAGTAAAGTCAAAGGAGAATAAAAAATGACGAAAAAACCGAGTGATGCGCCCCTGGTTTGTGAAAAAGCGGGAACGTGGAATGAAAATTATACATCGGCAATGTGAAAAAGTGCTAGAAAAAATTTGCAGTTAAGGTATTCTGTGTGATAAGCGTTGCACGCGATGTTTAAGTCGTGGTCAGTTTGTGTGGAATTGACTTTTTATTGATATAAAAACTGTAGGTAATTAAAAAGTTAATGCGAATTAGGTACTTGGCTAAAATTAAATATTAATTAATTTTCTTATTAATCTGCTGTTAAATGTAATATTTTATTGTAGTGAAACTTTTTCACTCTTAAACCCGCGTTTGTTGGATTATATAAATAACAAAGTTAGCAAATTAATAATCTTCGTAAATTAGTGGATATAACAATAATTTTCAAAACCATTATAAGTATGAATTTCAATATATATTTTTTTATTGATTTTTATATTGCGCAATCTAAGTGTTTTTTTTATAAAATGATATTTTTATAGCACACGAGCAAACAGTTCCCTGGTGTAAGGGAAGTAGTAGTATTCACATCTATGATGCGTGCCAATATTGGTCAAAAGTGTCAATAACGTAGCCTATCTGGCACGTTATTTATCAAGTTCCAAGAGTTAAAGGCTGCTTTCTTGTCTATGGTACATAGGATGGGTGATTAGGTAAATGTTGAGATACTCAAAGTTCAGAAAGAAAACTCAGTTGAGCTGTATCGTTTTTAAAATATCATTTATTTGAAATTCATATTCCTAAAGCCATTTGGACAAAACGAAAAAAATGAAAATGTTGAATACACTTTTTTATTGCATTTCGCGCTTATTTCTTTGCAACAATGAACATTTCCGTGCTATGATGTTATACGATTTTAAAGCTGGTTTAAATGAAAGTGAGTGTAAAGATAGATTAGTAACAGCTTTTGGGGACCTCACACCGTCCCGTGCATCATTTTTAGATGCTTTTCTCAAATTTAAATAAGGAAAAATTTCCTTGAAAGATGATGAGAGAAGTGGTCGTCCTGCGACTTCTGTAACGAATGAAATAATCGAGACGGTTAATAAAAATCTGCACAAAGACCCAAAAACTATCTACAAACAGATAGAAGAGACTCTTAAGATTACATCGCCGATCATTCATGAAATTTTATATCAACACCTTCAAGGCGAGCTTTGTTCGCTTTGGGGTCCTCATTCACTGACTGATGAACTAAAACAAGCTCTCGTGAGATAGTGCAGGGAAATGATTGTAAAATTCGAAAATGGAGAAGGACGGAATATGTTTAATATTATTTATTGGAGATGGGAGTTGGATCTATCAGTATGACCCACTAACTAAGCGCCTATCAAGGGCCTCCCAGGAAGGTCACACGTACGAGTAGGCGCAGTGTGGGCAAAAAAGATGGTATCAACATCCTTCTCTTCGGGTGGACATTTACCGACAATTTATTTAGAAGCTCAAGAAACTGTTAATGCTCAATGGTACAGTGAAGTGCGTTTACCAACAGTATTCGATGTGTTAAATCAAAAACGTCCTAAAACAGGTTTGAGAGGGTTTTTCTTGCATCATGACAATGCATCATCTCACAAAGCAAAACTTACCCAAGTGTTTTTGAAGACCACAGAGATCCAAGAATTGAGCCACCCTCCTCATAGACCTGATTAGCTCCATGCGACTTCTTTTTCGTTCTAAAAGTGAAGCTTCGAGTCCGTGATATTCTTTTCGACAGCCCGGAGGACGCTCGAAATGCTTTTATGGCAGCTGTTGAGGACCTCGCTAAAGAAGAGTATCGCCAGTCCTTTAAATCTTGGTTTAGACGAACGATTCGCACTAACGAACGTATAGAGACTAATGGAGAGTATTTTGAGAAGTTATAATAAAAATTTGTGTTGTATCCCAAATATTTTTTTGTATCTCCAAATTTCCCTAGTCACTCACATACTGGATCTATGTATATTTTTTGGGAAAATATTAAGTTCAAACAAAATAATTCAGTATTAACAAGGTATTTTTTACAGGTACGTACTACAGGTACTTTTGGCTTTACTTACCTACAGGTATTTCTTTTCAACCTTGAAAAAATAAAATAAAAAGAATTCTCTCCATAGTAACATATCTCGATGCGCGTCGCTTCTCCGTCCAAGGTACATATCTGGAAGTTTGCTCACGGTCTCCACGATTTATTATAATATTATATTAATTGCTACTTATAACAGCAACATTCACTCATCTAGTACCTCACTCACTCACGGAGTGGAATTAAAATTCCTTCTGCAGCTCGACGATGTGAATGTGAAGAAAATATTTTATGAGTTTATCCGTTTACATACATTATGAATCTTTTATAATTTTTCTTTGGAATTCCATAAAATCTTCCTGAAATCACAAAATATGGATTCCGTTAAAAAAATGGAAATAATTTTTTTTTTTTTTATATTTTTAGGAAAGAATACGTAACATAATATTAGGTGCTTACTTATGAAATTACCAATTTTATTACTGGCCACTTTGAGTTTCGATAATAATATCATCTGTTCTAATTCGAATTTTAAAATAAAACAAAATGCATCTAATGCTACGATGTTCTTATTTCAAAATCAGTATTTCATTTGTTTTTCTGTATCTAAATTTTACTCATGTGTCTTGAAAATAAAATGGATAAATTGAAAACTAGTGCTATTTTTGAATATGAGTTCCGTCAGAGCACCAATACAAGTCAGACAGCTCACAATATCAATAGTGTGTATAGCCCGAACATCATAAACCATCGCACCGTGCGTCGATGGTTTGAACGCTTCCATTCTGGAAATTTCCATCTTAATGATGAGCGACCTACGACCAAGTTTAATAACGATGAATTAAAGGTTATAGTGGAAGCAGATCCATCTCAAATTCAACTGAATTAGCAGCAGGGTTTGATGTTAGCGATAAAACAATGTTGGTTCATCTGCGTCAAATCGGCAAAATAAAGAAACTCAAAAAGTGAGTAGGTACCGTATGAATTGAACGAACGAACGTCAGCAACAACAACGCGTCGAAGTGTGCACTGTGTTATTGAACCATCACAAAAGCTAACGAATTTTGAATCGCATCGTGACTTGTGATGAGAAATGGATACTGTACGATAACTGCAAATGTTCGTATCAGTGGCTGGATCAAGGAATTGCAGCCCAACAATGTCTAAAACGCAAGATAACCAAGAAAAAGCTACTGGTATCAGTTTGATGGTCCTGTGCCGGTATTGTCCACTAAAGTTTCTTGCGAATCGGTCAAACGATTGATGCAGATGTGTACTGTAAGGAGCTGCAGACGATGAAGGGAAAGCGTGCTACAAAGCAACCAAGTTTGGTCAATCTCTCATCTCCATTTATTCTTCACGACAATGCACGCCCTCACACTTCTAATACGACAGTTTTAAAAGTTCAAGAGATGGACCTGTAGACTCTCCCTCACCCACCATACTCACCAGACCTTGACAGGACAGATTTCCATTTCTTTCGAAATTTGGACATTTTTTGTAAGGACAAAAATTTAATTCTGAGGTAGCTGTGATTAGGGCTTTTGAATAATTCATTGATACCCATTAGGGTGTCCCTTATATGGGTGAAAAAAATATTTTTTCGGATATCGAAATGCATACCCCCTAATTCTTTTTAAACTACCCAGACTTACTCAAATACAAAATTTTATCTTCCTACGTCAACATTAACCCGTGCCGACAGGGCTCTGAAGATTTTGAAAATTGCTGTTTTTAATCCTTTCCGTTATGTAGCTAAATCAATTGAAATATTTATATTTTAGAAAAATAATAATCAAAAAACGAAGTTAGTAAATAGGTACTTATTTATTAATAGAAGATAAAATTACAGTTCAACCAGGATATTTTCTTTTGAGGGTCTCTTTTTTACAGTCTGGATACAGATTTCTATGCTCTTGCACACAGCGTAGCAAAAATTGCTTTTGTTCTTCCTTTGCAGTGATCAAACCATGAAAATCTTGCATAAGTTTTACAGCTCTTTCAGCTGTATCATTAACTGCCCTTAAAGAAATAACCTTTCGTTTTGCCTCTAAATAGGCAACATCTTCTTTCCACGTAGAAACGGGTTTCTGGAGGAAGTTCTCATCAATTTTTAATCGAGAAAATAAATTTGTGCTCTTGACAGACACAAAATCACTTAATAATTTTCCTGCAACAATAAATAAGGCAGTATTATTATCAGTTTAGTGAAAACAGCGTAAAAAATAATACTATGTATTCCCACTTACCATACAAATAATCAGACATATCTTCTTTCGATGGAATGTATCTCTTCCCAGAATCATATAAACTCTCTTTGTAAGTTCATTACAATGTTTCTCTTGGTTTGTTCATCAACTTCATCATCAAAGAGTGATAAAACGGCAATTTCTTCTGACAAGTACCAAAGATGTTGACTAAACTTGCTCAGGGCTGCTTTGGAAATCAATTTGTCAACAGTTTCATATTCCGTGAGCCTCTTTAAAAAGCACAAATCTTGATTTGGTGCCTTCACCGCCAGACTACATCCAAACCATGGTTTCACATATATAACCGCAATGAATAAACAAACGTCTTGAAGTGCTCGTTTATCCTGTCGCTAATTTTGAGCTGGGATTGCAACAAACATATTTTTAAAGAGTAAATAGCTGTAGCCATCCACCTTGCTTGATGCATCGCTCCAGGAGATCGGATTTTAATTTTTTTCTCATTATCTCCTTCTAAGAAAATAATAGATAGTTCAATCAGTTCCCGATAATCGTCACGTACAATGGATTTTTGCAGTTCTTGATTATAAAATGTCAACAATTCTTCTATTGTTGTATTACAAAAATGTTGTGTGACGATATTGGTGTATGTTTCAATAGCAGCAGGATTAATAGTTTTCCAGTTATCTCTAAACTTTTTGAATATTGGGATATCAGGCCTACTTGTGATTTGGTGGATTTTTGTTTCGAACACAAATTTTAAACCAGTTCGTAAACGTGATGGCGGCAAGCAAAGAGTATTAATTCCCTGTCTAATTTTTGTTCCAAAAGTACACAAGCTCCTTTCAATCGCCCTGATTAGACGCAGTTGTATCACAGCATATTATTTGTACTTTATCATCGAGATTGCAGTCATAAAGTGCGTTTAACACAGCTTTAGCTTGATCTTGACTAGAAGAGCTCTCCAGTTTGGGCACAGCCAGAAGTTGTTCCTTTTCTCCAAATGAAATAAGAATTGGCAGGCGTTCTTCTTTAGAACTTCTCACGTCCAGTCCAGGTAATAATTTCCGATCCCAGTGAACGGTCACCATTTCAGGCATAGTATTCTGAAAATCTGATTTTATAGATTCCGCTCTATCTTTTCTACTCTGTGTACGAATGCGTTGAATGGACGATTTGTTTATCGGGAAATCATCACAGCTAAGATCTAGTGCTTCTACTACAGCCTGAAGTATATAGACAGAATCCCTTATGCTTAATTGACATCTATCTAAAGCTGCAACTAACTTAGGCGTGATAAAGTCTTTCCTTCCTCTTTTTGTAGTAGTTCCAGAACTTACCGTTTGAGATGTCGATGGCAAGGGTTCCTCAAGGCTTTCATCAGAGCTGGTAGGTTGATCGTGATGTCCTTGCGTTTGTATAAAATCTTGTGTAGTGAGAGATGACGATAAACTCTGAGAACACATTTGCTCATGTCTTTTTTTCTCTTCTTTTAATTTTCTCTGTCTTGCCCTTTCTTCTTTCTCGGCTAACTTTTTGTCTACACCCGCTAAACATCCTGGACGCCCTGATTCTCTTTGTTTTTGTAAAAAGATTTTATCCTCCTCTATTTTCATCCGTTCCAAAGCATCGGCGTGTGCTATATCGAATAAATTATCTAAATTGTTTTGAAAGTCCTCCTCACGGCGCTCGTAAACATCTTGTGTTTTTTTGGAATTTTTTTGCAACTCTCTCCAAGCATGGTGAAGATCCACAAGTTTTCTTACACAGTTAGGTATAGCTCTGGTAGGGATTCTAGCTTCTTCCCAAAATATAATACATCTCGAATGACGAGATTTGCGCTTTCACTAACAGTCAATTTAACTTCGCGAATGTTAAAAAAAGTACTGCAAGAACTTGACGTTTAGACGGTAACTTTACGCCTGTTATTTGATAATTTACCTCACCAACTAAGAAAATACTTTTTTTATTGCTTCTTAATTCCACTGCCATCTTCTAAATATAAAACAATGCGTGTTAATCACGAGAATAACTGAGAACAAATGACAAATACTGCGAGTACGCGCTGCTACTTCCGCGCAACTTGTATGAACATCATTCGATGCAAGTCGGCACGGGTTATCGTACTCCAAATAACGTTAAAATTTATAACCGAGTGTTTTAAGAGCAAATGAACAAAACTAAGACCTATGCGTTACAAAATAAAAACTTTGAAAAATAAGGGACACCCTAATACCCATCCACAATACTTTTACAGGAGTGGTATCAATCAATTGGCCGTGAGGTGGCGAAAATATGTATATAATATGGGTCAATATTTCATTCGACTAACATAACGATTATATTTATAACAAAAAAAAAATTAGCAGTTTCTCATACAAATCTATCATTTCACAAGTAAGCATAACAATTGACTCAGTCATGAGCAGAATTCTTATTTTCAGGCTCTACTTAGGTAAAAAAAAAGGTAACTCAAACATTTTTTCACTTTTGAAACGTAAATTAAAAAAAAAACTATAAGAGTTACTTAAATACGAGTTATTTATTTAAATCATCGAGATGTGCGCCCTTTAGTCGTTGGTACTCCTGTAACCCAGCGCGCTGGGAGAATTGCCTCGCGGATGTTTTCCTTCGATTAGGATATTGTTTCTTGGTTATGTTGACGCAACGCGACTTTTTGGGGATATTTGTGCTTACCATCATGTGGCCCGCCCGACGTTCTGCCATCTATTCTATAAAACAAAACCACAAATCATAACATTAAATAACTCCAATTCCCAATCCCCAATAGTGGAATCCCCAATTCGCAGTGACCAGCCAGACAAAATCTTCTCGTAACATGTAATGGGACTGTATGCGTTGATATTGACGAATTTATATACTTATGTCATAATCTCATATGTCGGTACTTAATTATTAAAATAGACCTCTCATCTTCGGTTCTAGTAGGTACCTATCCCAGATATTGATATTATAGTGAAATCTTAAAAAAATAACAAAATATTTTGTACAGGCAAAATCGATTATCCGACAATTTTCTAAAATTTCTTTTTTTAGGAAGAACGCGCGGCACACGGCTCAATTGCCTGATGGTAAATTGACTTAATTTGTTATTGACGATATGTTTACGAGTATAAGTGAGACGTTAGTAGAGCATGTTGCAATTTACACAACGAAATTTTAACCTAGAAAACCTTTTAACTAAAACCTTTTTAAGAAAACGCCACATGCACTGAGTAGTAAAAGAAACACCTAATTCTACCTAGCTCTTATTTAAATAAACTTCTTTTCACTGCCATCTATACAATAATTTTAAATTTACTTGGTTAAGAAGATGACAAAATAACATTCAATGAGGCTTTACGTCGTAGTATATTATTATATTAACAGATGGCGCCACATCTGACTACTGTACAAACTCTTATCGTAGTTTTATGATGAGCCGCTAGATGGAAACAAATTAAAAAAATAACGTTAATTTAACGGTTCTATATTTTCTTTTGTTTCTTGCAGAACCATTTATACTTAACTATATTTACTTATTCATAAGATATTTTTTTTATACTTAACTTAAATTAAGGTTCATTAGGGTGTGTGCGGTGTGTGCGTCCGAACTATGGAATGGTCCGAACCTTCGGCAAATTCTTTTTTTTTTTAACGTGGGGAAATCCTCATTGGATACTCTCCCTGCCGATGCATGGCTTTGGCGTACCTTGACTGAATGGTATACCCCTCTCCCATCATGAATGGGACTTGGCGGCGGGGTATGCCCCGCCTATGCATAATCTTAGCCTACTTTGGCAGGAGAGTATGCCGGACTCACCGAATGACCGACTAAAACCCCTCGACTACCACCACTCCACCAAGTGCCGAGGTTACGGATACTGTTTCACAGTCTTCCGCGACCCCAGCGGTGGCGGCCCGCTTAGTGCGGGTCCCGGACTGATGTTCGCCGGCACGTGGGGAAAGAAAACGCCGTCCACCCAGGCAGTGACCCTCCCTGTGTCTCTGAATGCCCCCAATCTCCAAGGGACACGCATGAAATGAAGCCATCGTTTCTTTTTACTAGTATGTTTTGTAGTTTATTGACATGAAATATCACCATTTTTTTTTTAAATATTCAATTTTTTTAGTTACAAAAAATAAAAAAAATGCTTCTCTCTGTGTGTTTTACCGCCTGTACAATGGGGAATGCTCTGAAGAATTGTTTAATATAATTCCCACCTCG
The DNA here is from genome assembly GCA_914767545.1 of Sesia apiformis. Taxonomy (NCBI): domain Eukaryota; kingdom Metazoa; phylum Arthropoda; class Insecta; order Lepidoptera; family Sesiidae; genus Sesia; species Sesia apiformis. The sequence continues at coordinate 9,014,322 of OU611972.1, read as the reverse complement.
AGTTTCTATAACCGCACTTCCCGTCACAGAAGTGCGGTCCATCCGCATTTCCTCGATTCGGAGGTGTCGCGCACTGTTCGGTCCAAAAATTATTTTATACCGCGAACCCGTAGGCTGTGGAACAAACTGCCTCAAGAGGTCTTTCCATTGAGCTACGATATGGGGTTCTTCAAGAAAGCTGTGAATAGGATTTTGCAAGGTCGGCGGCGCGCCCGCATACCCCCTGGTGTTGCAGGTGTCCATGGGCGGCGGTAACACTTACCATCACGTGGGACCGCTTGCTCGTCCGCCCACTAGTCTATAAAAACAAAAAAACCTACCTACCAAAGATGATGGGAAAAAATGTAATTCCGACCCGTTTCAGACACATTGTACCGCTGGCCGTGCCCATGGTGGTACGGTTGGTATTTGTAAGTGAAACCATACCACCAGCTAATAGTTCTGTAAATATGTACCTAGTTTAAAACCGTTAAAAAAATGCTGAAACCATAAATGCAGACCCGCTAACTTACCTAAAATTAGTAACAACGTATTGTTGTGATTTACTATAATCGTAATGAATACATATTTTTATTTTTGCAAAGAAACAATATATAATGTTCAGTACATTTAACATTTAACTCAGAATCATAAGCAGAATCCTTTTTAGTCCTTTTTAATCCTTTTTAGCAGGTTTTAGTCTTCAGGAAACATACGTAGGCACACACCCTGTTTAGGTACAGAACTACTATACTCCGAGTAGAAAAACAGCTTTTAATATGGTACATTTATGTATATAAGGAATCCAAAATTTAAAGCTAGAATTTTATGGAAACTTAATATTCTTCATACGGTGTTCAAATAATGAGAACTTTTAGAATTTTTTTTATCTTTCGAAGCTTCTAATAAGTATTCAAAGCTTCTACAAAAGTTTCTAATAGGAGTATACTAATTAGAAAAAATGAATAAAATTCACAAAAAATACTTCACCTACCCGTCAACAGATGGCGCTGAAAGATTAAAATTACATTATAATAATAGAAATGGGATTATGCAGTTTCCTTTTTACTTATTGGAAATGTTTCATATAAAAGAAGCAAATGAATGAATGGAGAAAGAAAAACACAGGTATGAATAATCTTTTTTATTTTTTAAAATAATTATAGCTAACCGTTTCGGCAATAATAGTTACTATTCTGAATTCAATGACACAGTAAGCACTTTCCGTTGTTAAAAAAAATATTTTCTCACAATAAAATTAAGGGGTTAATTTGATCAATAGTTTGTAAATGAATAAAATTAATGCTTAATATGAAACAACACTAAACTTAACTATAATTACATACGCAAGATTGACTACAGTTATCAAAGAAGGTACATAAAAAATAACCCTTTATAAAAATATAATATTTCAATAAACACAATTCTGTATAACATTACAATTAAAGTTAAAACATGGCATCGTTTTTATATTAATTTTATAAAATTAACTTAAAATAACTTAAGTTTAATAACTTCTTAATTAAGACAAAAACATGGTCTATCCGTCGTGATACATTATCAATGATCTATGTTATACCTGAATTTTCAACATACGTATGTTTTTTGCCTAAACATCGATTGAATAATATCATCACATCACATTTCTAAAATTTATTTACATTTTTTCATTTTGTTTTAATTTTAAATAGGTACATTATGCCAAACACGATTTTTGACGACTAATCGATAATTTTAAAGACTAGTGCCTAATGAAATGGAATTTTACAATTTTTACCGCCGAATATTTCAATTTTTACAATAAGCGTTTCCAATAAATAACAGTTAAATTTACAAATTGTTCATGTTCAACCGCGTAGGTACTGAATTGAAAAATTATACACGGTTTGCGTAAGAAAACAATCACGACACTATCACAAATAGAAATTTACGTAAAAGAAGACTAGATTACACCAATTGTTAAATGGATTCCAATTTTGTGAAAGTTTAACAGTGGTTTAAATCAGTTTTTGATTTTTGTATTTATCATTTTGATAATCACCATAATATGTGTAATGAATAATGAAAGAAGTAGGTATTTCATTGATTCACTTCATTTTAAGACCGTTAAATTAAATATGAAATGTAACAACGTAAATGCCATACGTGACATTATTGCGGCATACGATAATAATAATTAGACGAAAAACGTGTAATGCGCTGTCAGCTAAACGTTTTTGGATACCAATTTTTTGGGCAAGATACAAAAGTGAAAACTTCCATGTCGTTTGGTTAAATTTGTAATTTGTTTAGTTCCAATTTCTTTTTGTGATGCCTATCGTTTGTAACTATTCTAAATATTGTCAACGGGTTACTAGCAGAAATGCCATACTCTTTAATTAAAATTGTATATTCATTTTAAAATGGGTACAACGCATAATAAGGGATAATAAGTTCCCAAAACACCAAAAAGTTGAATCTTAACTATGACATTAAGCACGTATAAAGTACACAGATTTTTTTGTATTTATGTATTTTTATTTCGTTGTTCACTACTTTTTTATAATACAGACAAAGTATGAAATTAACCTTAGTCTATATTAATTTTGGACCCATTCATAAAAATATAATAATTCGTAGTATCATTTGTTTTTCTTTCATTTATTACTCGCAAAATTCTTTCATTTAAATTTTATAAATGAGTCCTGAATTACATTACATTAATTATACTAACTTACAATAAGATATAAGCTACAATGTGAATTATGAATTGAAAACCTGGCTATCTTGTCTATTTCTTAATAATACGATTAATAAATGTGTATATTTGGCTAATATAGTTTGTATAAAACAAGCTAAATTACAATCAACGCAAACGACGAAGCCTCAAAAATTAAAACTTTAACAATCAATGAGGATGTTTAAGTCAAATCAACAGCAATTCATTTTAAAAACTTAACAATAAATATTGCAAATTACGTACATATCATTGCCATATCTTTTATTTGCTGGCAAAATACTTTTATTATTTCAGCAAATAAAAGTTCATTAATTATTGCAAAATAAATGTATCATTATTTGTGAACATATAATTTGCAATATTCTCAATTTAATTATCGAAATAAAAAATGTAATGTAATCGTTAGTTAAAAGTCGCAATTTGTGATAATATTAAATTTGAACGAGTCGATTATTATCGAGTCGTGTTTTAACCGTATATAATTTTGATAGAACGAGAATTTCTAAAAAAATGTTAACATATTTTCCTATCAACAAAATTTCAACAAATCAATGAAACAGTATCATAAGGCCAATAAACTAGTACATTACAATTGCGTTATACCCATTTTTCAATAAAATACTAACTAACAGCGCATTTATTGTTGTGTGGAATTTCTAATGTCCACAGTTTGAAGTTGTCATTAACAGAAACAAGTTCTATTGCTTCTAACAACGAAGCTACAGAAATACCAGATGGGTTTTTCTGTAACTTCATTTACAAATACGGCAATTAGGCTTTTTATTAGTTAATAAATGTACAGCTTAATTACGGAATTTCTCTTTATAAAATAAATGTAGAAAAAATTTCTCTTTCGATACAACATTAAAAAATTGCTTTGTCCAAAACTTAAAGTATAACCTCTGTCAATTTGCAGACAATCTGTTTTAGTTATATTCCATTTCCGATGATCGCGCAACTAACGAAAGCGTTCACATTATTGTGCGGCGCGTCGACATCATCTACTTGAGTATTTTGTCTCCTAAAAAACATTAAAGTTTAAATTTCCACTGCATCGAAAGTACTATATTTATTACATTTTTTTTTACATAAAATATGGTCTCGCACAAATCTGCAAACGCGTAGAGCACGTTGAACACTTTCTTGGAAACGTAACATTTGATCTAAAAGACTAATATTAGGATTCATGATCCGTGCTTTCCACTGTATTGTACACCTCGCCGACACACGAGTTCAGTTCCCTTAAACGATGGTTTATTTTATTTATAACTTTAAAAATACCAAACGTCCATAAATTTTTCCTTCTACTAAGACCTAAATTTAAAACAATACCATTTATACAATTATCATAGGAACTTCATTTGTTGTTATATTTAATTTATTTATATATTAAATTTATGAGGACATTTTTACATAAATAGCGATCCGTTCACATTTTATTTTTATTGCGTCAATTTTGTTGTTTTCATTTCAGTCATTTTTGTTATCTAATTCACGTTTCCTAGAAAACATTATGTTGATCGGGTCACCTCACTCGTCTCGATGCTACTGGCCGTATCGTACCGAAAAATAATAATAGAAATCGTCGAAAAGTTTTGCACTCGAAAACTGAAGTATGAATACAAATAAAAATGTAATTAAAGACTCTTCTCCACAACCAAAATCACGACACAAATTATAACGATTTTTTGGGCTATTGCATTGTGATTTTTCTCTATATACATTGATACACCGTTATGTCACATACATTATATAACATGTAACAATATATACATATGTTGCATGTTACATATTGCTATAACAAGGCCAACATACCAATATTAAATTCAAGATTGAAATAATTACGTACATTAAAATCAGCTTACAATATCTTACCTATTATACGATTACACGTAGAACACATCATGTGTGAACAAAGCCATTGTATTATATGAGTTTATTCACTCAAAATGTCACTTACTTATAATACATGATGATAATATTAAAATAATTAATATTCGGCAACACTTGACATTCTTATTGCGAAACTGCAAAAAGACTTTCATTTTTAAAAGAAAAATGAAAGTTGTTTTGCAAATTCAATTATAAAACTACTGCACTGGCAACTGAGCTTACTAGATGCTTCTAGATTGTTCTGGTCTAATAGCTAAAATAGCTTATTATTGACCATCGGAAAATTATTTACTGGGCTATTGTCATTTAAAATGTATATTTAAGTTTAAATAAAAAGAAATATTTGGGCTATAGAGTCAACATTCATGTTCTGAAGAATGTCTCGTGTTTTTTTGTCTTTTCAAGGTAATATTATATGTCGAAGAGTGAGATGGAGATGTTGTATATTTATATCTTCGACTAGTATATCCAATTAGCTATGTGTTCGTCAGCAGTAAGTTCATCTTTTCAGTGAAAAATCGCTATTTTCATTCTTGTACAATTCAAAAATAAAACTCAATTATAATTTTATTTACAAAATGAAAGAGATAAGTAACGGCAGTCTTCTGAAAAATAAAATAATTAGTACCTTTTTATATACAACTATACAAATGATTTTGTAAATAATTATATTTTTCAGTTAAAAAAATAATAGTATAATAATAAAATAAATTGTTATTTATATGCATTTGGAACAAAAGCATCAACATTATGTAACGTGTCTAAATTATATACAGGTTACTATCTAATATGGCATTTAAAATAAAAAATATATATACGCCAAGAGAAGTAAACAGACTTGCAGATTGAAAAATAAAAATAAAACTTCGCGTTTTTTTTTTAGAATAATTTGTGCGTTCAGAACGTGACTAGCATAAGTGTTATTGCATGAAAATAAGATAAAAAAAACATAATTTCAACCCTTAACATTAAACATTATCGAAACTAAACGCAACTAAATATTGCAATAAGTTTCGCTAAATGCGATAAAAAGTGCTTAAAACAGTTTGGCACATCCGATAGTTTGTACTAAGCTAAAAGTGTTAAAGCTAATAAAAATAAATAGTCCCCCCCTTCCCCCGAATGAGGGAGGGGGGGGGGTCAAAATCGATTATCTGAATATTTTCCCAAAAATGAGTTAATTTATAGCAAATGATTCAACTTTTTGAGCTCCGCCTACTTTCCCCTTTTTTGTTGATTTTTGATTTTTTTTTTTTTTATTTTGTAGCACGGGGTACAAATATTTTTTTTTGTTCAAACTTATTTATTGATGGCGTCGAAAAAAAATGAAAAACTTGTTCTAGTCAAACTTTCAAGTGGAATTTTCTCAAAATCATGACGTCACATAATCGATTTTGTCTCGAAGGCGACGAAATATTTAACAATAAATAATAATAAAACGCGCATATAAAAACCAAACAAATAATTATATTGAAGATTGCACTGAATTTATTATTTGTCTTAATTTTCTACAACTAATTACTTGTTCGGGCGAGTTTTTGTTCCATTTTGTTCATTCGACTATTTTAGGTAGGTACATTTTGTATTTATATTTACAGAAAGAAATATCTGTTTCTAAACTTTATTTACAACAGTTAGTTCTATCTAGACTTAGTTTTATGTTAACCCGCGACTTACGTTTCATATTATTTCATCGTATATTTTCAAAATTTTTAAGTAAAAAATATGTCAAAGCAAGAAAATAAATAAGTGAATTACCAACGAGAGGCGATTTCGAATTCACTCTCCGCTAAAACAATTCACTCCAAAATATAACAATTGTATTTAGTTTAAATTTTGTACAGTCGGCAACATGTTGACATACACAAAACACCATTGGAATCTGGCCTTTATTAGTTAAGCATTAGCTGGAGTTGAACTGTTGGCCTAAGAATCAAAAGAACATTTTCAAAAATTGTTTCCAGAAAGAAAAGAAAAGAAAGTATTCAAAAATTGCTCAACATATAATAAATAGCCAATACACAAACAGGATTTTTGTTACTTTATTGTATGTAGGTAGATCGATAAATAATGTCGATTTAACCAATACTCTTTCTCTTGCCCTGGAGCGTCATTAGCGCGCAAGCCGCCGACGAGTGCGGACGTGTGCTCGCTCGTACGACGTCTGCTTTGCCGAGTCACGGATACTACAATTTGTGTTTTATTAACAAAACTATTAATCCTGCACACACATAGTTTTGGTTCGTGTATGATAATTATTTTAATTGATATTTAGAATAGAACTAATTTCAAATTTTTGGAGATAGATACGTTTACATATTTGATTCTCAAGTGGTGTTTATATCAATATGTCTAATTTGATGTCTAATTATACTATATTATAACTGGAGACCAAATTGGTCGGATTTTGTGTCCAACTTGCATTTGCATGTCTATGATCCTATAAAAAAAATCACCTATTTCTAATTTTTAAAAATCCCGCTTGTGTAATCTTGCGACTTAATGTATGTATTATTTATGATTTCATATTTATATTGGTGTAGTAAATGGTATTGTCATTTTATATTTTTTGACTATAGTAGCTAGGTGTATAATTTGACTTGTCACGGACTGTACTAACTAGGTAATTTTGCGATAATTTATTGATGCAAAATCGCGTCGGGTTAGTAATAACTAAATTTTCATGGCTGAGGGTTTTGCTGGAGGTGGACAGCTTGTTGAGCCGCTTGTTGTGCTGCTTGAGCAGCTTGAGCTGCTTGAGCGGCTTGAGCTGCTTGCTGCTGCATTTGCTGTTGTTGAACTGCTTGCTGAGCGGCTTGTTGAGCTGCCTGAGCTGCTTGAGCTTGAGCTTGAGCAGCTGCCTGCTGTGCAGCAACAGCCTGCTGCGCTGCTTGCGGTATATTAAAGCCTAACATCCTTGGATCGTGTAATCTTAAAGCTTGCTCCAATCTCTGTTCCTGGGCGATTCTAAATGCTTCCACTAATTCAGGAGATAATTGTCCACTACCGTCGTTTGGAGGCTGAGGCGGGAATCCTCCATTATGTCTCAAAGGACTTGGCGCTTCACTGTGGGCTTGAGAAACAGCAAGTCTTAACGCTTCTGCTTGACTTCGAAGCAATGCTTCAGCTTGTTGGATTCTTAGAGCTGCTTCTGTGGGGGCTTGTGGGGTTTCCGCAGGCGGTTGGCTTGGAGGTTCTCGGGCTAATTGCTGGCGCATCGCTGATACTAAGTTCGCTGCAGCGACTTGTACAGCGTTAGCCCCTTCCCCAGGTTGAGCCATCATGTTCGCTGCAGCCGCTGCAATGGCTGCCACTCTCTCGTCTCCGTAGGCTTGATGCCCATTGTTCGCTGATCGGAGTAAATCACTAAGCTTGTTTACAGCTGCTCCGGCTTCTGAACCAGCTGAAGAAGAAAGTCGTCCATTGGAAGATGAGTCAGAATGTGCTGGGGAAGGTGGTGCAAGGTTGAGAAGTCCCGAACCTCCAGCAGACGCGGAAACCGCGGCTAGAAGATCTCTTTCCCGTCTTTCGGCGGCAGCTCTTGAGAGTACATATTGGGCAGCGAATTGATGTTTTGGCTCCATTCTCATGTGCTCCATGTGGGAAAGAAGGCCTGGAACCGTTAAATGAAATATTAATTTATTTATTTAAACTTCATTGCACAAGTGTTTAAGATGCACAAATGGCGGACTTAATGCCCTATATTATTACTGACTTTATTTTATTTTTTTGTTTAATAAACTTGCACTTATAACAAAAGGCGAACTTTATGCCTTAAGGCAGTCTCTAATCAGCCAACCTTTTGTGTTAAATAGAAACATACATTGGGGAGATGCGATGGGAGATATACATATGTATATGACTTAAAAAACGACAGACAGGATAAATAATTTATATATAAATAAATATATCTGACGAATACATACAATATCATATTAATACTATATAATGTAAGTGAACTTTTTTGGTAGCAATTTGTACAACATTTATCCAAGAACAAAATGCTATTTAAATTGCGCTTTGCATACAAACCTAATATTTATTAGCACATCACCTTTTATGGTGAATAAAAATTCATGAAACGATTTAGAGCGATGATAACTACTTAGATTTTCGCAACAGTTGAGAACTGTTCGATGCAAATATTGACCACAGACAGATGGATTTTTAGTTAATTCAAGTAATATTTGGATGGGAAACCTTTTCAGCTCGATTGCTTCTTTTCATCATCTCGATTCACAGGAAGTAGAACACCTTCATAATGTTTCAACAATTTGACTTATGTCTATTATAAAAGTTCTATTATAACATCTACATCCACACAATCTACCAATTCACGTTTACACATGACTAGACATGATAGATAATTAAACCTCACTCGAGACAAGTAGAGATTACAACTGAATGTATTCGTAAGAAAGTCAGAATGTTGTTGAGCGGGAGAGTGCACGCTGCAATCCAACAACCGCTGGGCACGCTCGACCCCTCTTTACCCCTCTCTCACAGAAGACTACCTTGTAATGTACTGCATTTCCCACTTTATCTTATATCCCTAATATACGTACGTGTTTCGGTAGAGAGTGAGATGTGCCAGAGCCCATTCCCTTCCTATCCTTCCCCATTTTCCCAACCCTTTCTCCAAATCCATTCCTATATCTCCAAAAGTAGGCAGCGCATCCGGGGCCGTGTCAATATTTGTCATTTTGGACTAATGTTGGTATGTATCGCGGATGTCTATGGGCGACAGCATCAACTTACCATCAGGTGGACTGTATGCTCGTCTGCCGTCTTCGTCCATAAAAAAAATCCTAAAATTATCCTATTGTAACTGATATTCCTTTTTACTATTGGGGAGGCCCGTTTCACCGAACTTTCCTGAAGGGATAGTGCATGCTGTAATCCCACAGCGGACTGAGGGCGCCCGCCTGGCCGAGTTACGGGGGTAATCCCCTCCTCTTCACAGAAGATTGGCGCAAAATGTGATATGCCATAGCCATTGCGCATTCCATCACTTTTTACTCTTTTTATTTCTTTTTATTTCTTTTACTTTTTTTTTATTAAACTTTATTTTTTACTTCTTTTTATTTCATCTCATTGCCTCCTGTTCAATGGAGTAAAGAGCATAATGGGATTAAATAATCTCCCTATCTTCATTATATTCCACTCCCCATACCCCTTCCCAGTCAAGTAATATTGGGATGAGGAAATCACCCCGTCCCGTTATATTTCTAAATCCTTCATAAGTCCCAAATCTTATTTCAAATCCTGTCCTAAATCTCCAACGGTTTGTCATTCTGATCTGATGTTGACATGTGCCATGTACACATGTGCACATGACATGTGTACATGTGGATAACGCAGGACGTCAGTATCCACTCACCACAAGCTGAACTGTCTGCTCGTCTGCCACTTTTTTTCCATGAAGCACCCAGCAGATATATGTACACTTACCGCTTTCATGCGTAAAGACGGCCTGACACACGGAGCAGGGCCACATGCGCAGGCTACTGGTGAGCTGCGTCTCCGGGTGACACGCGAGGTGTTTCCGCAACGAGCCCTCGTTCACATAGTGCTTCCCGCACACGGGACACGGGTGATTAGCCGTCCGCCGCTTCGCTATATAAGGATCAGTCGGTTTAGCTTGCGCCGGGTACGGTGACGTGGCCGGCGGACCTTAGCCAACATCACCAGGATCAGGAGAGGTTAGTGGGTTAGAGGAGGAGAGAAAAAAATTGAACAGGTTAGTTGAGTTGTTAGTGCTGTCTTTCCTTATCTAATCACGACATTTTGTTAAAGTTAGCTTAGGTACGAAATGTCAGTGAATGATAATGCTTCAAGATTTAGATATCAATGACGAGTTAATTGCATGTCTTAACAAAAAGTCGCGTGTTTTAAAACAATTATATAGAATACCCAAATGAAATGCCAAATCAATAAAATAAATTAAGTGAACCATATTGAAAGAAAATGAAACTAAAATGGGGCTTAATGGTATTGAATAAACAGAAGTTAAAATCAAAATAGGCAGAAATAATAAACCAATTAACGGAACTGTTAATGCCAACAAAACTAGTTGAAAACGTGGAAAACATAGCTGTTAGATAGGCAAACAAAATATGTTATGATAACAGAACTCCATCCGAAGAATACGTTTTACGCAGGACGAACAAGAATTGTTTCCTAAACATCTTCCTTTCAATAATGTTAAAACAATAACGTCATTCCCCGGATTCGGTTCGTACCTTATTTATTACTATATTAAGTTAATATGGAAACGATACGTTTTTGATTTACCGTTGATTTTCATGAAAACCAACACCCCTTATGGCTTTGTGCCAGCTGGAAGCTTTTACACGGTTTTAAATTTGCCGTTGAACAAATTATTGTATTAATAAACTCTGGTTATTTTTAGAAAATAATCTAATTTTAGGCAAACTTCCAGCGACGATTCTTATAAACTAGTCATCTCTCCTATAAAGCGACAAAAATGACAAATTATGATATTTTTTTATACTTTGTAATTATAATAAGATAGCACATAACAGACGCTTGAAACAGAAGAGATTTCTTATAACCTAAGACTAATTTAAACTTAAAACTAAACATCCAACAACCAGCACCTAAAAAGAAAAAAGAAAATCACCCGGTAGATGACGTTCTTCTTTTCGACACAGAAATAGGAAAAGCCGAACGTTCCCATTCGGAACACTTACTCGCAACACCAGATGCGTTCGGATCTTTGTGGGTATTCTTCATATGTTCAACAAGAGCTTCGCCACCAAATACGACTTTGTGGCATATGGGGCATGGCGTGGCGGTAGCACCACCGATCATGAGTGCTGCGTGTTGCTGCAAAACACCAAGGTGCAGCTGAAGCTCCTGTTCCACCCAGGCGGTGGCGATGTGGGCATAGGTTCAAAGATTAGCGTCATTCAACAAAATACACAGAACATGGATAATTTTGAAAATAAACAAACAACGAAAAGTCAATTTTGAAGTCGGGTCAAAGGGAATTTTAAAAGAAATACAACGCGACCAGAATAGTAAAATTTTGAGACATTAAAATTTAATGACTCAAATTAAACTTTAATTTGATCTTAATCCAATTTATTTCTTAGAATGTTGACTGTAAAAATACTAAATATATAATAACAAGACATATCCAATGGTGCATTTGAATTGAAGGGATCAGAGAATAGTTCGAAGAAATGTAAAACTTTCAATTGCGTTGTTGCGATTTGCAGCTTGCCACCTAGAGAGCGTTTACTGTTCGATTCTCACACTAATTAGGTCCTACATTATTTTTACTCTGTTGCGTAATATCTAATATATCTATTATATAACATTTATGTACATATACCACTATGTAGTTTACGTTTCAAGTAAATGAATCAAGTTAGAAATATATATTCACTGACAATTCAAAAATTATGACCAGAAGAAGTAATGTAATCGATTTTTTCAAAGTAATTTTAGCTAGAAAATGTTCAATTACTGACCTTTGCGGTGTGTGTTCTGAGACTGCTTTCAGTGGCGAAGCCCTTCCCACAGATATTACAGTGAAAGGGCCTATTTTTAGCCCTTTCCACCTGAGCATCGTGGTTCCGTAGATGCTGCTGAAGGTTCGATAGCTGAATAAAGGCTCGTCCACATTCTGGTAGGTGACATTTGTAGGGGCGTTCCCCTGAAAAGGAAAATGAATTTAACTGTCTGATTTTGTATTGGAAGCAGACAGGAGGTATGAGCATTTGATGGAATGTGCTTACTGATATAGAAATAAGCAGTCAGCGGTGTTGTCAATAAGTAGTTAGGGGTGTTGTCAATAAGTAGTCAGGGGTGTTGTCAATAAGTAATCAGGTGTGTTGTCAATAAGTAGTCAGGGGTGTTGTCAATAAGTAGTCAGGGGTGTTGTCAATAAGTAGTCAGGGGTGTTGTCAATAAGTAATCAGGGGTGTTGTCAATAAGTAGTCAGGGGTGTTGTCAATAAGTAATCAAGGGTGTTGTCAATAAGTAGTCAGGGGTGTTGTCAATAAGTAATCAAGGGTGTTGTCAATAAGTAGTCAGGGGTGTTGTCAATAAGTAGTCAGGGGTGTTGTCAATAAATAATCAGTAATCAATCAGAAACTTACAATATATTGTGATTGTATCTGACGCACTTCTTTTTTTAAAAGCTCATAAGTGCTTCAACGTCAAACAATTTTCATTGGCAAAAGCAAACAATTTTCTTATAATTGAAATCGAGGTAGTGTAATGTTACTCATTCTTCTCTATGCTAGGGGGGACAAGTGCTCCAACCTGCTCCACCATGGCTACGCCCATGTCTCCTTGGACATTTGTTTAACCCCGGACTCAGAACACAACGAGTATCTTGGCTGTGACTACAGTTGCAAGAATCCTGCTACGCTTCAAAATTAAAACGTGGTCTGGTACTCACGTGAGTGAGTACGTGAGCCTAGTAGTTTTAAAAATGACTTCTTTCTGAACGATAAACTTGGCGTAATTGTGTACGTACTTTGAAGGATATATTATAGAAAGAAATAGCTGCGTAAAGTAGACTGCGTAAAGGCAGTAGTAGACGAACATGGCATGTAGACAGTAGTAGTAGCAGCCGTGTTTTGTTTGACATTTACGCATTGATTAAACCAAGACATACGTAAATACACGTTTTTTAGACCTAGTTATACAGACTGCATAGTTTACAACCACTCAGTTCAAGTTTAAGCAAAGAACCGTAAGAAATATCTATTACTCGGTTCTTAGATAATGTTTTGGGCTCTGCCTAAGACTGGCCATCGCTTAGACATCGCAAATACTTAGTTAAAGTTTATTGATTGTTATTTTTAACTCTAATGTAAAATTCCCAACGGTGATGAGGATATGTGTACCTCAGTCTTTGTAATTCCTTCCTACACATTTTTCTAGCTACGAGTATTATACATAGCTATTTCTCCTTCAAGATTCTAGCCTTATTAGGCTATTCGTACAGTTGGAACCTGCTCACCTCAATAGAAAACAATACTCCAAAGCTTCTATTTTACTGTTAAACGTCTCTTTAACTAGCAGTAGCTAGTCAGTAATTATTAGTATTTAAACTACATAGACAGATAATAATTTATATGTGCTGCTCAGTTTATTGTATTTCTGTTTTAGTTTTCAGTTAATAATAATATGGGGTGGCGAGATTTCAGAGAGGCCTAGACATACGCTGACGATACTAAAACATGGCAGTTACAATTTTTTTAATTCCTTTTAGACGTTCCTTTTGCAGTCGGTCACGCTTGAGGACATTTGGCATCTGTGATGATCTAAAGGCAATACATCTCTCATGAACAAGAAGGTGTGTATGAGGTGGCTCATGTCCAGCAGTGGAAGATTATCAACGGACGATCAGAAGGGACGCGGGTTAGGACAATCCAGCGATGATTCTTAATCATTGCCTTTATTGGTTGGTTCGACTCAGTAGCCATTAGTTTCAGTAGTAGTAGTACTCAGTAGTAGTAGTACTCAGTAGTAGTAGTACTCAGTAGTAGTAGTACTCAGTAGTAGTAGTACTCAGTAGTAGTAGTACTCAGTAGTAGTAGTAACAGTAGTAGTAGTAACAGTAGTAATAGTGATCTTTCGGTAGCCTTTTTTTAGTCTACAATTGCAATATATTACAGACTAGCTGTTGCCCGCGACTTCGTCCGCGTGGACTTTAGTTTATAATAAATAGCGTCTTTATTCGACGTGATTCTTTAAATTGATATAACTTTATTAGCTATGAACTGATTGAAATAAAACAAACACTAAATTTTAAGTGACGCTTACCACAATACATTAGTGAAAACCTCACCCAAATCGGTTAAGCGGTTTCTAAGATTAGCGCGCACAGACAAACAGACAAAACTTCTAAAAATCATTGTTTTGGGTTCTATTGCGTTGATAAAGGCCCCCAATAATAGTTTTTCTCATATATCTTCCACGTACAGACAGCGATCAGTTACATTTTTATTATATGTACAGACATGTGATATTCCGTTTCACTGTTAGGATGGTTTAGGATTTCCATGTAGGTAGGTACATCTTAGTCATAGCAATTATTTCCTGCTCAATTGTAATTACATGTTGACATAAAAAATAATGATGTGGAAGCTGAGCAAATAAGATATCAATTGAAGAATAGTTTAATTACATAAATTTGAAAAATTAATGGCTATAATTTGTGAAGCCAAAATTCGCATGTGATGTTATCCGAGCAAAGGAAAGTTGTTGGTAGGAAGACTTATTACGTTGGTTAAGACTAGAAAAATTAGAATTAAATTAGAAAAATGTTCCAATATCTAATTATAAAGAAAAAGCAGTAACTATTATCACTTAAAAGTTATTACATATCGAGTCTTGTATAGTTTTAGGTATACAACAAATTACTTGTATCGGAACGTGTTTAATAATATATTATTTACCACTAGCTTCTGGCCACGGCTTCGCCCGCGTGGAATTCGGTTATCGCGGTAAATACCCTAAGTCCGTCCCTGGAAAGTACCCTATGTCCGTCCCTGGGTTTCGATCTATCTCCATACCAAATTTCATTAAAATCGGTTTAGTGGCTTAGGCGTGAAAAGGTAACAGACAGAATTACTTTTTCGCATTTATAATATTAGTATAGATTGTAACATTGTGGATTTTAAATTTATATAGTTATCGAAGAAAAGCTGTTAAAAATGGCCTATATCACTAACCATTCACTCAAAAAATTATATTTAAATTTAATAATTATTTAGAATGCTTTGTCACTTTCTAACCTGTTTAAAGTCCTAATAGTTAGAAAAGGGACAAGACATAAGCAAATGTTTATGTAACGTCATTGTTAATAATTGTAGATATTTGGATACCAACGTAACTCAAAAATATGTCAGTCGCCGCATTCCATCAATGAGAAAAAAATTGAGACGTCCCATTGGCGCGCAAAGGATCTTCTAATTAGAAAAAGGAACACGAACTTGGTCGCCTTAACGGTACCCGAAAAGGGTTCAAACAACACGTACTACGTTCAAAGCGGTCAAGGAACGAGTCCTCTCACCGAATAACCCAAATAACCGAACGGTTCGCGCCAAAAATCACGGTCCTGACCTAACCCAACGCGGGAAAGAAAGCGATGACCGGCGATTCCATTTTTAAAATAAGACCATAATAAAACGAACGCATACTTTTAGCCTGTACTGCGAGCATGGGTCAATAACCGCACGCATACTAACACAGCTTGCACACAAATGAATGTGTATACGTGCATCGATGTAGAGTATCTTTTCTGCATAGTCCTGGAGTTTTGCTTGTGTTTGTAATTTTGTATGTTTGAGAAGAATGCGTGTGTGTACACTCGTGCGTTCGTAAGTTAAGATATTGTAGAATTATTTCCTAGTTCTTACACAGATGTATACGTTTAGGTATATCTAGCGATCGAGTTATAACGGTCCAATAGCCATATTTATTGGCACTAAATTTTATATCTCAGAGTCCTTTTTGTGTCGGCCTTTATGTCTAGGTAAAAGTGTATGAAATATTGATGTTATTTAGGGTCTTTTATTGTGCACTGTTTTATGGCTAATTATTTTGTTGCCAATGGGATTGGATTTTTTTTTTCATTTTAGACCACGGTACAACCCAGGCGAAATGTTGAGTATGAAACGTGTGAACTTGTGATTCTCGTGGGAACTCTAATGGGATCTGGATAAACAGTAGGTACCCGAAATGTTAACCCGGCACATAAGATATAACTGTGCCAAGTTTCATTAAAATCCGCCCAGTAGATTTAGCGTCATGCTCGTGCAGATAGGACAGACAGACAGAATTCTAAAAATTGTTGTTTTGAGCTCTATATCACTGCAATGACTTTTTACAAACAAAATTTCATGTGCAAACGTTTAGACAAATAAGGAAAATGATTATTTTTGTTTATTTCTTTTATAACAATTTGTAAAAAAAAAAGTTTGATTATGTCAGCCATTTATAAGTTTTGATCATACTTTTTAATCAGGAAAATTATCACCTTTATGATTCAGCACTTATAAAATAAATAACAGGATTCCCTGTGTCGTGTGTCCGGAGACATATACAAAAACGAACACACCACCCAGGCCCGAACAAACATTTGTCTTTAAACAAATAAATGTTCGAGCTGAATCGAACCCGGGACCTTTTAAATTAATAAATTATTTATTTATATATCGGAGTCATAATAATATTGACAAATAAGTAATTTTGCCCAGAGGGCAGGGCCACTACCAACTGGGTCAATTGGTCGTCCATATCCAAGCTTTTACTTTTGGGGTCAATACAGCCTTTATAATTCATACTACCTGTGTCGTGGGTCCAGAAACATACACGAAAACGAATACATGTTACCCATACATGAGAGCATCATGGACCATTCATTCATTATGTACCAAGTAAACTTTCTTAATGAGAGAATAATGACATGGAAAGATATACCTAGATCGTCCTATTAAAAGTAAGATTAAGATTAAAATTAAGAGGCAAGGAGGAGTGGAAGCGAATATCAAAAATATATATTTTTACGCAGCGAGCGAAACAACTTCTTTGAGAGAAAGCGACAGTTGCATATAGAGCTGGTAATACCTATAATAATTAGAGAAAATCGAGTTTTGGTATTCCTCTGTTTCCACCTGCAAAAGTTCTGCAAAAGTTTTTTTCTGATTTACATTAAAGTATAGTTTCTATATGTTGGTACGTTTTGCTTTTTTTAAAGAAGAGTTGTTAAATTTATTATACACTGGGCTTCTTTTTTGCAGTATTAAAACGGGGCTCTTTTTGATTTTTTGAGGGTCTTCTTAGCTCCTACAAGAAACAATTACTTAATCAAAATATTGAAACGTGGGGTCGTGCTCATGGTAGGTATCTGTAACATATTAAAAAATAATTGCTCTGCTATCAGAGTTCAAGGAGAAAACACAAACGTTTGTATGGATAGAAGTAGCAGCTGTCGTCGTCCCGCTTCCGCGCAATCTACTCTCTTAGTCTTTTCAAAGAAAGTCAAAGCATTTAGTTTAGCTTAAATATATTAAACAGCAAATGTCCATTGCAGTTTCCATTGCCACTGCCGAGGAATAAGTTTGTACGTCATAGAATATATAAGTTGTATTGCGACGACATATTAATAAGGCTTAGCGTACATTATGACGATTTAGTCGTTCGGTCTCGCCATATGCGAACGCCGCTTTAACTTTGTTAATAGTTACACAGGTGCATTCTTTCGCACATTTTACTCTATATTGTCTTTAGTTCATAATTAATACACAGGCTGAATCAAACGAATGGGCCCTTGAGGGAAAGTAAAATGTTAAAAATTACTCAGAGGAATCTTTTATACCATTAAACATTTTTTAAAGATAAAAGAATTTTAAAAAGTCACTTGCTTGAGTCGTGAATCTAACCGATACAGTCGCGAAAACAATTACCCAGTGTTATATAGCAAATCACATATCATTATTGACCCTTAGATCAATGATAAGGATCGAAAATCTGTGATACACATTATTTATTAAATTAAAATGAAGACCATGATCTCGAACATTATTTTGTCAGAATAACCGTATCTATCTCTCTATATAGTTATATATAAAATCAATCATCGCCGAGCCGATATCGCTGAAGTTAGAATCATGAAATTTGCATGTATGTGGGTGGGTTTTATGACACACGTAACCACTAAGGAACAATTTTTAGATATTGTATTGGGAAGAGGTGAAGGGGGGAAATGTTTTTATGCAATCCCCGTATCTCAAGAGCTATCTAAGTTAGAAACATAACATTTGGTATATTGATATTTCAGTTAAAATTATTAAACACGTGTATAGACGTTTTTTGGCAAGAAGCTAATAACTGATATAATTATTAGTAAAATATAAATCCTTAATTGGCAGTATACGCTATACAATACTTTGTATTATTTTATATATAACTGAGTACTTACTCTTAGAGAAATCAACCTAAAACAGATTTCTTGAAATTGACTCTAAAACAGTCATAGCTCTTTATAAGACCTAGGTATAATATTTTATCCTTAAAAGCATATGACTTATGTGAATCTATAAAAAATAAATCTCAGAAATGCAGATAAATCTCTTCCATAACAAATATCCCTTCCGGGTTCGCCGTTCTCCATATACTATTGTACAAGACGTTCATTTTTCAACGTATACAACCTACACGCAAATCTATCCACCATAAATCGACCTCCGCTTCTTCCCATCTTTACTCTCAATTCTACTGTTATGTTGTTGTTAAGACGCGCAGGGGAGGTCTAGCTAAATTGGACGAGGTTGTCTATGGTTATTTTTGTTATTTCTCTATGAATAAATGTAGGGAAGCGAAAGGCGTTCGCCTTAGCACAGTTCGCGATGTGCGACTGGGATGCTATATGCATAGATTGTTATAAGTTTATCGGTTAATTTATATTGGTTAACCGTTATGTGAGATTCTATGTTACAATTAGTTAGCTCTAGAAATTGTATAACGAACTAATGGAATGCCTGTTTATGCGCTTGCGTTTTGACTTAACTATTGAAACATATATACTTACTATATTCATTATAGCACCAGGCAAAAGGTAAACAAAATAGGTAGTAGTTATAAAACTTAATTCCTATCACTAGCATTTTCCTGGGGTTAAGCTTATAGCCTATAGGTTAGATAGAACCTAAAAAAGTACAAAAGACTCAATCTGGGGTCTAATTTAAATAAAACAAAGTGATTTCTATTAAATTTTTGTTTACCTTTTGTCTCATGCTTCAATGAATAAAATATAATTACTTGCCTTGTTCGCCACATTGGGAAAAATAAAACTTATCTCGAAAAGAACTATTAAAATTAATTACAAAATTCACTAGATATAAGCTTGAGAATATTCAAGGGGTACTATTGCTATCTCTGTTACTCATGGTTATAATTGCACCACGTGCAAATGACGTCAGTGTTCTAATTGTTTTTTGTAGATGGGAAATATACAAGGCTTATATCGAAAAAAAATTTTGTGATCGTCTTATAGAAACCGATATATTTTTTGTGATCGTCATATGAAACCCGCTATATTTTTTTGTGATCGCCTTATAAAACCTATTTTTCAAAACCTATATTTTCAAGGGTTGCAATTAACAAAACCTCTTATCAATAGCAGTTTTAGCAGTTGTTAAATTGGTTACTAAATTACTAAATTCTAAATGACAAACGTTTTCACGCCCCCGGATGCGCTGTCTACCTTTGGAGATATAGGAATGGATTTGGAGAAAGGGTTGGGACAATGGGGAGGGATAGGATGGGAATGGGCCCTGGCATATTTCACTCACTACCGAAACACGTACGAATATTGGGGAAATAAGATAAAGTGGGAAATGCAGTACATTTCAAGGTAGTCTTCTGTGAGAGAGGGGTAACGTGGCCAGTCGAGCGCGCCCAGCAGCTGTTGGGTTGCAGCGTGCATTCTCTCCCTCAAAGTTAATAAGAAATTTACTGAGAATATCATCACTAAGTCGAAGGTGTCCCACAAAGATGTTGTGTTTGTCAATAGATAATTTTCTGGTGGCTTGGAATATAATTTCCCTATTTTCAAAACTTTTGAACCATTTTTAGTATACAAAAATATACTATAATCATCAGGAATTAACAACATTAACAACAACAGAAATTATTAACAGTGAAAACCGCATCAAAATCGGTTCAGTGGTTTTCGAGATTATGGCAAATATACAACGGGAAACGCTTTGCGGAATTTATATTACGAATGTACGTACACTTATATACGTAGGTAGGTATATGTACATATTTTTAAAAGGATAACATGTAAGGGCTAATCAATGGCAGAAAGAATGTTTTTCGTTTGAATTTTTATGCTAATCAGACGGAACCAATGTTTTTTTAGAAAAAAATGTGACAGACTAACGGACAGTCACCTTGATAATATATTGATATTGACACTAAGTGACATGTGCGATATTTGCCAAAATTTGACAAAAATAACAACGAACATCGATACACTGCCTTTAGGAATTAGAATTTGAAACTATAATTCGGAAGGATATGGAGATAAGGAGAACCTTGGTTATTAGTGTCTTATTTGAAAAACAGTCAATTGGAATGGTAATAGTGAAACTGTAAATATTTCTAATTAGATGCCTAAAAGCGCCTCCACAAGTTTCTAGGCGCTGAGAATCCAGGTCTAACACGCTCACTCAGCTTTAAATAGTTCTGAGACACTGCAATCATTGCCTCAATTGTGAGTTATCGTTGCAACTCGTGAGGAACTTGAAGGTAATTAATCTCACATGTACTTAGTAGGTATTATAAGACTACCAAAATCCAATTTAGTCAAAATCAGTCAGATTTCTCTTAAAATGTACGTGATATTTAACGGTTAGCGCATACCACCAAATATAGTTATATATATAACATATAACATTGCATATATATATATGTTACATAACACAACGTATATAATATTTTGATTCTTTCTCGCTCATGTTTTTTTCTTTTTCTCGCTTATGATATATTGTGATTAACCAAAAAAAATATTAGTAATAAATCTCATGTCGATTGTGGTTATCTTAAAGTACGAAGAGTGTCACAGCAAATAACAGATAAACGGTTATTTTACTCTACAGTAGGTACAGATTAAAATATATCAGATGCATATTTAAGTTTTTACCAGGAGACTTGATGGTAAGTGGCTATCTCCAACACCAGGGGCATGCGGGTGCGCTGCCGGCCTTGCAGAAACCTATTCACAAGCTTTCTTGAAGAATCCCATATCGTATCGGCAAAACCTCTTGAAGTATATCGTTCCACAATCTACGGATTCGTGGTATAAAGCGATTTATGACACGTTTTTGGAGTGACACTACCTTATCGATGAAATAAGGATGCACTACACTTCTGTGACGGCAGATTAAATAAGTTATCTTGTAAGATTCTCACTAAGGTTTCTGTTAGTAGTTCTGATTAAATTGACTTAACAGGGCTGTGACTTCGTTATTGACAGGGTCGATATCCCGCAGTGTAGAGACATGGGCATAATGACATCAACTTTAATAAGCCTCGCCTCAAATGAGTTGCATATAAAAATGATTCACTTACTCATTCCGTATAACTGATACAGCACTATGTCTAACCAGCCAGACCAAAGCCTACGCATTCGATTTACATACAAAAGTACTTCCCTGCGGTAATACAAGCATTACCTTTTGACTATGCGTAGGCATAAACATTCTTGACGGGGTTTAAACATGACTCTGTTTCTTAGAAAAAAATCATAAACAATGCGCAGTTTTGTTGAAAGAAAGACAAAGGAATAGTTGGACAAAAGGCCCATTTTTGCGATAAAAACAACGCATAGACATTGGCATTATTTGACTAGAAAAATCAATACTGAAAAATATAAAATTACTTTTTGTTATAATTGTATTTTTTTAATAAAAATGTAGTGCGGTACGCCGTGTGGTATCCGGCCGGCGTTAGAATAGCACCACCCCATCTCCTTCCGTGGGTAAAGCGGCTACCACAAGCCCCGAGAAACTACACTACATCTAAGGGAAAGGACTCGTCAATCCGCTTGGCCAGGCGTGGCGTTTTAAGGTATACCTTATGCATAAGACAAGATCCTTGAGAAGGCCCACGTCCAACAGTGGATACTAAAAGGGCTGGTTGCATTGCATTGCATTGTAGAACGATATAGATAATATATTCAGTTATTAATTCTTCTCGTACAGCTCTCTGTTATTAATAAAAGAAGCAATAAAAAATGATTAGACGAATAACATAAAGAGGATGTAATCATTTTTTTTAATTCGAAAATTATTATGCGTTGCACTCTAATGTAGAACGTTCCACGTCGATTTTAAAACACGACAGGCCGTCGGCACTTGCGTGTAGCAAATTTATTTTTGAATTTAGAACGCAGACTTACGCGCCATTTTGACTTGTGTTCGAATAATTCTTGAATGTTTTCGCAATGTTTATTAGCGATCCGATTTAAGATTCTTTATTTAAATAGGTGCCCATAATTTGTTACCAGTTGATGTATTATTTGTTAATTGTATTAGGGAGGATTAGAAATGGATTTGCAGCTTGTTGTATAGCCAACATTGACGATCGTTAAGAAACTAGAAAGTTCTGTTGGAATTTTATGTGGAACTCGATAACGCAAATCTATCTAATACCGACCTCCTATGTGAATCCGATCCAGTGAGTTTATTTTAATTAAAAGACTCTAATACAAATGGGTGCTATTTCATGTATCAAAATTTGGTTTAGTAATAATGAAAACAGAGGATTTTATTATCCATATCCTAGTAATAAACTAGTAGATAACATTTTTATTTCCATATAAAGATATCAGTAGTGAACCTAAAACGCAATTCAAATGCACCAGTTTTTTTTTTAATTCCGGATCAATTGAGATAGCGGGTAATATTTTTTTTTAAATACGCACTTAAGTAGGTATAAACTCTGTGGTACCGTGGATTTGAATTGACGACCTTACGCGTAATAATCGAGAGTATCACCCCTAGGCTATCACCGCTGCTGTGTTAATGATGATTAATTATTTGAATTGTATTTAAAGAAAATAAGTGAGGTTGTATTACAAAAACATTAACGTGAAAATAAGAACAACAAACCTGTAATTACGTACATTAACATAAACGTAGCTACGTGAATTAATCATATTGGGAATTTAAATTATTGGGCTCGAATTGCGTGCACACATGGTAAGTGCAGGGTGCCCAACCCTCGGCCGGGGGGTGGGCCCCCAACGTGGGTGGGGACGGGGTCACGCACACCCTAACTATCCCACCCCCAACCCAAACTATTTCGGGGTGGACGGCGAAAAAATATTATAGTATTTCACCTGCGCGAACGAAATTCGGTATCGACGTTCCGCCATTTTGTTCCGATAATTTCTGCATTAACACACACCGATATGTGTGTGCGGAATTATTATATAATGAGGAGGACATTATGAGTTGGATGTAACGGGCTGGAATTTAAATAATACATTGTATTTATTGAAATAAATTTATGTCATAGAGAAATAAATACACTACATTAATATACCTATAGGCTAGACTTGTAAGCTCAGCTTATTCCTTTTGGGGAGTGATAATAGGCAAAAAAATAAATTGCAATTATTACTTGTATTCCAATTATCTAGAATCATCCATTTTTGAATAATACTGTAAATAAAGACTCATTTACATAAAGGCAGATTCTCAAACGCGTGCAAAACAGAACATCGGTCATAAGCTAGTATAAACAACTGTTATCGTTATGTACCTACTCACTGTAATCATAGTATTTGCATCACTGTGTGAACAGATGCGGGCAAGAATCGTATGAAGTTGGATCGCATACGAGAATCTTATGCAATATTTTCCCCTGAACCGTTCGAGAAACTCTCCCTGTGTAAATGAGCCTCAAGTGTCCTAAAGCATTTTTTTAAAATTAGTTTTTGTATAAAAATAATAATTTATATATTAACAATATTTAACTTTCCTAGTGTGTCATGAACATGAAAAATCCAAAATATGTACAACGAACGAAATTCTCGCCCGTCATATTAAAGAAAACAAAATAAGGCAAATTACTCAAAATAGATCATTAAGTGTAGGTAATTTTTGTTTTGTTGGTCAATCACCACCTCAGCTGGCCAGTCATATAGACTTATACTTTCAAAACTTGAAAAACCTGACTAATTTTCGAACCAAATAGTATTTTATACTAAAACTGTTCCGAGAAAAAGAAACAAGTAGGTACATTTTGATGTCATACGAGAAAAAAACAAAAAAAATCTAAAACCTTGATGTTTTGTACTTAGGTATATAACAAAAAAAAAATAATGATAGTTTATAGATTTTTTTAAATTTCCAAATATAATGTTAAGTACCTACTTAGGTACTAAAGTATTTTCTTCTTGGAACGGCAGTTTAATATTGCTCGGCTTGCAATATTACTTAGGGTATTACTCTCCGGATAATTTTAGTATATAGGTACCTACTTGTATCAGCCTATAACGTCCCACTACAGGGCACATGCCTCACCTTAGTAAATCATTGTGGGGTTCCTCGTCGTAATCCACCACGCTGTTCTGTGGGGATAATTTGGATTACATACTTCAGATTTTTTTATTTTTCTTTCTGGAACATGCGGGTTTCCTCACGATGTTTTCCCACACCGCCGAGGTTCAATTCAGTGGGACCGCCTGAGTATTTTGAATTTAAGATCACACGAATGTGGATCGAGTGTAAACACCCCTAGGATGTCAACGATATTGGAATAATTAGAACTTGGAACACGTCATTAGAATTAATACATTGTAGATAGAAAATATGATATATTTTTTTATAGGAATAGGCGGCAAATGATCATACAGTCCACCTGATGGTAAGTGGATACTGTCATCCATAGACATCCGCGATACACGCCAACATCGGTCCACGTTGGCAAATGACAAACGTTGGCATGCCCCCGAATGCGCTGCCCACCTTTGCAGATTAAGGAATGGTTGGGAGAAAGAATTGGGAAAATGCGGAGGGATAAGATGGGATGGGAATGGACTCTGGCATATTTCACTTACTACCGAAACACGCACACGTACATTGGGGAAATACGATAAAGCAGGAAATGCAGTACATTTCAAGCTACTGCATACTGCAGAGGAGAAACGTGGCCAGTCGAGTGCGCCCAGCTCGTGTTTACTCGTATAACTAACGTTAAGGAAACAAAAAGAAAACCAGAAAATAAATCCGAACGCTTTCCAATTAAACGCCGACTGTGTCAGTTATAGGCACCCACCTACTGGGTAATCATTTTAAAATATTATCCCATTCGTACGAAGTCGCAAAGCGTCACTAGTATACAGTAAAATAAAGGTAAGACTCCTTTCAAAACAATTTTCGGAATCGTATTTACTTTTCAAATGGGAAAGAAGCAAGGAAAATTATTTAACTCGCCAAGAAAAGCAATAAAAATTTGTTTCCGCTCTCTCAGACCCCACGCCGAAACAAACTTGTTCTCCGAAAGGAATTCTTATTTTTATCTACGACTGCTTTTTTTTAATTTTCACCGCGGCGCTATCTCGCGAATGCTTCAGTGGTCAAATAAAAACTTAAGGAGTTTTCAAGGAGCTACGAAATGAATGGAGACTTCAGTAACATTTTTTTTATTTTTTCAACTGCTATGCTATGTGTATAATATATATATTTCTCAAATGTACCTACGTATATAATTTATAATAATGTACGTAGGTATGTATGTAGTATCGTAACAAAACCTTGTTTATACATTTATTTTTATTTAGTATAAGATATGAGTGATCAAAGCCCAAAACCAATTTTTTTTGGAATTTTTGTGTCTGTTTGAACGCTCATCATGAAAAAATCACTACGAACGAATTGTTCTAAAAGTTGAGCATAGTTATAACTTATGTCCTGGGTTAAAATTTAGGGGTATCTTTTATCTAAATAATTTTATCTAAATCCCACGGGAATCAGACTAACTACACATGGCTACTCTAACGTCTTCGCGCACGAAGTCGCGGGCAGTGCTAGTAAAAGTATAGGTAGGTACCTACATATAACGCACTATCAAAGGAATAGAGTTGGGAAAATGGGGAGGATAGAATGAGATGGAAATGGGCTCTGGTATATCTCACTCACTTACGCACTCAATAGGCATGTATATTGAAGTAATGGGAATATCTCACTCACTTACGCACTCAATACGCACATATATTGAAGTAATGGGAATATCTCACTCGCTTACGCACTCAATACGCACGTATATTGAAGTAATAGGAATATCTCACTCACTTACGCACTCAATACGCACGTATATTGAAGTAATGGGAATATCTCACTCACTTACGCACTCAATACGCACGTACATTGAAGTAATGGGAATATCTCACTCACTTACGCACTCGATACGCACGTATATTGAAGTAATGGGAATATCTCACTCACTTACGCACTCAATACGCACGTATATTGAAGTAATGGCATAAAAGAGGGATATCCCTCTTGTTAGCGAGGTATTGTTAGCGATGTTAGTTTATTAATGAAATTAGTAATATAGGATAGTGGTTCAACGATTAAATATTGTGACTGTAGTTCAAAGAGAAAACTTATAAGAAAGTTCGACTCCATTCCATCCGAGTTAAAGCCAGTCAAGTTAAGAAAGATAGCCAGCCAACTCCTGAAAAGGGTACAACGTTTCGAGGAGAGTAAAAAGATTCAAGAACGGGCGGGGAAAAGGAACAAAAAATATATAACCGTTTTGTGCCAAGGAAAAATGCAATAAGAACAAAAGTTGTAGTTGATAAGTTTTCCTAAAGTTGGAGGCTGCAGGGTTGTTAACTGCTTCTACTAAATGTTTGTTTTATCTTAATGTTGTGTGGTCCTGTTTAATGTACCCACATTAAAATTACAAATTAAACAGGACCCGCAGCCGCTAGACAGTTAGATTAATGAAAAAACTCTGTGTGAGTGGGTACCAAAATGCCCAATCCGATTGTCACAACAAGACATGAGCCTTGCATTTGTGTGAGTGGGTGCGGAATTGTCCGATCCAAT
Source organism: Sesia apiformis (assembly GCA_914767545.1). Classification (NCBI taxonomy): domain Eukaryota; kingdom Metazoa; phylum Arthropoda; class Insecta; order Lepidoptera; family Sesiidae; genus Sesia; species Sesia apiformis. The sequence continues at coordinate 8,987,115 of OU611972.1, read as the reverse complement.
TGTCATAACGGTTCCCACTGTACACTATCGGCGTGCACTCACACAAACGCAAAACTCACGTCTCGTTGATTTCACTGTATCCAGCTTGTAATGCCCCACTGGCACAAGCCCTGGTAATCAAAAGATGGTTTCCAGGCCATAATCCACCACACGGTCCCGGTGCGGACTGGATACGCGCCCGAGATATCTTTTTATTTTACAATCATTTTAACACTATGAAGTTTAAAAGTAATTAGTTGTAGTTTTCCATCACGACAATGATCGACCGCAAACTCGATGACTAAACAAAAATTAATGAACCACGGCTGGGAAGTTTTAATGCATCCTCCATCCAGACATGGCACCTTCGGATTATCATTTATTCCGTTCTTTACAAAATTCTCTAAATGGGGTAAAATTACATTCAAGAGAAGCCTGTCTAAATCAATTAATTCAGTTTTTCGTTCAGAAACCCCAAAAAAAAATATAGCGATGGGATAATGCCTACCAGATAACTCTGCTTAAAACCTAAAGATAGTCGAATTAAATGGACAATATTCCGTTCATAAATACTTATGTAATAAAAAAAAAGTTTTTATTATTTTCACTATAAAAAGGCCGCGAACTTATCCGACTATCTAATGTATATATCTCTCATCGCACCTTCCAATGTACCTATATCTCTGATCAACCGAAATGTTGGCTGGTAGATAAAGCCTTAAGGCATTATGCCCGCGTTTTGTACACTATTGTGCAATAGAATTTATAAAAGAAAATATATTATACAACAAAATACGGCAAATTACAGTAATTTTTTTTGTTCTTCGCAGTTTCACAGTGTATCAAATTTCTTTAGCATGTTGATGGTCACAACCCTACGGTCTGAGCGACCCTGTGAACGGTAAGACGTTGGCGGGGGCGTCACTGCCAACTCTACGATTATTTTTATTCATTCTCTTTGCAGACACGTTTTTAGATTGCAGTTTTAAGCCGCAAAATAGCATTTTAAAGCTGAACGTTTTATGAAAATGGGGTCGCTGTGTTTAGAAAGGTCAACGACATTTTTTTTACTCTATTTTGCTTTTATTAACTGTCTGTTTTTAAACTGTTTTGAATACTGTTTCGAGTAGATGTTATTTGTTAGAGAAATTATCAAAAAGAAAACCCCTCTCCCTTTGCACAAGGCCCCGTGGGAATTTGTGGATAACATTTCAGACGTACGGGTTTCCTCGCGATGTTTCTCGCGAAAAATTTATACGCAATTAGAAACTGATTGATATTGATCAGGGTTCGAACCAGTGCTGTAACTAGCTAGCCTTTTATGCGAACGGTGCGAGCTTCTATAACTGCGCCCTTGAAAAATGTTCTAATCTAACCAGGTCTGGTCATTTCTGCGCCTCTCCAGGGTCTGCGCCCTGTGCCTGGACACCGCTGGCACCGCCCTAGTTACGGCACTGGTTCGAACTCAAAACCTCACAAGTGTTAGTCAAAAATAGACACCTCTGTTATATAAATTATCGCACTAGGTATATAAGTAGGTATAGTTCATAAAGTTATTGACAACTTTATTAAAAAATATTAAACTATCGTGATTTATAGTTAAAATCAATTTTAATGATCTACAAGTGGTGTTTATGAGTGGCCGTGTGGTGTTCGCCCACTTTAGAATAACACTATCCCATCATTTCCCGTGGGTGATAATAAAAGGCGACTAGATAGCAAAGTCGCTACCACAAGCCCTGAGGAAATACATCTCCTCCAAAAGGGTGTACTCCCTAACCCACTTGGCCAGCGTGCCGTTTCAAGGTTATACATCCCTCATGCATGAGGACGTAACAATAACAGTGGATGATAAATGGCCTGGTTACGATGCCGAAAAATTGTACTCAATTGCATCAATCGTACTCACACAGATAATTTGCTCTTTGCCTCACGCGCTGGTAGAACCAACGCGGATTGAATACGCAAACTATGCTGCGCATATAACGATGGATTCCTGTCAATATATTTATTTAATAACTTATTACTAAAGTTCAAAAGTGAAGCCCGAGATCCACTAGAGTTATCTACTTTATCTCATAAGTTAAATTGAAAAATATACTAAGTAATTTTTCATTATTAACATATTTTTAAATTATTCACAATTATTTGAAGCCTAAAAGGAAAAGACATTTTATGTTCCCAGTGAGAAATATATAAGGAGATAGATTAAGACTAGGTACTTGTGACTTTTTTTTATTTAATTAGATTTATTTGTATTAATTACTGCCGAAAACACACAGGTGGCTGGCGCTTACGCTGTTTCTACCTGTTTTGGGTAAAAAGCATGTTTTTACCCTGTGATATAAAAACACGCGCGTATTCGAATGCAACGCTGTGTCAAAATTTCAAAGCAATCGGTGAAGAACTTTCGGAGATTTAAGATTTTAAACAAACAAACGTTTACACTTTTATTATATAGATATATCTTTCTGTGTAATTTCTCCATAAACAAATAAACTTTAATGGATAGCAAATATATATCATAATAATTTTTAAGCGTCATAATTTTGTAGATAGTAACAATTATACTTATTATTAACAATGTATTATGATTACAAAAACTTTTTCTAAACACCGTTCTGTAATACGCAACAATACTGGACTTAAACAATTCATTAAAATAATTCGCATGCAGTTGAAATAATAATTAACAAAAAAAATTAATACAGATTGACATACCGGCCCTTCGGTCCGTTTGTGACAAAAAAACAACAGGTAATCAAAGGGTTAAGTTCAAGGGAAGTATAATGGGACCCGAATAAGACAAAAAATGGATCAAGGGTTGATTTGAAACAGAAGATTTATGGAGTATTGTGTTACACTTTTTTTTGTGTATCGTTAACGGTCAATGTTTAAAATATTTATTATTGGGTAGTAATTTTGATTTTACTTTAAACCTACTATCATTTACTGAGCGAGTCTTGCTTCCATATGACCGGACATTAACAAAAGGTATTTTGAATTGTTTTCATTTTAAAATTGGTAATTACGAAGTAAACTCGACACTGGCAGAATGGGCTAGTTGCGCTATTGCTATATATGAAAAGAAACAAAAAAAATTCTGAGATATCTCACATACATCGACGAAAAATATTAATGCACCTTATGCTTGAGCAGAAATATAAAAACTATATGCTTATTGGCATAATTCGGGTAAAAAAGCATTATTTATTCGATTCGCCGCACCAAAGGGGTGGTGACCTTTCATCAAACATGCATTGTTATCAATGCGCATCCAAATTCCAATGGACAATGACCTTATAAAAAAGCGGTCTGCAGCTGCCCGTCGCCCATAATGGGCATTTGTTAGCCAATATACCCAAAATAATAGTAGCAGCCTTATTATTATGCTAATAAACGCGCAAACGGTATTATTTTCACAGGTACAAGGAAGTATCTTCCGGGACCATTGTGTCCGGCCCTATGTTTTGGAGAGTCATTTTTGATCGCGCGCGTTGCAGGGTTATTTTTTAAATTTCGACCGGACTACACGTGACTAATTTTGATGTATTATGTCGCACATGCCAGTTACATTTTATTAATGTTAACATTTATTATTATTACTTTTGTATATAGATTTATTTGAGAATACTATATTTATAAATATTATAATTGAAATTCTTTGCCAGTTTTACTAGATACTAATTAAAAATGACCATTCTTAATACTATAAAGGTGTGTGTAATTAAATGTAGAATAAACGTTTTATCTTAAGGAAAGGCGTTTTAAGCTTAAGTGTTTAATTTTTAAGATTCATGTTACCCTCAAAGTCTTATATCTAAACTTATCAACAGTTTGATTACACTATTATTAACTCGTGTAGGTATAGGTGGAAACCTATCGGGAAGCGCAGTGTGGAACGACCTTGTGCCAGGTGGACCGACCACTTGAAGAGCCGAGGATCACTTGTGGTGGCGAGCCTTGGGGGAGGCCTATATCCAGCAATGAAGAGAAATGGGCTGATGGTATGGTATGTTATGAATGGCATGGTATAGTATGTTTTGTAGGGGGAGAGTGCATGCTGCATTCCCTCAGCCGAATGGTCACGTTACCCCTCTCTCACAGAACACTCTACCTTGAAATGTACTGCATTTCCTACTTTATCGTATTTCCCAAATGTACGTACGTGTTTCGGTAGTGAGTGAGTTGTGCCAGAGCCCATTGCCATCCCATATCTATTATCCTATCCCTCCCCATTTTCCCAACCCTTTCTCCCAGTCCATTCCTTAATCTGCGAAGGTAGGCAGCGTATTCGGGGGCGTGCTTTGTCATTCTCGACTGATGTTTGCATGTATCGCGGATGTCTATGGACGACAGTATCCACTTACCATTAGGTGGACTGTATGCTCGTCTGTCGGCTTTTTTTCTATATAAAAAACACTAATAAAACTAATTGATTTGTGAGCATATTTGTACGCTTGAAGACATTATTATATCCACAATTCAACACACACATTGACATGCGCTTACTTTTAATTTAAAGCTACACGACCCTAGACTGAACTCATATATTTAATAAGCTGTGTTCTAAGCATCTTAACGTTTTTTCTAGAAAAGATGTTTTATATTTAGGAAACTTATGTTCCCCAAACGTTTTTCTAGTTTACTTAAGATTAGTAAAGTTTTAAATAGTACCTACCTAGTGAATAAATGCTTTGAATTCTCAAGAATAAGCCGTCACTTCATAAGACATTCAGCGTGGCTGCTACCAACACTAAAGCTGCAGAGATTGTTGGAAATTTTAAAGGTAAAGAAAAACTCAAAAAAATCAAATCCACCCAATAATTAATCACCGTATAATTGCCGCCAAATTATTCATCCAATTAAAATGCACCGCGTCGTCTTAACCCCGCTAACACACTCGGCCGATTGTCCTAAAATTGAATTTTAATCACCGATTCTTTACTCACAATGGATGTCGAGGAGCGGCCCCGAAGAATGCCAAAAAATGGGGAAAATGGAGAAAATTGCTTTCCTTCTGAAAATACGTTCGATTATTCGGCCATCGAGTGAAAGGAGCCGCCCGAAGAGCAATTATCTCGAGTATCTTTTGAGTTTAAATTAAGTGAAAAAACTTGGGTGAGGTGTTTTAGTCGTTAGAGCAAAGGTTAAATCGGAGAAATCGATACTGTTAACTGTTCAACACTGTCTTGCTTTTGGACAGCATTCCCAATAAACAACGATATTTAATAATCTAGAGGCATTTAAACGATAAACAACTTAACCCTTCCCAGCCACAAAGGTCACAAATGCCCGCACGCAACGAAATCTAAACGCGTTATACATCTACTTATTTTTGCTAAACAAAACCTGTTTTGGTCGGTTACGTGCTGTATTGCACAGTCGGGTCCCGTTACCTCGCATCTGGTACCTCTGATGCAACTTTTGATGCCTATAATAACATAATAGTGCACTTATCCACGGACACTGAGCGAAAATCGTTTATAATGGAACCTTTTATTCCCACTATTAGCACGGGGAAACATTTTTTTTCTTGATAGCGTAATTATAAGACAAAAGACTACAAAAATTTGCATGTCACAACAATTGGTGATGGCGGAACACATTATTCCTATTGTCTTTTTGAAGAGAGTTGTAATTAAATTAAAAAAGTAAAAGCAACACGCAATCCCATTCTTTGTTGCTAATTAAAGAAACGGCTTTGGGAGAATGAAAGAAACGCTTAAGTAGCAAGTTAAGAGTTTTAAAAAAACAAAAGGACGGCGGGGATTTTAAAGCGAAACGGGAGCGAGTTTGCATGTTCGCGTCAGTCTGTGGGATTCCATTTTTGAATTATTTTTGCAAAACTGTGTCACGATTTTAACTTTATTCTTTTTTTTTTGTTTAGATATTTGAGGTGTTAAGTATTCCTTTTTTGAAAGTTTTCTTTTATATCATACTCAATTTATGTTTTCTTTTAATTCTTATTGATTAGCGTAAACAAAATTGCGTAGAACTTTTTGCGTATACCATAAAATGCACTTTTAAACATCTTACGCTGCACATCTGTTGCGTTCAGGTGTTCCCAAAAATCCCGGTAAAAAATCACGACTTGAGAGATATTGATGGGAGTGTTCCTGTTGCTTTAGATTAGTTAAAAAACCGTCTTTATGACCGAAGAGAATCGAGCCACCTGTTGCCTTTTGTATTATATCAAAATCGATATTGACTTTATCGTGAATATGTCTCGATTATTTTTGAAAACACTTTATTTTATTAAAATGTTACAAAAACAAAATGCATTAGCATGGGTCTCCGCTTTTCCCCGTACATTTTTTATTTGTTCTCCTTTTGCGTGCCATTTTAAATGCACGTTTCAAAAGCAGGAAACCTGTTTTTCTCTAACGATATTGTTTCCCTCGTGTCTCTTCATTATACGATGTTAATTGTGATGTAAAATCCGCCATCTTTGTTTTACAAATGGTGTCCTCGATTTGCTATGCCGTCTATGGCTGTTAGAAAAAATATGTTAAACAGAAAACATAAACACGATACATAAGAAAACGCAACATTGAAACTGTATTTTCCGACTGCATTTCCATTTATTTTCACTTCTGCTTCCAGATAACGAGATATAATTTCCTATTTAAGCATTTAGCTACTTATGTAATGTTTTCACGTAGAAGTTTTAAATAATTTGTAGTAAATTATTTCACGATTAAACATGAAGAATCAAACGACAATGATCATTATTTTTTTACAAGTGCATTCAGAACCTAAAGATAATTAGAACCTAAGAAATCTAAACCTAAAACCAGAACCTAAAGAATTTGAGATAACAGGGAGTTTCCTTTAATCGACAGATTTATTTATTGATTAATATTGGTCAATTTAATTTTTTCCTAGGTCCCAAATGTACCTACACCCATTCCTTGCGTAGCTGACATAGACTGAGAGCTATCGACACCAAAATGTCGCGTGTTTGATGAAACACTGGCATATTAAAAAACTTGTAGTTCTAGGTGTAAGGAAGCTCCCCAGGGGGGTAAGACATCATGCACCCCTCGCGTTTTGAAATGAGATCACACGACTAAAAGTCACATAGTGATGAAGCACCTGGCATCGCTGCCAAATCAAAGACCACTATTTTTTGAGTATCAGTAAGTAGAGTCCAGTGTTCGATGAGGCTCCATAACAATTTAGTTGCCCAATATTCCAGCTGATCAAAAATCGCATTATGAACATTTCCAACCGATGCCCTTGAATTTTTCGACCATACGTAATAGAAAGGAATAAAAGTTTGAAGGTGCAAACATCGACGATATTTAGTCTTATTAATAAGTGGATATGCTGCATGTTTAAGGTATAAAAACTATACAGATATATTGCAACACATGTGAAGGTCAAAATATTCGATCATTCAATTATTCAAATAATTATAAGTGTCTATACTAAATTGTATCATTTTGTACTATTAGAAATATTTTTGCTTCAATCACTAACGAACATACACGTATAATGTTTCATATACATATCGAATAGTAACTAGTATTTCTACGTTTCGTATAATCGAATGAAAAAGTTCGTTAGACGTTACATTTAAAGTCGACGCTAGGTAACCATTTATTGAATAGTTTGATATACTATACATACTATATATGTTATACAAGCACTCCAGGTCTAATAGTGTTCTATGTTCAATAGCTCCCGAATTCTTTAATTCATATGTAGTTTGAAAATTGAACATTCCAATTACGCGGTACTTAAGATTCTAATTTTACTTTTTAATTAACCTCCCCCCCCCCCCCCCCCCCCCCACCCCTAAAAGCACAAATCCGCTTTCACAGGCGGTGAGAAACTACACCACTTCCAAGAGAATGGACTCACCAGCTCGATTGGCCAGTGTGCCGTTTTAACGCCATGTCCAGCAATGGACGTTAAAAGTCCTGGTTACAGAGCAATGAAACATATTTATGTTTGATTTAATGGATACCTTCAAACAAAGAGCAAAGAAATTTTTAACTGTAGAATGAAGCATATGGTGAAACAATAGTTAGCGCGAGGGGTTTCTCGGACCAGAAAGAACAATTGAAGCCTATAATTAATATCTGCAATTAATTTTATTCTTTGTAAGAACGTAATAAAAGTAATTTGAAGACGTCTAATGAGTCGTTTGTTTATACTTTTTATACGCATCGCCGCGCTTCTGTTTTGTTTTTTCTCTGATTTGGAACTATAAACTTTATAGAAAAATATTTTGTTTAAAGACAAATATTTGTTTGAATCCATATGGTTTGTGTTCATCTCTGTGTGCCTCTGGATCTGAGGAAATCCCGGTTTGGACCATTGAAATCATTTTTACATTTTTTGAAACGAAATATAAGTACCTAGTAGTTTTCTCGACAGTTGTGATATGTAATTGGTATCTATAGAGGTAGAAAAATTAAATACTGAATGAACAGCAAGTCGATGGTAGCAGATTTAAAGGTGGGTTAGGTTTAAGTTCTCTGGTGACTGTAAAGAAATAGTCTACTTGGAACAGTGAAACCAACGAGAAATTAGCGTTGCATCTGTGTGAGTGGATGTCGAATTGGCTAATCCGATTGCCGCAATGAGACATGAGCTTTGCATCTGTGTGAGTGGGTGCCGAATTGTCCAATCTGAAATGGTTGTTGAATGGTGTCGAAATGATTCGCACTGTAAACAATCAGCGTGCACTCACACAAACGCAAAACTCATGTCTCGTTAATTTCATTGTATCTAATGTTATTCTTAGTAATCTAAAATTACTTTGTACTTGTATCCAGCCTATAACATCCCACTTACACTGCAGGGCACAGGCCTCCCCTAATAAATCACCGGGAGTTATTCAAAATTACTTTATTTATTTAAAATTAGGTTGTTTTGTTGATCATGATTTGCTGCTAATTTTATATATTTTTGTCCGTCGTTTAAATATATCCTTTCTTTTTATCCCTATAACAATGTAACTCTAAACAGATATAACCTCATTATTCAAAGAGCATCCGAAGGACAATTAAAAAGAGGGAGAGGGCATAAGTCCGATTTAATAACCAATCGTGGGGCCGACACCTTCAGGAATAAAAATGGTGAGAAGAAAATTTTGCTCTCCCCAATATAATTTCCTAATCACCGGGCCGAACGTCCGTTTCCGGCGCAAAAAACTCAGATACGACCTTCGAGGATGGCGTCTTGTCAAAATTAGCTTAATATAGATACGATATTTTTACCTTTCGGTAAGTATAAAATACTATTGGTAAAAAGTATACAAATTTACGCGGCGACATACAGGTATACTGAGTTAGTGCCGTTTGACATAACAAATAATATTTCTTTCTTTTTTAATATACCTACCTACGCTATATTTATTATGTCTTGTTGTTATGAATAAAATCATTTTCTTTCTTTCTTTCTTTCACTGGTACACGCAATTAGAGTTAGATATTGTCGTAATATTAAAAAAAAAATTTAGGTAAATGTTGTAGGTACACTTCGATTTATTTATTTATGCATTCAAAAACTTTACTGTTTAATTAGGGCCTCCTGATACTTTATCAGAAGGTATCACAAAATCAGTAACAGCTAGATTTAATTGGTATATAATTTATCTATCAGATTGTTAACAATTACTTTAATAGCAGTAATAAAATCAATAAAATCCTCCTGGTAAAGTATCAGGAGGTGGTGAGTATGGCTCTTAGTCGTATAAAATGCGAGATTAATGCCTGGAGGCATTCTCTACAAGTCAAAGTTTGGATTGAACAGAGAGGCACATTTTTTTATAGAAAAAAGCAGGTAGACGAGCATACAGTCCACCTGATGGTTAGTGAATACTGTCGTCCATAGACATTAGACATCCGCGATACATGCCAACATCAGTCCAGAATGACAAACGCTGTCACGCCCCCGGATACGCTGCCTACCTTTACAGATTAAGGAACGGATTGGGAAAATGAGAAGGGATAGGATAGGATGGTAATGGGCTCTGGCATATCTGACTCACTACCGAAACACGTACGTACATTGAGGAAATACGATAAAGTAGGAAATGCGTACTGCGTATTTTAAGAGAGAATTAGGAGGTGCAATTTCATTGCATATTAGGGTGCAATGAAAGATATACCTAAAATATAATTTAAACTAAAATAGTAAATATATTACTTATACTTGATGAGCTTATATTTATACTTATACTATCCAACATAGGTATTATTACAGTTTGTACGATGTTGATTTTTTTTGATAAATGTAACGTTAACCACAGTTGTAATTTTGGAACTACTGAACGGATATGGTTAATTTACAAACTCAACCGAGGTATAGTTTCAAAGTATCACATAGTCTATTTTAATTCATTGAATTAATTTTCTAATCTATCGTTTGATTAGTTATAAAAATTGAACACCAAAAATTATTTAAATTAATAAACCACTTTTTTATAAATAATTGCGTCATTACGCCATCATTTTAAAAATGGCGTATCCACAACATTCTAAACGATTGTCATGTCAATATTTACTCGGGGAAAAGAAGGCGGCAAAAAATAAATTAGGCAAAAGCTCATTTTGGCTCCAAAAATCGTCGGGCGACATCTGCGGCCCGAGGGGATGAGGATGGGGCGAATTGGAAGACGTGATTTCTTTCCCATTACTATTTGAGTGTTTAAGTGGTTTGCTTCATACCTACAACTGAAATTCGTCTGTGGGTAGCGGAGGCCCGTTTGGTACGCGTAGGGTTAGTTCATGTAGGTTTTATTTGAATTTTTATGTGAATTTTTGGCATATAATCTACATTTTATTATATTTTGTGTTCTCTTTTTTTATATAGAAAAAGTCGGCATACGAGCATACAGTCCACCTGATGGTAAGTGGATACTGTCGTCCATAGACATCCGCGACACATGCCAACATCAATCCAGTATGACAAACGTGGGCACTCCTCCGGATGTGCTGCCCACCTTTGCAGATTAAGGAATGCATTGGCAGGAAGGGTTGGGCAAATGTGGAGGGATAGGATGGGATGGGAATGGGCTCTGGCATATCTCACTCACTACAGAAACAGGTACGTACAATGGGGAAATACGATAAGGTAGAAAATGCAGTACATTTCAAGATAGTCTTCTGTGAGAGAGGGGTAGCGTTTTCAGATTTTTTTCATATCTGATTTATTATTGAGCCATGTGGTGTGAGCCGGCTTTAGAATTGCACCAACCCATCTCTTCGCGTGGGATCACAAAGCCGCTACCACAAACCCTGAGGAAGTACTTACACTATCTCTAAAAAAGTGGACTCGCGAACCCGCTTGGCTAGCGTGGTGATATAACCCTATATATCCCTCGTGCACAAGACAATGTGCATCAGGAGGCCCACGTCCAGCAGTGGACGTACACAGAGCTGGTTACGGTGGTATATTATGGCCCGTTATTTTTTTATGATAGGTATATAAAAGGAGGCGTGTGAGCTACGCCACAGTGGAACGTTTCGGGCTAATATCCATTTTTCGATTTAAATTCGAATTTCTCATCAAAAATTGTATTTTTAAAAGGGAGCATCACTCGAGTTAATTGAAAGATAACTTGGCGGTTCGATTTCTTTTAATAGAGCAGAGGGTTAATCTTTGGTTTACTTTAAATTATTGTTATTAAAAATTTCTGATTTAAATTTTTGGGGAACTGTGAAGGGTTTAAAATACTCCTTGCTCCATTATACTTCCTACTCCCCCTATTCTTCCCAATCTTTTTATTAAATCCATTACCAAATCTGGACCAAAAGGTAGGCGGCGTTTTAGGAGGTTTGACCCACCGATCCCATTCAGTATTAGACATACTAAGTCTTAGTGCTCTCCTAGACTGCATTATTGAAGTGAATGAAGCGAAAAATGTGCATTAAATGTTTCCAACGAGTTCTTCAGTAATTTGAACGCCCTTAAAGGGCATTGCCCCTGTTAGAAACCTACGTGTTATGGTTTTGACCGTTCAAGCGCTACTTGGCCACCTGTGACAAATAATACAAAAATGTCATGTCGGGTAAAAGGTCATGGAGCTGATGACGTAATGTTTAAGAATTTAATTACCGTACATTGTAGTATTAAAGTACTGTATCTACTCCATTGTCACCGATGCAGCTCCAACGCTTTTGGATTTCTAATCATGAAAAAAATACAGAATACTCTATGAAAATAGAGACCAGAAGAAGAGGTAGCAAGCCGTGCTAATTTTGTACGCAAACATCGGTGAAATCAAATAAAAACCGATCGGGCGAAACAACCTTTTTTCCGCCGGCTTCAGTGAATACTCGGAACCAAACATCTTGGTATTTTAATGTATTGGTATTGGTTCAACAGATGCAAGCAATATTTGAGTTTCAGTTTGATACAAAATGTGTCGTTCAGAAATGCCGCTTAAATTAGTTATATAAAAGGTTACGAGAGTGGTAGTAATTATTGTTCCTGAGTTCGTGAGTTCGAATTTTCGTCAGTATCTACCTACCCATATTTGATTTGCGAAATGCGAAAGATTCGCAAAATGTAAACTTTAGTATTCGGTTTCGTATTTTCGCTTAGATTTATTTTATATTTATTTATTTGTTTAAGAATGTGGGTATAAATGTGATATGGGTTTTACCAGAGCACTGGTAAAATGTTTAAGGTAGTGTTAATCAAAATCAAAATATAATGTAAAAATGTAAAAATTAATTAATATAAATGCAAATCGAAATGTTTATGAATGTACAATTAATTTTTTTATTTATTTTTAAAACTCATACCTAAGTATTTCATTATTATTTAAGTGATTCTCGGTAAAATAATAACATTTATCAAATGTTATTGATTTTAATTGTCCAAAATTCAATTTTTATTTTGTGATAAATATAACTCTTTATCGTGCCGAAAAGTATCAAAACATTTTATACCGACTACAACCTGCCCTCTTTTCTGGAGGGTAGCACAAAGACGTAGCAAAACGGGAAAAAGAAAAGAAAAAAGATAGCAGCCCTTCGAGTTGGACCAATCATGGAATTACAAGCGCCTCCCTGTATTTATTTTACATTTGTTTCTTCTTTTCATTCTAATGTAATTTTCATTTTAAAATGTTTAGAAACAACACGTATCTATATTAGTTATGTAAATAGATTACAAACGATTTTTAAGACTAATCATTGTAGATATTTGGAGTCTCAAGCCACTACTCAAAAATAAATTCACACACCACCATGTATGTTCGAGTACATTAAGGACCCTTTTCTCTTTGTAAACTCACATCTCAGTTATTTATAAAAAGGTAACGAATAAAAGTGCTGTTTTATCATTAAAGGTCAAATATTTGAGTTTATTACATCAACCTCCCTGTCGTACTGATATCTATAAGAAAAATGTTTACGTTTGCATTTCAATTTATAATACAATATCTTGTAATGTAAAATCAGTCGATGGGGAGATTTTTAAATCCAAACTGACCAGATGACTCGTGGAAAAGTAAGATAAGTTTAGTTTAATTATAATTATTAAGCTGTAGGTACAATTATTGTCAGTATTGTTTTAACAGTTATGACATTATGACTTTCTGTAATGATTATGACACAATGACGAATAAAGTATTTACACACCTGTATGCAGGTTCTTGCAAATTTGAAAATTATTTTATTTATCACTAGCGACCCGCCCTCGATTCGCTTCGGTTTAATAAGATATTCTTTTTTTCAAAATTTCAAAAGTAAATATAACCTATATTAGACCCGGATAATGTAGCTTTCTGTTTGTGAAAAAAAATTTGAAATCGGTTCAGTAGTTCCAGAGATTACCCCCAACATACCTAAAACACACAATTTTACCTCTTTATTATATTAGACAGATATCAGGGATATTGTCTTGTGTATGGTCCTAAAACGCTAAATGTTTATGTAATATGTACCGGTTTATAAATATCTACATAAACACAAGTTTCGAGAGGTGCCAGAAAGAAGTTCGGGGACCTGAAAGAAGAGACAGAAACTATCCTAAGGTACTCGTAGGTATTCACCTTATACTTGCTCTAATTATACTTATGTATTTTGCTTGAATTCGGATGTCCCAGCCTCCGTTTACCGGACGCGACACATTTCATGCAATATTGTCGTAGGAAGTAGGTATACTGCCTGGCGATATAATGACACATCGTGAAATCCAAATATCTATTTGTTCTTCTTTACGATATGTCATAGGTACATACCCTATATATCTATAGTCGATTAATGTAGGTACGTATATTATTACTTAAGAGAAATATACTGAAAACCCTTTCTATTATATTACTACAGCTATGTAGTTACATAAGTTAACACTTAACGATAAGTCACCCCTCTCAGTGAGTCCCCGGTGGGACAGGATTTCTTTCGTCCAGACATAATTTTCCATTAATTTTTTTTGAAAAATTATAAGATGGATTACGTGATCGGGTTACATGAATTCCCCGAGGACCTAAGTTAATTATCCCCTTTTGTTCTTGAGGTTACTTTTTAGGGATTTTATTTTGAAAATGGCGGGAATTAAAGATGGCGGAACCTTATATATATTAATGTTGAGAAATTTTTAAGAAAATTTTCGTATTTAAAATATTTCAAAGTACCTACTGGTTTGAAAAAAAATTATGTGATTTCACTTGATAAGAATGATGTATTTGGGTACTTTTAATCTGGATATTCCTTCTAATCTTTATATATTTCTAATTAAATTCGGATTTAACTTTATTTTGTTTGTAAAGACATGCTCGTAAGCAGTTATGGATTTCGTCTATGTAATACACATTTCAAATAAAGATTATCAAAAATGTATGCCTTAAAAAAACTCTTAAATTGAAGCGATAATGTGGGTATTTTAACAATCAGAGAACCTATTTTTTCTCTTGCATGAATATATGCGATGCTTAGAGTACTGTGCCAGTGTAGAATTTCTGTTATACTTGTAATAATACAACATATAAAAAAGTATAAAGTAAATCTTTGAAAATTAGAAATACAAATACAATTCTTGGTTTTATCGTACAAAAACCTACAATACCCGGTGGTTTATTCCTATAATTTAATGGGCCAAAATTTTACATAACTCTCTCGTTTCGCGGCGCGCCCGCGGAAACACGGGGCTATATTTTAACAAATATTAAAATGGAGATAGAAATGTGTGTTCCAAAATATTCAGCACACGAAAACCGCAGGCCACACAGACCGCGATCAAATGCACTTCCTTTAAATTAAACTAATGTGATATAATTGGGTACAATTATTGATCATTAATTTCAACAAATCCTTTCTCCAAATCCATTCCTATATCTCCAAAGGTAGGTAGCGTATCCGGGGGCGTGCCAATGTTTGTCATTTTCGATTGATATTGACATCTATTGCGGATGTCTATGGGCGACGGTATCCACTTACCATCAGGTGGACTGTATGCTGGTCTGCCGCCTTCGTCCATAAAAAAAACATCGACCCACTGTGTGGTAAGCAAAAAAAAAAACACTATTCGCGAATACAAATTCGAATAATTTGCCTCATTATTGGCAGATACGAATACGTATAGTGCTTACCTATCTACCTAACAAACTACGCACGCACTAGTAAAATTAGTACAATTTGAAGTGTTATTTTAGGGACGTATTTTTTTAGTTCAATTAGAAATACCTGTTTTTTTAAAATTATGTATGTAAAATTGATTTTTAAATAAATATTGATTCTCAATGTACCTATTCTTCCCATTTTTACCTCTTTCACCTACTAACGTTAGGTTATTACTATTCGATTATTCGTTTAGAAAATCGCAAATAAGTAAGTAGGTACGAATACGAATACTTGAGATTTGAAAAACAGAACTACTTAATACATTTTATTAATAAATTGTAAAACAGAACTACTAAATACATTTTATTAATAAATTGTAAAACAGAACTACTTAATACATTTTATTAATAAATTGAAAAACAGAACTACTTAATACATTTTATTAATAAATTGAAAAACAGAACTACTTAATACATTTTATTAATAAATTGAAAAACAAAACGATTACAGAACGGAACCGTTACGATTGTCTACTTGAAAAACAGTTCTGTCTAACGTGAGTACGAATGTTGGAAACATCTCTACTAGGCTACCGCCGTTCTAAAATGATATTTTTACGACAAAAATATAACTTTATAAATATCAAAGTAGGTAACTCGGAATTATGAACGAATTTATATTTTTACACTCATGGTATTAATCGGTCACTATAATAACTGCATGTAACCTATATTTATTTAAACTTTATTGTTATAACAAAAAGCGGACTCATTAAGTCCGCAATAAAGCATTTTCTCCCAACCAACCTTGGTGCTATCTATATATAGATATTATTATTATTTATAGCAACTATCGCTGAGGCCCATATCATTACACTTGTACTGTCTTCTTTCTCTCTAAATAGTTTTTGAATTTATTCACTGTCTCGTGTGGTAGATCATTTCATAAGTTAACCACTCTATTTGATAGGAAGTGTTTGTGTATTATATTACAACAAGTTTGACTCAGTTGTGACGTCGCGGGTCGCAATCATCGGCCGTGTACCACTACAACGCAATGATTCTATTGATTTCCACTATCCCCCTACCCCTCCACCCGCGAGCACACGAGATGACCTCCCCCGCTTTATACATAAGTGGCCGATGTAAATAATTGAAACGGGGCGTGAACCCCGAAACGGCGGTTTACTGCAATTAATATGATCATGGATTAGGTGTTTGTAGATGAAAATTATATATGGTTTATAGAAAATATATACGTATATCGACTGTAATATATAAGTATATTGACTGTAATATAATGGATGTAACAAATGAATATATTGACGAAGATTAAAGTCATGGATTCTTTTCATGATTCTGACTTGATTGACATGTAATACGATACATCGTATCGTATTTCCTCAATGTACGTTCGTGTTACGGTAGTGGGTGAGATATGCCAGAGCCCATTCCCATTCCATCCTATCCTATCCCTCCCCATTTTCCCACCCTTTTCTTCCAATCCATTCCTTATCTGCAAAGGTAGGCGCTTTCGGGCGCGGGTCAACGTTTGTCATTGATGTTGGCATGTGTGGCATGGATGTCTATGGACGACAGTATCCCCTTACCATCAGGTGGATTGTATGCTCATCTGCCGCCTTATTTCTATAAAAAACAAACATAGGTAGATATACTTTATTGTCCACCAAAATGTATAACGTATAAAATACAACGGACGGCCTTATTGTTAAAATGATTTCTTCCAGGCAACCTCTGGGTTGTCACTTAACCTTAAACATTGTAAAAGAAGGTCACACCTATGAAGGTACGATTTGTGGGAAGATGACGTTCAGCAATTGTTGGGGGAATGATGTGATAGGGACACTCACAAAAAATGTCGATATTAAATCAGCTTAGTATCAACCGTCCAGACATCTTTAACGTTTCTGTTAAAAATTGAGAATAAAATAATACCGACAGACATCTATACTTAAAGAATCTATCTATCTAAAGATGCTGTAGGTATACAAAGCTTTAGAAATCAAACTAAAATTCCATTCGTACGAAGTCGCGGGCACAGCTAGTTATAAAAATAAAGTACAGTTTAGTGAGAAATAGACGGTATGTGGGTTAATAGATCGTGATGGAATGAAAAGGAGTCAAATGAAGTCGCTTAGTTAATTATATAGTATGAGCTAATATTTACAAAATAAATAGACAAAAATCAATAAATTTAGTATTTCTTTTTATTATTTTTAAACTCACACGTACAATATCATATCATTTAACTCAGAATAATAAACGGAATTTACGGTTTCAATTTTCGGACGTAGGTATATCTACCTATTTATTATATGGTGTATATTTTTGATTTATAAAATGAAGGAGTCGGACTAGCGGACACTCCACCCCGATGGTAAGTGGATACTGTCGTCCAATTAGTCTAGAACGACAAACGTTGGCGCGGATACGCTGCCTACCGTTGGAGATATAGTAATGGATTTGGAGTAAGAATTCGGAAATTATTGAGGGATAGGATGGGATGGGATATCTCACTTACTACCGAGACACTTACATACGTAGGTACATTGAGGAATGTAGAAAGTGGGAACTGCAGAACAGAGAATACGACAGTATTTTGTGAGTGCAGAGTACGAGTAGATTAGTCAATCGAGTGCACCTAGCGGCTATGGGATTCAGCGTGCAAATCCCATTAATGAAATAAATATTTTGTTTATAAAAAAAACATTAAATTTTGGTTCCGTTTCTATTTCGGTAATATATCCATTTCAATTTCACCAATTACAGGTGTAAATTCCATTAGCTTGTGTAAAATATTTTCAAGTGCACTGATTAGAAATTAACATTAGTGGCGAATAATAGGTATTAGTGGTAGCACGTAATGCATTCTGCATGTAACAGATTTGTCTCACATGAGTGTTCGCGAATTTTGAGTTCATAGAATGTGGATCATTTTGTATTGATAAAATAGATTTATTTTGGTTCATTTGCAATATCAGTCTACAGTAAAGTGAGTTTTTATTTCAACGAAAATAAATGTGACCTTACTCTGTTTTACTCTGTTTGGCCGTATGGTGTCTGTCGGCTTTAAAATAAGACCACTCCATTCCTTCCCGTGGATGTCGTCAAAGGTGACTAAGAACAAAGCCGCTATCAAAAACAATGAGGAACTACACCAAGTCTAAAAGATGGGACTAGGAAACACGCTTGGCCAGCGTGGCCTTTTGAGGCATGCGCGTGAGGAAACCCATGTTCAGTAATGGATACTGAACATGGACTGGTCACGGTAGGTAATTACAGTTATTTACTTATTATTGATTGATAATATCTATATGCAAAGTTTTACGATGTTTAATTTGCGAGCTACAGTGTGTCTAAAATATTATCCATGTGACCCTTCGCCAATGTTATACAGTGAAATCAACGAGAGATGATTTTTGTATCTGTGTGAGTGGGTGCAGAATTATCCAATCCGATTGTTGAAATAGTCCTCGCAACGAAACATGATTTTTGCATCTGTGTGAGTGGGTGCAGAATTATCCAATGCGATTGTTGAAACAGTCCTCGCAACGAGACATGAGCTTTGCATCTGTTTGAGTGGGTGCCGAATTGTCCAATCCGATTGTCGAAATGGTTCGCATTGTACACTATCGGTGTGCACACACACAAACGTAAAACACAAACGCATGTCTCGTTAATTTCACCGTACTTAAATTATGCTGATATCGATTCATTCGGGGATCTTACAAATGTCTTGTATATATATATTATATTAATAAGATCTCTGACAATTAAAAGCAAGTTCGTTCTTCGAACTTTCCGTGTTATTAAAAAAAGAAAACTTTCCTCAAGAGGAAAAAGCTCGGAAAATTATTAAAATATTTCCCTTTTGAGCTTCGAACGGTGTCTTTGTTCCTTTTCAGTGAATTTTTCACCTAACTGTAACGTTCAGCAGTTTAATATTGAGATATTAAACTTTTGCAGGAAGGATAACGTCCGAACTTAATAGTACACCTGATCTTTGGAGATATATTTTTAATAAATTTATAAAGCCTTAGTAATACCTAATTATTTATCAAACAGATTGATATTAAAACATTGATAAAAATAAAATCGATTTTTTTTCGTATGTAAGTTTGTTTTGTATAAACACTTACTTATATAAGAGTGATAGCGCTCTCTCAGGTTTGCTGGTGGCAATCTCCTAAGGGCCGGGGGCCGCCTTTTGTACGTATTTTCTTTTGTAACTTTATTTATCGTTTGTGTGTACAATATAGTAAGTATATAAATGAACAATATTATTTGTTTTTAGAACGAAACTCGGCATATATTTGATTTTCCAACAAAAGACAGCGAGTTTTCCAATCTTTTTTTGTCCCATTGTCATGTTAAATCTACAAATTGTGAGGAAAAACAAAGTTGAATGGACATTTTCTTTCCCCTATTTATATTTACAAGCTTAGCAATGTCGCACATAAAACAGATTTGTATTGTTTTTAAAAAAGCAAAGTGTGTTTTACGTGTTTGTAATGAGGTATACATTGCTTTAATGAGTATTTAGACATAATAACTCCAAGTCCATTTATCTTTAATTTTGAAAATTCGACTAGTAAGAACAGTGCTATCCGTCTATTAATTTGCGGAAAAAAAAAATCTAGTTCTGTTTGATACTTACGTAAGACTGCAGAGCACAGACCACCTCTAACATATCACTGGGAGGTTTCGGGCCATAATCAACCTCGCGGACCCTGTGCAGATTGTGCAGATGCGGGTTTTCTCACGATGTTTTCGCTCACCGCCGAGCTGACATTTTGAAATTTTGAAAAATTGTCCATATGTTATAGTATTATCAATACAAAAAACTAACAATAACTGTTATAATAATACTGTTGACCGACCGATCGGTGCAGTTGGTAGTGACCCCGCTTACTATGCAAAAGGTTCCGGGTTCCATCGCCGGTAGGGACATACATTTGTTTAATAAAAAAATGACAAATGAATGTTCGGGTCTGGGTGTGGGTTTGTGTTTCTCTCTGTATGTGTCTCTGGACCCACGACACAGGGAACCCTAGTGTGGGCCATTGAGTGTGGCGTTATTTATTTATTATGATTATTATCCTATAAGTTATAAAAACTTGTTTATAAATAATTGTTACTGACTACCATAGATGGATACTAATCACTTATGGACTCTGGTCTCAAATAAAATCATTATTATTATTATTTACAAGCCCTATCCAACAACATATAGTTTCTACGTATAGACGTTGACGTTGTTTTGGTATTTTTGATATGCCGTGTGGTGTCGGCTGGTTATGGAATGGCAACTACCCCATCTCTCTCGCGGCTATCGTAAAAGGCGACTCATAGCCGCTATCACAAGCACTCAGGAACTACACCACCTCTGAAACAGTGGACTCGCCAAACTGCTTGGCCAGCGTGCCGTTTTAAGCCATACAAACCTCATGCACAAGACAAAGGCCTATATCCAGTAGTGAATACAGCAAGGGCTGATTGCATTAAAAAAAAATGTAAACTCTCATATGTTTGGAACTACTCAACGGATTTACCCCATTATCCTACTTATCCGAGATGTATAGATACACAAATTATTTATTTTACCAAATTTCATATCAATCCGATATGAAATCCACGTGACCGTGTTATTTAAAAAACATTAGCAAATATCTCTAGCAATTATTGTACTAAGCATGTTTTTATTTCAATCAAAGAAGGACACATTTTCGCTCGCACACGTAATTCCTGTACCTTATTTACTGTGCAATACAAGTGATAATCGCTTAAATGAATTGCTTTATTCAACTGTAATTACACTTTACGCTAGGCTGGACAAAGAAAGCTTATGTTCTATTGTAATTGTACAAAATTACAGTATCGCCTCTTATAGTGATATTAAATTGTCATAAATAGTTTTTCCGTATGTGTTTTAAACTCTTTGATGGACAATTTTTTAGACATTAGTGTAATTGAAGTAATTGGGAGGTTAGTTTAATAAATATAGGTATTTCTTGTTAACTATGCAATTTAATTGTTTTAATTTTATTAGGCCGTGTGGCGCCGGCCGGCTTTAGGACGGTACCTACCACTACTAGGTAGTCTTCCTGTGGGTGTCATAAAGAAAGGGATAACAAAGCTGCTACCACACACCACTTCATGCACACTGTTGGACACCAGCTATGAGGAGTCATTGTTCTGTGCACGAGGAATGTTCGGCCTTAGAAACGCAACGGATTGGCGAATTCGCTCTTTTAGAAGCGGTATTCTCAGTGCAAACAAAGATAACTTAACGATACGTCATACATACCGCCGGGCGCTGTACATTTATAACAAATACCAACAACATTACAAATTCCGTATTATAATTGCATACTGTCATGTTTTGCCAGCTCGAACTGCTTATTATAGCGATTTAAAAATTGACAGCGGAGTAATTATCACCTACAGCTATTAACTGGGTACACAATAGTTTTTGATTTTGTCCATTAAAAGAAAGGGAACCCATGGGAATTGACAAGTGGTAGCAATTAAAATATATGGAGGGCTCTCTATACAATTCTTTAAATCGTAGAAAGTAAATTTAGATAGAAAACTTGTTTTCTTTTTAAAACAAATAGACGCACATATCAATTTTTTAGAGCGTTGTAAGCCTACCGGTACCTATTTATTTTCGACTCTCATTCGAGAGGTTGACAGTTCAAATCCTCGGCCGGTATAGCATTAAATTTCTACATAAGTAGGTAGGTACCTACTGGTTTTTAAAAAATCAGTGAATTTAATTTTTAACTAATATCAATCTGAGCATATGTATTCAGCAATCCACACGATGCCCGCGTGATGGACTATGGCCCGAAAGCCTCTAGTGGTTTACTAAGAGAGGCCTGTGCCCTATAGTGAGACGTTGAAAAGGCTGAGATCGTAAGACCATTATCATTTTATTCTGACATAACACGACACAGGTATGACAAACAATCTATACTTACAGGGGTAGGTAATGGATAAAACTCTTACTAATATTATGCAATGGAAACAGCCCTTTCAATATCCACTGCTGGCCCTGGGCTTCCTCAAACACATTGTTTCGTTCATGAAGGATGTAAAGTCCTAAAACGCCACGCTGATCAAGCACTAGCGACCGATGTTATTGTTATTCCTATAGTCGGCCGACACAACACGACACCTACACAAATATTGGACATTGCGACAAAATTAAGGAAACAATGTTTTAATAAGAAATTTTCTTCGAGACAACCCTGAGGAAAGGCAATAACTGAGGTAATAACTCGGGTAGTGTTGTGTTATGTACTTGTGTTAAGTAACGGTAGATGCATACTTTTATAATCAACGGTTCCCACAAGCTCTGAGCAGTTATACCAGCTTTAAAAGCCAATGTTCAATAGTGTATACTGAAAGGGCTCTGGCTACGGTACTTACAGTTACTTATAGATGCATATTGTATATGCTTATTAATGTTCGGGCGTCTATTCTAGTACCCCTATGCTTACTAAGCTATCCTTATTACTAGCTTACACATCAAATACATGTACAATGTACAATGTACAATGTATCAATGTACATATCCTTATATTTTTATGAACGTATTTCTTTCACATCATCAAAGAAACCTCACAATGGTCTAGCTTTGCATCTGTACAAAAACGATTACTTGTGATGACTAAAATAGAATCATCAATTTGTTTTAATTACTTACTACAATAGCACTTAGGGTTGTCAACTGTAATATACATAAACAGAGTTTTTGGGCTTTGTATTTTTGAAAATTTTGGGTGATAAAATTGAATTTTACAACGGCAGTGCGACACAGTTGTGCGAAGGCTGTTTGATCGACATACCCTTTGACCGACACTACAGTAGAACGACATAACCTTGAATCGAAGTATAAGTGTTCTACAGTATGTTATACAGACAAAATTCATACAAAACCAAACAACACCATTGCTCGCCAGTACTGTCGACCGAGCGCTGTGAAATGTTCTGAACGCTTTTAACGGACCCAGGGTCTCGACACCGAATGGAATAAAAGTTTATTCGGGGACATCGACCTGTATTTGAAAGCCTTGCGTTTCTCTGCCTCTTCTACCGCTGCGCCTGCCTTTACACAGGTTCCGTGGAGGTGAGATGGGGCCAGCGTGTTGACACAGGTCAACCCATTCTCCACGGCACAAGTGTCATCCCGTCAGGTCTTTTGCTATTGTCACGTACGATACCATTCGGTTCTAGTATGGGCGATATGGCGATTAACGGTGGCAAGCGAACGACGTATGATGTCGTTAAGAGTGGCATGGCGTGAAAAGCGAGGTGAAAAGCCCGCACTCGAGAGACAGGACAGGCCATGGTGCCCTGGATGGTCGACATTCTTACCACGAGAACATCTGCGTTAAACACGTAGTACAGTGTAATGATACTTTTAAATTTTCTTCTAAAAATAGTGTGGGTACTATTTAAAAATGTTGGCAACCCTAGTAGTCGCACTATGCTAAGAATCAACACAAACAAAACGTTAAAAATTCTCACATAAAAATAAACGATGGAATTATAATGCGCATACAAATCGACCGCTGGCTCCGCCCATTGGCTAGTTCGAACGTGGAAAAAAACACGTGAATTTTTTTCTAAACCACGTAGAATGTACGTTGAACCGGCCGAGCTCGCTGATTGGCCGCCGCGCCCAGCGCTGCCGGCCATTGGACAATTTTTTTCCCGCTTTTCACGTATACGGGCAATAGCTTTTTTCTGCGGAAACTTCGGCCAATGGTGAGCGGTCATAGTTTTAATTATAAAAGTGGTACCGGATAGATTAGCTAGTTGAATTTTACTATATTTTTGCGCGGGAACCGTATGCGAAGCCAGAATGGCGTTCGGGTTTAAATTTGGAATTGTCTGGTAGACATAAGCCGTATGTTAGTGATGCATGGCTCTTTACGAGTTTTAGTTTATTTTGGCTGTTATAATATACCTAGCTGTTGATTTGATGCAGTCATTTCCTATGTAGCTATTGTTAGTTTAAAGGCTTTTAGAAGCTGTGATAATTGATTTGGGTATAGTAAGATTAAGTTTGAAGTTATTACCTACTCTTTAATACACATTTAACTGTAGCTTTGGTCATATATATTATAGGTAGGAATTGTGTTTAGATACCTATATCTTTAAAAAAAGATACTATTGCCAAGTTCCTCTTCTGAAAAAGTATTTTCGGCTTCATTGATTAAAATAGAATTTTAAGTTATTTCTCTCGCTCAATCGCTCTTTATTTCACTGAGCTAATTGAGCTACTGAGATAGATGAGTGAAAGATTAGTACATTCTTATATATCTTTAGATCAAAAAGATTCATACCTATCTTTCTTTTCGTTTCGTTGATATATTCTTCGCATGACTTAATCACTAGCATTAGAAACTCACCAGTATGAAGTCTGGTATGCTGCTGTACATGACTTAGTTGCTTAAACCGCCGATCACAGTAAGAGCATTTGTACGGCTTCTCGCCAGTATGAACTCGTATGTGCTGGACCAGCTGGTGGTTCGAGCTGAAGGACTTCAAGCACTGCTGGCATTGGTGCGGTTTAACTTCCCCACCTAGCCCTCGCTGCAGTTCCCGGGCGTGCATCTGCATGGCGTTCTTGTGCATGAATATCTGGAACAAGATAGGAGTTGCGATGACGAAAAGAACGGATATATCTAATAGTGGAGTCGCCGTCACCGGCCCTATTGTCGTCCACTGCTGAACATGTGCCCCCTTATGTACATTGTCTTGTGTATGAGGATATGTGGGATATGTGAAGGATACGTGGGATTATAACGCCAAAGTGGCCAAGCGGATTAGCGAGTTCACCCTTTCTAGACTTCCTTTTTTTCTGTTCTCCGTTCGTCACCTTTTACGACTGCCACGGGAAGAAATGGGGTAGAAGAAGGAAGAAAGATTAAGGGCGGAGTGGGATATATTTATTGATTATTTAATTTTTGGACGGAATTTATGTAGGTATGTTAAAGTTTAAAAAACCAGTAGGTACCGAACATTCAGTGTTTGAATTACTCTAAAATTACCACAGCATGAATGTTAAGGACTGATTCATTCTAGGAAATGAGAAGTGTTAATATATGATTGTATCTACCTATAAGAAAATTACCAGGTATTTTCTTGCTATAAGTACTCGTAAGTAAAACAGGAAAATTTGGCAACAAAAGTGCTGTTTCCGTGAAGTGATTATTGAAGACTTAATTTAAAAAGACAAACAGTTTTGTTTGCTATTTATTAAACTATCGCTTATAAATAGCATTCCTATTTATTTATAATTAAAATCTCTAAATTTCGTAGAGAAATAAAATGACACGTAAAGTCACTCTCTTATGCTTTGATCACTCCCTCCATTGTTCAATTTCACCCACATATAAGGTTATTGTCATGGACATACAATTCTACTATCAACGATTACGGTATATTTTTCTGCTATAGCATAGCGTACAGGTATCCATAAAATATCCATTCCACGTTTGCAATAGGAAATTCTTTCCCCATTTTAAATCAAAACTCGAATGCATTTGCAACAATGCAACTAAAATCACATATCAAAAAGCATGGTGCATGAAAACGAGTCGCAAGAGCCCGATAAATAATTTTAAGTCCCTATAATTCCGTCTTATCTGACTTACGGTTGGAAAGCAATTTCTTTACCATGGTAAAATTATAGGACGGCCGCGTGAAACCTAACACCATCGGTACATGTCCGTATATATGACTATATACGTACCTATACTTATATAGGTATCGTGTCGTTGCAGGAAGAACAACGTAAGCGACAAAATGGAAATGATACGTTTTTAATAGGTAGGTATTTCTAAGAGACTTATTCATCCAACTACCTATAGTACCTACATACGAGTAGGTACATCTCAATTCTTTGTTGACATATTGTTTTTTTAATACTTAATTTTCCATGTAAATAAAGTAAATTGAAAAAAATACTATGAAATAAAAATTGAAATACTTACAATGAATAAATGGGATAAAATTGTGAGATGAGAAATGTGTTAAATTGTGAGATGAGAAATGTTTTAAATTGTGAGATGAGAAATGTGTTAAATTGTGAGATGAGAAATGTGTTAAATTGTGAGATGAGAAATGTGTTAAATTGTGAGGTGAGAAATGTGTTAAATTGTGAGATGAGAAATGTGTTAAATTGTGAGATGAGAAATGTGTTAAATTGTGAGATGAGAAATGTGTTAAATTGTGAGATGAGAAATGTGTTAAATTGTGAGATGAGAAATGTGTTAAATTTCCTATAAAACCGCCAAGTTGAACTGTGTATTTTTAAATCAAAGTTTCAAGGTTCGATTTTCTCAAAATGTATTTCTTTGACTTTGATATTTATATTTTTTTTTGTGAATAATCTTTATCTTATTTAAACTTCTTTACATTATGTGGTCAGGCATTTATTTTAGTTTCCAAATCTGTTTATTTTAGTTAACTCCAATGCCTACCGCCTATCTGGACGCGTTTTGCTTGATGCCTACCGTTCAATGTATGTATTTGTAATTTGTTGTGTACAGTGTTCTGCCTGAACACGGTTGGAAAGTTTTGTATGGTTTCAACTTATCATCGTAGGTAAAAAGTTAGAGTATTTGGAAAGAAATAATAAGATGAATCTAGGGAGTTTTAAGCAGTCTAAGAGTAGAAGGTATTTTAAAGTAAATAGGTGTTTTTCTCTTTGTCGCAGGGCCGCACATCGATGGGGCATACGAGTCTGGAGTGATCGGTCATCGTCTGGAGACCGTGTACCGGGAAATATAACGTGGGACGCTCTCCAGCCAGGTAGGTGGACGGATACGATGTGTGTAGTAGTGTGCCTTGGGAGAGGCCTACATCCAAGAGTGGAGAGACACAGGTTGATAGCAGTAATACATAGCCATGTTTTCCCTTTATAATCCTTTGTTAACTGCGTTGTTCAAAGAAAAGTTTCTTTTGCTTAATTTCTTTTTAAAGGTGTATTGAAATATTTAAAAGTAATTATTCATTTGGTGCGAGATTTTCTCCTTCAAATAGATTTACTAAAAAAATGCTTGAAATTTTCGTAGATCCCTTTTGACATAAGGTCAAGTTTATAAAAAAGCATCAGTCGGTTTATAAATATCGCAAAGGAATGGGTGACACGTAGAATTTTTTTTAGAAAAATATAGAAATCATATCGCTATATGAAAAATCATTCTTTATTTTTGAACGGCTTTCTTTACTCAATCAAATTGAGTTATGAGGTATGACATAAATTAATAATCATATATTTTACGAAATATCGGCACAGAAAAAAACACTTAAAATCGAAACAGGTATATTGTAGCTACACAACGCATACATCCAAAACTAATTCCACAATCTCATACATACATATTTTATATTGTATATACCTACATATAAAAGGTACAGAGCCAACATATGTACCTAATTATTTTACTATTATTTATTGCCACACATGTTATTTTACTTTCTTCTTTGTTAACTATTTTTTAATTTTATTAAAACACGGTATTTATAAGTATTTCAATGTTTAGTCAATAAAGTAGTCATGAATTAATCTCGGACTAATCTCAATGTTGTATTTAGTATACACGCCGGTATATTTATTGAAAACCCTTCGTTTGCGCGATTGCAAAGAAACGACTTTGGACACGCGATTGTACATTGCCGGACAAAAAATGTGTACATTGAAAATGTTATTGTAATTATTTAAAGATGAAAATCTATTCAACAAAATTGTTTTTTTTTCTTACATGTCAACATTAGTGCAATACTTCAAACATTGCTAACGCTTCTGGATGGGAATGCCTACTTTCGGTGACCTATTAATAACTTACCATACGATACCATCAGAATTATCGCAACTATCGCGAATGTCCATGAGCGACAGTATCCACTTACCACCAGGTGGACTCTTAGCTCGCCTGCCGCCTTCTTCCTATTAAAAACAAACTGGCATTACAGCAATCAGAGACAAGCATAAAATGCCATAAAATGACAAGCATAGGCATTAAGTCCGCCAGAAGATGGATATAGTACCCAAGACTTGCCCACACACACGATCTTCCTTTCCTCTCATCTAGCTATTAATGAAAAACTTCGCCAAGGCAAATCTCATTGACGAATTTAGATAGGATATTTTTGCATTCAGTTTACGAAATATTATACAAAAACCAAAAAGAATGTGAAAAATGTTTAATTACCTCGGTGATCGCGTCCATATTCCAAATGAAATCATAAAGCAACATTTTACATTACACAAACTATAACCACACGTTCGCCACAGGTCATACCGCTATGAGGAATATTAATTTAATTATGGCGATTAAAAATATAGAGGTAATAATTGTCACTGTCTGCCTTCAGTTATTTAATATATATCAATTAAAATTGTTTGTTTTTCAATAACAGGAAACATTTTTATTTAAACGAATCCGTTATTAAAATTACTAATTCCGTATACTAATATTAATTTTTATCATTGAAATATGGAGTAGGTACCTACCTAAGTTTCTTTAAAAATAGGTAGTTTCATAACTTGTATCTCTAGGTATATACAGGGTTAAATAAATAATAATTGTAGCCTTTTAACACTTAATTTCTATATTTAAAACTAATAAATCGCCTAATATTGTTCTTCGACTTTTCTATAAACTTGATATTTTTCTCCAAAATAAAAAAGTTATTTTTATATACTTTATTCCTCCTGCTTCTTTTACACCGTCCGCTTGCAATTTCTGCTTCTCTGCAGATTGATAACGTTGCTTAATTACTTAATTTTAGATCTTAATTTTAGGTAAAATAAAACTATCTAGATTACTATTTAGGTAGGTCTGAATGCGTGTAGTAAAGGTATTTGTTTACCTCTTATTACTAGTCGATGTTTCAGCACGGGTTACACCAGCCGTGGTCACGAGTCGACTAAAGAGGCGGGTAGTCCAAGATGGACCCGATTTAGAATATAAAATGTGTACAAATTACGAAAGTTTAAAAAGTTATAATCCTAAATGAAGCTTTTAGGCAGCCCTTAAATATTTTAAACTACAAAAGTAAATAACAGTTTAACTGTTTCTATATTTATCTAGATATACCAGTATGTATGTGTCTACATTAGAAATAATATTATGAACGATACACCAAATTCCGTACCTATATTTATTTAATAAAATATTGACTGAAGGTTGACTGTCATAGTGTAGGCATTTAGTCCACCTTTGGTAAAATATTCTTCGTACCTACATTATCTATTCGTAGCTATCGAGCTATACGACTTTTCACCTAAAATCAATTCACCTTCTTTTAAGTACCTTACCTCACCTTTTATAATAATGGGCCAGTTGGATCAAACCACACTTGACCGATCAAAAAATGAACAAAATAAAATGTGACCTCAATTTGCACGCCATTGTAGCCCTTTCACGCGTGTTAGAAAGTGGAACTAGACGTTCTGATCACGCAACGAAGAAATTGCAAAGAATTTATGCTTTTGATACGATATGATGCCGGGGCCTGGGTTCTATTCCCGGAAGGGTTAATAGTGATTTATAACCGCAATATATGTATGTATTGAACTTGATCTATTGCAAATTCTTGATTTACATATGCAAGTACGATCCAACCGGATTACAACATTATTTCCAGGCATAGATCTGTTAAAAGATACTGGTCATCAAAGGTTATTGTTAATATCGGTTTAGAATAAAGGTTTCGTTCGGAACAAAATCGATTTGTAAACATGAATCAACTGGTTAATCTAACTCGAGGTGTTCTCTATATAGAGTTGTCCAGGGAAGAGGTTGACTTGTATTCTAAATTTACATTTTATCTCACATTTTATTTCATTAGACAAAATTTGATAGGTATGTTAAAAGTACCTAGGTACCTACAATTAATACATGAGGTATTATTAAGTTACACATACTCATTTATTACATAATTATTATTCTCACCGACTCGCGACCCGCGGTCAATGCCTACCAAAGCAACGCCCTAAGCCGAGGTCCGTTCCTTCCGCCGGTCTACCGGGGCGGGGGAGCCCTTAGGCTTGTTGCTGCACACACTCTTTGCTCCTGGCTGAGCGCCTTCTACGCTCGCCCTAAACCATACATGTCCGGTGACTCTTGCAAGGCCATTAGGGCCATACGAATTTAGCTATTAATAGCATAAAAAACATAATAGCATAGCATAATTAATAGTGATAGGAAATTCAAGTGTAATAGGAATACCTAAACTTCACACGAAAAGTTAGTGTGGAAATACCCATCCCGGGATTTAACGGGACTTGAGGGAATAATTAATAGATTTAGGGTTTCGTACGAAAACTTGTTTTAAATGTTATTTTTAAGAAACAATATGCCTAATTGATTTGGTTGGTTCAATTCAGTATATTTTTTCTTATGATAATGAATTATATTTACATGAAAAATTTGAAATGTAACTAAAACTAATAAAGAATTTGAAATCATTAATTGATTACAATGTTTTTTGAATTTCGGGCTTTTTTTCCGTAAAAATAAATAAATGTTTGTATTCAGATGGGCACATTCCATGCTAATAACTATATTTCTTGTGAAAAATGTAATTTATGTAGGTACCTGTATAGACACTCGAATTCCGTATCACTAAAATTAATCATTAAAGTCAATTATTTTCTAAATATTGAAATTAATATAAACAATTTCTACTTTGAACATCCAAATTCTGGAATCCAGAAACGTCTTTTGTGTATTTTACCCCATTTTCACATTACAGTGATAAAAAAATGAAAGAACTCCCGTTACAAGCTTCACGTTGTATTTAACATCCCCCGCGTAGTGTAAGCGACACTGAATAAAAATGAACGGTTTGATGTGCGTTAGCAAAGCTCTACCACCATTTGAAGTGGTCAAATCAGGTAGTAGATAACGTACAAAGTTCATAGGAATCATTCTAACATATTTTCTAAATATATAATATATTAGGAATAAATATATATATATATATAGTTTGTCATATATATAGTTGTCTATATATACTAAATATATAGTTTTGTCATTGTTAATACAAAAAATAATTATATTTACTAATTGACATTAATAGTTCAGACTTGAGGCATGGCTGTATATTCTTTATAAATATATATAAATAAATCTATTTTAATGTTGTAATTTTTATACGCTGCTTTGCTGTAGAATGTGCAGCATCTGATTAAAATTGTCACCTGAATTGCACTGACATTTTTGCAAATGAAGTATGAATTATTTATTTATTTAAAATAAATACTGGTTGCATGACTCTATAGCTACAATACTGTGATAAGAAAATATTCGGAAAAAAGGTTTCACTGTACTTAGAAAATGAATATTAGATATCTATTATTTTGTTAGGTAGGTAGGTACGTTTATTTATTTCGTTAATGAATGACTCATGTCTACAACCACAGGTTAACTAACTGGCATTAAAAAGACAACAATCGGAAACAAAGCAAAGAATG
This sequence comes from Sesia apiformis, assembly GCA_914767545.1. Classification (NCBI taxonomy): domain Eukaryota; kingdom Metazoa; phylum Arthropoda; class Insecta; order Lepidoptera; family Sesiidae; genus Sesia; species Sesia apiformis. The sequence goes on along the minus strand of OU611972.1, from coordinate 8,955,085 downwards.
TCACTATGCATTAAGTCCGTATTTTGTATAATGCATCTTTGGGCATTAAAGTATAAATAAATAAGAAAAAATTGAAGAGAACGTATTACGTAGTCTAACATCAAAACTACTACCCAATGGCAACTCATAGGCAATGTACCTACGTACGGAAGTTAATTTTCGATTTGTTATTTTCTGAAAAGTGGCACGAAATAAAAATGTTAGTTCCATGTCGGGTAAGAAAAACAAAAATCTAAGCGAAGGTGAAAATTTTGATCCGGTACTGCTGTCGTGACGAACACGCTCGGACAACCCCTTAGGGCGTAATTAGCAACATAAAAAATTGAGCGCTCTTCGTGGCATAAAAAACGAGTGAAATATACCCGGTCCATTTTGCACAAATTGTTCTGGCGAGTGAGTATTAAAGCTCTATTAAGAAATATTACTTCTACCCTCGGTAGACATTTGACAAGATTTTTTGACGCGTAATTGGAATTTGGAAGATAGGGCGCGGTTTTCTTATTTTTTAAACACTATTATGCTTTTGTTTTTTGAAGTAAGTATAGAGATGAAGCCTGGGTTACAATATGTCACTGATGGAACACAAAAGAAAACAACCTATTTTCAGTACCTATTTACTATTAAAATTAGAATTGAGTCTAATAGTTTTTACTATAGGGTTTTTGTTCATAACTTATGGTTAATTTTTTTTATTCTACACACAGTTACGCATTCAATGCAATTACTCACTTAACGAGACACGAGCTTTGTGTTTGTGTGAGTGCACACCGATAGTGTACAATCCGAACCATTTCGATAATCGGATTGGACAATTCGACACCCACTCACACAGATGCAAAGCTCATGTCTCGTTGCGAGCAGTGTACGCAATCGATTATACTCTCGATAGTTAAGAACCTATTGTCTGCTTTTGCGTTATTTCAATGACACGTTGAATTACTTTTCTTTTATAGCCAATACATCCGCATAGAAATAGTAACTATGGCGTAACCACCAATTAATTATCTGTAAAAAAGGAAAAAAGAATTAGTAACATTCGTAAGGGAAGGATAAAAAACCGACCGTCACTGCTGTTTATTTTTAAACTCGACCTACAAAGCAAACGAGTCAAGTTCAGAAAAATGCGTCATGCACTCTGCCTTACTGAACCAGTGAATTAAAAACATGTTTATTTTTTAATAATGACTGAGATACGCTTCGATTGCGGAAAGACGGGAGAAAGATAATTAAGTTTTTTTTATATATATAGGTAGATAGATATGTGCCGTATGATGTCGGCTGGCTATAGAATAACATCACGTCATCACTTCCCGCGGGTTAGGTTAGATTAGGTTAGGTTATTAACCGTGAGCCGACCGTGTATGTATCAAGTAAAAACCTTTATCACAGAAATATGGTTCAGTCACTCCTGGATAGCTAACACCCCACCAAACAATCACTAAAACCGGATAATAGCCACGTTCCACCCTATTGACCAATTGAGCAGTTTCTCTAGATAACTCTAGATAAACTCATAATTGAGCATAAACTCGATCATTCTGCTTGTTAAAATGTTCCTCAATGGTGAACATTTTCTCGTCAGTAAATAAGATTTGTCTGTGAGCTTCCTTTGCGTACCGCCGAAGAAGTTGTTTTGATTTATCAACCTACTTTTCTTTAAATTATAATTATCAGTTAAAAAATGACCAGTACGTCTTCTGTAAGCAGCAAGTCCTAAATGATCTTATAAAATACGTGACACGGTTCTGGGTGCTATATTCATCTCTCTGGATAAAAACTTTTTCTTCCGGACGGGATTTCTTCGGATTCCCTGCTCACAGCGTTAATCGTCTGTTTATTACTTGTTTAGTGCGTGGACGGCTAGAACTTTTTCTGTCACAAACAGTGGACGTTTCAGTGTACCTACCAATAGCCTGCAATGCAAACATTCGGCTAATACCAAGCTAATGGAGAGTTTTAAAAATTACATTTGACTCCATGCCTACTTTGTGTAATGCAATTACAGCAACACTGTTTTCGTTATCACCATCATCAAGGCCATATCAAGGCTCACATAAAAAAACACTTAATGAATTTTTATGAAATTTGGTACAATGATAATTTTCGTTCTGAGTCAATATACCAGATACTTTATATCCTGAACTGTTTTTAATTTCCCCGGGAATCATTGTAAAGAAACCGCACGTGCACAGGTGGGCACTGCTAATAAAAGTACCTATATAAAAAAATCTCAAATCGTTCTCGTACCGAACTCAATCATTACCTAATCGGTATAAACCAGCATATAAATCTAGACCGAACTCAATTATTACCTGATCGATATAAACCAGCATATAAATCTGGTCTTATACGATAGCATTGCTTTTTATATTGTAAATCGGATCTGAATGTGTAAATATGAAATGCATACAAAACGCGAAATATTTAAAAGTTTTATTTTATAGAATTGCTCTTTATTTGTCACTGTAAAACTATAAAAAAGAAACACTTGCACAAATTCCCACGGTTACAATATTGACGAATAACTCACACATCATAATAAAAATTAATAAGGTAAAACGCCAACAGGTGTCAAAACATCAATTATCAACTTATCACTTCCCGTGTAATACACGGTCATTTTTACAAAATGGCGATTCAAAAAGTGAGCAAAAAACACAATTAATAATTACAATATGTGAAGCGTGAGTCGAAAATTTAGTGCGGGTTCCGTATATGAAAAACACGTAGAACGTTTACGCTATTTATATGAATATGCATACATAAATAAACACATAGATATGCACTCACATACAAGCATTAATATCAAGATTGAGATATTAAAAAAAAAATTAAGGAGTATTAATCAGAAATTGGCCGGTGGTGGTTGAATAAGAAGAGCCGAAGATCGTGTGTGTTGGCAAGCCTTGGGATCATAGCTATACTTATCATAGCAGCAGTGGCGTATTTACCCTAGGGCCGTGGGGGCCATGGTCCGGGGCGGCAGGTCAGCTTTGGGCGCCTTTCATAATTGTTACCTATCTTTTATTTTATTGCTTTTTGACTTGACTTCCCTGAAGAAATTAAAAAATACTACCTAATTCTCATATAAGCGAAGAACGTTTGAACAGTTTAGCCATCCTTAATATAGAAGCTGACTTAACAGTATCCGTTAGTTATAACAGTGTCATTGACGAATTTGTCAACCAATTTGTGCATCGCAATGAAATGTAAATATTTAATAAATGATGTTTATTCTTCTGTATGGCCTGTTTAATTATTAATTTCGTATGGCTTTTTTTTCGTTAATTTATGGGGCGGCAAATCTTATAGGCCCAGGGCGCCAAATCTTAAAATGCGCCACTGCATAGCAGTCGAGAAACAGGCTGGTGGTATGTTATTAAAGAGTGACATGCAATAGTAATTCTTACTTTTGAAAGCATTTTGTATTCAGTTGTTTTATACATAACAACAGTAATTCGGTAACTGGTAATGATAAGTGTCTTATGAATCTATATCGAGATGTATTATTACCTCGACATCTATCGTCAATATCTTGCCAATACATCAAAACAGCTCTACGTACTTAGTTCAGTTACATAGGCCAACGCTACTAATATACTTTCAATTCGTAAAAAATATGTCCCTTATTGTGTTTATGGTGAAATTCAGGGATTTATGGACCTCTATGAAGAATTAATTATCCACCCTTTTGTCTCTGACGCATTGAAAACTCACAAACGCTGCAAAGTACTGTTTTGTTTTTAGACAAACATACTAAACAGCTCAATCGTTCTACTGATTTTTGAACTCATCAGTGAGAAGCTTCTGCAAGACCTTTTCGTTTTCGCGGAACCCTAAACAGGGTTCAAACATAATTATAAGCGCTAATTAGAAAACACGGTAACAAACAATTTCTATGTTCAACCAAATGTGCAATTACTCGTACGTAGTCATACTACGAATTCAATTTTAACTTCTTTTTATGTTTATTGGCGATAATCAAATTGCGCTTCAATACTTTTATTATATTTTAATTGATACTTGAATTAATTATTTAATAATGAGATGATTAGAAATCTTTACGAAGGTAGGAAGTATTTCGGTTCACTGTAGGAAATCGAGAACACGAAAAATTCATCGTGAATCATCGTCTACTTTCTTTACATGTTCCTTTTTCGCAATTCCACGAATCGTAATTAGTTGCCATTGAAACAGTATACCAGTAAGTCGCGTTCACTTGTGAATAGTTATATAGAGCAGTTATTACTTAATATACAAAATAATTATGGCACCACCTGATTTTAAAAGATTGAAAATTATTCATTCACAAGCTCGGCCAGTTATTTAATGGAAGAACTACTTTTTTCAAATTAAAAAACATATTTTTTAATAAAGACATGTTTCAAAAAGTTTTTATAAACCTGATATCATCAAGTAATATACTCCTAATTCGTCTATACATAAACGAACGCATAAAGAGTAGAGATTCATGCTACGATGAATGATTACGATGAAGTATTTTTATTAGATTTCATTTTCACACTTAATTGTTTAAATCACACTTGTAATTGTTCTATATAAATCAACACAAATTCATGTTTAGTTTGAATTTAGAATATCGATTCAAATGAAGTTCTGTGAACTTTTGATAAACTTCACTTATTCACCATCAACTATAAACAGGTGACACATGTGAACAATTCTGAACTGTATTGCTGTTATAATAAAATATTTGTTTAATAATTTAAATAGGGTTATTAAGATTTTATTCATTTAGTGAATAAACGAAGAGACTGATATCTTATCTCATTATACGATTGCTTTTTTTATGCTCTCGAGTATTGTACATTTCTGTTTAAATAGTCTATATTTTCAGTAGGTACAATGATTTTTCTTTTTCTTTTCTGAGTTAGTTCGAAACCCGATCCAGTTGTAAATATTTTCCGCTGTGCCAATATCCATAGTGTATGGAATTTTAGTAGTGATGTTTTTAAAAAAAAAAACAATGTGGAGGCCGACCTGAGAATGGTACCGCGGCACCTGTTCCCGTGGGCGCTACCACAAGCCCTGAGGAAATACACCACGTCTAAAAGAGTGGACTCTCTAACCCACTTGGCCAGCTTGGAGTTGTATGGTCATACATCTCTCATGCACAAGACAATATGCATGACGAGGCCCATGTGGAGCAGCGGACAAGAAAAAGGGGTGCTTACGGCACTTAGATGTGATTAATTAATAATCCAGATAGGTATTTAATGCCACCAATTAGGGGACCAAATTTGTACACATTCTCAAATAATATACAACTACAACGAGCTATAATTATTGCCCGCGACTTTGGTCGCATGGTTCCATATAAAATTTGACATCCTGCATTAGCTTCCCGATACAATTTTGAAAATATAAAGAAAGATATTATCATTGTGTTTTCGTTTAATACCGTTAATTACAAACATGTGAAAAATAATACCTACTCATCGCACAATTTTGTACCTAAATGAAAAAAAAAAATATAAAACATAAACTCGTCCGGATTTATTTTTGTCGCAACTCAAGGTTTCCTCGCGACCTCGTTTTGGACATTTTTGGAAGGAATAATTCGTTGCACCCTGTTTTAACTTCTTTGTTCAGTTAATAGAACAAAGAAAAGTATATTATCGAGGAACGGCGTCCTCTTGGGTGAAATCACGTGACCGATAGTGATGATATCACTTTTTTCTTTTTTGAACTAGTTAATTTTTGACATAAATCTTGAAGTACAAATTGCACGCCTTACAAATCAATACGCAACGACAAGCTTAGGCTTAGTGTTTGCTCTTGTTTAGGCTATAAACACATTTAACACATGTACGGACATGTGTATAGACACATGTCACACAATGTTTTTTATAAAATTATTACTTAATACTACTTGCCCTTTTTGTTCAGATCAATTATAAAATTTCCACAGTAATCAAACTAACCGCACACATTTTAACATCTATGCGTACATAATCGCGGACACTACTAGCATTTTTATAGAAAAGGTGTAAATTATATTGTTGTAACCGAAGACCCAGTTTTTTTATTTTCAAATTGCAAGGTAATGTATTTTCTTCCTTGTAATGACTTTTGTATTGTTTACATTGGCCCTTTTATTCTTTATGATGTCACCCACTCGGATGTGTTGAAAAAATACATTTTTTATACAAAGTCCATATTGTACAAGGTAAGCGTTACTCATTCGTATCAATGCATCGAGTCTTTCTTTAAATGAGGACAGCCTTGGGATAAAAGAAGTCAGTAAACACAGGAATGAGAATGTTTAACGATTTCCGTTAAGGGTCCCGTATGGTTAATCTGTTTTTAGGTAGATTTTTAGGAATCTACATCTCGACTACGGGTGATCACCTGAATTTAAAACATCAATCAGATTTGACTATACGCGTGTTACCCAACTAACGCAAAGCTTTAAACACCTTAACTAATTTAAAATACATATATAAAACCGTTCTAGTGTCACGCCACGCTGGCCAAGCGAGTGGGTGAGTCTACTTTGGTAGAGGAGGTGGTGTAGTTCATCAGGACTTGTGGCTGCGGCTTATTAAATAAAATAATATGCATACTTATGCTTTAATGAACTTGTATGCATCAGTCCACTGCACGGCACAGCCCTCTCCTATTAAATCACCTGGGGTTTCCGTCCGTAATCCACTAAGCGAGCCCAGTTGCGGATTGGTGGATACACATGGATTATTTTTGACTGGAACATGCGGGTTTGCTCACGTTGTTTTCCTCCCACCGCCGAGCTACTGACAATCTTTAAAAATCCGTACTTAAATAAATACTTAAATGTAATCACGATCACACGAATGCGAGATACTAGGCTTTCACCACTCTTACAATGCTTTAATGAGGACGTCCCGCACGATACACCGTTCACACACAGGCCTTCAGCCAATACCTTTACCAGGTATCGGCACGTGCCTGGGCGCTTCTCACCGACTAACGCCCAAAGCAACGCCGCAAGCCGAGGTCCGTTCCTTCCGCCGGTCTATCGGCGGGGGAGTTGTTAGGCTCGTTGCTGCACACACTTTTTGCTCCTGGTTGAGCGCCTTCTGCGCTCGCCCTAAACCATACATGTCATGTTTTCGATTACGGAGCTCCCTAACATCTCTAGTATCGATCAATCCGCACTGGGCTCGCGTGGTGAAGTATGACGCGATACCCCAGAATGATTTAGAGAGTCTGTACCTACCTATTGATATTGATCAATTTAGGTATGGTTCTATTTATGGTTTGTACGTTTTACAAACCATTTATGAATTTGTATGTTTCGAATTTTCATACAGAACCATGAAAACATATTTACATTTCTTCCTTATCGTGAAGCCTTGCATCGACCTTCGTATGCACGAGTTTAAGTGTTTATCACCATGTATTTGATTTAATGATAAACTATTATAAAACGTAGCTCATATAGTTATTATATGAACTGTTCAATTTCAGAGGTAAATCCAGACCACGTTTTGTTTAAAATTACTGCTTTTATTTTATGTACTGTATACCAATCAGCTACCGCTGTGTGTGATCCATTACTAGGTAAATGATAGGTGACGAGGTTTTGTATCTGCATCTTGAAAATTTTATAAACTTGATAATAATTCGAATAGACTGTAGTTATAACAAGATAAAACTGTTTAAGAATATTTTATTTTATGATAATTGCATGAATTTAAATTATGCCTAATACTTGTACAATACCTACTTGTTTAATTGTACAATTATTACAATTAAATTGCGAGTGGTGGCGAGCGTTGGGAGAGGCCTATATCCGGCAGTGGAAAGACAGGCTGATGCTATGGTATGGTAATTTCGTATGCCCACAGGACGGGACATAGCCTAGCATAATTTTATATTGAATACACCTGCTCTGTAGGTACATATGATCCACTAAATAAATAAATAAAAAATCTGAATCTGATTGTCAACGCGTAACTAAATTGTGCTAATTTTGTGAGCAGTGATTCAAATCCTCGGCCCGTACTACTGTTTTTAAGTATCTATAGGTTTTAAATTATTACCAGCTCGGCGGTGAAGGAAAACGCGGTGAGGATAGCCACGTGCCTGATATTTATTCTCTTTGCATATCGGCTGATTTAAATTTTGGTGTGTTTTTTTATTCTGTCAAAACTGCAATCTCGAATAACTAATGCTTTTATTATGAATACCATTAATAAATAACAGATTTCTGACAATAACACGAAAACATAGTAAACCAATTGAGTTTCGGTAAATAATTTTGAAAAATCGGAAAGGAAATACGTGGTGTGATCTCATAACTCGTTTCAAAATAGGATAACTTACTTATATTTTTTTATATTCTAAATCTGGTCTGAACGCTAATAATAATATAAGGTATTTGTTTATCTTTTATTTCTACTCGACGTTCCAGCGCGGGTTACACCAGCCGCGGTCACGAGTTGATTAAAGAGGCCGCTAGTCCAAGATGGACGCTGCGAGCAATTTTATCGGCTAACCACATTTGATCTTCACACATCGAGTAGAAATAAAAGGTGAACAAATACATTTATAATACACGTTCAGACCCGATTTAGAATATAAAATGTGTACAAAACGCGATAGTTTAAAAAGTTACGTAGAGAAAAAAAACTTTGTAACAAGTGGGTACCTACCTACCTACGAAGATACATTTAATGTAGGCATTAAGATTCATGCTTCAAGGGTTCCTAGGGTCCTATCCCGTCCTATCTATGTGTTATACAACATCTACACGCATAGGTAGGTAATGTATGTACATATGTAATATCGAAATAATTTATTATCGTCTATAATTTCGTCAAAACAATGTTTACATTTTCCAACTGTCAAACAACGTATTCCAAGTTCAAAGTAACGCAGTAACACAATTGTGCACTGTGTTCGAATACCAGACACAAAACGGCTATGAAAAGAGATAGAATATACCGTTCGCAAATCAAATAAATTCAAGTTCCGAATACCTATCCCTTTTGTTGTAGTATTGCTAGACAAGGATGGCTACTCTATGGAGATAGCTGTTTAGATACTCGTATCTCGATCTGCCGCCCACGAGGAATGCATGCCTCGGAGACTTCCTACTTTGAAGAAAAAATGGCCGCTTTATCTGGCTAAATAATCTTCTATAATACCATAATGAAAAATGTCCTGACTGATCGGATTTGTCAACGCCTAAAGGAGTGAAAATGAGGTACCAAGGTGTGTATGAAAAAAATATTTAATGGTCCTATTAACTTCAAACTTAATATAAATATTCCAAAATAATAATGACATAAATACATGTTTAACTGTTTTTCAAAATTGTGACTAAGGGCCAAAATACAGGGTGTCCAAATTTGTATAGAATACATTATCCACAGTGAAAAACAATTAAATCCACGCGAGCAAAACGGCGGGCAACAGCTAACGTTTTATAAGCTTGAGTTTATAAGCTTTTTATAACATTTTATAAAGGACTAAGCTTGAGTACCAATTATCAAATTTGGTAGTATTGACTGCTGTAAAAATGGTCCCGGGCTCGATTCTGTCTGAAACTAACTTATTTAATATATCTATTAACAATGCCCGCGACTTTGTGTGTTTAGACATTAGAGTGTCTGTGGTTAGCTTGATTCCCGGGGGAAATTTTGTAATTGATCTGGATAAAAAGTACCGTATGTGTTAACCCAACACATAATTTATAACCATAATAAGTTTCATTAAACTCCGTTTAGTAGTTTTTGCGTAATACGCGTTCAGATAGACAGACGGACAGACAGCTAGATAGGGCTCTGTATCGTTTGTATTCAATGTATAGACAGTTTTGTTACAACTTTATTATATATAGGTAAGTATCTATAGATTTTCATCTGTGGTTGCTAGGGTCGCATGAGGTCACAGCTGATTTTTATAAATAGGTATTACATTTGAATAAATTATCAACATAAAAATGTATTACTTTTCAGCGATATCTAAAACTTAATTCAAAATTTTTAGTTCACGTTTCAGTACTTTATCCTAAGTAACGCCAATTATTTGTTTCTATTGTTAAAAACCAAGTTTTTCGCGCCTCTTTATACTGTGGCCGCGTTTTTGAACGCGGCTTTCTTTAGTCCATGACAGACTTTTTGTCGGGAACCCGAGAAGTAAAGTTGAATTTTTGTTTGGTTATTGCAAAAATTGTATATTGTGGGTTTTGTGGTGTAATAGTGATAGCCTATTAAACTTCAACGCCTAGTGTTGGTGCATAATGTTTGTGACAATTGAATAAAAGCGTGAGCCTGCATTTCTTGTGTTCTTCCAAGGAATCCCCAGTAAACCTACTATCACTTTACGGAGTGACTCCTACTTCGATGAGACTAGACAATGACCTGATAAAAATAATTTTGTTTCATTAATTGCTATGTGTGTGGACCAATGGCTATGCCAGCGTCCAACAAAATTATATTAAAAAAATAGTCCATGACAGACGACGACTGACAGATGTCACTGGGAGAACAACGCACTTAACGCACTTGTTATGTTTACTTACTTTAAAGGATTGGTGTATGTTTTGTAGTTTATTAGTACAATAAAATCACAATTAAATGTATTTTTCAAAAAAGTATAACAGTGTTTTTATAAAATAAATTGTAAGAACATAAAAAACGTGTTGACCTTTGAATTGAGTTAAGAATTACTCAATGCCGAAAGGGTAGGTTATTTAATTATTATAAGAGTTATTTTTAAAACTTATGTAATTTTAATGGTACGTATAAGCAATCATACCTATATCCTGAATGTTTAAGCTACCTGATGAGCGCGATACCATATGTAAATTAATATTTTCGTTGAAAGTATTAATGATATCGGGCGAATTTGCATAAAAGTGAATACCACCGAATTTGTACGCTAGCTCACCGTTGAAGGAAAACATCATGAGGAAACCCGCATGCTCGAGAAGTGAAGAAATATCTAAAACATATGTATCCGGGCCTGCATGATGAATTGTGGCCCGAAACCTTCTAGTAATAATATACTAGGGGAGGAGTGCTCTGCAGTTGAACAATTAAACGTGGGTGGGGTGGGGAGTATGAATGAATAATTCATTCAATCATTCAAGTGAAAAAATATCTATAACATATGTATCCGGGCCGTCATGATGAATTGTGGCGCGAAACCCTCTAGTAATAATATATTAGGGGAGGAGTGCGCTGCAGTTGAACGTTTATAGGTCTATAGGGTTAGGTTTAGGTTGTCTGGTGATAACAAACATACGAGGGCTGATTGATAGATATCGGAAAGAAAAATGAAAAACGTCAGCGATCTACTTGAGTTTCCTTCTACCTCTATAGGTACACTTAGTTCCCCGCTTCTCCAGGGCCGTTAATACCATGTTCATGAAAGGTCTTCTCTAACCACTAGAAATAGTCGTTTACGGTGGCAATGACTTCGTCATTCGATGAAAGACTCCAGCCATCTAACCATTTTTTTTTCAAATTTGAGAACAAATGGAAGTCGCATCGGACCAGATGTCGGGAACAGGTCATGGTGGAACAAGATTTTTTTCTTTGTCAAATGAAGTCACTTTCTTCAAATATCTTCACTCAAATTGTGCAGTAAGCTCTCAGTCCATTGTTCAGATTATTCTTTGGTTTCTGGAGTATAATGATGTGTCCGGGTGTCATCCACCGTTACATAAAGCCAGAATACGCCAGAATCTTACTCAAATAGCTCCAAAAATTCTGATGAATCATCCACTCGACGTTATAATTGGTCAACAGTGAGCAAACGCGGCACCCATTGCGCGCAAAGCTTTTTCATGCCCAAACGTTGGTGCAAAATATTAAAACTACGTTCAGACGAAATACCCACCATCTCCGCTATCTCCCGCAACTTCAATTGATGATCGTTCGAAACAATTTTAAGATTATTTTTGATCATGTCTGGAGTCGTGATCTCATTAGCACCCGTGACCTGTGCCCACTTCAGAGCTCTTTCTTCCACGTTTGAAATCTACCACGTTACCTTGGTGTGAACTGTACTCAACGCAGGAGAAGAATCACCTAAAATAGCATCTAGCTTGGCTATGATCTGGGTCGCTGTTTTTCCTTTCAAAACGTAAAACTTTAGTACCGCACGCACCTCGGTTTTTTTCCATTTTTAAGAAAGCGTACGTCAGTGAAAGTTCTAGGTCCTCTTACAAAAAAACTATCAGCACAAATGAATTGAAATTTGACGTGTAATTTTGAAGTTTGACATGTCGGAATCTACCAATCAGCCCTTGTAAAAGATTCCCGGACCCCGTGGACATTGAATTAAAATTCTTATTAATTAAAAATTATTTATTTCGGTTATCGAAAAATAGTTAATTTTGCTGATCAAGATTTGCTGTCCATTTAATATTTTTTTGATGCTCGTTTAACTACAAGCCAAAAACAATGCGATATTTGAGTCATAAAAGACATAATTTAAATGTATTACTCTCGGCTTAGTCACGCTAAAAAAATCTTATACTTTAAACTGAATTCACAAAGAACTGAGCAGCGACAATAAAAAGTGTAATAAGTATGAGTGGGCCGACACTGACCTATGTCAACAAACGGACGAGTGCGTCCGTGTGTGATAGAGTGTGCGTGTGTGGGTGTAGAGTAGTAAAATGGACAGAGAGTTTTGCAAAAAAGTTGTGTCGTTCACGATTCAAACCATGATGTAATTGTAAACAGTACTAAAAGAGCGCTTTAAAGAAATGAAAGTTCACTAATGAATAGGTATTAAGAATTATTCCATTAATAATTCGTTATTAAAAATATATATTTCTTTGTGGTTTCTTTTCTTGGTCGAGAGCATAATTTATTAATATATTTTTTTATAATTATGCCACATTAAATTACCTACCTACACTAGAATTCCTTATGTTGGAAGTTGGTACACACACACACATAAATGCGAGCATTTCATTACCAACATTAGAGTAATTTTGTTGCCATAATTTAAGTGTCGAGAAAGACAGGAGAGTTCGTTGCCCAGCAGTGGGAAATATTTTAAAGCTATTAAAAAAATATAATATAAAAATTAATCTCATTAAAATCAAATTAAAATTAATAAATGAATGCTAATTAATAATTAAAAAAATGAAAAAGTTTGGATTAGCTGCTCAATCATGTCGAAACGATTGAACCAATTTCATTGAAATTTGGCAATTAGGTAGATTGTAATCCGAATTAAAACTAGCTATATAAATCACGAAGACTACGCAAAAGAAGTCACGGGCAAAAACTAGTATAAAAGTAAAAACGAAAAAGTACTACCTGTCAAACAAATTCGTCTGCGCTCAGCCGACAGGCAGACAATGACGGGCGCGCATTGAGATAACCTCATTTCTTTGCGATAGCACACACAAACACAAACGAGCACACGTGCGCGCTGTGACACACTTGGTATAAGGGTAAATAAATGATCTACATCGATAGGGATTGCGTGCTATTTTTCAATGATACGAAAATCTATTAACACTTAGAATCACTAAGCTTTAATTAATAATAATAAAAGTTACCGATATAGTTTACAGAATCAGCAGGCAGAAATGGCAACATGTTAGACAATATCTGCCACGAGACCAACAACCGATGGGGTGGACGAGTAGAATGGAGGCCACACACCGGGAAGCAGTGTGGGGCGCTCTTCAGTCCACGGGCGGCGAAGACCACTTACCATGATGAAAAACTTGATGAGAAGAGCGGAAGGTGTGGTGATAAGCCTTTGAATAGACCTTGTGAATGAGCGAACTGTATAGCTGACTACGCTAGTTGATTGCGCAAGCGTTGCTAATCGTACAACAAGGCGAAAAAAAAGAGGAAATGTACCATAAAAGAAAAGAATTTATACAATAGGTACCTACTATATCGCACCGGCCTATATCCAACAATGGTTACACTCTGATGGTACGAATGTCAAATAAATATATAAATAACATCGCACTCAGTGGCCCACACAAGGATTCCATGTCGTGGGTCCAGAGACACATAGACATACGAACACAACACATGCAACACCCAGATAAATATTAACAACAATTAAAAATATAACACTACAACACTGATGTTTATTGCTAGTGATTTTTATCACGCATACACTAATAAAAATATGCCACTGTCTTTCAATGTGTGCGTGCCTGCTAAACGATGATGCAATATCTAATATTGTTATCGGAGAAATGACGATGCGCCGCGCATTTTTATACTGTTATGCAATTGCATCCTTACGTATTATTGTCTGTAAATAGAAGTACCTATAAAAGAAAGCCTTTATTCTCCACGACACTACTAAGCTGCACTACCGGTAGTGTCGTTGGGATTTTGTTCCCTTCTGCATTACTGACCAGTATCCTCGTGGGTAACATTTAATGATGGTGTGATCCTTCATCCCCACGACATTACCACGGGAAGAGTTTCCTATTAAAAAGACTACTGGTGAGTAGTGCAGAAGGGAAACAAAATCCCCACGACACTAAGACTACTAGTCAGCAGTGCAGCAGGGAAAAGAAATTGCTCACGACACTGAGACTACTGGTGATAGTGCAGAAGGGAAACAAAATCCCCACGACACTAAGACTACTAGTCAGCAGTGCAGCAGGGAAAAGAAATTGCTCACGACACTAAGTCTACTGGTGAGTAGTGCAGAAGGGAAACAAAATCCCCATGACACTAAGACTACTAGTCAGCAGTGCAGCAGGGAAAAGAAATTGCTCACGACACTAAGTCTACTGGTGAGTAGTGCAGAAGGGAAACAAAATCCCCATGACACTAAGACTACTAGTCAGCAGTGCAGCAGGGAAAAGAAATTGCTCACGACACTAAGTCTACTGGTGAGTAGTGCAGAAGGGAAACAAAATCCCCATGACACTAAGACTACTAGTCAGCAGTGCAGCAGGGAAAAGAAATTGCTCACGACACTAAGTCTACTGGTGAGTAGTGCAGAAGGGAAACAAAATCCCCATGACACTAAGACTACTAGTCAGCAGTGCAGCAGGGAAAAGAAATTGCTCACGACACTAAGTCTACTGGTGAGTAGTGCAGAAGGGAAACAAAATCCCCATGACACTAAGACTACTAGTCAGCAGTGCAGCAGGGAAAAGAAATTGCTCACGACACTAAGTCTACTGGTGAGTAGTGCAGAAGGGAAACAAAATCCCCATGACACTAAGACTACTAGTCAGCAGTGCAGCAGGGAAAAGAAATTGCTCACGACACTAAGTCTACTGGTGAGTAGTGCAGAAGGGAAACAAAATCCCCATGACACTAAGACTACTAGTCAGCAGTGCAGCAGGGAAAAGAAATTGCTCACGACACTAAGTCTACTGGTGAGTAGTGCAGAAGGGAAACAAAATCCCCATGACACTAAGACTACTAGTCAGCAGTGCAGCAGGGAAAAGAAATTGCTCACGACACTAAGTCTACTGGTGAGTAGTGCAGAAGGGAAACAAAATCCCCATGACACTAAGACTACTAGTCAGCAGTGCAGCAGGGAAAAGAAATTGCTCACGACACTAAGTCTACTGGTGAGTAGTGCAGAAGGGAAACAAAATCCCCATGACACTAAGACTACTAGTCAGCAGTGCAGCAGGGAAAAGAAATTGCTCACGACACTAAGTCTACTGGTGAGTAGTGCAGAAGGGAAACAAAATCCCCATGACACTAAGACTACTAGTCAGCAGTGCAGCAGGGAAAAGAAATTGCTCACGACACTAAGTCTACTGGTGAGTAGTGCAGAAGGGAAACAAAATCCCCATGACACTAAGACTACTAGTCAGCAGTGCAGCAGGGAAAAGAAATTGCTCACGACACTAAGTCTACTGGTGAGTAGTGCAGAAGGGAAACAAAATCCCCATGACACTAAGACTACTAGTCAGCAGTGCAGCAGGGAAAAGAAATTCCTCACGACACTAAGACTACTGGTGAGTAGTGCACAAGGGGAAAGAAATTACCCATGATTCTACCGGTATCGGTAGTGCGGCTTGGCAGTGCTGTAGGTCAGGAGGGAAAAAAGTATGTATCCTGTTTGTAAATAACTTTACTATAGACATTTCTGTAACGAATAAAGTGAATGACAGGTACCCCTGCTCGGAAAGGGAATTTCAACCAGTGACCCACCAGTAATCAGTGAACAAACATGACCCAAAGACCCACTAGTGAGTCTCTAAAGATTAATATGTCTCCTAAGAACATGTTATTGCACATTGTGGCCTAAAAGGTGAGCTTAATACCTTAAGTTATTCTCTAACACTTATCCATTGGATTAAACAGAACAATACATTGGGATATAGGTATATAATAAGTAGGTTCAAGGGCTTCAAAGTTTATCGTCATCGCAAGTAAATAAATAAATATAAAATGCAATAAAAATCAACACGATAACGCACTTCTTAGACCTTAAAAGGGGTAACGCACCTTCAGGGCTACTTGATAAGAAAAACAAAGGGCGCTATCACTATAGATACTTCATGTCTACTCGTAGGGCATTGAACTACTTGCGCAGGGCCTTGATTTTGAAAATATTATCATTAAAAAAGTTTCTTGCAAGATTTATTTAATTTGATAAAAATGTTTTTCAATAATAAAAGTGGCTTTGATTTACTATATCTTTTGTTAAGTAGGTATATGGCTTTAATCGTATGCACAAAATATATTCTTAGTTAGGTACTAACAAGTATAAATTTGCGAAATCTGTAACATGCTTATCAAGCAAACAAATACATTAGGGACAAAACAGGTTATCCGACAATTTTCCCAAAATGAATTAATTATACCAGCTTATTGAGCTCTTTCTACTGGTAAAATCCGTTTTCGGATAAGATGAACCGTTTCGGAAATATTGAGAAAAACCGGTTAAATTCTATTGTGATCAATTTGTTTCCCTTGCCATTATTCTGAAGTTTTTCTAAAATTTTTAGCACGGTATACAAACATTTGTTAAATTTTCCATTCAAACTCATTGATAGCGTAAAAAAAAATACTTTAAGTATTTGTACTAGTCTAAAAATTTTCAAATTGAATTCTCTCAATATGTCAAATCTCAATAATGACGTTGTCAAATAATCGGTTTTGTTGCTAAGGGGACGATGTTAATGCGTTTCGGGTTGGAGCCGATGTTAATACAACTGGTCGCTGGATGAGAAAAACCGAAGATCCTGTGTGTTTTTGAGGGAGGGGCCTGTATCCATCAGTGGAGAGATATAGGCTGAAGGTGTAGTATAGTATGTATTGTAAAAATGCAAAACTCTTAAAAGAATACCACAGTGTTATGATTGTAAATTGCAATTTACAATTTCAAATTATCATCACAATGTTTCTAATTACCAAGATTTTGGAAAAATGCAGAAGAAAGCAAAGTAAGCAACCTACTGTATTTACATATATCTAAAATCATTTTCAACATTTTGATCTGGTCAAAGTTTTTATATAGGTATGATATGTGGCAGACGAGCGGATGGGCCACATGATGGTAAGTGGTCACTGCCGCCCATGGACACCAGCAACACCAGGGGTATGCTGATGTGGTGCCGACCTTGAATTTATTATTATTATATTTATTTATTATTATATTTATTATTAAAATGTGATTTAAATAAATAGAAGGAAACAGAGATTATTCTATAACGTGGAAAGAGAAGTCACGATAATTAACATTATCTATAAATCAATTTTATCAAATCAAAATTATGTCCGAAATTATTACTGGTAGGCATAGCCAGCCGACTTGACATGTTTTTGATCCATATTCCGTGTTATAATTTGGTTAAAAATAATTGATTTCCTTAATTTTATGTAGTAACTTATTGCGAAACATTGCGCTAAGAATTGTGACAATTCGTCGCCAAACATTTCCGCACGCAGTCAAAAAGAGAAAAATAACGAGGAACGACAAAATTAAATTGTCTTCTTTATGTATATACAACTTTTAAAAGAAAATCTCAACTAAAATACCGCATCTACCCCGAACTACAAACTCCATTGTAATTCGAAAACACATTGTGACGTTCATACAGTATTCATGCGCGTACGCAGGTCACGATCAGGGACGTCGAACCTGCATTTTTACAATTACAAACACGACTCGATACGTAATCGATTCCGTTTTTAATTCGAATTTCCGTTATCGATGTTATTCCGCGTCGATCGGATTGTTTGCAAATTTTTTAATTAACTTCTTTATACTTTACCTCAAATTTGATTAAAAAATATCTTTAAATACTCTACACATAATACCGTTCCATTCTAAATTATATAGAGTACATTATTTTGAGAATAATATTGATCTTTTTATTTACATTTTTATTTTTATTTACTGATTAATATATATTTTACTGTAGGTACAAACAAAACAATATAGCTATACATGATTAAATAAGAGATGTACAAAAACATAGAGACATTGGTCGGAAAACAACAGGCGTGCGTAGTGTATAATGTAATATGTATAGAGTAAAGGAGCCTAATATGAGACCCATTTTGAAAAAACATTATAAAAACGTGAAAAATAGAATAAAAATAAAAACGGTATGGCTGATGTACGTGTTATTCATTTATTTAAGATTACCTTTCTAAATAATACAAATGTTTAAGTAATATTTTGTGTTATAAAAAAAAAAAAAATCCCAATAGATTATTATTAATTTTTAGAAGGTTGCCTAATATGAGACCCATAAAAAAATATATATTTTCAGCGCTTTTTGCACGATGGACAGGTAAAATGCGCGTCATCTGCTCCGCAATCTTCATGAGCCCAGCGATAACATTTTATGCACTGGATCCATTGTTCGCCATGCTTGTCTGTTGAATAATTGCACCCACAAAAGAGACATTCAGCATCAATATCACTGTCGTCATCGACGCTGTCATCCAAGAATTCTATTACTTCATCAGAAGCGTCGGAAGAAGATGATGTGTGAGCTTTAGGAGTATTTTTGCGATAAGCAGTGGTCTTTCGTTTTATTGTTTTCTTTTTTTCTAGAGATCTTAACACAGATTTTTTTTTAGTTTCGTTAATTTTTGAGAGGCTTGCTTCTAAATTGGCTTTATAAGGTGACGATGTGATAATATTTGCGGTACCTGGTTTTCGACCCCTGTTTCCTGTCTTGTTTTTCGTTGTATTTGGCAGTGGACTTATATCAACTGGTGAAACTAACTGTCTAGATGGCCCAGCTACATCATGTTCAAACAGTCTAGATGACCTTGCTGCATCATGTACGGAAGCATCTTTTTGTGGATCTGAGATCAGTGCATTATCCGACACAGAAGGTTCTTCGCTTTCTGGCAACACAACGTCTTCTTCTGATGTATGTGTGTTGTGTATGGCGAAATCATAGTCTCTGAAAATATTTTTATTACAAGGACATAACCCTGTTTTTCGAAAAGAATTAACTGACGCTTCCATTGTAGCAGCTCTATTATATGCACTACAAAAAAGACTTGCAATGTTAAGAGACGTAACAGATCGATTGGGATGGTTTCGTAGCCAATTCTCAATCTCTTGTGCATAATAAGTCTTTAGAGGTCCCATAAATCCTACATCTAAAGGCTGCATCTTGTGAGTCGAATGTGGTGGCAAACACACAATTATAATGTTGCTATCTCGAGCCTTGTTTATAACTTCTAAATTTCGCGTATGACTATAGTGGCCATCTAAAACCAATAGTACAGGATCATCACTTGTAGGTTTGGTGTATGCGATAAAATGGTCAAACCACTTGGTAAAAATGTCTGTTTGCACCCATCCAGAAGTATGACATGCGTAGATTGAACCTGACGGGGCACCATCCATTAATTCTTGCTTCATGTTTTTACGGGGCCAAATAATCAGAGGTGGTACATAGTTACCAGCAACATTCATACAAGTTATTACAGTAATTAAAGCACCCCTTTCTGCTGATTGTATTGCTGCCACTTGTTTTTTACCTTTAGAAGAGATTACCTTACTATGTTTATGTTGAACAATGGTTAAGCCGGTTTCATCTACATTATATAATCGATGTGGACGTCGTTGAATTCTATCAAAACTTGGTTCATACATTTCAAAAAATTTAGTTACATTTTCTGGATTAAACCCTTTAACCCTGGCAGATGATACGCCCTGTGGAGTTTGTATTGATAAATTTGGATGCCTTCGTAAGAACCCACGCAGCCATTTCTTTCCTGCGATACCTTTGTCTAACGCAAAGTTGCCACATCTACCATTCCGTATGGCTAATTGGAAGGCCATTCGTCGAATATCGCCTCTCCTTAATCCATAATATCTTTGGTCCATGTCGATGGAGTAGGAAACCAATTGGTTTTCTAGCTCTTCACCAAGCACGGGTTTACGTCCAAGACTAATAGATACGAGTTCTTCAACAGATTGAGTCGCATTCTTTACGTAACGTTCTAAAGTACCCTTCGGAACATTAAACAATTTTGCTGCACGTTTATACCCCATTTCTTTGTTTCTGACAGCCTTTACTGCTAACACCATGGCATTTTTATCCCATTTTTTTCGTTTTGTTGACGGTGTCATCTGAAAAAAATGACAAAAATAAAGTTGAAAGGTGTTCAAAGTATGTGCCTTTGAGTACCGTAATATGAGACCCTATCTCATATTAGGCACTCGAAGGGTCTCATATTAAGGCCTTTCTAAAATTTTATGAATTTATTTAAATTAGGGTGTCAACAAATAATTACAAACATAAACGCCTTAAAATATTAAAATTAGTAATATTACTTTAAAATATCAATTACTACAATTTACAATAAAGCTTACCTTCTCGCGTAATATTCCAATCAACACACTTAGGTTAAAAGTTTCAAGGTCGAACAAACATAAAAACACGTGTAACACAATTAGACGCTGAGCGACAACTGTCGAATCAGTTGTCCATTGTTTTTAATATGGCTGCTCTACATTCCGATCCATGCTTTTACAATATCGTTCGTAGTTTGTCTATATTACGAGGGTCTCATATTAGGGTAGGGTCTCATATTAGGCTCCTTTACTCTATACTTAAATAATAATAATATAATATACATGTAGCAATATACACCTACAAAAGTAAAATATATAAATAAACATTAAAAATAAACTAATGCATGCTATGTCTACATTTTTTTCGTTTTAAAGTTTTGTTGCGTTTACAAGTAGAATAGTCCCATAAATTGTTTCGAAAGGAAGATAGTGCAATAAAATCGCAATATCTGTCGATGACCGTCCACGTGTTGCCATAATAAAAATAAATGGAGTCTGCGAATCGAGAGAGGTCGCTCACCTCCCTAACCTAAGACAAGAGTATGCGTTTACGCATCACGCACACACGTACGTTAGCCAATCGCTACACGTTCACGTATATCGCGATTCACACAGCCACAAACGCCCACATGCAAAACCAGCGCGTGCCCCGAACGAGTTTAGACAAACGGAAGAAATATTCTCTTTTTAGGCGCGGCTTTAACCGATTCTATTTTAGTATTTTTTTATAGACCTGGCAAAGACAATTTTATTTTATGATTCACTAAAAATACGTCGTAATTGAACATGTCTAATTAATTTGAAGTATTTATTTATGCATTTCTTTGTAGTACATTCATACTTTTAAGGATTCCTGAGTTCATTTTATAATCTGTCCTAATTCATTTAATACAATTATGAAAATGGCATGGTTTGTTTATTGAATTAAATAGACAATGCACGTCAGCGTTCCACGTATTGTTTAATGGCCCAATTATTTCTACAATATTTATTTTTATTGCAATACAAAGCCTTTTTGCGGCTTAACAGATAACTGAGCTGTTCAAATTGGGCTATAATCATCGTATATTAGAAATATTTTTTATATTTATAGCCTGCAAAAAAGAAATGGTACGAAATTGAACGTGCAACGAAAACCGATACCGTAACTTTCTGCGTGCACTGCTCTGTTCGTTTTGTTTGTGTGCGTGAGATTCTTGACCTACGACAAGAATGTGTGTGTTCGAGTAGGTGTTACGTAATTTTGTTTTATAAACGCGAGAAAAAATAATGGCGGCGCTTTTGGCTCTGCGGCGTAGAGTTTATTACATGACTTTTTAAACTGAATGCCTTTGAAAAGCTTTACGGTGTCAGACCATATAATGTTGTCGGAAATCTTGTCATCTCTAAATAGCCAATATTTTTTAAAGACCTATGAATTCTTGTTTTGTTGTGTGAAGAACTAGTTTGCTTTGTTATTTTTAAAAAAATTATTGCATCATTTCTTCAACAAACACATATTACCTTTTGCACGTAACTAATTGTAAATGATTTCCCGTGTTTATAGATACTTTCTGATTCGAATGAATAAAATTACAATTTCATGATCAAACCACGGTACTAATGGAACCCGTTATTGTAAGTAATATATTGTTATTTAAGTAACATATTAACAGGAAACCAAAAATGTATCAACTATATTATGTCAAGATCGTTAAAGTGCTATTGAGAGAACTGAATAAGTCAAAATTGACACGCTAGTTTTAAAGTAATTGTTTTTACAATGCAAATGATTATTTACGAGTAAATAGAAGAATGATGTAAGAGTGCAATTAATATTAAACTGTTATATGTAATAATCATCACTATTAAATGTAAGCTTGACTTTTGTATGCCTATTGAGGCAGAACATAACGGGAGATACCCAATGTACCAACCAAACACCCTTTTGAATTTGATTTTTTTTAAATATCGAATTTGAATGTGAGAAGCTATTTTATAGAGTTCCATTATTACGAAACTCTAATTATGAAGTTTTTTTAACCAATCTCTCATTCTTTAATATTAACACAAAAACTATTGTATCCATATATGGTACTTACTTAGCTTCAAAACGAAATGCCTATATTTGAATTAATCACAAACAATTGAACATTCAGTAATAAAAACTTTGAGACAAATAATAATTGTAATTATAATAACACATAATTTTTGTATCTCATAGCCGACAGAGCGCTTCCGATCGGCCGAATTACCCCAGAAAAGTTTGTTGCGTAAAATGAAATAACATAGCTATTTTGGCTGTAAGTTCTAATGATCAGAGCCTATTCCTCATTCATCTTTCATCCCATCCTTTATTTCCCTCTCTCGCTTCCTACCCATACCTGGTCTTTCCTAATCCCATTGAAAAGAATAGGGTATATTTTCTTAAATCACTAAAGGTAAACAGCTTATTAGCGGACGTAAGGAGCTAAAAATTACGGTGTGTATCGCAGATATACGCCATCACTTTGCCAATGGCCATCGACGACAATAACCGTTTGCCATCGGGAAATGCCATCGCTCGTGTCTCACCTTTCTAAAAAAATACGAAAGAAATCTTAAGTGATAGATATTTAGTAAATAATACCGCAATCAGGCCTTATTTACGTCCATTGTTGGACATAGGTCTCCTCGTTCACATTGTCTTGTGAATGAGGGATGTATGGCCTCAAACCGGCACGCTCTGGCCAAGCGGGTTGGTGAGTCCACTCTTGTAGAAGTGATGTAGTTGATCAGCAGCGCTGGCAGCGGCTTTATTATCCGTTAGTCGCGTTTTACAACGCCCACGAGGAGATGAGTGGTCTAATTATAAAGCCAGTTTTGCGTTTTATCATTGACACTTTGTAAGTAAATGAAGCTGTATGTTGCAACATCTTTCAAATCGAGAAAACGTCCATTTATATAGATATCACTTAAGAAACTCAGTGGTCGTATTAAGGTAAGAGGTCGGAATTAGATATTTTTGAGTTATCAATCTCGTTGCTGAAGCACGTTAATGAAATAACTTTCGGCGATCAATGTCAATTAGTTTTAAATATAAAAGTATTACAACCATTTATTATTACAATTATTTACTGATAAAATTCATAATAACTCAATATAAATCAAACCAAAGCTATAGGTAACCTTAAATTATATATACCTACTATATGACTTAATATTTAATTAATTACATATATGTCACGGAAAATGTATTTATAAAAACAGGAAAGAATAATATTTTTTATCGGTTCAATAACCGCAAGGCAGGTATATAAATAATAAGAGAAAAGAATATTTACTAAAATTCATAAATATATAAGGCACAGGAAGACAGAAAAACCGCGATTACTTTATTTACCTACATAATTGTTACGAATGTTTGTAAGCTATTGTTTTCATAATTATATTTATTTACATAAAAAAATATTAATACAGGGTTAAATAAAAAAAAAACCTTGGCCCTCTTAAGACTGAATTCCTTTCGTGAAAAGTTACAATTTTTGTTTTACGACTTTATGCAATTCAATACTTTTTTTCGTACACAAATAAAAAACATTTTATGTTACCTAAAAATGCAATCTACTACTCTGTGAAGCGAAAAAATATGCAACCTGTCAAATTGATGAGAAACAGAATTTGCAAACGGTGTATTAAAGAAAGACAAAGAATACAAAAGAAGCGGGACAAGAAATAAAAGGAAGATACTTTTTTTTGTGGAACTTATTAAAGTTCATAAAAAGTTGTAGAACAAAATTTTATTTTTTTATTTACCCCTGTATATAATTGATTAAAAATTGCTACCAATTCAAAAACTCATAAGCAGAATGGAAAATGTCGTGGTATAAAAAAAAAGTATCTAAATGTCACCGTGAGTTAAGCGCGTTGAACTTTAAGGTTAGGTCACTTTCTCTAACGATACTAACTTTAACCGGTAGAAGGCTTTGCTATTAAAAGATACTATGTATTAAACTGTGTTACTATATTTGCATTTGCACGATCCACAACACTTTTCAAAAACAATAATTTTATTTAGTCAAAGTTTTTTAAAACAGTGAAGACATTACCTGCATTTATATTTTTTCAAAACGCAACCGGAACAACTTTTAACAAAGCTCATTTCACTCAGAATGTTTACAATCACTGCACTTAAAAAAAAACGCGCGTTCTAATTTCAAACGTTCGAAACGTCACTAGTTCCTTATAAGAACACGCCACCACAGAGGATGTATATTTATATTTTTTTGAACAGAGAATATGTCTGTTTTCGTCAAAATGTATTTTTCAAATGTCGGAGTGAGGCAAAAAATCGCTGTGCACAGCCCGTGGCCCGTAGGCGGTGTGTTTATAGGCACTATAGTTGTAGACGTAAGTATGGCATCGTAATGCACTTATGTGTACTTGCTAAGTTTTTTATTATAGTCAGTTATATCCGCGCAGTTCCTTGCTTTGAGGCTTGCGTGCCGCAAATGGCTGATGTGTCTTGATAGTTTTTGTTACGTAATGGAAAAAGTCTTCCTATACCTGCGAAACGAGGTCAGTTCGTTGAAAAATCGTGAAACATTTCTTTGGTTAGGCACTTTCGGAATATATGTATGAATATATATATGTACTGAATACCACACCTTTACATAATTCAGTTTTTTAAGGGGCACGTACATGTTCTAAATATTAGGTAGGTAAATAATATGTTGACTTTTTTACAATAGACACTTGTGATTTATATTATTATTATTTCATTTATTTATTTCACATTAGTTTCTTTATATTATTGTAACATTAAATACTTTTTTTCGTTTCATTAATAAATATATGTAATATTTTTTTTGGGTGTCGAGATTCTTTATCTAAAGATAAAGATCACTAATTATTTGAGTTGCCAATAGTGGCCTTCCCTTTTATCTCTCTCGTGTTGGCTGTGGCTTGACAAAAGTCTTGGTTTTAAAAAAAAATGTGAATTTGGCGTTAGACAGGTCAGTTACCTTGGTTATATTTTCGGTACAAGTGGAATAGAAATAGACAAATATAAATTAAAGGCGCTTACGGACATGCCTACTGCACTTGACAAATCCACCATTGGAACGATTCCTGGGTATAGTGAGTTATGTGGCAATAAGAGTAAAAAAAAAGATGGTAAAGATAAGAAAGAGTTGACTACATTCTAAATAGTTATCTCCTAATAAATAATTAGGATAGCTAATAAGTAATTATGATAACTAATATTCGTTAGAATGGTAAATGGGCCAATGCATTAGTTTAGAAAAAGTTATCATAATTTATTTCATTAATAATCAACTTATTAAGCCATGAATGAAATACTTGTATATGATTGATATTTATGTATAATGTAAATGGTCGCTTCGATTACATCTTCTAATAAAGATGTATAAAGATAAAATAAAAATAAATGAAAGGAAAATATGTGGTGCAAATTAATATTTATTGATATTGCTTAATATGTAGGTATCTCTTAATTGTTTGATGTATTTACTATTTAACGATAGATGATTTATATCATGGTCGGTTTTTTCAATCAACAGTGATTTCCACTTTTACTAGAAGCTGTTACTTAACTATATTTATATAACTATCGGTATATTTGCACCTTATTTCAATATCCCTGGTATACTAATCCTAACTATTGCATTATTAGATATACAAAATCCGTATATATCCGTTTATATATTCCATTTTCATTTATTTGCATGAACATTTGAACATAATTTACAAAAATTATTTACTAAAATTTTCAGTAGGAAATATACGAAATCGTCGAAGTATCAACACCACTGACTCAGTGTACGCGATAGGTCGGGGGGGAGCGAGACGGGTATATATGCAGTTTTTCATTCCTCCGCTCTTACTGACGCAATACTTTTTTCCAAGATACGTTTTTATAAGACACCTTATTCGAGGATGCTTTCTTATGTTTTTTTCGATACTATCATAGGTGGTCTTGATTCTTATAATGGAAACTAGAGGTCTTCTCGGCTCTGCTTAAAGGTACCTACCAGTCATGAGATATGACCTATAGATAATAAAAGTTAACAAATCCTAAGAACTCTTAATTATCTCTTAGAACGTTAACAAATCATTGTATTATTAACATTATCCTACTGAAGACGAAAGTCTCCATATCAGTGTGTTCTGTCAGTTATGATTATGACGTACGACGCCGAAACGTGGTCTCTGAAGTCGCCCAGCGAGCTACGGAGGGAGTTATGCTCGGAGTCAAAAAATAATAAATTGAGATGGTATAGCGAAATAAACATCAAATACATAAACTGTATTATTATATACACATTCATATATACATAAGAATAAATACAATATATACAAAGTATACATAAACTAATAGATACATTATTTAAATAAGATATCCACCCACATAAGTTTCATCAAGCTATAACAAAAAACATGTTGATGACAAAATTAAAAAAGTAATTTAGACAGAAATCATAATTTTAAATAGTGTGTACTTGTGTCAAGACGATTGTCATTTTTTTTGCGAAACCCTAAAACATAAAAGGCAACTGTCGACACATGTAATTAGCTCGCAAAAATACCGTGAAAATAGTCAACTACCCGTTACGATGTGTAGCTACACTAAGTACAGTCATACTAATATAATTTATAAATAATTGTGACATTATATGGAAAAAGAGGGTTTTTATTTTCGGTTTTACTTTCCTTTATCGTAGGATCAATCAAATTGAAACTTTTTTTTTCTATAGAAAAAAGGCGACCGACGAGCATACAGTCCACCTGATGGTAAGTGGATACTGTCGTCCATAGGCATCCGCGATACATGCCAACATCAGTCCAGAATGACAAATGTTGGCACGACTCCGGATACGCTGCCTACCTTTGCACATTAAGGAATGGATTGGGAAAATGGAGAGGGATAGAATGGGATAGGAATAGGCTTTGGCATATCTCACTCACTACCGAAACACGTGCGCACATTGGGAAAATACGATAAAGTAGGAAATGCAGTACATTTCAAGGTAATCTGCTATGAGAGAGAGGTAACGTGGGCAGTCGAGTGCGCCCAGTGCCTGTGGGAATGCAGCATGCACTCTCCTCCTACAATTTCATAATCATTATTACAAATACAATCATTTTCATCGATGTTTCCTATTTGCCATTAGAATGACCCTAATCACAGTTGTAGGATAGATGTCGATATCAGCCTATATTGTGACACTGCAGGGCACAAACCTCCCCCAGCAAATCACTTGGAATTTTCGGGCCATAATCCACAGTATGGGCCCAGAAGGGACCTACCTACACAGGCAAATTTTTTTAAATTATCCAGCTTGCTAATGATAATTTTAAAAATCCGTATGTACTTAAACTAATGAATACTCAGTGACCAAGGATTTGAACTCACGACTTCACGAGTGAAAGTCGAGAATAGTCACTTCTAGGCTATCAGCGCTCTAGATAGTCGCAGTAACCATTATTTTAAATCGATATTAACGTTTATAAACCGGTATTTTTATAAATTTACCCAAGCTGTAGTCTGGGGCAAAAGATTTAATTTAAAATTATCTACTTATTTCAGTGTTTGTTCATATCAACAATATCCCGAACAATATGACTGAACGGATTTCGTTCAAACTTGATAAATAGGTAAATTGTAATTTAGATAGGTACACTTTATATATTTTAGACTAAAGTTTATATAGATTACACGAACGAAGACGCAGGCAAAACCTAGTTAATAAATAAAGGATAAATTCCAAAAAAGTCTCATATCGTACACCCTCGCAAAACGTTACTTTCCTTTTGGCTTCGCAGGCAGTTAAAAAGAGAGCGATTATTTAGGTCTTGGTTTTAATACTCGTTGTTCAGCCAACCGATAAATGTATGAAATGATGGGGTCGGTATAATGATGAGTTGCAAATTGCATTTAACAATGTTATTGTTGTTAATTCTCGTGTCCAACATTGTAGGGTTTAAATATATGAAACAATCGTAGACATTTCTTTAACTACCGGTCCTCGAATGGAGGCTACGTATCGGGAAGCGCAGTGTGGAACGCCCTGCGGCCTCGTGGGCCGATCATTTGAAGAAGTTTGTCGGCGGTGGCTGGATGAGTAGAGCCAAATATGGTATGTTGTGATGAGCCTTGGGATAGACCTCTATCCAGCAGTTGAGATGGTACCAATGGTATTATGGTATCATGGTAAATTGCATAGAACTCCTTTGCATTTCATTATCAAGTTAAAAGGGGGATGGTGCACTCCATCCAGCTGGGCGCACTCGATTGGCCACATTACCCCTCTCTCTCAGAAGACTACATTGAAATGTAGTGCGTTTCCCACTATATCCTATTCCCCAGTGTGTTTCGGTAGCGAGCGAGATATACCAGAGCCCATTGCCATCCCATCTGCAAAATTGATTCCTACATCTCTAAAGGTAAGCAGCGCATTCGCGAGCCAGCGTTTGACATTCTGGACTGATATTGGCATGTTCCGCGGGTGTCCATAGGCAAGTTACCATCTCGGGTGGACTGTATGCTCGTCCGCCGTCTTTAGCGCTAACTGAAAATACAACATTGCAAAACAAACCTGTTCTATCGGTTACAAGTTACGAATGTGAACTTTAGAATAAATGTAATAACTTCTTTACGAATGCAAAAAATAAATTGTAATGGTTGGCTAATATGAACATTATGTTGGAAAGAATGAAAGAGAATTATCTAATCACGACAGACAAAACACAGAAGATAGTATCAGACAAAAACAGTATTAGTAGAATAATAAGTGTGCGTAAACAGAATCAAGTGTACGAATAATGCTGTGAAAGAAAAGGAAATGTACTATATAGCGCTGCTAGGGCCTTTTAAAGCGCTTCTTCATAGCGTTTGTATCGCAAAAGAAACGTCCACGAAAGACTACATTATTTCCATTATCTGACAAAGTGTCTACTACGTATTCAATTATTGAAAGTAATTGATCAATTAAGTATTAATTCTAAGTGTCCGTAAACGTGCAGTATCAATTATTCAATGTTGCACGGTTATACAGCGATCTTATGGTTGTACGATAGTGTAAGTATAGAGCGCAACTTTTTATTATAACGTTTTTACGAAAAGGTGAAAGACAACGGAGGCGATAGCAAATGACTAAATTGCTCCCAGGTGGTTGAAAACCATAAATTTACAGAAATTTACAGAAGATTGTCTGGGTGTTGTAAAAAGAGACTCAGGGATAATAAAAGCGACTATCACAAGCCCTGAGGAACTACAGCACGTCTAAAAGACTGGACTCGTCAATCCGTTTCACGAGCGTGGCGTTTCAAGGCCACACATCCCTCATACACTAAACAATGTGCGCGAGAAGGCCGGTGTCCAGCAGTGTACGATAAAAGGCTTGATTACTGTTACATTACTGTTGGATAGTAGGGAAAAGTCTGGAAATAAATAGTGGCAGGTACATACATAGTGCCACAAAAGATATTACAAACATATCTTTCTAATCTATAGATACATCCTTTTACATAATACAATTATTACAGTAGAAAGAATATAGAAAGAACTAAGGAATTAGAGAAGAAAGATGAAAATATAGTATGTTAGAGTTAAATCCCATTCAATAATTAAGCCTTTATCAATAACTACAAGCATCGTTTTTATCAATGATTAAAATCAAGTTTTCATATTTTTTTCTAGCAAATAAACCGAGACGATTGCTCCGAGCAGGCACATTAGAATGGCGTTCGTTAGCCTCTTTTAATTTCAGCTAATTTTTATCTTCCACCCGGCGTCGTCGCTTTTTTACTCTGCAGTACGGACCATTAGCTCCCGTGTAGTGGACGCGAATGGTGTTGGTACTTTGAAGGATATGTCCTTTAATTTAACGGAATTAGATGTTTAATTTAACGGATATTAAATGGACGGGCCAAGTTTCATGGCGATTCTCGTTTTTAATTTGCAACCTAGATACATAAACAATACATCAGCTCTGACATAAGCAACTGTTATGGTTAAATAAAAATATATGCTAATTTCAAAAATCGACCACAACGGCAGTGTTCGGGTAAAGAAGTTAGGCTTAAGCGAATTTGTATGCATGAACTATGCAAGTGGGCATGTATTAATTCGTACCCACTGATGCGACTAGACATATGTGCGACTAACGGGACGACTGCATTTTTGTTACTGGATGCTACAAAGTGTCATTATAGGTAGGTATTTTTAATAGAAAAAAATATTAACTCTATACTATAATCCTTATTAGAAAAATGTGACAGTAAATTTGTAATCTAACCTAATTTTGCAACTAATAAAAAGTGAAATAAATAGTACCTACCTATATCTAATCAAATACATAGATATATCTATGCTTCGAGGGAAAATAAAACATAAATAAATCACTATTCAGAGTGTTTAACAATAGCGAGAAATCGCGTCAGTTTGAAGAGTTCGTCATCAAAATCATGCCAACTAATTCAGATTCCGGGACGCGGGCCACGCAGTCGCACCGGTTTGAAGAATGCTTAAGTTGACCCCCAGCAAGATAGATGATAAACGTAGGTACCATAGGAAAATGTACCATCGATCAAAATATAAACATTTGGAAGAGGCCTAAATTCAGCAGTGGATATAAAAAAGAATGTTAATGACGATAATTATCACTATAAGCGAGAAAGATGATTAATACTCCAGTATAAATATTGTATGAGTATAATTTTACTTTTCTTAAATCTTTAAGACAACACCGCGCCAACATCAAGATCGCCAACACCGCGTACGTTGAAGAAATCTAATTTTTGCCCAGTTTTTCTCTTATTCTACTGGCCCCCAGAGGGCGCGGCGCTGCTTTCCCGCCAATTTGTATGTGTTTGTGAAAATTTAACCGTTGTCATGTCGACTCCGTGTTTCTGCTAATCAACTAGATTTTACACGCTATTTAAGTAGATATTTTTGTTTTAATGAGGTTAACATTTCGAGTTATTTCAACTGATTTGAAGAGTGATTTTTGATGGTAATTGACAGTTGTGTTATTGGCGAGATGTTTCGGATTAGAATCCCAGTCAGGAACTAATAATTGAAATCTAGTTCATTAGGTACATATCTACTTATGAACAAGTAGTTTGCTGTATCAATCAACTGATTGTAATAAATGATAAGTGGTAAGCAAGTAAGCGGTAAGTGTAATATGTAGTACCGATAGTACCGGCCAATCGAAATTTTGAACAAATACAAGCTCGTTTGCATCTCGTTATCAATTAATTCACTAGGTGGTTAGCTAATCGCAAATACAAATTTCTTATTTCGGTTGAAGCAATCAATGGTTTGGTTTTTTATATATTTCAACAACAACTTACGGACCATTTACACCTCAATT
This sequence comes from Sesia apiformis, assembly GCA_914767545.1. NCBI lineage: Eukaryota > Metazoa > Arthropoda > Insecta > Lepidoptera > Sesiidae > Sesia > Sesia apiformis. Next base: position 8,922,974 of record OU611972.1, on the reverse strand, counting down.
GTATAGACAAGCATAGGTGAACAGACAGAAAGGGTGCATAAACCATAGCTATCCAAATAGGCAAAGAGCCCGTACTTGGATAAGTTATAAATGTTCGTCACACGGACAGATTTTCGTGGGTGATTTTTTACATTCAAAAGAATTGAAGTCGTGAAATAGCCTAATTCTAAATAGTGATTAATGTTGGCTGATATCTACATATTTTTTTTAAATTGTACATAAATAAACATATATACATATATAAACATACATACATAACAGAATATGAAGATTAAAATTAAAATAATAAGTTGTTTACGAACGTAAAAAATGTGGTAATTACACCAATGTACGATTGGTCAACGTGAATATAAGTTTATTTCATTAAGTACATTTTTAACAAACTCTTAATGACAAATAATTAAAAACAAAAAGTTAAATTAGTTTAAAAGTGTTATTAAAAACGGCATTAGGAGTTCGTAAAATATTCACAGCGGCGAAAAACGTCGAGCAGGTGTCCGAAAAAAGGTTTTAAAAAAATTTTACGACCTTTAAGAAAGTTTTCTAATAATGTCTCCGACGAGTTAAGAGTGTCCCACCGCTAATTGCGAAATAAATTTTCAAGTTTGGGACCAAAAAACGTTTCCTCGGCATGAGTTATAACGGGGCGAAAAAAGGGTGAAAAAATGTTGTCGACGCCACCGCGGCACACCGTTTAAGATGCACCTTATTCATAGACTAGATTTGCTTTTTTGTTTCGTTACTTTGGATATTTCTTTCTCATTGTATGTTTTTCACTGTTCCTTTACATCTGTTTATATCTTTTATATCTGTTATTTAGTTGTTATGTGATTTAAATAAAGGTTTAGAGGAACCGTAACTCATAAATGTATTTTTTTTTCTACGACTTTGATTTTCTAGAAGTTCGATTTCTAGAGTTCATACTTTTGTAGGCCAGGCTCGGAGAGATCCATTTGACAATCCAGGAAATGAAGAAATAAACTATTTAGTATATCAATGAGTGAAGTAGGTAACTTTATATTAGGTATACCTACTATAGGGTAAATATTAACTACTTATGTCCAAATATTCAACCATCGCAATGCCGTAGTGGTTTGTCATGTCCGTTCGCGGCATACGAAACGTAACTATAATACATACGTATATTGACAAGACTGTAGACACTAATAAAATTGTATAGTTTAAGTGTACATTTATCAATTTTATAAATGAAAATATTTCCATAAGTCTTAGTTGAAAATATAACTACATATTAGCAAACTCACAATAATATTATGTTACACGTTTTAAATCTAGTCGTACCTAAAGAAAATATTGCAATTAAAACCCTTTGAAGATCATATAGACAAAGTTATTTACAAGAATATTTTCTATGAAAGATATATGTAAATTTTATATATATTAAAAGATATAATATGTACCTACTTCTCTATAGGTATTTGTTATTAAACATTTTCGAGATCAAGATTTTATTCTCCGGTTTAGACAACTGAATAACTGAATAAATAAACATAGCTATAGATGACATAGCAAATGGATTAAACTTGCAAATGGGCCCAATGCTGATACCGATCTCACCTAAGTATTTATTAGTGTTCAAATTTTTAGTGAACTTTCTATTTTTTTTTTAAATCGAAGGCGGACGAGCATAGTGTCTATCCATTGGTAAATGAATAGATACCTACTGTTAATGTATAATGTCCATGCATTATTTTTTAAAGACATTAAAGGCGCACTATAAAAAAAAAACAAAGACTGTTGTATGAATACGGCACTAAAGGCTTGAAGAAAATTATAAAAGATTGCGAAAATTTAAAAAAAGATGAGAACAGTAGCTAGGATAACAGGATCCTTAATATAATTATTATTAGGGTCGTATTTACTGCTGAATTAAAAATATTTTCTGGTAATTTAAATGGGAATATAGTTTTATGAAATCAATAGTACTTATTATTATTATTACAAAATTTTACTAATGATCTTACGAAGGATACATAAGAGAGGGGAAATCTTTACGAAGAATCTTTGACCAATTTGATATGGTTCAAAGAATCAGGAAGCTAAAGTGGCAGTGAGTAGACCATATTTGTGGCGGGACCAACAACCACGCACCGGGAAGCTCAGTACAGGGGATGCGCTTCGGCCAGGTGGAGTGACGACATGAGGAAAGACGCCGCGCGCCGGTAGAGACCTATAGACAGCAGTAGAGAAACAGAAGTTGATGTTACGGTATGGTGATATCTATAATTGGCTTGAAACAAAACAAAGCTTCAGGTGTTACAGGTTAAATAATAATATATATAATTCATTTATTTCAGTCAAAGTCCATATTTCATGTGTTAGTAATAAACATCACGTGACCTGTTAAAGACTCTACCACAAGCCGTAAGGAACTACACCAGTGGACTCGGCGACCCGCTCATCGTTGCCGTTTTAATTAATTACAGCCATATATACCTCATACACAGGCCCATGTACAGCAGTGGACAATAGAAATGCTGATTGTGGATGCGAGAAAGAATATTGTTAACAAGGTTCACTGTCAACAGTCAACCGTGAAGAATTTAAGTCTCGAGAAGCTCTCGAAAAAAATTTCTTTAAAAATTAAAGACGATCGAGACAATCTTTCAAAACCTATTAATTTTAAAAGCTGTTCGGTCATTACACCACTCTTTTTTAAATGTCCTCACCCTATACTTGTTCCTCCCTTGGACACTTTTCATAATTACCGAACCCCACCTCCCCCCACCCTCTAATACTTGCTACAAGATGTTACAGTCAAACTCGTTAAAAAAAAGCAATTTCATTATCAACTCGCTTTACTCTGAGATACTTATTATGTGCTATCTCAACTGCATTTTTAAAACTAGAAACCTTATCGAAGAATTTCTAAATATCAAAGCATCTGAAAGCACTTGAGGATCGTACATTATTCAAATAATTTTTTAAAAACAATATTTATAACAGTAAGGCCGACACAAAAAGCGAGTCAAGGCGAATTGATTTACAATCGCAAGTATAAAGAAAGACATTAAAAAACACCGCTGGGGAAAAAGGATTAAACACATGTCCTGGATGGACGGTTAATGTCAAAATGGTCTCATTTTTGAACCAAAAACAATTGCGATTTGAATTTTAAATTCGTAACGCGGTTATTTTGTGAAGATTTTTTCGAAAAGCGACCAGTTAATAAATCTTGGGGCAATAACAATAAATTCATTGCAGATCGACATGCAAATGTTGAAGATTTTTTCGGCAACGTGTATCAAGTGCTTTTGTTTGAAATAAAAAAAGAATGGAGCTGTTTGCTTGCTATTTTTTTTAACATACCTTGAAAAATATATGATTGATGCTAAAGGAAATATTAATTATATAAATATATTGACTTTATTACGGGTCATATAGACAGTTTGATATAATTATAGTAGCTATAAGCTTCCCAAATAAGTAAATAAATTATGTACTATATAAAATATTACTCGGTATTACTTTCCGGCCCAAAGTAATACACATCGACCTTTAGAAAAAGACTTCGGTCTTGTGTAGCGTCGTCTCTGTCGTGTGCCTGTACGACAGAGACGACGCTGTACAAAACCGAAGCTAGTCGATCATAGCCGATGTGTATTACTTTCGGCAGGGATGTGTAATGTGTTAAATCTTGTACAAAGAAAGATATGTTACAACAAAGAAACAAAGTACCTACTTGTACAAAGAAAAATTAATTCTTTATGACAATTTACAATATATATTTAAGATAAACCAATATTTTGAATATTTCTAGCTAATAGTTTGCAAATAAAGCAGTTGCGATTTTGTGATAGTTTAAGATTCCGAATCAGAATAGTTACATAATTATGTAACTATTGTTTTTTCTGTCTTGACTATTGACATTATAATATATAGTTTATTTATATATAAATATATAGGAATAACAAAAACCTTCAAGATTTAAATGTGATGTGGAATCTCTCTAATGTACCTACTTAGTTATTATTATTTGATAATACTAAATACTATTTATTATTACGCTGTTACTGTTAAATTATACTATTATTGTGAATGCATGTTTATAAATGCGACTGTACGTAGATATGTGGGATTATGTAAGTTACTAACTATTATTGGGTAATACAGAATTACAAAACTGAACCTATTAATAGGATATGCTTTATTAGGAGTTCATTAACCTATATGAACTTTGACCTTCAATTCTTCTTTTATCGTATTAGTGAATAGAATATAGAATAGAATATTACCCTATTTGAATAGAAAAAACTTTGAATAGAAAAAAATGGGGCAATCATTTGGTAAAAAAAAACTTCATGAAAAATTAAACGTTAAATTTATGCAAAACAAACTGTTCTATTAGAAAATTTCATCAATTGAGTAGGTATACCTACTAGGTACTCGTTTGAATTTTTTAATCACAAATGTTAAAGGAAAATTGTACTTATTCCACATGTCAATCCTGTCGTAATCTACACTCTCACAAACACAATAATCTTAAGTAATCTTAACATTTAACTTCACTTGAAAATTGACGCTTTATTTCTGTCATATGTGACGTCATATGTCTGTCATATGTCTAGTCATATGTCACTTGAAAATTGACGCTGTGGGGTATGTGACGTTTTTACAAAAAAATGTTTATTGTTCTATAGCGACCCCACGCATCCCCTGTCCTGTCCAACCTCAAAAGATCAAGTACTCGACTGCGCACAAAGAGATGAGTTTTTATTTTGCACGAGTATTCTTTTCCGTTTCACGTCCGACGGCGCGGCGCACTTTATTTTTTCATGCACCTGCATTTTGTGGGTTGTTTTCTTGTACTCATGTTTACGGAGTTTGCTACATTTTTAACTTTTATAGGAAAACTAAAACGTGTTACGCCGGAAATAGTCAATGATTAAATAATAAAAGTACAAAAAAATACATTTAATAAAGTCAATACTAAAATGAAGTCATATCTTCAAAAGTTTGAATTTCATTGCTGTGTTGCAGTTTTAAATTTTACTGTTGTTTTATAAAATTACAGTGATTTCTTTCCTTTTAGCAAAAAAAAAAAATTTACCTAAATAAATGATATTTCTTCTATGATTTGCTTCTATTATATAACTTTCTTTTTTATTCCTACCTATGTTATACTCGTACTTATTTGTACCTAGTATAATGTGCATAGGTACCTACTATTAATCGATTAAAGCATGTCGATTGATGGATGATACGTGTCAATTTCTGAGGAAATGGCATTAGGTCAAACCTATTTAGGTTTCTTAAGGGTGTAGATCGTGAAAATCACCGAAAAGAGTGTTACGATTTTTCATATTTAACCTATTTACATATGATTGATATCAATGATAATTTGTATATATTACAATCAAAGACCAATAAGTATGTTCATGCTTATATTAAACTCTTAAACCTAATAGTTGTTATATAATAAACGTCAACAAACGCACAAAATTGAGTAAAAATGCAAAAACATGACTTCGTATTTTTCAGATTTAACCCCATAAATCAACACAAATTGATAAAAAGAAACACTTTTTGAACACTGAAGAAACCAATAAGTATAGCTGTATACTTCTTTTTATACCTTTACAAACAAAGACTTCCTCTTTTAAAGCCCTAAAATCTAGATATATTTTAAGGTAAATTTTTCATACACAAATGTATGGGATAAAACGTTCGTTTCATTCGTGCAATCTCGGTGGTCTGCAGCGGCAGTTCCTTTCTGTAAGTGAACGCGACACCACGCTTGTCGGCTGCAGACAGCAGAATTACGTATTGTGAATTTGTGTTTTTTGTAAAAAACTGTAAGTATAACATTTTTATAATTAATTTATTTTCAGTTAGTAGAAAGTATCGATATAATGAATGTCTGAAAGAAAACCATGATGGAACTAGATATAAATCGTAAAAAATACAATATCTACACTAATAGGTATTATAAAGAGGAAAGATTTGGATTTTTGTATGTAACGAATAAACTCAAAAAGTACTGGACTGATTTTAATAATTCTTTTATCATTCGAAAGCTACATTATCACTGAGTAACATAGGCTATTTTTTTCGCAGGACTGATTGAATTTGAGTGGCATGCCAGGGAAAAGAAAGTTTTGTACGCATTATAAAAATATGAAAGCCAAAAGATCTCGGAATAAAATGTAAGTTCCTCCCTACTTATTTATTATCGCATTTGAACAGGGTACATTACAAAGCTAATACAATATGTCATATGATTTAGATCGCCCGATTCAGACATATACCTACAATAACATGTAAATATTGGTTTGTATTATCTATATCTATACTGATAAATAAAATTGAAGTATCTGTATGTAATATCAAAATAATAGGATTTTTAAAAAAAAAAAAAGGCGATACGGAGTTCGCCGGGTCGGCTAGTATTGTCTAAATATCAAATTGTGGAAGTAGGTAGGCGACAGCGCAACTTTGTCGACATACCTATACCGCCAAACAGACGCGAGGCGCCTAGCGTCTGGCTTAGGGTTGTACAAAATAAATAAAAAGTGGATAATATTGATGAATAATATTTCCAGTATTGAAAATAAAGAAAACCTTGGGGCCGAGACTCTGAGCAACAATGCTACGCGCTGTATAGAGGTAAGTTGTTATACGTAATTCTTGTAGACTTGTTACATAAATAAACAAACTACTTAGTTAGTGATGGGCGAAGACAAAATCTCAATACCTACCTATAGATTTTTCTTGCAATATTTATTATTTTCATCGAGAGACAAACACCTTAGTACCGAAATACTTCTCAATTACTTTCTCAAAAGAAAATTTACGTTCAAATAGGTGACGTCATAAAAAAACAATACCTAATGCGTAAAGAAATTATAATTTCTATTCATCAGGAACCTAATATTGTATTAATTCTTTTGATTTTTTTTAAATTTTTAATTATTTTTTATAAAAAAAATCAAGCCATTATCTTTCTTTACAGGAACTAGTTATTGAAAACGACCAAGAGGGAAAGGTGGATGAAATGGAAGTTGGGCGTAGAGTTGTAGACGTTTCTTTTTTTTTTAAAGCTCTTCAGGCCATAGGGGACCACGGTCCAATGGATTGTAAGTTAAGTTACCTCAGTATAATAGGTGAAGTAAAAGTTGGTCTGGACTCAAAACTCATCATGAAATGTAGTATGTGTAGTATGAAATTTACTGTGTGTTTGATTGAAAAGAAAGAAGATAGAATGGAAGTGAATCATCAAATTGTATCTGGTATCATATCATCTGGTGGGAGCTACTATCAGTTAAAAACATTAACTGCCGCAGTAGCCCTACCAATCATGTCACCTTCATTATACAATGAAATTAATAATACGGTTTGCGATTGGTGGGAAAAGACAGCAGCACATTCCATGGCAGAAGCTGTCAAGGAAGAAGCGGAGTACGCAGTGTCTATAGGTAGTGTTGATAAAAATGGTACACCATTAATATCTGTTGCTGTTGACGGTTGTTGGAGCAAGAGATCTTATGGTAAGAATTTTTCCGCCTTGTCCGGCGCAGCTGCGATAATTGGCATTAAAACTAATAAAGTATTGTTTTTTGGAGTTAAAAATAAATACTGCGTAGTTTGTGCACGAGCCGCAAAGAACGACAGTCAGCCCTCGGAACACCGTTGTTTCAAGAATTATTCGGGATCATCTACCGGTATGGAATCGACCATAATAGTTGAGGGGTTTAAACGTTCCATTGTTGATCACGGTGTAATTTATAATAAATTTGTAGCAGACGGCGATTCCAGTACTTATAAAAAAATATTAGATTCGCGACCGTACGGTAATTTAACAGTAGAGAAAATTGAATGCAAAAATCATCTTTTACGAAACTACTGCAATAGCTTGGAGAAACTGTCGAAAGACACTAAGTATCCTTGCGAATTGCGGAAATTCCTAAAAGAAAGGTATTTGCGTTTAAGAACGGGTGTAAAATGCGCTATTAAATATTGGGGCGATCAAAATCAGTCACTCGAAGAAAAAATAAAAAATCTTAGTGAAGATATCCTAAATGGTCCACAACACGTATTTGGTAATCACCAATATTGCAAGGAGTATTTCTGTAGACCTGATACTCGTCGAATAGAACCTGTTGGGTTGCTTCCAGCAATTGTTGGATGCGGATTAATGGACGCGGTACACATTTTAAGTAAAAGACTGTCATATCATTCTAGAAGTTTAATTCATAATTGTACAAGTAATATAGTTGAAAGTTTTAACGCAGTGATTGCCAAATTAGTAGGGGGTAAGCGTGTAAATTATTCTTCCCGTGGTTCTTATGCGGGCCGATGCGCAGCTGCTGTTGTGTCTTTTAATACAGGATCGATTCATAGTAAAACTCATGAAGTAATATTTAAATCTAGTCCTAATCCTTTGATCGCGAAAGTGGAAAATTGTAATCGTAGAATCCGTTTAATTGCTAAACCTAAATTAAGATTGAAAAAGAGCCACAGCGCTGTATCGAAAGACGCTCACTATGGACCAAACTGCGAAAAACCTGATCTGAGTCCAGAATTATATGAGAAAGCCAAGTCATCTTTTTTAGCCGATTTAAAGTTGTCTTGTGCTGAAAGAGAGGAGCTTGAAAGGTCGACCCATTTGCAAAGAAGTAGTTCTGAGTGGATGAGTACAAGGAGAAAATTACTAACCTCATCATCGTTCGGGGAAGTTTGTAAAAAACGAGAGAGCACAAGTTGTGCTGTTCTTGTTCGTAAAATCGTTTATGGTAGTAATATCTCCAGTTTGCCTGCTGTACGGTACGGTATCGAAAACGAAGAAACCGCAATTAAACAGTTAGAAATTCAAGAGAATATTAGTATACAAGGTTGCGGTTTGTTCGTCGACGATCAATATGAATTTCTTGGTACTACACCAGATGGCATTTATGCAAACGGTTTAATTGAAATTAAGTGCCCACATTCTTTAGCTGGCATGACTCTTGATGAAGCAATGGCCAAACATACCTTTTGGGTTAAGGACAAGGCTTCCAAGGGTTATGTCATAAATAAAAATCATAACTGGTATTTCCAAATTCAGGGACAGGTACATATTACTAAAAGAAACGTTTGCATGCTTGGCATCTGGTTTGGTGCTACTGTACCTATGAAAGTTTATATTATAGAAAAGGACGACAAATTTTGGGAGGAGAAAATGGAGATGAAATTAGTTAGGTTTTATTACGATTGCCTACTTCCAGAATTAGTTGATCCTCGGCAGTCACGAAGCATGCCCATTCGTGACGCGCCCAGTATCATAGAGGCTATGAAAGAGAGGAAAGAAAGAGCTTTACGTGTTATGAAAGAGAAGAACGCCTAATGATTTTGAAAGATACAGGTAACTTAACTACCCAGCCAGTCGATTCACGTAAACACGCCAGTCCAAAAGTCGTTTTAACTTAGAAACTTAGAAATCGCCTTTTGGTTTTCTGTTTTAAACGCACTTACTTATCTAGTCTTGGATTGTCATAAATCTTCCAATAGCTCAATTACTATACAATTTCTGAGTTACCTGGTGTAAAGAATCATAAAAATTGGTTCAAAAATACAGCGAATTGAGAATTCTCCTTTTTTTAAGTCGGTTAAAAGGGCTAAATTTGCAAAAAACGAAGTGACGTCACTGCGCTACGGTTTTTATTACTTACGTGAATCGGGCAGCTGGTAACGTTTTCATTCTGATAGGTTTTGTGATAGCCATTGATTTTATCATCAAATTAGCAGAAATCAGAACTTGATCCGTAATCGAATGAAAAACCGTTAGAATTTTGAACTCATATTTCGTTATTGTTTAATTACATACTTTTAATTAGTATATTAATAATTTACAAACTTCTGTTAAAATTAGTAAATAAATGAATTATTTACTAATTTTTGTACAACCCTAGCACGCTTTTGAGATAGCGAGTAATGGCGACTCATATTTGTTATTGTGTAGTAAATAAATCATTTTTATACTTGTGTTTCATTTATTGACATTTTTTTTAAAACCCTAGGATTTTTTTTAGATATCGACGAGGTGATCGTAAACAAAAAGTAAGTATTTGAGTTTACGCAATAGGCACATTTCCTTGCGTAGAGATAAACACACTTCCTACTGAATTTGCAATTATTTTATTGAATGAATATTTTACGAATTAGAATAAATTTTGGTAGTGAAATTACAAATAAATAAATAGTTGGAATTTTAGGTAAGTAGAATACAAAAATGTCAGATGTCAAATGATAGAAAAACATAAAAATTGTGTCTCAACTACTCTTATTAATCTATTAAAAAGAATCAACAGCTAGTTTCCAAAAATTCAACGTTATTGTTATGCTGTAAATATTCAAGTTCAATAACAATTTCTCAACGTGGAACGTTTGTTGCAAAACATTTTGAAAATCGCGCTCTCTAGGTCATTCATCCGCCCCGTCGGATGTTACATTAAACTTTGGCGCTGCGGTCGCTCGAAATCGAGATCTCAGGCCAACAATCTACACCCTTAATGTTATTTGTAACTATAATATCAAATGAATTTATATTATTTGTAGATCTTAAATAAAAAAAAATATATCCATTTTAACGTTGCTTTTATACTGACTTTTGCAAAAAAAAATATAATTATTTTCTAAGGTATGTACAAAATATGTTTTGACTTTTTAAAATAAAATATATCTCCCTGCAACAGCCTTATACAATGCAGATGTTCCGCAAGTGCTTCCTGGATCATACACCATACACCACCTTGTACGCAGATGGTAAGTACCTTTGCCTTCAATAAAAAAAAATAAAAAAACAAAATGGCGCGCAGATCTCGATTAAATAAATTGTTAACGCGCCCGCAGCGTTTAATCGTTGCTTTTTATCTAGATCGATTCTATTTTAAAATGTTTCCGTAGTACGAATAGGTATCATGAATATGCAATAGATCGAGTCTAGATATTTTATGGTTCCTGTTGGTTAAAAAAGACCCATAGGGCAATGGGGGGTTAGCTCTCCCACTGCTACGTTGTTGATAAAATCTTATAAATACTCTAGATGTGAGAAATAATTGTAAAATGTTGGGTAAAAATAGTTACATTTCATTCTTATGGCCAGCTGCAATATTGTTTTACTTTTCTCAAAATTTACCTATATCTATTTATTTAAGTACTTACATAATTTATATATGTGGAGTTATTTAGGTAAACGGACCTTCTTGATTTTAAAACTACGTTGTTTTAATATTCTGTTAAACAACTAAAAAAAACTGATTTTAGAACACCAAAAATATATTACTTTTAAAAGATTTAAGATAGGTAGGTGCATGTAGGTTGTATACGCGAGATAGGTACAATTCATAGATTACAATTACACTATTTATTTTTCTCATCATTTACATAGGTATATATGAATATGCCAAATCACATTTCTGTTTCAATCTAATAAATAATAATCAGCATAATATATTCAAAGCCTTTAAATGTTTCAATCATTAGACAATTTAATTAATTTGTTTTTTTTAATTTGGTGACGAGAACCCCTCTGCTGGTTATGGGCCTCCCCCAAAGCCTACCACTCTTTTTTGTCCCTAGCCATAATCATCCAATTGTTACCTGCATTTTTGTCTCTAGGTCATCAGCCCAGCGAGCGCGGGGTTTGCCTCGTTTTCTATTTCCGGATCCTTTCCATTCGGTGGTAGCCACCAAGTGGATACAATTAATTCACTATAATAATTGCAACTGGCCATATATTTATAATTAAAAATACAACAAAAACACATAAAATAAAACAAAAGAGTCATTGGTAATAACCAATACCCCATTTATTTAGGAACTGTGCTTTGGCGACTGTGTTTTACTCTATAAATTAAAAAAGATTGTTCTTTAACAGAAAAAGCAAGTATCTCATAGTTAAAATTGTTCTTTAACAGAAAAAGCGAGTATCTCATTGTTAAGATTTGTAAATTCCAATAAAGTACATAATATAAAAAATGCCTACTTAGAAATATGGGTAGATAACATCTGTCTACTGAATATATTGATATTGATTGAATGTAATTGATTGTATGTATTGATTGTTGTATTGTATGTAGGTATGTAATTGATTGATATATTGAATTGATCGCAATTTGTTAACTTTTATTTTCTCGTATTTTTTTAAACCCACACTGGGATTCTCTGTGTGGGTTTTTAAGTTCCTGTGTGGGTTTGTCCAGAGATACATAACTTTAGTTTAGCCTTACGTACATAGATAGGAACATTTTGTTTTGGTTATACACATATGTAAGTATATACAATATTTGCTTTGACATGCCTTCTTGGGAGATGACACATCAAGGATTCTGATTGTGTAACGATTTTAATAGATATCATAAAGCCACAAGGCAATAGGACAAATTTTCAATGGAATAAATAAAACATTTCCTTGGATAAGCATTTCAAACATTTCTTTGGATAAACATTTCAAACATACCTAACCTTTATTCTAAGTCGATATTAATTTTTTAAGCAGATTTTATAACGATTTCAAGTGTATTAAACAACAGAACTTAATTAATAATTAATTAATCAACAGGTAATACCCAATGAGGTTACTCATTGGGTATTACCTAAGTATTCGTAAATGAAATATATCAAGGTTATATCACTAGATATAAATAAAGAGGCAAAGATCGGAGGTAGAACTAATCACAAAATTGATGTATAATTCAATACCGTTGATAAATCTACATTGAAACTTCCTATTGAATTCCTATATTTAACTTTAATACAGTTACGAGAATTTTCATTTATCGTTTTATTATTTTTTGTCTTCAAATAAACTTTAATAGACTCGACTATATTAATTGAAGAGTACTGGCATTTATAAAATACCTAATTAAAAATTGAATTAGGAAAAAGTTAAATTTCGAATAAAGAACACAGTGGCCGCCACACAACCCCTACTCTTGGAAGATAACAATACGCATTGAAACAGGTGCCAACTCACTCGCTGTAGTGTAGACCAGCATTCTTCTAGTGTTCGCTCGCTGATGCTCTGCCCGGATCTCGCTTGTTGCTGCATAAAACGAACATACTGTTAGTGTCAAGAGAGTTTGAAGCCATTAGTAAGAGCTACATTGGACCCTTCATACAGGAATCTATTTATGTTAGGTATTTAGAATGCTAATGATTCTATTTTCAAATTCAAGTCTTATACCTTTTTCTTGAAAAGGGAAACTTTTGTGAGAGAACTTTAAGAAAATTGTCTATGCACTTGCATTCCTTTACAAAGGGTCCTAGGCAGTTTTAGTTTTTTTTTATATGGTGTTAGTAAAAAGGATTGAAATTTTACTAAGCTCATGGAAAATCAATTAGTTAATTTTTAATTAGGTAATTTCAAAACGACATTATATTTTACAGTACCTTAACCAATGTAAGATTAGTTTAAGTATTCCAATACTGTCAATGTTTCGGTGCGGTATAAAAAATCTTTTTACTAGAGAATGCTTGATTTGTGCTTGCGACTAATATCCACATTTATACTACAAATAAGTATAATATAATTGTTTCAGTAGAAATATAAATATACCCTTTTTGGATTTCGATAGCAATTTATTCGAAGCCCTCGTTTTTTTTGTTCAAAATATCTTGTTACGTTTTAAGATTTCCATTTTATTATTACTACTTTAAAATAAACGTACTGGTTTATTCTCATTAGAAACACGAAATTTTATCTACGGATAAGCCTCAGTGGCTTCAGTAGATCATCGACTCACATTATGTAACGTTCCATTATGGCCATAACTAAAAAAAACTAAAAAATTTGTTCGAAAGCTTTATGGTATAACAAACAATTTCAAAGTCCATGGATATACATAAATAATTAGATGACTAGAATTTCTAATATATTTTGACTAATTCGAGGTCTTTTTGAGCACATACAAATTATTATATAATGTCATGATTTTATTTACCCAAAGCGATAATTAATTCTCCAAAGAATGACATAGTTTCGTTATACAACACCATATATAAACTACATAGCTTATATATTTCTCAATTATATAAAACAGTGAGCTTTATCATTATATTGATATATTTAAATGATAATAAGAAACGGTAGAAGAAAATGAGATCTACACTGCCCGCCTAAGGAAATGGCATTAGTAATATTTTTAACGAAAGTATAATTAACATTATATTCGAATTATTAAAAATAAGCAAAGACAATAAACAACGGTTATTCTCTTTGTTGTATCCAAAACTCCAAGTCTCTAGCTTGATTTTAAAACAATTACAATTTTACCCATTTTTTTTTGTTTTTTTCTCGAATGTCATCAAAATGCACTTGTGCGTTTTTTTATAAGGAGGGCAGTACATAAGATAAACCTCACTGCGTAGCAATATGTTAGACTACTTATGGAAACTCACTTTATATTAAATGTGACTTAGGTATATGAGAAAATGTAAAAAACTGAAAAATGTACCTAACAGAAAAGGGGCCGGGCCATTGTTGGTTTATATTAGACCCCACCAGACATGAGTTGTTTAAATCTTTGACCAGGCATGCGAAGGGTTAAATGTAACTTTATACGAGAAAATGGACCTCAGTATCCCAGATATTTAGATTTTAGTGAATTTTAGTTACAATGCAAAGTTACCACTCAGGTTTTTTTTAACATTTTTTTCTTAAATGGCCTCTTTGTCGATTACAAGTTGTATACTGCAAAATCTTTTAATTCGAAAAGTGTCCATTTCAATATTATTTAAAAGAAACTCGGTGGTCGGATCAAGGAAGAGATCGGTATTAGGTAATTTTACGTTAACATATTTTTTATTGCTATATCTTTAAAATACTATCTTAGTATCTTTCTATTTAAAACAAATCTTGAAAGAGCGACAGTTTAAGTTAGAAAATATCGACAATAAGGTCCTTTGCTCAGATAACGTCAAATAATTCGTAAATTACATTATTGTAAAGCATTGGTAAACATTCGCAAATTTACAAACTTGTGTGTTATTATAGTGATTTTAAAGTTTAAAGTCACTGTCTTTGTTCTAACTGAATGAATGTTTGTTTTACAACGTTACATTTGCGGTTGACGCTACCTAACCGCTTATTGAAGAATTTGATAATGAACTGCAAAGGAGTTTGTACTTGTGCAAACGCTCAATTGGTCGCTACATTGGAACAATTATCATTTTCAGTTAGAGTAACGAATATGGACTTTAAAGTCACTACAATAACTCTTTAACATAACGCACGATAAGTTTGTAATCGTGTGATCTTTTGGCCAGTTTGTTCTACAATTTTGTATTTGCGGATGGTGATACCTAGCCTCTTTTTGTATATGTCCATATGAGCCGCAAAGGGGTTTGTTTCTGTTTGAACACTCGATTGGAAAATACTAACAGCGGTGTTTTTCAATATCAAATATCTTAAGATAAATAATTTATGAAAGAAAGATATTAGATCTTACAAACTATCAGGTAGGTAGGTACTTTAGTAATCAGAATTAGTACTATCTGGGTACCGAGTTGCATTTAGTTTCCATATATAATTTAAAAACTTATCTACCTATTGCATGATTGATATCTAAATATGAAGTTTTTAATTCAAAATTTATTTAAATACTTTGTGTGTAAATTTTGTATTCAAGGACCTTCCTTTTCAGTAAATGACTATCAACATTTGATTTCTAATGCAAATTGGAATATGTTTATTATGTATAGTATTCGTTTCACTTCACAAAATAATTGAGCGACAAGTACCTACCTAAATTAAATTTACTAGAACAAAAAGGAACATTTTACGGAGACTAATATTGTATTTCAGGATGTACAACTTCATAATTATGTATCTATAGATATGACAGCTAATTCCCTGGATTTTAAAAGAAAACTTAGATTTATATTTGCAACGACTAATACATACTGTCTCATTATTTTTTGCTTTAGCTATATAATTATATGCGCAGAAGTCAAAGGTTTAAATAAATTTGATATAATGTGCATTGTAATTAGGTACATTTAATGTTAGGTACATTTCTATGCAGCTAAGACTTTTAGAAATAAATTTCGAGTTACTGTAACAAGAAAATAGGTAATTAGTTTAGAAAGGAAGCTTATTAAATCACATTAATCACACAGCTAAATTGAAAAAAGTTTTTTCTTTGAACATTGGTTGATTTTAAAAATAATTTTATTTATATGGAGTAAAAAGTGAGTTTCCATAACAAAGCCAAAAAACTAGTGAAGTGAAGTAAAAAAATAATTACATCGATATTGAGGCTATTCAGGAAATTTACCAGTGCGAACGGCAACATAGTGTTGCGATCACCAATCGGGGCCTCCCCTGTGGGCGATTGCTGCTGAGGCTGCACAAAACAAAACATAATTTATTTTAGAAATCGGAAAAACCGACACTAATACTGCACCAATTTGATCGAGTTTTCGAAACATTCACAACAAAGTTGTAATTATTTTTAGATTTGATGTGTACAGAATAGCAAGTGCTTTGTTGCAAGCGAATTTGGAGCAGGAAAATTACATGGTGATTAATTTTATCGATAAGTGAAAATAAGACTTACCCATCACTATGCTACACAACACTCAAACCGTGCGCATGCAGTTAACGAAAACCGAACTCAAAATTAGTAAGCGCAACGAAAAAAATAAAATATTAAGGCGCGGACACATTGCCAAAAACGTGTTAAAAATGAAAAAAAAAACACGCTACACGTGACATAGAGTGGTTAAAAATATTATTTACATCGATATTATTGAGTGTGGAGAGTAAATTTACCAGCGCAAATGGTACAAGGGACCTCTCGCTCATGGTGGAGTCAGCGGAAGGCGACTGCTGCTGCTGCTGTCCCGTTCCAACGTATACAGCGACGGCGTGAAAAAAAGAGACAGCGATATGAATTTGAGATCGAAAAAATACCATTTATTTACTAACTTGTATTATCTTCTCTATATTGGAAAGTCGCCCATTTTATTTGAGATGTAACAAATTTAATTTCTTAAACCTTAAGGATATGTTTAAGATCAGGAGTCTAAAATAAAATAGCCCGAATTAGGTAATTAAAAATAATTTACATAGATGTTAGAGGGAATTTATACTGATTCAAGTGTGTAAGTATATTTCCATGCAAAATTAGAACATCATATTACAAATATCTTGAATTATAAATCTCATCTAATATTATACATTCTTATTTATCTCGAAATGGAACTCATACCGTTTTCACTAAGAAAAAAAAAGAAATATGTGTCATATTTTGATTACGAACCCTTGAGTCAACAGAATGCAATAGAAAAATATTAATAAATCAAATTTTAATTAACCGTTGTTTCGAAAAAAGTAACCACAAAGGCGCATCCACTTCAGCGTCGAACCGTTAAATGTCTATTAACCAAAAAAATAGATGAATGCGAAATGCGAACAGGATATCAAAACCGGTTTCATTCAAACAAATTTTAAAACAAAAAAAAGTATAAAACAGATTCGCAGCAACAAATAACTGTCAACACCCCTTCCGTGAAACAAAGCGAGGTAAAAAAATAAAAAAAATAAAATCACAATGAAGCCCTAATCCGGTGCCGTGGGAAATACACAAATGCAAGGTAAGCGAATCCGAAACTAATTTAAAAAGTAATATAATTTCGTCTTCCGTTTTTAAAATTTTAATTTAAACTGCACAATCCTGCATCTGGCTTAATGTTGTTCGATTACGAACTATTCCATTTTCAATTTTAAAATATTCTTTTTTGTGGCAATTACTGTCTTGGGTTCAAAAAATATACGTTAAAGGAAGGGTTTAATAAATATTGGTGGACAATAAAAATATCACTTCGGACGTCACCAATAAAATGCTCATAAGCCATATGTCCAAAACAAACATTTGTCCGCACAAAAAAGAAAACGAAATCGAAACCGCCGACAAGTTGATCACAAGCTAATACCGAAATAATAGAATTATCACAGATTGTCGTAATTTACATATCCTTTGTGAGACCGGATGCGATTTAAGGACAAAAACGATTTAATAATAAGTTTGACGCAGACCCTTAACCCTTTCTTAACAAAAGCTTTACAATATGTTACCTTGGTTTCTTGTATCTTTTTTTAAGGAAGTAGGGATTATACGGAACGAGTTTTGAGACCTTTGTAATTTCTTGAGGTCAGTCAAAGTTAGTTTCTCGAAGAAGATAGACGCGGTCGCATTAATTGTAAATTAAAATTTATTTTCATCTAAACATCAGATTAAAATTTAAGAATCACTACTATTTCAATTTTATCATCTGGATAAGTGCAGTGTTTCAACATTTAAAAAATAATAGACTCTATGGTTTGGCAAAAAATTACAAGAAATTCGTAGAATATGCCTTTGCATTAAAAGTTACAACATTAGGTAAATTAAATTCACTGAAATTTTGGGTTGAATGTACCCTGAAACGGTAAGTTTTTTCATCGCACTGTTCTGCCGACGGGTCGACCGATTTTACAAAAACTCTTAAATACTTTCAGTTTCTTAATGATTTTCACGGAAAAAATTATGTACCTACTGTAAATACATTTTTCTTTACGACATTCTTGTGCAAAGACTTTTCTGAAAATCTCTTAACTCAAAATCTATTTCCAACATTTTTTTAAGTGTCTAGAGTTAACAAAAGAAAAGCAAAGAATTTTTAGGGGTTAAAAAAGAAAACTTCTAGCACTAACCTGTATTTCGTTAACTAGTTTCTCCGTGATGATCTTATGGTCGGGGGTCGCAGGCGGCTGCGGAGTTGGAGGAGCAGGTCCTGGCTGATTGTGGCTTTCTGGCAGCGGCTCCTGAGCTGGTGATGCAGGACGGCTCCGGTTCCAGAAGTCCTGCATTTTGAACTGTCTTTGCGCTTCAGCCGCTTGCTGTAACGCCGGTATGTGGAGGGACAGTGGTGCAGCGCGGAGGTCTAAAGCACTGCCTCCAGGAGAAGCCTCCGAGTTGCTTTCTGCGGCGGTCATTTTGAACGAGTTTTGGAGCCAACTCGCGACAAAATTGTCTTCTTCCTTCGGCGGCTCCAGGAGTCTAGGGAACGGCGGCGCGGCGCTTGGTTCGAACGCGCCTTCGCCGCCGACTGGCTCACCTTCTTCAGCTATTTTCGGTACTTTTGCCTCCCTCGGTGAGCTCTCCTCTACCGCCTCCGTCTTCCGATACTCATGGAGGTCCCTGTACCTCTCCTGGAGCGCTAGGGATATGTTCTCATTGAAGTATTTCAACATTAATTCCAGTTTCGGGCGTATCGTCACAACGAAGTCATGCGACGGGTCGCACGTTTATTGCACTATTTGTTTTGTTTGTTTATTTACTTCTCGCAGTTCCGATGTCTTCGGCGGTACCGCGGATCTGCAAGACAAGAAGCGATTTAGTCTCCAGACCGTGCGAAACGTAAACACGGCGTGGCCTTCCGACAGGACGTCCCGAGTTATCTTTAACTTTGCACGAAATATTTCTGTTTGCAATCTAATTTGTTACAGCGACGTGGTTTAATATTTTTGAATTTTTTTTTTCAGAAAATTTTCACGGTTTTTTTTATCGCGCGGAAAAGTCACCCCGGAAAAGCTAAGTCGTCGGGCCACGCAAGGGAAAGCGGAAGCAAGACCTTCTTGAGACGCGGGCGGGCGACGACTAACTTCTTGGTGGAAAACTTGAGCGTCGCGACGCTTTCTTGCGGGGTGGGGCGGACGCGCGCGCCAGCCGAAGACGCCGGTCCAACTAGCAAGACGCGGCGCCGCCCCCGCCGCCTTAGACGACGCCAAGAACATCCCCACCGAGGCCGGGCGCACGCGCCCCGCGTTTTTTCCGCGGAAAAATGCGTCCGGTCAAGGAAAAGACGGTGCGGCCGGCGGCCGACCGCTGCCCGTGTGAGCTCGCCTTTCCCCTACCGCCCGCGCCCACCCCTGCACTCCCCGCCGGACACTCAGACTAGATTTCCCAAAATCGCCTGACGGACCGCTCGGACCACGGCCGAAATAAGAACTATTAAAAAGGGCGCGAAGGACGCCGAAGGGTGGTCGCCCCTCTCGCTCGCCCGACCCTGATTCTATCTCACCCCTATGTGGTAGAGCGGGACAGGTAGCGCCTGGGATTTTTTCTAAGCTGCCATTAGCGAGGGAGGAAATGAAAAAGAATGGATTTCTTTGTGATTTTTTTCTTAATGGCGTTCGTCCCGCTCTCGCTTGGGGCTTTTCTATATGGCTGTTTCGCGGGAGTTTTTAAACGTTTCTTTCCGTAACGCCTCTTTAACTATTGTATTTTTTTTCGTGTACAGGCGGGGCTTGGCTTATGGGGTTTTATCCAACGGCCTTTCATGTGGTTTATGTTTTCCTTCTTTACCTAAACTTGCAGAAAGCCTACTGAAACGTTTTTCTTTGCCCTGTCACTTTTTCCTTTTACATTTTGCTGTCGTGTAATATTCTTTACCGGGCTCTTTACGATTTCTAAATGTGTATTAGATGATGTTATGTATGTATGATTCCTAATTCTTATTCTGTTTCGTGAGCTTTTACGAAGAGTTACAGAAATTTTATTTCTTGAATATTTTCAAGACGTAACCAAGTCAAGGTTCATTTCCAAGTCTCAAAGGGTTTGTTCCAACCTCTTAGGAGCCTTTTCTTTTGAATATGATAAGTCTTGCTACCCCACGGCAGATGGCGTAAAGAGCTACGAAAACTGTACTACGAAAATAATTACGATTTTCTTTATGTCTAGTACCCACCCATTCAATGTTATTATTGATAATCATTATTTATATTAAACATATTTTCCGTGTTTTTTAATCTAATAGGAGTGTACCATTATTAAAAGATTAAGTAGGTATTCTTAATTAAAATAAATGTATTTAAGAAATAAATTGTAAGAACTATATTAGTTGTAATATTTTTTAATTGTTTTCTTTCTCTTCGTCGCACTGGGACCTAACTCATAATATGATTCTATTGATTCTAGATTGGCTAGGGTTAGTATATACGATACATAGGATATATACGATAGGTTAGTATATAGGTTAGTTAGTATATAGTATACAC
Organism: Sesia apiformis; assembly: GCA_914767545.1. NCBI lineage: Eukaryota > Metazoa > Arthropoda > Insecta > Lepidoptera > Sesiidae > Sesia > Sesia apiformis. The sequence goes on along the minus strand of OU611972.1, from coordinate 8,901,934 downwards.
ACCCTCACACATACACACAATAAATCCAATAAATAGGTATACCTAAATCAGTACCTAAATACAACTAAGAAAATTGTTTTGATGTGCAGATTTTATCTTATTTTTATTACAAAATCTAGGTATCAATACATTTACAATATTTATAAATTTAACATGATTATAATTACACATTTTTTTCTATATACTCTTACATTCTTCATTTTAAATCAAACAAACAAGTAACCGTACATTTGAATAGACCAACCTAGATGGCGCTCCTAAATGCCTGCTAATGCTAACTCATTATCGAAATAATCAAATAATCATTAAGCCTAGACAATACCGAAGTTAGGCACGAACGGACAAACAGTCAGGCGTGGCCTAAGTATATGGGAGTGACTTCTTTGTCACGGTTTGTGCCCACGATTGTAGCTATAAGTGTTTTTTCACATACCTAAGGCGGTACAATACAATATTACATTATCATTCGCAACAAAGATATATATATGAACCTAGAGTGGTTTGACGTACTTCAAATTACATTTTATAGTCGTGATTTTATATGGTCAAGCGCTCATATAACTCATGTTCATTGATATCAGGGTATAACGGTCCCACTGTAAGGCACTGTACCCTAGTAAATTACTGGCTGTATCGGGCCATAATCCACCTCGCGGGCCCAGTTGTTGGATGCACATGTTTCCATTTTTTTTTTATTTCTAGAGTGATGTTTTCTCTAACCACTGATTTAGTGTAACAAAATTAAATTAAGTATTAAATATTTGTAACAAAAACTAGCCATGTCTGAAACCACATAAATCAGCTGTATTGAAAGCAACATTTAATTCAAGCATTTATTTTATCAAAACGAAGGTAGGTAGGTATATTGTATTATTCTGTATATCTTACAAATATACTTTAATTAATAAGGCATATTTTTTAAATAGTAGCAGGTTCTTACCCCGAATTTGATCGATCAAGTCTTCAGACATTTATCAAATCATTTGATAAATGGTAATCACTAACCAAATGGTGTTATTTTGTGCAATGTGCACATAACTCACAAGTGCAATGTGCACATTTTGTGCAATGTTAACTCAGACCAAATCACTACAAAGTCTAAAACATTTTTTAATATTCATTTACCTTAAAATATTAATTTGAAATTTATTCATTTTCCATCTTATAATTGTTATTATTATCATTATACATAAACGTAGAAAAACACTGTTAATTAGATTTTGGAAACTATTCAGCTATCTATTGTCAATGAAACAGTATAAATTATAGGAACATTAATCAATTTTAGGCGCAACCATTTCTTCATTTTGTTTCGCAATACCTCCGCTAGAGGCGCTGCACTATGGAATATACATATACTATAAAAATCTTGATAATAGATAAACTGTTGGCAATTTTCTAAAGATTACACACTAATTATTTTAATGATTAAAAATATAATGAAAAACCTCGAATGTAATTGAAACTGAAAATGGAAGGTAGGCCCGTTCTACATGTTTTATCTCTGTGTCTCTGAGTTTTTCACATACGTATCTACATCGTTAGGCCGCGTTACTTACAATGTAACATTCACATTCACACATTGTTCGAAACTGAAGGCAAAGCCTGTAATGATATTCAGAATTAATGATACATAGCCTATAAGGCTATTTGTTCTACAAACGTTTTATACATGTAATGATTTTTGTTTTATTTTCTTAGGTTTTCGCGATTACTATAAATAGCAATTAAACAACTTTGAACGGTTTAAATCGCGTATATTTGACATTATTTATATCCTGACGTTTCGAACACTTTGCAGTGGACGTGGTCACGGGGTGACTAATTGATTTTATTTGTCACTTGAGTTATTAAGAAATTATTTGAACTACGTCAAAGTGTTCGAAACGTCGGGATATAAATAATGTCAAATATACGCGATTTAAACCGTTCAAAGCTGTTTAATTGCTATAATTTTTGTTTTGTTTAATATGGCTAAATGGGTGTATCTGCAAATATTAGCTTATTTTCTGTATTCTATTGGACAATATCCTTTTTATGGTCCTGACAACTCCAAAAAAATATATAATATTGTGTCATGTCGTTCGTCAAATGCCCTATAACTAAGAAGTTACAAATTTACTTGTGAAATTATTCAACATCTTACAAATTGAGTGAATGATGTCACTTGTATTTTAAGATTAATTTCAATTTAAATTCAACATTTGTGTAGCAATTTTTTTTATTAGAATAACTGGCAGTAAATGCTCACTGACGCCCATGGATACCTGCAACACCAGAGGGCAAGCGGGTGCGCTGCCGACCTTGCAGAACCCTGTTCACAGCTCTCTTGAAGAGCCGCATGTCGTAACGTAATGCAAATACCTCGGCTGCTAGTTCATTCCACAACTTTCGGGTTCGCGGTATAAAGTGTGTTTTTGACGGCACTGCACTGTACGCACCGACTCTATGTCAAGGAAGTGCGGATTAACCGCACGACGATTTAATTTTAATTACAGCATTTTAATAAATATAATTGACCTTGAATATGCGTATACGCAATGAGTATAATGAAAATAAACGAGTATGCGTATTTTTGATAAAATTGCCTACGAATCTTACACGAGTTGCCAACAGAAGACGTCTGTCACCAAAAGAACGTTGATAATCAGGTTTCTTTTACCCTCCCTTTGGAGATATAGGAGAAAGGATTGGGAAAATGGGAAGGGATAGGATAGGATGGTATGGGAATGGGCTTTGGCATATCTCACTCATTACATACTCACGTACGTACATTGGGTATCGGACTTTTTGCAACCATGTTAGACTCAGGTGATTAAACTTAATCAAAATTTAGCCGTAAAGCGTCATTTGACTAATGGGGCCACGAATAGGTACTCGAGAACCGCAAAAGAAAATAATTGAAGATCAAAGGTCGTATAGTTTGATAGGTTTAAGTACACTTTTCTTTCAAAAAAAGAGCCGATGACAGCGCCGTCGGCCATCGGTTGGAAGGGAGATTTTAACATTTTCCGTACGTTAAAACGTAAAAAAAAAACAAAAAGTATTGTTTATTCCCTTGAATCTAATCTGTACTAATATTATAAAAGACTGAATTTTTTTTTGATCGTTTTCATGTACCTAAGAAGTAAACACAACAAATACTGGACTGATTTTGAAAATTCTTTACATTTTTCACTAAACTAAAGTATGGGGCAAAATTTACATCTGTACTGATATCTAGTGTTCATTAAAGATATTCGCTTCCTAAAATTCTTAAAAAAATATGAATTACAAATAAACTACCCCTTGACAGATGGCGCTATATTCTAAAAACGGACGTTTCTACGACTAACAATAATTTTAATGTAACTAAATTTTTATAGAATATTTTAGGAAAGAACACTCATCAACAAGCATTTTTGGATTAACATTTTTAATTAATAAAATCTAAAGCATTATGGTTCTTGTCAAAGTTAAGGGTGAGCATTTATAGAAACCTTGTCGCAAATGGGTTCGCTTCTAAGAAAACGTGTTATACCAAACTTTTGTAAGAACCATTATTTAGTAAATATGGTTTGTTTCCAAATGTTAAGACGATGTCCGTATATAGATATTGTTTCTTTATTTAAAACTAAGACACCTCATGCCCCAATAAAACTTTTATTTAATGTTATAAATAATTTATTTATGTGTTATCTTATTGTCGGTATGGAGTAATCGATGCTGGCTTACATTTTCTAACTTAAAATTTCGTTGCTTCCATATTCTTAAAATTATACTGCGTATTGAATTTTAAATTCCATGCATAGACAAGAGATATTTAAGTATGCCAGCAATTCGGCAAGAAACAATAACCAAGAAGGAAGTGATTTCTAAGATATAAAACTCCATGCCAAAGATTATAATAATGGACTATTTTGATAAAAAAATATGAATTTTTCAACGATCACTAGCTGATATGGTATGTACCTGATTTAGAATAGTACAGTCCTATCTGTTTCCGTGGTGTAGCAAGAGGTGACTAAGGGATTACAAAGCCACCACTAAAAGAGTGGACTCGCAAAACCCGCTTGACCAACGCGTGCATGAGAAGATGCATCCAGCTGATTATAGTTATTTTATGTACCCACCTAACTGTTTTACCATTTTTTATTCCTATATTAAATATCTGAAAAAATTCGCCAATTTCATTTCCATAATTTTATTTTAACCCTTCCAACAGACAGACAGACAGTCTAGCGGACGTAAAAATAATAATTATGGAACAATAAGCGGCGCTGGCCCGAGTGACCCTATGTTTTAGTGACTCCTCTACAATGGTAGCATTATAAGGGTAAATGAATTATAAAATATTCTATTTCGATTTTTTGTAATTTATAATCGCTATATAAAATACTAAATTTTAATAATAACTACATGTTAACAGATTATTCACGATTTTTATTTATTTAGAAATAACAAATATTTCTTCAAATATATCAACAGACATATATTTCAGATTAACAATAATAATATGTCAAGGAGTACCTACTTCTCAATATTAAATTTATAAGTCATATCTACCCACCTATTAGTTGGCAATTGTGTACCATTGAGAAAAAATATTCCCTGTATATTAGGTATTTATATAAAAAATGTATATTATATTATTTTTTATAAAAAGAAAAATAAATACATATCAAATAATTATTGGGCGTTTTGCACGTCAGCGACTATAATATAAAATACTCATAATATATAACATTTTGTTATTGCGGCACACATAATTTCAAATCTTATTATAAAAAAAATTCGCGAATTAATTTTTTGTTTGTTAAATCAAACCGAATGTTTAAAAGTTGTGTGTATTGCTTTATTATATAACAAATAAACCATTCACTCATTTATCACACTAGGATTCTCTGTGCTGTGGGTTTCCGGACACATAAAAAGACGAACACAACAACGGACATTCGTTTATAAATAAATGAATGTCCAACTATGGAAAGAACCCGAGACCTTTAGACAGCCGGCAAGGGGCACTAGCAGCTGGGCTAATTGCTCGTCAGCATCGATCGTCGTCAGTAGCACTACAGATCACTAAGCTTATTAATCGGTTGACAGAATTATTTTCTTGCTTTCATCGTAAAGCAATGATCGTGATAATTAACTTTCGTTCATTAAATATAATGATGATCTGCGTCCATTGTGACACGGCCTGCAGCGACAGCTGTTCAACTGTTCATTGTAACAGTTTTATATTAACTTACATAATATCCGCTCGTGCCATATCCAAGACCATATATTATTATAACACACGGATATAATACATATAAAATATCGTCGGTTAGAAAGAGAAGGTTGGTCGTAATCGGACATTTTAGATTTTGTATCACCTATGCCCGCGAATTCGGCCGCTTGGAGCTAGATTTGCAAAGTGTATTTAAATATGATGTCAGGTAAATATGGTGCGCCTAGATATCTAGATAACTTTATTATACGTTCCTTTGATATTCAGGCATATGGGCAGAGGATTTTCTCCCAGGATTTGGAAAATATAGGCAACGTATATGCGAACATACCGACATTCGTCATTTGACTGATGTTGATATGTATCGCAAACGTTTATGACCCACAGTTACCGCTTACCACTATGCTGACTGGCTTTTTTTGATATTGTTAACTGTTTTCTCTTTACAACCCAAAGGTTGCCTGGAAGATATGGCTTTGACGATAAACATGGGTTTGCTACACTTGTTCTTTGTTACACTTTTCGTGTTACTTATTTAAATTGACTTTTTGCAATATGAGTTTGGTGTACAACAAACAGTCTATTTATGTGTCCATTTTTTTTCTTTTTCTTCTATCTTATTTGTATAAAAAGATGGATGGCTGGCGCTAGTCAGAAATTTAGTTGGAATATAAATTATTTAGACAATAGTTTATGAAAATATATTATATAGAGGTTTATGAGTACTATATAATATAGTTTGTACATCTGTTTATTTTAATTCTTTGTGAGATTCCTACCCTGACATAATTTTAGATTTATTTATTATTTATCCGCTGAATTTCATATGAGCTCTTTCGACATCTCTCTTACTTTTAACAATCATTAACACCTTCAGTACTAAAATCACCTTTTATAAATCGTATATTTAATAACTCTAACATTAGCCGTTGAAACTTCCACAATTACACAATTTTGAATTATAATCTGAGCTATACTCGTACACCCATGTTTTTAAACAGTTAAAATTATTAGTATGTAAATAAAAATCACTATTATTCTAACCGATACCGAAATTATATGTCATATAATTATAAGTAAAATTATGCCTTAATTCAACGGATTACAAAAAAATTGTAATCTAAAGTGGAGACATGCTAATTCCGAAAACTTTAAACATCATTTCCCACAGAATTTTAGAATTTTGCGTTATTACCTACAGTTTATTATTAAGCGTGCGATGCGATGTGTGTTGAGTTCAAAACTAGATGTAATATTAGACATGTTTTATCAGTGCATCTTGCTATGACATTACAAAAAAAGAACATAAAAGATACGTCCCTCCACTTAATATGCAAATGTGTATTTGATGGAATACCTTGCAAATATCTACACAAGGGCTCTAATGTTAGTTTTTAGGGATCCGTTGATTAAAACACCCTTTTAAAAAAACTTTTGATTTGCTGTTGTCAGGATAAAATGAAACATACTGATTGAACCGAGTAAATTGAAACTTAGATAACATACATTTTAGAAAAAGATGGTCGAATTAACCCGATAAGTTTTTGCCATCATCGTTACCAGCGCTCTTATCGTCCACTGCGGGACGTGGGCAGGGATGTATGGCTTTAATACGTCACGTCTGGCCAATCGGGTTAGCGAGTCTACTCTTTTAGAGGTGGTGTAGTTCCTAAGGGCTTTTGGTAGCGGTTTTGTTATCTCTTAATCTCTTTCGACACCCACAGCAGGAGACGGGGTGGTGCTATGCTCAAGCCGGCCGACGCCGAACGGTCACACACTGGCATATAAATCTTAAATAGCAATTCAATGATATCTATTAACATGTTTATTGGTAATAATAATAACATTGTAGTCTGTTTTGGTCATTTTATTTCTAAATTTTTCACTTTACTAATTTCATACTTTCGTCGACGGACCCCGTACTATTAACACGACGCACATTTGACTTTTTGTTTTTGTGCACGTCAACAACAATACAATGGATGGTAAAACCAGTTTTTTCTAGTATTGTTCTTGGATTCCTGTATTGTTTTCTATGGGAATGTTTAGAGATGACAAGATAGAATAGACTGTTTTTGGATTTTGATTTTGATATTTGTGTAAGCGAAAAATTGAAAAGTTTTGTTTTTATTAAATGGAACGACTTTATTACAAGATTATTGGGGTATCGACCATATACTCTGCTTACGCATACATACGTGAGGTCATGAGTACAAATCTGACTTGTTTTTATATTATTATTTAGTGAGTTCAGTAATGAAGGAAAACATCATGGGTATATCAACAATTTTAACTAATTGTATGGTTTTGAAAATGTTTGCACCATGAAAAACTTCAAGTGACATAATTTGAGCAAAGAGACCTTATTCTCAGTATGGAGTTAGTGACTTTGCTTAAGATTTTCTAGCTTAAAATTTCGTCGTTTCAACAATCTAACGTCCGATTTTAAAGATAAAAACCTGTGAAATTATTACAGACAATAAGGTTCTTAAATAATGACACAATTATTGTGGGCTCTTTTTACGGTAAAATTTCTTATCATATGTAGAATACCAGTTCACCTCTCCCCGTGGATGTAGGAAAAGGCCAAAAAGTGGGCTCGTCAACCCGCTTGGCCAGTGTGGCATTTGAGGCCATATAATCCGCATGCACAAGTCAATGTGCATGAAGAAGCTCATGTACAGCAGTGGACAGTTTTTTATAGAAAAAGGCAGCAGACGAGCATACAGTCCACCTGATGGTATGTTGATACTATCGTCCATAGACATCCGCGATACATGCCAACATCTGTCCAGAATGATAAACGTTGGCACGCAACCGGATGCGCTGCCTACCTTTGCAGATTAAGGAATGGGTTGGGAAAATGGGGAGGGATAGGATGGGATGGGAATGGGCTCTGGTATATCTCACTCACTACCGAAACACGTACCTACATACATTGGGGAAATACGATAAGTAGGAAATGCAGTAAATTTCAAGGTAGTACATTTCACTCTGTGAGAGGGGGGTAACGTGGCCGGTCGAGTGCGCTCAGCGGCTGTGGGATTGCAGCATGCACTCTCCCCCTACAATAATATCCTACTAGTTACGTTTTATCAACCACACATCATAAATTAAAACAAATCGGGTTGAATCAAATATTCACAGATGTAATAAATAAAACTGTCAATGTATGTATAGGTCATCCATTAAGTCACACTATTGTTCATATTTCCGCATTCAATTCTGATTTCTACCAAATGGTAATAAAGATTTTATTACCTCGTGATTGTACAAGGAAATACTTTATTTTGGAAGCTACTGACAATCAATAGCCCCTTTGAAAAGAAACTACACGCTTTTCTATTGAAAACCGTTTACAATGGAACAGTCAGTGTTGCCAGGAATGTTGCCCGGAAAATATGGATATATTTCTAGGGTAATAAAAAAAGAAGTTTGACAATTATCATGACCATTTGACCAGATAACATTTGACGTAGTTTTCGTGCTGTAGAAAAGGTAGATTCGTGGTTAGAGGAACATTTGTTTTAAAATTATTATGATTATGTAATAGCCGAGCAGCGTTCTGCTGGTATGCCTAGGGTTTAAAGTTTAAAGTCACTCAGCAAGCTATGGAGAGAGGTATGCTGGAATTTCTTTACGGGATTAAATCCTAAACGAAGACATTCACCAAAGAACACCGACATAGCTCGTAGAATCGGCATGTTGAAGTGGCAATGGGCAGGTCATATTTGCCGCGGGTCCGATGGCCGCTGGGGTAGACGAGTTCCCGAATGGTGGAAGCGCAGTGTCAATATCTTCAGCTACAACAACAACAGTGGAGAATGAAGAATCTAGTGCTGTAATAGTTTCATCGCTATCTGTTTGTATAGTTGTTATTTCATTATTTGTTTCGAGCTATATTAGCGGTGCGAGGGGTTACCGCGTTATGGTGCAAGAGGATTTGACTTCTCGGTCGTATCTTGCCACCTTTTTCTAGAACACTTGGCAGACAAATGGCCGTGTACCACTCAGTATTAACTGATCTTTGTTTTTCTAGAGAAAAAATACACGATAATTTTTTTACTTTCATTTTCAACCCAAGAAGGGTTTGAAGCAGTTTTGTTGGTCTGCTGTCATCTTCGAACATTCATTGAGAGGAATGCTGTTTTTTTCCGGGTCGTAACAATAAATCTACGTTTCGGCTAGTGTTACAATCTCATGAACAGCATCTGAACGCCCATGGTTAAACTTCCGCTACATTTCCTTGCTAGTCCACTTGATGGTAAGTGTTCGTGGTATACATGCCAACATTAATCTAAAATTACAGACGTTTGCAGGCCCTCGAATGCGCTGCCTACCTTTGGAGATATAGGAATAGATTTGGAAAAAGGGGCAAATGGGGGCAATTTGGGCAAATGGGGAGGGATAGGATGGAAATGGCCTCCGACACATCTCACTCACTACCGAAACACGTACGTACATTAGGGAAATGAGATAAAGTGGGAAATGCAGTACATTTCAAAGTAGTCTTCTGTGAGAGAGGAGTAACCTGGCCAGTCGAGCTCTTGGATTGCACCGTGCACTGCAAAAGTGCTGAATATGCGAAGAAATGGCTGGTAACTGTTACGACTCGATGAAGTCTTTTTTTTTTGCAAGAAAAATATTCATAAATATATTTTTTTATAGTCATAGAGAACTGTGTGTAATTTGACGAAAGCTCGGAAAAATGAGAAATTTGAAAATCCAAGTGTTAAATTGTAGGTCGCATTACTATTTTCAAATTCTAATCTAGCAACCCCAATTGCTATCACGAAACGAGTAGTTTCGATGAAAAAGTTATAATAGAGAGCGGCCATAATGACCGGCCGCTCACGCACCACGACCTATTTTTAATCATTTTTGGAGACGGTTGAAGGGTTGAGGCTAAGAATATGTGGAGTGGACTCTATTTTCTTTTTAATATAAAATGATAATGATATAATTAATGAATGATAAATAAATGCAACAAATAGAATATTTATATAGAATTGGGGAAATAGGATAAAATGGCAACAGTCTTCTGTGAGAGTATTTTTTGTGGGATTGCAGCGTGTATCCTCGCTCTCCCATATAGACTTAATAATTTTAGAAATGTATAATTTAAAAATTATTATTGTTATTACAATGTACCTATCATTTCGTGTATTATTAGGTACTGCAATGACGTTTTTTTTTTCTTTCTACTAGGTATTCTTTCATAATAATAATTTTACGTATAATGTTATTGGAAGCACTGGGGGACGCCCTCCAGCGAGTTGGACTGACAACTTAAGGAAGTATCCAGTGGTGACTGGACGAGAGGACATGTCTGGTGACTCTTAAGAAGATACTAAGGCCACAATAATTTAGCCATTCCGAAAAAAAAGGCTCGATGAGAAGAGCGGGTTTATCGTGTTTGGAAGCGAGCTTTGGGAGAGACTCGCCTGTATCTAGCGGTGGTGGGACATAAGCTGATTGTATGGTAATAGGGAGGTGTTCAAATTATTTCCTAAAAAGCCTCCTCTAGTCAATCTGAGCCCGTTGAAGTTAAATATTATTGATGGTACTATGCCGTGACAAGTGAACTGTATTCGAGGCCGACTGTACAAAACAAAGCGCCTCTTGCGATGTCTATTTGTGTGATCGATAAATACTAAACTAGTAAAGGATGGCACTTAAATTTTATTGGAATATAAAATGCGGGGAAGTAACTCATTGGGTAATAGAAATAGGTTATTTATTATAAATGTGGGAAATGATAGAGCATATTAATATTAAAGAAAGATAAAATATTCCATAATCACCTATGTATACTATGTACGCATTTAACTGTGTTCATTCCTGTGCCTGACAACTATTCTTGAGCTCGTCGTCAAGCACTGATTGATGTGCTTAGATGTAGGTAGGACTAAGTAGGTGAGAGCCGCCTCTCTCCCGCGTGACCTGCGTCTGCTCAATGATCTTATGCAGCAACACCAAGAGCGAGTGGGGGGGGAGAGCACTGTGCATTCCCACAGCCGCTGGGCACACTCAACTGGCCATGTGACCCCTCCCTCTTAAAAGACTACCTTGAAATGTACTATGCCACTTTATCTTATTTTCTCTATTTACGTACGTGTTTTGGTAGTGAGTGAGATATGCCAGAGACCATTCCCATCCCATTCTATCCTATTCCTCTCCATTTTCCCAACCCTTTCTCTCAATCTGTTCCTTAATCTGCAAAGGTAGGCAGCGCATCCGAGGGTAAGTAAAAATTGTATGAGGCCCTGAGTAGGCGCATTAGTGGGAACACTGTAAAGCCTACTCATGTGAATTGTATGAGGCCCTGAGTAGACGCATTAGTGGGAACACTGTAAAGCCTACTCATGTAAATTGTATGGGGCCCTGAGTAGGTGCATTAGTGGGAACACTGTAAAGCCTACTCATGTAAATTGTATGGGGCCCTGAGTAGGCGCATTAGTGGGAACACTGTAAAGCCTACTCATGTGAATTGTATGGGGCCCTGAGTAGGCGCATTAGTGGGAACACTGTAAAGCCTACTCATGTGAATTGTATGGGGCCCTGAGTAGGCGCATTAGTGGGAACACTGTAAAGCCTACTCATGTAAATTGTATGGGGCCCTGAGTAGGTGCATTAGTGGGAACACTGTAAAGCCTACTCATGTAAATTGTATGGGGCCCTGAGTAGGCGCATTAGTGGGAACACTGTAAAGCCTACTCATGTGAATTGTATGGGGCCCTGAGTAGGCGCATTAGTGGGAACACTGTAAAGCCTACTCATGTGAATTGTATGGGGCCCTGAGTAGGCGCATTAGTGGGAACACTGTAAAGCCTACTCATGTGAATTGTATGGGGCCCTGAGTAGGCGCATTAGTGGGAACACTGTAAAGCCTACTCATGTAAATTGTATGGGGCCCTGAGTAGGCGCATTAGTGGGAACACTGTAAAGCCTACTCATGTGAATTGTATGGGGCCCTGAGTAGGCGCATTAGTGGGAACACTGTAAAGCCTACTCATGTGAATTGTATGGGGCCCTGAGTAGGCGCATTAGTGGGAACACTGTAAAGCCTACTCATGTAAATTGTATGGGGCCCTGAGTAGGTGCATTAGTGGGAACACTGTAAAGCCTACTCATGTAAATTGTATGGGGCCCTGAGTAGGCGCATTAGTGGGAACACTGTAAAGCCTACTCATGTAAATAAATAAGTAAATAAATAAATGTCTTTCCAAGCTAGATAATAATTCTCTTCCAAGGCTTTCCAGGGCTTGTTATGACGTACAATCTCCGCTCTTTCTCATCCAGTCACTGCCAGCGAACTTCTTTAAGTTGTCGGTCCACCTGTCTGGAGAGCGTCTCACACTACGCTTTCCGGTACGTGGTCTCCATTCAAGGACTCGTCTTATATCCTACCCAGTGCCAGTAAGTACAGCGTGCTGATTCTGTGAATTAAATCGAATCGTGAACTCTGACGGTAGGTCTGATCCATAACGAGAGCGAGCTATGGCGAAAGCTATGCTCGGAGTTTCTTCGCGGAATAACATCCGGAACGAAGAGAGAAATATTAAAATTGTATTAAATGGGTAAAGTACAAATATTGAAAACCTCTATTTACTAGACTTCGTCTAGATAATAAGTGTTTGTTCTATTACTTTTCCCATGCTAAATATGCACCAAATATATATTTTTTTTTTTTAATAAAGTGTCTAATAAATTAATTACTCTGCACTGTAAAACTGACTAATGCGCGGTAAAGCATGTTTGTGGAAAGAAGGATATTTTCTTACAAAACTTAAAGCACATTTTCATATTGAAACTATTTCACTGTTAATTCTTGTACTAAAGAAATAAGTGTCGTACAATAAAGTAATGGAATAGAGTAATAGAAATAATTACATAGAGTGATACAAAACTATAGACACGACACTACATTTTATTGGTATTTCTATGTTAAATTTTCTTTATTGTGGTATTTTACGTGTTTAAAATTAACGTTTTCCTTTCTTTCTTTCCAATTATTATTTTTAGTAATGACTACCGAATGTATAAAACTAGTAAATACTGTCAAATAGTAAATCTTAGAATTCGCCATGCAGTAATTCCATTTAATGAAAAACAACAACCTCGTCGTATACCCGTAAATTCAATAAAAAAATATTAACAGTCATGTATAAAATATCCTAAAAAAACTTCCACTCTAATCCATAAATTGACCGTTAAACAGCAGTGGCATATCAATTTACAAAACACACATAAAAGGAAAGAAACGTCAAAAACAAAAACCGCTCCCTATCCAAACATCGCGTGTTAGAATCCCGCCTCGTTCTAATCGTTGTAACCAATGAAAAAAACATAAAAAACGCACGTGTTAATCTTAACACATTCGTGTTGAGCCTAAAAAAGGAAGTAAAAAATGCCCCTGGCTTGTTGAACCAATAAAAAAAAGTTGAAAAAAATATGTTAAACATTGCTCGAAAAAAGACTTAATTGGTGGTGCGCGAGCCGCCCTACTTTTTTTTATATTTTTTTGAGTCACCGGCTACCCTATTGACTTTTTTCCTTTTAACCATGGGGTGCGTTTTTTGTATCAATTACTACGCCGTTCATCCGACAAATTATAGGTTATACATTGGAAATGTGTTAACGAATTTTTATTTAAATTTTTATTGATAGATTTTGAAACTAATATTGTTGATTAATGTAATTTTAATTTAATTACTCCATCGGCCTACATTTTTCCACTGCTGATATACCTATGCCTTTTCTCAAGACTCGCCACCGAACACGATTTTCTCTTCTCATTTAGCTACTACTGACGAATAACTTCAAGCTTTCGGTCCACTGGGCCAGAGCACGTCTCACACTACGCTGTGGCTTCCTTTCTAGGACATCGTTGTCAATCATGTGGCAAATATGACCTGATCATGGCCACTTCAGCTTGCTAGTTCTGTGAGATACCATTCATAGCATGGCTCTCCCCATAGCTAGCTGAGAAATGTTAATTTAATTTAGCTAAAATGTAAGTTTTGGACAAAGCTAGCTTTCTTTTTTCCCTCTGTTTATTTGTCACTTTGTTGCTTCTATCATATTATCTTCTCACGTAGATCACTACATAATGTCGCTTTATATGGTACAGGGCTCTAATTGTAATCACAAGGTTTCGGGCCAATAGGTATTTCGCGGGCTCAATGGGGTATAGGCCTAACGCCGATGCTCCAAATGTTTTAAAATTTCTGTACACGTAAATTTATCTTTATCGCGAATTTAGTGATAAATTGACAATTTGAACTAATGCCCTCAAGAATGTTAGTTGGAAATTGATACACGTAGGCTATCATAATACCTACCTAATTAGATATAAAAGTTAGAATTATCTAGCATGTCTAATGTCAGATAAGGTTATAAAACGGTTCCAAACAACAAAGATAAAGTTTTATTCCTAGATAAATAATGTATTTCTTTACGTGTTTGTAACAATTAAGTGTGTCTGTGAAAATATACGTAGAATCAAGCAGTATTATAAGTTGGATACATATGCGTCAAACCTATAAGACATACGTTTGTTGGTTGGTCTGTAGTACATTTTTAGTTTTTTTGACCCAATAATTAAATCCAATACATGTTGACCATCTCTCAAAATCTAAAAATATTATAAAAAGTATAATTTGTTCTGTTTAGAAAAACTAGAATAAGGAATTGTTTTTAAAATAACTGATTTATAAAAAAGCGTGGTATTTTAAAAAGGACAACTCCAGATTCAACGGCACACACTAGGATTGTCTATGTTGTGGGTGCAGAGTCAAATACAAACAGAAAGACACGTCCATAACCTAACGTTTGTATTAAAACAAATCCGAATCGAACGCGGGACCTTTGCACAGCAAGCACTACCACTAACCAACTGCGAATCGGTCGTCGAAACAATAAATATTGATGGCATAACATTTTGAACATCTATCTAAAGGACAGCATTAAATATAAAATGATTAAGAAAGATAAATATAAAAGACAAATATACAAGAACAAATATGAAATAATAAATAAGTACATACCAATTGTGTTTAATAATTTATGTCAATAAATAGTTTTATATAAAAAATCTTATTGGAATTTTCAATCTGATATGTATTAAATTAGCGACATCTGTTGGCGAATAGCATGTTTATATTAACGAAATTCATTTCTAATAAGAAAATTTGGTTATATTCGTTCTAATAATACGTAACAATTTGTAATAAAAGTGTTTATTCATGTTAATTTATATAAAAAAATGTTGAATGATAATTCTGTATTTAAAAATTAGGGCTTGGGAATGATTTATATACGAGTATAGCCAACTGCGTAGAAGGTACACAGGCTATTAGTATAAAAGTTAAGTATATGTAATTGATTGATATTTATTACTGTGAACACAATTTCGACAATATAAATACTAGTTCAGTTAAAATTGTGATTTTTTGCAATTCAAATTAACATCCATCTAACAATCCACCATAAGTTAGTCATTATCTTTTTCAAAAAATACCTGTACCTTTTGAATTGTTTTTGAATTTTTGTTCGATTGATACTTATAGATTATACAGAGCTGCATAATTTATTAAAGTTAAAAGTCAAAATTTGCATTAAATCTTTCAGTAAATATAGTTAGAATATATATTTATAGCTAGTTTGTGGGTTGTTTTCCCATCAACGGATGTATACCTCAACTAATCCTAGCAACATTCTAGTAACAAGTAACATGAGAAGAAATAATAAAAACTGAAACGTATGTAATTCTTTAGAAAAGTATTTAACGCGATATAAATTAACTTAAAATGAGGTCTTGAAACGGAACGCTAAACTTGTTGCAAGAAAATCATTATACAATTGCCCAAAATAAAAAAAAAATATATCTAAAGTCCTACGAAAAAGAAACCGCCTAAAAACGTGGTTCGGCCATTTTGAAAGTAAAAACTGCTTAAGAATACACTTGAACACACTTATTGACGTTGTATTAAAAGTCAGTTTCAAAATAAAATTGAAAAGTAAATGTTACATAATAGTGGAAACTTTTTACCTCCAAATGGATGAAAAAACAACCGTCCCGCTCTGCTCCGTCTTATAAAATTTCCATATAAAACATCCAACATTATTATCTTTTTTCTAACGAAAAAATGCATTTTTAATGAACTAAATAAGTCACAGAAACACACAAGTTGCATTCGATTTTACACTTAAATTTAAAATTAATAAAACGCATTTTAATTTGTAGTAATTCCCTATTTAAGACGTTTAGAAATGGTTATGCTGTGGCTTGGTCTACTTTATAGTTTTATAGTGAGGGGACACTACTTGTTTTAATTTCTAGTCTAGATTTTAAACATGACTTTGTGTAGAACTTGAAATATATAGGCACTTAATTTTTAATGCACGCATATGGGGTGACTAGGTAAATTTTGAGATACTCAAATTTCAGAAAGAGAACTCATTGAGATGAACCGTTTTTAAAAAATCATTTATTTAAAATTCGAATTCCGAATGCCATTTAGTCAAAACGAAAAAAAATAAAATGCTGTATTCACTTTTCTATTGCATTTCGCGCGGTTTTCTTTGCAACAATGGAAATTGAAGGAATACATTTTCGTGCAATGATGTTATACGATTTTACATTTGGTTTAAATGAAAGTGAGTTTAAAGATAGATTAGTAGCAGCTTTTGGGGACCTCGCGTCATCCCGTGCACTGTTGCACGGGATGACATTTTTAGATGGTTTTCTTAGTTTAAACAAGAAAAATGTTCCTTGAAAGATGATAAGAGAAGTGGCCGTCCTGCGACTTCTGTAACGAATGAAAACATCGAGGCGGTAAAGAAAATGTTGCACGAAGACCCAAAAACTACCCACAAACAGATAGAGGAGACTCTTAAGATTGAGCACAGTGTGGGCAAAAAAATAGTGGCAATATTCTTCTCTACATTCTGCGGGTGACCATTTAGCGACAATTTCTTTAGACGCTCAAAAAACTGTTAGGCCCAATGGTACAGTGAAGTGTGTTTAGAAACTGTATTCGATGTGTTTAATTAAAAACGTCCTCAAACAGGTTTCCGAAGGCTTTTCTTGCATCATGACAATGCATTATCTCACAAAGTAAAACTCATCCAAGACTTTTTGAAGACTACAGAGGTCTAAGAATTGACCCACCACCCTACATATAGCCTTGATTTAGCTATATGCGACTTCTTTCTGTTTACAAAAGTGAAACTTGGACTCGGTGGCATTTTTTTCGACAGCCCTGAGGACGCTCGGAATGATGTTAAGGCAGCTGTTGAGGACCTCGCTAAAGAAGAGTATAGCCAGTGCTTTAAACCTTGGTTTAGACGAATAAATCGCTGTATAGACACTAATGCAGAGTATTTTGAGAAGTAATAAAAATTTGTGTCTCAAATCTCAAAATTTACCGTTAAGAATTAATTTGAAATACAAAATGTAGGTAGGTAATATAATACAAGTGTGATTCAATTACAAAACAATTATTTAAATATCTACCTTAGTGAAATATTATTTTTGTAAAATTTAGGGATATTTCTAAAAAATCTGCCGATACCGCGCACATTCGTATATTTTTTTTATTACAACTTAACTACGGATGAATGGTTGTATCGTTTCAATTGAAGAAGGGCGCATAAAGAAATTTATCAGAGAAATAGTTTGGGTCTGTTTCGAACTCATGTCATTGTAGCTCATGATCTATGAGTCATATCGGTTCAGTGGTATCTCTTAAAATAATGACGACATAAACTTTTCATAAAAACTCAAAAAAAGAAACGACGTCCATACACAAAAGTTATAATATAATTAGGGCTCATCAAACTCTACGACATTTATTGTTTTTAAAACAAACGGAAGATACCGAAACCTCCTTGCGACTGGCGACTGGCGACTGGCGACTGGCGCTGCCATCCTACTTTTTTAACTTTATTCTTTTATTTATTTTAATTTTTTGTTTACGATTTCACTTTTTTATTTACAACAATGATTTTATTAAAACAAACTAAATAAGTGATGACGATATTGAATAAAGTTATTAAAATATCACTTAATCGAAATGTTTTAATATATACTGCAAAACATACTTTGTACTGGAGATTACGATGAAAAAGCTTAACAAACATTGTCTGCCTGTGCCTCAACAGAGTACTCAAATCCAATAGGATTTAATATTCCATTTAATAATTCACTCCTTTCTTTTTGAGAAATAAGATATTCAACTCGCCGCGAAATACTTTTTAATTAATTGAAAATTAAAAATAGTCTCCATACGACGTACCTACGTAGAGAACTTGAAAAAGCGAACAGCATGGAGAGATCTGTATGACCGGAGTTTCTTTGCGGATAGGATACGAAACGGAAACATTCTTCAAAGAACTAATGTCACTCACTGACATAGCTCGTAGCTCGTAGAATCGGCAAATTTGAAGTGGCATCTTATATTTCATTGACAACAAGTCTCCAAAATAGATTCATTTAAATATAATGTGTAGATGTAGTATGTATAATGTAATATAATATACGATACCGGCTTTCTTCATCACAAATTTTATTTACAATATGTTAAGAACCGATGTATAATTTGAAACTATATATATATACTTTGTTATTGATAAAAAAATTATATTTACAATGATTACTTACTAAAATTTTACGCTGATACCGTCAATTTGATGAAATATATAGAAAAAGAGCAAAAACATGTGAAATTGTTGTGTGTTAACACGTAACTTGACTGGAACACGAATGTCTCATTTGGTGAATTCCTTTTGCCATTGTAAAAGGATCTTCGGTATATGTATTCTATTTTATAATAAAATTGAGATAATAAATATTTCTAATAAATATAATATATAATAAATATTTGTATTATAACTTAGAAACGTTATATATGACTAATGCGAATAATTATAGACTAAATGTTGCTGATTCAACAGACATCAGTTTCATTGGAGACCACAACTGCATATCAGCGCTTCTCCTTGATTGGGGAAACAATATACTGAGTTGGACACCTATGTATTTGTTGCCACACCATGTACACACTGTTTGTACTACATAACTATTATAATCGTTACTTTGTTAAATCTGTGTGCTGTCTGTGGTGACAAATAAATGTATTTTCTTAATTTCTTTCTTTCATCGATACTCATTTAAGTCCCTCGCCGTCATCCACTGCTGGAAATAGGTGTCCCCATGCACATGAGGGATATATGGCCTTAAAACGGCACGTTGTCCAAGCCGGTTGGCGAGAGCTAATCAAAATGCTTACTTACTATATTTTATTATTAGTCATTCGATTATGAAATACACAATCGATCGACTGAGCACACGCATGCACTTCACTAGTCACTTTGCACTCCTTATCTCGTTTACGTACATATAGATAAAATTTTGAAAAATCCTTAACTTTTCCGCGATAACCCCCGCCTGAGCGCGCGGAAAAAAAGCTTTTTGGTCTCATTCATAGCCCACGCGTTTTCTGAAAACATGTAGTGGTTTATATTATCCTTTCTATGTATGTATGTAGGTTTGGATACGTGAATGTTTTACATTTCATTTGTATCTTGTGCTGTCCGTATACAGACTCAAAACTACACTTGCAATCCTATTTCTGTATAACTATTTCATTGTTGGCTGGTAGAGAATATCTTAAGGTGTCACGTTCACATTTTTTACATTAAACAATGAAGAAGTTAACATTAAGGAACGAAATTTAAATAAATAAATAAACTTCGGTTGTAGTCATAAATAGGTGACGAATAAGTACCTAATAGTTGGCCCATTTTTGTTAACTAAATATTAATTAGTTTGTTAATTGTTGGAGGACCCAGGGTTGGAAAACCTTGGGCTGATTGGACTGCTCATTAACAATAAGTAATACAGTTACAATAAGTACTAGTCTCTTCTGTAATAGAGACAGAAGCAATTCAAGCAGGCAATAAGCTATGCATGCCTCTTCTCAAAAGTCATGTACATATGTGTAGCAATATGTTCTAAATTCAATTAATGAACTGTCAAAGAGCTGCCTTGTGATTTGTCATTATATGTCCTAATTTATTTAAATTAAATAAATTACACTTTTTGTGACTAAAATTTACATAAATCCCGCGTTCAAGATATTAGATCAAAAATCACCTAGATTTGCTAATAATAGTAATTGCTAATAAAGCTTATTAACGAAACGGATTCTATGCGGTCTGCTATTCAATTAAAAAAAAATTAACCTATTTACACCTATTTAATTTTTTAATTTAACCGCACGTAGAATATGCATGCGAACCTTACTATGGGAACCTTACTATGCAGAACATATACCAATGCGCTCAATTATTCTTAACAACCTGTACTTAGCACTTTTAGCATTTCTAACTCTTATTCACACACACACACACTCATATATCAATTACTCATATTATTGACTCTATGCTATTTTTTTCTAAAATCGGATATCTAAAACCACACTCCCACACATTCGCACACAGACATACTTACATACATAATATACACAATATACATATTCACAATAATCACCACCTGAATAAACTGTAACTTAGTACTAAAAATAGATCTGGGAGAAGGCGCTGACAGCTGTCAAACAGATTATTCTGATACAGATGTCAGCAGACATTGTCCTCATGAATACCTACTTGTGAATTTGATGTTTCTGTAAACTACATTATAAGTAACAGTTACCACATGGAAAATATGTAAAAGTCTTCAATAAAAGAAATTATTATTATTATTGAAAAAGTTGAAAGCAAATTTCTATGCGCTATGCACCATCGATTGAATATTTTTTATTTACCATAGCATCAACTTTGCTTCAAATATAACATGCTTATAATGAGACGCATATTGTTGCAAATTTGTCTTCTTTTTTTTTATAGAAAAAGACGGCAGACAATCATACAGTCCATCTGATAGTAACAGTATCCAACTGTCGTCCATAGACGTCCACAATACATGGCAGTCCAGAATGACAAACGCTGGCACGCCCCGGATGTGCTGTATATATTTTTTTTTTATAGAGTAGAGGGCGGACGAGCAAGCGGTCTCACGTGATGGTAAGTGTTACCGCCGCCCATGGACACCTGCAACACCAGGAGTTATGCGGGCGCGCCGCCGACCTTGCAAAATCCTATTCACAGCTTTCTTGAAGAACCCCATGCCGTAGTTTAATTTGCAGATTGAGGAATGGATTAGGAGAAAGGGTTGGCAAAATGGGGAGGGATAGGATAGGATGGGATGGGAATGGGCTCTAGCATATCTCACTCACTACCGAAATACGTACTGTTATACCCGAGATCCATGTCATTAATGACCATATTCCCACAGCCACATCCGCCTTACGAATGGTTTCTCCGAAACCATACTTAAGATAAACCTAACATGTTCTTATATTGCCCGTCTTATTATCTAGCTTAGATTTCACCATGGGAAGCATAAGCTCCATGGTTTCTCATTCAACTCAAAGAGTTAGTCTTCCTTCAGCTCGCGACGCGTCTAGACATTTACTAAAATCATCCTGTAATCCTAAAATAAGTTTGAATTGAAATAAATATATGTGCTTGTAAAAACAACCTTTTTTAAAAAGACTTCAAAGATTCCCCGTCTAACAATACGTATATTGGGGAAATACGATAAAGTAGAAAATGCAGTACGTTTCAAGGTAGATTATGTTTTATATAATCTATGTCATGATAATTTTGACTGTCCTGCATTCCCATCACAAGCGACTACGCAATGTGCACCAGCGACACCAACGCTGAGAATCGTATACCACTGCAAGGTCAGCGGTGCACCCGCATAATTTCTGATGTTGCAAGTGTTCATGGGCGGCGGTAACCACTTACCATCGCATGGGCCCCTTGTCCGTCCGCCTACTTTCATATAAAAAATCATATAATATAACACTGGATAATCGTAAGTAGTATGTTGCATTTTATGTCATTGTACTGAATAATAACAAGAACACTTGTGGTGATAGGTGGATAATGTAGTTGATTGTACAATTAACACTAGAATGTTTATTTGTAGCTTTTTAGTAATATTCCATTGTACAATTGTTTATTGTCCCAAATAAAATATATTTTTAGTTATCTGCATATTATAAAGCCAATTCTATTTAACGCACTTACTTACTTAACGTATTTAACATTAGATTCTAATTGTAATACTCTTTCCCACTATAAATAGGCAAATAATTGGGTTTTCATTATTGATTTTCATTTTAAGTTGTCCTATTAGATTCTCACTTCTTATTTATTAGTTTTTAATAAAAAATACATTTGTATAGTTCATTGCTGGAGTGAAGGACATAATTTGCGGTCAGTGTCTCATAGGTATTTGTATAATGAAAATTATTGTAAGTCTTATAAATAAGGTTTTAAATGAACTGAGTTCTCTTAAATTGTTCGATTTTCTCTTCTCTTTCAACTTACCCATCTCCCATCTCTTTCTATCCTCGCGTGGTCTGGACTATGAATACGGGCCACATTATAAATAAACCGTATGACTGGCCAGTATTTATTATCGTTATCATTCCTTCTCCACTACTTATGAGCATTATACGTAAAGACGCAATAGTGCATCTTTGTCTTGATAAAGGTTTTCTGCAGTGTGCACTGTTGAACACTGTGTCGCGCACTGTGGGGCACTGTGTTTGTTTTACATTATTTCTTTGTGTATCAAAAACTGTAATAAGCGTTAAGGTAGGTATTAATTAACTTATTTATTTCATTTAGACTTACTAACACTTACTTAATAACTCAATCTTTTAAATATTTCAATACAAATTAATTAATTAAATCTGTTAAAAATTAACTTATTAAAAACTAGAGTATTAAAGACTAATTAAAGATAAAATATCTACCTATAACTATAATAATAAACAATAATAATCAAAATAAAAAGCTGAGATCATTATTATACAAGGTGCTCAATATATCTATATATTAAGCATGTTGTATAAATTTGGTCCCTGTGGTAAGGTGCTCAACATACTGGCGGCATTACCTGGCTAGATTGCGGGCCAGGTAATGGCCAGCCCTAGGGTCGCCAGTACTGTTGATCAAGCCCTTTGAAATGTCCTTAAAAATAAATGCACACTAGGACAAAAGTATAAAAGTGTATTCGGGCCCTAAGTCCCTGTATTTGAAAGCCTTGCGCTTCTCTGTCTCTTCTACCACTGCGCTTGCCTTCATACAGGTCCCATGGAGGCGAGATGGTGCCAGCGTGTCCACGCAAGTCACATCCCGCACTACAGATCGATCACGGCACCAGTGGCCCCGTCAAGTCTTGCCATCGTCACGTACGATAGCATTCCGCTCTAGTAAAGCTCGTTAACGGTGAGTGGCAATGAAACGACGTAGGTATGATGTCGTTAGTACATATACTTACTAATTGACATAGGTACAGGAACATTATATTGCAGTATTTTTTATTGCAATACCTACCTATTTGTATGTATACACCTATCTATAGGTACATATGCATCGTAGCCCAGCTCTTTTGTCTTTAGTTTCATTTAATTTGTCACATTGTCTTAAAACGCCACGCTGTTCAAGCTGGTTGGCGAGTCTGCTTTTTGAAAGGTGATGTAGTTTCTTAGCGCTGGTGGCAGCGGCTTTGTTATTTTTTAATCGCATTTTAAGACATCTACGGAGAGAGATGGAGTGGTGCTATTTTAAAGCTAGCCGACAACTACACGACCAAATATTTGTATGTATCCACCTGATTTAAACGTATGCATATCTTTTTTTTTATGGACGAAGGCGGCAGACGAGCATACAGTCCACCTAATGGTAAGTGGATACTGTCGCCCATAGATATCCGCGATACATGCCAACATTAGTCTAAAATAACAAACGTTGGCACGCCCCCGGATGCGCTGCCTACCTTTGGAGATATAGAAATGGATTTGGAGAAAGGGTTAGGAAAATGGGGAGGGATAGGATGGGAATGGGCTTAGGCATATCTCACTCACTATCGATACACGTACGTAGACTTCTGTGAGACTTCTGTGAGACTTCTGTAGGTAACGTGCTCAGTCGCAGCGTACACTCTCCCCCTCAAAGTACATATTTTATATGTAATACAACCTATAACTTCCGTGAAATATATTTTATTGACAAAACATTGGTGTTAAACAAAACCGTATACACACAGGTATCCATTATGTAGAGACAAAGAAAAAGTTGTTTGATTTTTATAATGAAAGACCTTGAAGGGTACTGGTTCTTTGGCAATGTTAGAACAAAGATAATGCAAGAGTCTATCTTGGCTGACCGATAGTTCGAATTCATAAACCATAGCACGTTTACAGTTTTAACAAATATCTTAAACGACGAGCAAAGTATGTAATGCTGTAAAAATGGACGCTGAGCGCTCGAGCGCTAAATCAGCACTAAAAATCTTAAAATTTAGACTTAAGTTTAAGTTAAATGAATCTTAAGTTTTAGACTTGAACTTTTAGTTTTAACATCAAACCATTAAGACTTTTTATTTTAATTAAAGGTTCATTAAAGCTCACTCAGTACTCAAACGTGGAGCGCTCGGCGCTTATTTTTACAACACTTGAGTAAATACGTGAAACTCTTCCTTAAAATTGGCAGTAAACAATACTAGGCGACGCAATTCGATTTACATAATTCGATAATTATTTTTGTTTCTTTTTAAAAGTTAGTTTCATTCACATTCATTATTGATATTCATTATTCACATTCATTATTATTGATATAATTAAAACTAACTAATTTATTGACATATTCAATCTCTAACAGACTGATTCAAGCCGCTAGATTATCAAAAATATAAATAGGTAATTTTTACTTAATTTGAACTGTACTTACTCGTATTTATTAGTAAAGTAACTATTACTTTCACTGTCTTATAGATGTCAATTAAAAAAAAAATGTTTTCTAAAAAGTCATCATGCCTAGAACAGGTTTTGCAACTTCCTCATGAAGGACATATCCTTTCAATTCTTTCTCCAAATATGATCTTAACACACGACGCTGGCCAGTCGTGTTAGCGAGTAATTTTTAAGGTGGTGTAGTTCCTCATGGTTCGTGGTAGCGACTTTGTTATCCCTCTGTCGTCACGACACGACATCCACGGGAAGATATTGGTGATTGCTATTCTAAAGCCGGCCTACAGACAGTACAGGGCCAATGACCTACGTATCTTCATAAAATTATTGTATCTATATTGATATCTTCACTTTAACCTCCAATTTTAGACAAAAGTTTAGAAATGTTATGTGTTATTGTGATTTTATGAATATATATATTTTTTTTAAGAAAATTATCGTGACTTTTTAGACAAGCGCGATTTAGACAGGACCCTGCAATAAAGGTCAGGGCAGGAGCTTAGCTGACTTAAGGGTCTACATGGTTCTAAGCCATTTATAAACCACACGACACTGTGGGAATGCTAGAATATGGCAACTCAAGAGATCATTTTCTAAATTTCGTAGGAAGTACATGTCTCTGACAATTACAAATGTCTATGGCCATGTTTATGGTAAAGAGTAGAGTAATATATGCAGCAAATTGTCTATTAAATTTAAATGCAATATAAACCGCTAATTTAATAGGGCTTCTGAATAATTAAAATAGCTTAATTATTGTATATATATTTAAAACTTTCTAACAGAAAGATGGGTGAAAACTAAAGTATACATAGCTAGTTGTAGTACCTACCTGTGTTAACACATAGATACTGAAATGTATTGCTCGTTTATAGGATATATAGTATCCAATAGTCACTGAGGGTCGCATTACAACTACTCGGAGCATGCCTCTTACATAAAAGTGAGGTGAATTTTAAAATATCGATATGTATGTCGATAGTTATTTTTTTCAATAAAAAAAATCACAGAATATGAAGTATAAACACGTTATAAATATTGAGTTTTGCATTTAGATGTTATTTTAATGTATTTTCCAGATTGTTGAAGCTAGCTCTTCAGAAAATGGAATACTCAAAAGGAGAAATAACGTTCTGAGTTATATAGTTTCTAGAAAAGATTTAGGTAAGTGATAAAGCCGTTTCTTTTTATATAAAAAATGTGATCCATGTAAAGTCATTATATTGATCTAACCTATCTTCGACTTTTCTATGTGATCTAGAAACTAATTTTATAATATATTTTTTTCTTCCAGATAACACATTCGTGACGTCAAACAGCGCGTTATTGAAAGAGAACGGAATGTCCTGACTGGAATAAAGTTGTATGAGGATAGTCTGGATAGTATGTATGAGGAAGTAACTGAGGAATTGCTTCAAATACAGCTAGAATCTCAGGCCAACAAGTAACTTTTAATAGCATTTACAATGTAAAAATTAAGAACTTATGAAAATAAAATGTTATTAACTTTGACGTCATATGCATGGTATAATAATAACGTTCCACATATTTTAGTAGGTATTTATCTTTCACGTTAAATAAAAACTGTATGTAATTGACAAAGTACAAGTAAATAGTAAAGTACAAGTAAAGTATGTACCTAATTGAAAAAGTACAAGTAAATACAAGTACAAGTTGCATGACGTTTCAAGCTGGCAGTGTAAGGTACGTAGACCAGTGATAGCCTAGAGATATCGATAGTCTACTCACATTCGTATAATCGTGAGTTAAAATCCTAGGCCCATAGCACTGAGTTTCCACGTAAATACGAATTTTTAAAAATTGTCGCTAGCTCGGCGGTGAAGGAAAACATCGGGAGGAAATCCGCATGCTCCAGAAAAAAAATCTGGCGTATGTGATCCACCAATCCGCACTGGGCCCTTGTGGTGGATCACGACGCGAAACCTCCCCGTGATTTACTAGGGGAACGTTATAACATTCCCCTAGTAAATCACGGTTACAAGTACAATTAGGTATGGATTTCTATATTATTGCACATCTTCACACGTCAGATAGAGCGTAGTTGATCTTCTTACTCGAATACAAGCTCAGTACATCCGAAACCACTACTTTTTTATGGTAGATATTTTTATGGTATGGTTACATGATGGTAAGTGATTACCGTCGCCCATGGACATCTGCAACACCAGAGGATACTCGGGTGCAATGCCGATCTTGTAGAAATATGTTCACATGTGTCTTTATTAAACGATTTTATGACCGTTTCGACCGTACGGTAGATCGTACCGTAATTTTGCTATTTATTGCATTCATAATGTTTATAATTTGATAATAACTCGATACGATAATGTTAGCCATGCATAAATATGTTAGGTGTATCATCTATAATATTGTTAATAAACTTCAAGATTGAAACATTGTATGCCCGATGAGGGTAAACTGTAAATTTTACCTTAGCACTAAGACTACTTAATTTGTAATTACATTGAGTATACAATATTTTTTTCTGATTCTGATTCAACATACGTCCTATCGCTGCTTCAGATTTGACTTACGCTAAGTATAAGTGATCAGTATAGGTTGATACTTATATGCACTTACCACACTTATTAATAAGAGCCAGATTGGATTTATGGTTTTTGATGCATTGCGTTAGTCAGTCACAAGAATTGTACGTATGTTAGGTGAAACTATAGTCTGAGGAAAAACTTACGTATTAATAAAGTGTCTAATTCAAAAGCGTCGTATAAAGAAATCTAATACATCGCTAAGTGAGATAAAGAACATTTATTTTGCATATTGATTCAACCTAAGCTGTACTCTTGAGAATTTATTGCTAATCAAAATGTAACATCATTCTAAAAATTATAACATTAATTTGCATTTAACAGTTAAGAAATCAGCAGTTAAGATAAAATTTATCGAAATCGATGGTCCAATTAGTCCCCTCACTAGAGGTCGGTAACGGCGAAGTGTGTCTTGTTGCTGGGGCACTTAAGATAAATCTTTTTACGGCGCACTTTGATTAGAAAATTCCTTTATTAATTGACTGGCTTAATTAAACTGATTTTGTAGGGCCTTCCTTATCATAAAACTATTTAGGTTTTGTAATATTAATGAGGAAATTGGTTTAGTGTTTTGGTTTTAAAAGGAAATGTTGCATTAAGATTGAGATAGAGGCCAACATATAAAAAAAAAATTGCGATAGGTACTATCGCAATTATATAGTTAGTGGTCGTGTAGTGTCAGACGGCTTTAAAATAGTACTACTCCATCTTTTTCCGTAGATGTCGGAAAGTCGATTAGGAGATAACAAAATCGCTACTACCACCAGCCCTGAGGAACTATAGCACCTCTAAAAGAATAGACTAGCCAACCTGCTTGGCCAGAGTGAGTTTTATGAACTATTTTATCTGCATGATGAGGGGCATGTCCAACAGTGGACGATAAAATGGTTAATGACCGTGACGGAATCTCTAATAAACCGCGACCAACAGATTGTTAAAGTATAATCCATATATAAGAGATACAGGTACTAACGCGATAATTATAACTAAATTTCCGTACTTGTATTGTGTAGCTCCTAACAACCGTTGATGATCACAATTGATTGGTCTGACTATATTGATTATAATTTTTTTTATTATGCAATGACTTATAAAACTGAACGTTAAAGTACTTTCACTTAACGTATAATCGTTTAACTGAGAATAATGAATCTCATTCCGTTGTGATATCTCACCACAACTGATGCTTAGAAATAAATAATATTCACCTGTAATTTTAATTAACAATAAATGAAGCTGAAAAAGTAACAACTAAGAAATACAGTCTAGTGTTAGGTTCTAAAAAGGAATCATAAAAGTTGCATTAGAACGGCAACTATGAGATCGCTTGAAGAAAAATAAATCAGCGGCCCACGCACACGACCTAGCACAACGAACACACACGGAGGGAAAAGGACAAAAAAAGTCGGAGCAAGAAAAAAAATGGCAAAACGAAACCGACGCGAATATATCCGAGGCGAACGACCTGCGAAAAATAAGGCGAAAACGAGCGCCCGCGCACATGTGCGTTCGTCCATTTTTTTTGCTCCGTCCCTTTCCAGCGCCAAAAAAGGGCTACGGGATCGCGAGTTAGAGCGAGACGGGAGAAAAGAAAGCGCGCGGAAAGAGTTAGCGGTCGTTCGCGCTCATTTTAGTTCCGACCGTTGCCGCTGGGAGCGTTAGTGTCGTTTGGAAAATGTCTTCCTGTTTTGGCTTTTATTCGTTTCCTTTTATTGTTTCTTAGTGCAGATTTTTTTACAATAAAAATATTTCGTGTCGTAAATTTTATGTCGTGGAGTGAATGATATATCTATCAATCATGACTAAATCACATTTCTAACAAGCCCTATTTTTTGTATTTTTTTTCTTGTATGTTTTTATGTTAGTCATAAATTATAACTTTAAGGTATGTTATATTAGTCATAGATATATATAATTGTTAACCTTCAATTTTATAAATTATTGTATTAATTTGTTTAATTCTCTATTTCTTATTTCTTTTACTCCGTCTTGACGAATTCGTTCCTTTCGGTTTTTAAGGAGCTGGTGAATGTATTCTTCATATCGGTATTTACACGTTTTAATAATATAATTATCGAATCAAAACTTGCTAACACTCGCCGCACTGTCGATTATACTTTGTAAACTTGTTTAAATTTTGATAATCAATTTAAAAATAATTTTAAAACATCTCACGGAGAACATAATGGAGAGTATGCATTAACATTTACTTAAAATAAAGTTCTTGTAAAATAAATTACTTGATTTAATCATTTAATTTCCATTGATATCAGTTATAATATAGTTCATAGTGATGTTTTGTCCAAAAAAGGAGCGACTACACTCGACTACAGCGATTAAAGTTGGAGATTAATTTTTTTTCAGCCGACTTTACAATCCCGTCACCAACACATCTTTTCCTATGAGTGTCATAAAAGGCGACTGAGGAATAATTAAACCGCTTTCACAAGGCCCGAGGAACGTCACCACCTCACCATTTGGCTAGCGTAGCTTTTTAAAGCCATGTGGATGGGAAGGTCCATATCAAGCAGTGGACAAAATAATGGATTCTTACCATTACGATTAAGTATAGAAATGTTTTTTTTTTCTTAAGGGTTACTTTACAAGTTAATAAAAAAGGCTTTACTGCTACGTTTCAACTTAGCACAACGCATTTTTCATCTCACCGACTATTATGTTGTTCTTAACCACATATCTCTTCCTTATGTCTTAAAGTGGTTTTTAATATATGAACAGGCTAAAATGACTCTTACGCCTATAAAAATTAGAGTTAAGACCTCGGAAATGTATTCTAATGGATGTGTCTAGCCAATGATTTAGTGCTCTAGGAGCCTTTTTAATTGATGCTTTTTCTTGGCATATTTATAGCGCCTTAGTTAAGGGGAAGATATTGGGATAAATCTATAAATCTCTCACTGTACGGCACATGCCTCCCCTAGTAAATCACTAAGGAGTTTCGGGCCATAATCCACCCCGCGGCCCAGTGTGAATCGTTCGATAATTTTAATAATTTTTAAAACCATACTTAAAGTGAAATTTTAAACAAAAGAAGACAGCAAAAGGTCAAAGTCAAATGATTGTCCGAGTGGTTAAGTACGGGCCGTGGATTTGAACTCACAACCTCATGAATGTTAGTCGAGAGTAGAAAACCCCTAGGCCATCATTACTCTAACTACATAGTTGGATTTTTTTTTTCAAAATGGCTAAATTCATGTGGCCTTAATGACCGTTCAAGAGTTACCGGACA
Organism: Sesia apiformis; assembly: GCA_914767545.1. NCBI lineage: Eukaryota > Metazoa > Arthropoda > Insecta > Lepidoptera > Sesiidae > Sesia > Sesia apiformis. The sequence goes on along the minus strand of OU611972.1, from coordinate 8,871,013 downwards.
TATATATGTCCATACGGTCTGGGGCGAGAGCAGAAGACACTCAGCCGGGAGCAAAAAGTGTATGCAGCAACCCCGCCGGTAGACCGGCGGAAGGAACAGTCCTCGGCTTAGGGCGTTGCTTTGGGAGGGTACCGCGGGATCGCGAGTCAGTGCCGACACCTGGTAAAATTGTTGACTGAAGGCCGATGTGTGTTCACGGTGTAGCCAGGGTGACGGGGGGGGGGGGGGGGGTTTCACCTTGTGTTTGTACAACGTAAAATGTACAACAACATAATAGGAAAAAAGATGATTCTTTTTGTCCAAAGTAACTCAATTGAATTACAAATTTTTCTCTTTTCTCTTTTTCTTACAAATTGTATAATTACAATATATAATGATATATTCGTCTACAAACTTCATGGTACTATCAAGAATTTTACTAACTAGTGGGTATTTAAACTAACTATAACTCATACATAAGTAATAAAATCGTAACAAACAAGTGTCTGTCTGTCAATAAAGTCATTGCAGTGTAAAGTACGAGTGATACAGAGCCCGAAGAATATTCTATAGAATTTTTGTATGTCTGTCTGTCTGTATTGTCTGAACACGCATCAGACAAAAATCATTGAACGAATTCGAAGGAAACTTGGCACAATTATTGCTTACTCGAATGTACCTACAGAGTTAACATTTAGGATATTTTGTATACCAGTTCGTGATAGAGTTCCCACGGGAATCTCTTTAATGGTCACGCTAGTTATTTAATAAATAACTTCCCCTTAACACTTGGTTTAGTTGTAAAAATATAGCTTTAAATTGCTCTAGCGCAGCGCTTGACTGCGAATTTTTATGACGCCTATTAGCCCGTAAAGCTTTCTAATCCATAAATTGATGAAAGAAATCCATCGATTGGGGAATACATTCTAGGTATAAATAATGAAGTCGACATGTTTCTGTCTTAGACTTACTGGCAATTTTATTTCCCATGAAAGGTAGGATTTAGGATATTTTCTGACTTGCCGATGACTCAACTAAACTAAGGGTGTGTATAAAAAAATGGAATGAATAAAAGTACATATTGAAACGGTAGATTAAAAAATCGACCGATCAAGCGTTCGCACAAATACAAATGTTCATATACAAATGTTGTAGGTAGTAGTAACCTAGTCATTACAAACCCATTCACTGACATTAAAAAGCCAATTAAAAGATTACTTCGGGAACATAATTTGATAAAGTTAATGGTTAATTCTTTCAGTTCATCTTCTGTACTAATTTTAGTTTTCTATTCAGTTTTGATGTATGTTTGTGTCCTTATTATGCATTTACTTATGCGTGCATAGGTATGTGCATAGGTATGTATTTTTGCATTAATATACCTGTATGAATTCAAATTATAATTGTAATTACAAACCGCATCTGTTGCCCTTTTTCTGTATAATCTAGTGGTAGAGAATGCTTTATAGTATTACCTGCATTCACCCTGGCCACGTCACCCCTCTCTCACAGAAGACTGCCTTGAAATGCACTGCATTTTCTACTTTATCGTATTTCCCCAATGTAAGTACGTGTTTCGATAGTGAGTGAGATATGCCAGAGCCCATTCCCATCTTCTATCCCACCCCATTTTCCCACCCCTTACTCCAAATCTATTCCTCTAATCTCCAAAGGTAGACAGCACGTCCGGGGATGTGCCAACGTTTGTCACTACCAACTGGACTGATGTTGGCATGTATGTCTATGGGCGACAGTATCCACTTACCGTCAGGTGGACCGTCACGACATACTTTCCATAAATAAAAAAATATATTCCGCCCTTTGTAGGTTCATATCATTGCGCAATGAAATTTAAATAATTAAATAAAATCAGTAGAAATTTCGAGTACACAAACATACTATGACGTCAGTATACAGTACCTACTTATGTTCATAAAACGTCCATGTTACAATATAAGTAATGCGATATGTAACAGAAAAACAGGTTAAGTAAGGTGAACATGCGCAAGTAGTATGTTATTATATTTCTTTTAAATACGAATGAGGATTTAGAAGCGTGACAATGACGTCACAGTACATAACTTATGTTCCGGTTACTATAGGAAGAGCGCTGACAGATCGATATTTAATTAATTTTATGTAAATACCGTTTCTTTCTTAAGTTAGAGCATAACACAATTACATAGAAAAAAAACATATTCTTAAAGTACTATCGAGTCATAAAATGATTTTTACTACATGTTAAAGATTTATGTCAACTGTCACAGCTCTTCCTATAATAATAACCGAACCGAAATGGCGGTCCTGTATAGTGGTAAGCTTTTTAATTATTTGACTTTGTTATAAATTGTTGCTTAAAAATGTACCTACATGATGCCCGCAAAGTGTAAATTACTACATAATACGTTACTGTGATGTTATTCATATTTAAATATTGCTATCGAAATATCCAACAAGTTTTATAGACGGACTGTTAATCTACAAACGTATACCATTGTTGGTCAAGTTAGCTTTAAATTCTATGTTGTAGGTACAATTTGTAAGTTCTGCAAATAGAGAATTTTACAAACAATGACGTCACAGTGTTCTTTTATTTTCTTGTAGAATAAGTGACGGGGGAGGTAAATGCAGTCGACTAGATGCGTCCCACTGGCGGAGTTACCCGACACTTATATAAAACTACCGTTAAATTTGCCAGTAACCATAACCAGCCCTTGTATAGTCCACTGTTAGATACCGGCGCATAATGGCCAAGAGGGCTGGCGAGTCCATTCTTTCAGAAGTGGTGTAGTTTCTCAGGGCTTAACGACGTCCACGGGATATTATAGGGTGGTGTTACGCTAAAGCCTACCGACACCACACATCCGTGCCTATGTGCCTACCAACATGTTTTAGGGTTACAAAGTAATTTAAGATGAGTAACATTGTTCGTGATAGAAATAAGGACCAAAAGGATGAACCTAGCTGATAAGCTGATTGAACCTAGTAAGCTAATAAGCTACATCTAATGTCAAAACATATGTCACATCCACTGTTTATGGCATAAATGTACAGTCGGCAACACGTTAGTGTACCCAAAACCGTTCGATTCTATTATAGCAGTTATTATAAGCGCATTAAGGTACCGGTGTGTATACATTACCTTGTTGCCGACTGTGGGTTAACTGATCTGACGCAATAAAATAAGTCGATAAATTATGCCCACGTCTAATGCAAGATTTATTAGATTACTTCATAAAAGTAGTACATTAAAAAATCATTACATATGTAGATTTAAACGCCTTTTCGCTCTATAAATTAAATAGGTACATACGTAGAAAATCGATAAAACATACCTACATTTAATAACCTGGAGCAATAAATTAAATCGATACATTATTCCCACATATAATTTTTATAAAGTTAATCAATAAAAAATAAATTCCTTAAAAAATATTGCATAGAAATAATTAAATCACTTGATTTAAAATAATAATTTCCTTGAATGGTTAAATCTCTATGCGGAGTTTTTAAGATGTTTAAAACGCTGGTCTCTAAATACCTTTATATACATACATACGAGTAGGAAGATACTCGTATAAATATTCTGATGTCAATAAATGATTTCCACATCTATGTATATTCTTTGCCAAATTTTTAACGTTCTTAAAAGTCTCTAAAAATCGTTTCATAGATAAACTTTACCTAAACCGAGTAGTGATACCTACGCCTCCCCTCCTCCTACCACATAGCTGCGAATGACTCAAGCGCGCGGGCGCATGTTTTGCAACCGAAATTCTACCGGTTCGAGACAATGGCATTATTAGCCGCTAGACGCCATTTTGTTGCGATGACTGAATATGGCAGCCAATTTTGCGAGATGTTTTTTGGTAGTTCGATAGATTTTCGCATTTCTTTTTGACACTATCTGAGAAAACGGATCTTATTATCGGTTCTAGATTCTCCCTTATTGAGACTATACTGAAATCTTAAAGCATGTTGAACAGAATCTTGAAATAACGAAATTCTAAGTTAGGAAGTCTTGATTAAAGTCTAGAAGTTCATACCGTCAATATGGTCCCTTTGCACACATAACGTCACATTTATTAAAGTTTAATAAATATACCTACGCAAAATTTAATAGGTATCTACAAACTTATATTGGTACCTATACATTTAGTAAAGAAAAAATCGTCTAAGCGTCCATTTGTATTTTAAAAACGCAATTCAAAATAACTCAGCATACATTTAATTTCTCTTCATAACATTATAAAAATATCAGATTTTCGTCTTTATTTTGGAAAAAAGCCATGAGACATGTTTACCATCCATGCTTGATGGACATGCTTGCTTACGTGCTTACATGCATGCTTGCTGGACAGATTTTAAATGAGTTTGTTTACTTTTTTATTTTACTCAGCGTTTTGTCTGAGGTACAACAGCCATACTCGTAGTCACGAGGGATTGGAAAAAGGTGAAATAATTAATTATAGGTAAACCTGTTTAATACCCATTTACCTAATAAATAAATATTATGAGTAAAAAACTTGAAAAAATTAAGAAATCTAAAACGAATCGTAAATTAAATATTGACTTCGGATCCCCGGCATTCAGACAGGATCAAGAAGTCCACATTTCGATGCACCATTCGATGTTGTATCGATGCAATGATTTGTAATTTTTGGATGATGTTGATCTATTGTGTCAGTAAAACTAGTCGCAAATGGAAACAGAATCAAGACTATTAAAATTTATGCAGGAAGCAAATACCTCCTCCATAGGTAGGTTTTTATAGTAAATTAAATAAGTCCGGTGACCCTTGAAAGGCCACTAGGGCCACAAGAATTTAGCCATTCCGAAAAAAAAAAGGTTTTGACAAATTGATAGCTTACAGATAGACAGTGTGGATACTGTCGCTCGTTGACACTAGTGACGTATGCCAACGTATGCCAATAAAAAATTGTGAAATTTGGCAGACACGTAGAAATGTTGACAATTTTTGGACGCTTAATAGTTTCAGTGGATTCAAGCCCCATAGGACTCCTAAGATTTAGCACTTCTCTATTAGTAGGTAGGTATATTGTAATTAGTTTATAAAAGACTTCAAGAACAACTTTATTATTTTTAAAATGTGTTTATTACAGAAGAAAAGCAGTAGAAAATTTAATTGCTGGAAATAAAGAGAATAAATAGTATAATTAATTATTATAATATACTAACTTTATCTCGCTATTTCGACCACATCGAAGCCGAATTAACTAAAACGTCTTAAAATTTACCTGACTTACAAACCGTGTTATGTTTTAGAGTGTCGCAATTGAAAAGCGCGGTAAATTAAAAAGAAAACTAATGCATCATACACCGAAATAGATGGAAAAATAAGTTTGATACTTTAATTCAAGTATTAAAGTTATCCCAGTCTAACTTGCTTTCCCGGTTAATTTTCAGTCAGACTTTAAAAACTACTGTTTAAAAACTTTATGGACCGTTCGATGAAATTTTTTACAGAATGAAAACCCAACATAACAACAGAAACCGCAACGAAATTTGGACTGATAAATTCAGTGGCTAGCCCTAACAAACAAACAGACGTTAATCCTTCAAATTTGTATATTATGTAGACATTTAATGTACATAAATGCATGTGAAATCTTAGAATACACTGGAAAGAGCTGGGAAATATCGCGAATGTTTATTTTTACTGACTGAAAGAAGGCAATCTGGCGTTTGTAAAGAGTAGTGTAGACGATAAGAGTTGATGGAATGCGATAGTTCACTGGAGTTGATATGATCATGAGCGTAGCCGGGGAGGAGAGCGCGGGGGGGGGGGGCATAAGGAAGAATAAGTAACATACTTTCCTATCTTTATCTTTATTTATCCCCACCCTGAATAAAATCCTGACTACGTCTTTGGACATGATTTATGGTTTATTCGATAGCTAAACAACAAGGCATGTTGTATGGACATCTATCTTCTATTCATATGAAGATAAATATCCTAACTGACTGACTGACTCATAAACGCCGAGCCGAAACCGTTGAAGCTAGAAATATGAAGTTTAGGCAGCATTTTCCGTTCATAATGTAATATAAAGACTTACTAAAAAGGGGTTTCACGAAATTCAACCTTTCGAAATTTATTATTTATAGCGATAAAACGGCGGTAAATCGTTTGTAAGGAAAAAAACATTTGATTTGAGATTTGGTACAAATATTCTACAATATTAATTAATAATTGAACACGTGTTTTACCGTTTTTCAAAATTGTATCACGTCTTTGTATGTTAAGTTTTGTATGAAATCAGAATTAAACGCAATTAAATCCATGCGAGCGAAGCTGACGACGCCTATTTGTATTGTCGAGTTTTATTTTATCATACAATCATTACATCTTTTATCCTACATATAATAAAACAGCAAAACGGTTGAATCTGTACATTGACTTAATTTAAAAAATCAAAATTGGGGGCTTTTAGAAGCTACAGGACCCAAATCAGTGGTTTTAAAAAATATATCTGTGTGTTTGTCTGTATGTCTGTCTGTTTTGAGCATCACGTAAAAATAAAGAGCAGATTTTGATCGGGTTTTCATTAATGTATAGTTGAGTATCCAGAAGGAATACTCGCATATGTGTCATCTTCATATGACACATCCTTGTGTTTAGTTGATCAACTATACATGTCCGGTGACTCTTGAAAGGCCATTGGGGCCACAGGAATTTAGCCATTCCGAACAAACACAAGGAAGTTGAGTTATATAGGAGAATAAAAAAGTAACTTAATAGAATTACTCAAAAACTACTGAATATTAACTGTACTAGGTACTACTGTAGGTAAATATTATCATTTATCATCCGTTAAATCTATCATATCGGTGCTTTTATATGTGTTAAAAATCGTTTACAGCGGCTTAAACTACGCCAACGAAGCCGCGGCTAGTAAACAAATATTACAAGAAACCCCGTCAAACAAATGTATCGGTTTGTTGGCGGGTAGATATGCTAATTATACAATAGGTACATATATATTAAGTTATACAATACAGAGTTATATGTTTCAGAAAAGGCATGTTTCTACATTTAGCTTCGAATTGCATGTTTTACGCCCGTCAATCGACTAACCATATTTTTAAAGAAATATGGCATCAGACGAGCAAATTGTTATTCTGGTCGTAAGAATTTACTATCTTTATGCGTTTATTGCTATTCGACAATAATGTTGCAAGTTAGGGAATTTTATCATTTATAAAATTTATTACATATATGTATATTCATTATATAAAAGTACAATTTTCTACAAAATACAGTGTTTTCTACAGAACTCATAACGCTTCCTAAACAAAACACGAGAATATATTGCAATGGACGCGAATAAAGATCTTGTTCCCTAATACGCACTTTCACCAACCATTACCGGAACAACAAATGCCTTTTATGGGGAACAAAATACGATAAATGTTCTTAAGTCGCGCCCTAGTCGTTGATCTGCACCCAGCTTTACAATGGAAATCTATTTTTAATGTTTAGATCGGTTAATGTGAGCTGCAATTTTATGCACAAATTCGCGCCCGCGCCGGATGGGCGGCCATTTTTAAATTTAGTTGATTCACAGGAAGCTTGTTCTATTTTTGAAATTTTATTTATTCGTCTAGGCGTGGTTTGGCCACTCCTATGTTAAATGGTTTTATTAATATGCCGATGAATTATTTTAGTTTGTCTATGTATGATTGGATGCAACTATTTATGTATGTAAATCATAATATGCCTGTGTTGTATCATAATATATGTGTGCTTCGATTTTGATAAATATTTACACGTAGGAATACGACGGTGAAATTGTTTTTAAATGTAAAAAATAGGTTTCCTAAATTCCCAACAGCGCGGATTTACCAACGCTTGTTCATTTCGGCCCAATAGCGACCTTCGTATAATTGTAGTTCCTATAGGAACCATAACGTGGACACTGTCCACTAGACAGCTCACTACACTTTTCTATTTTGGGTGCTACAAAACAACCTTTTACGCAATAGGCGATTGGAAGCTGATTATGCAGAAGATGCAATACACGAGTGTGGCACTAACGAAGATCCTCAAAAGCCTGGGGTTGTTACCCGGAGTATGGAGGAAGCTGAGACTCCTCGACAAAGCTAGGGTGGCTCGGGTAGAACACATAATCAAGGAAAAGCTCTCACATAAAAAGGGCACACTGATTAATTAGTTGTGGAAACGAACTTGACGGAAGAAAAGGAAGGGCTTTTTTTAGGGCAGACGAACAGACACTCCACCCGGTGGTAAGTGGATACATCCGCGGTACATGCCAACATCAGTCCAGAATGACAAATGTTAGCACGCCCCCGGTTGCGCTGCCTACCTTTGCGGATTAAGGAATATATTGGGAGAAAGGGTTGGGAAAATGGGGACGAATAGGATAGGATGGGAAATGGGCTTTGGCATATCTATCTCACTCACTACCGAAACACGTAGGTACGTACATTGGGTCAATACGATAAAGTAGGAAATGCAGTACATTTCAAGGTAGTCTTCTGTGAGAGAGGGGTAACGTAACTAGCCGAGTGCGGCCAGCGGCTGTGGGTATACAGCGTGCACTCTCCCTCTACAATGGATGTGAATGGATCTGGCATATCTCATTCACTACCGAATCATGTACTTTGGTCGAATAGGACAAAGTGGGAATTCAGTACCTACATTTGACGGTATTCGTCTGTGAGAGAAGGGTACAAAATCAAAGTATGCAAGGGTTACAAAAACAGATAGGGCTCTAACAAAAATATTATACAATAACCTATATACAAATACTTTTACACTATTCAACAAAATCAAAAGACGCCATATTTTTTACGCATGTGTTTGATTCACTTGAGCAGTGTGCATTGAGAATGCAGTGGCGTTATTTTCGCCGTATCCCGACCTTGGATTTTAGTAGGTATTTTTGTAATGCACCCACTGCACTTGGCTCCAATGCGAGATGTGAGATTTTGATTAAAAAAATGCTTGCGTATTTTTAGCGGGAGACCGCGCGCGATGAGACGCAAAATTTTATGAAATATAAACTAGACCAGCATATAGGCGTATGGTGATTACGATGACTTTGAAATATGATAATAAATTATGCCTGGACTTTTACAAAGTATCGCCCGATTCCATAAATTTTATGGAAACATAACTGTCTTTTTTTGTTATTTGTTTGTACAGAAGAAAAAAATATATGTTTCCTTTACTTTCGGGAACGTTTAATGTATCCATACGATGTTTTTGGATTTTACAACTAACAAATAATATAATTTAAAAGCACTTTACACCACTTCTTTTTTATAGTTCGATAACGGATACAATGTCGCGATGCAGAACACAGGCCTCCCCTAGTAATCACGATGCGGTTTCAACCCATAATCCGCCAAGCAGGCCCAGTGTAGAAATGGTATTTTCATTACTCATACTCTGAAAGTAGGTCCGAAGTTGCCTGTGGAGCGAAGTGAAAATAGCCCAATACACCCTAGGGTGAGCGTTATTCACCCAAGAATCCCTGGATACTGTGGAAACTCAAGTATCCCAGAAAATATCAAATATGAAAATACTCGGAAAAAACATTTCACTAACTATAAATAATTGCTCTAATATCACCATAAACTTTAAATAAATATCTCACCAAAGTTGTTGATTTATGAAATAAAATTCATTCATTTTTTATTTTGCTAATTAGTAGTTTTATTTTTACTTTCCTTGTATTCGTAATGAAAAGCACAGTGTTTACCTAGGGGTTCAGGACTTATTTAGTCCCTCGACCTATTGGCGCCCTCGCTGCGCTCGGGCACCAAACCCAGTCTCGGGACTGAAATAAGTCACTTTCACCCCTAGGGTAACAATGTACTATTTACCATTTGTTTTAAATTTTAGACACGTGAGTTTCATCACGATATTTTTCTTTAGTTTCCTCACGTAATAAGAACTCACGATCTAACGAACGAGAGTCGAGAATTTTGTGACTATTTCTTCCTAAATTAAATTTTATTTTTTCGTTGACTCTGTTCGAAACTATCAAAAAATTTCTTGTGTCACGTTGGTAGGTATAAAGAGTCTCTTTCAACTCAAAACATACTAAAGTATAATATAAATAACTATTTATTAATTTTATTATACTTTATGTCTAATACGAGGAAAGCAATGGCCATCGCTAGTATAACTATGAAACGAAAATATATAAGAAAACATAGGCGGGAAACACACTAAAATCATCTAAGGCCACGCACACATATACGCAGATGCGCGGATTGGCACAAGCACAGTTTTCAATTTTATATATTCTACTATGTCTACAGTTATGTTCATTTTTCGCCGATCTATTTTTGCAATACTAAGTTTTTATCCCTTCTATATGCCGCTTGAGAAGTCTTGATACTTTTTAGGTCATCACAAATTGTCTTAAGATTGGGGCTGATTGACATCGACGTCGTACCATATTCATAAGTCGACCATTTTCAATCGATGTCAATCGATCATTTGGAATAGTTCAATTTAAACATTCTTCAAGCTGGTGTGATTGCATGACGGGACGCGGGGTGTGAATTCGTGATTTTGGTAACGAACTTATGCAAACTGACGCGAATTTCCGCTAAGCATAAACACTCTGATCATCGATCCATCCATCGGTGGCCGTTCGATGATCGATAGACCGTAGATTGACTGCAATCTTGGCACAACTTTGGACTTCATGCGACGAATAATTTAATTACTATATCGTGTATTTTTTTATTAGACCTTTTGGCGTCGACTGGCTTAAGAACAGCACTACCTTCGGGTGTTGTAAAAAGTGACTAAGGGATAATAAAACTGCTACCGCAGGTTCTGGGGCCCTAGATCACCTCTAAAAGAATGGACTCGCTGACTCGCTTGGCCAGTCTATTCTTGGGAATTCTTTGTGAAATGATACTATAAGGCTACATAGTCAAATTAGTTGATTAAGCCTTTTAATAAATAAAAAAGTACTGTCTTGGACTTTAGCCCAATAAATTAATAATAAATTATCATTCTCGTAGTTGTATTTTTCGCACAAGGGCTGGTGGACAGACGACTTGAAGAAAGCCGCCGATAGTGGCTGGATGAGGAGAGCTGAAGGCCATGTGTGGTGGCGGTCCTTCGGAAAGGCCTACATCCAATAGTGGAGAGACACAGTGACCGTATGGTATCGTATGGTATGTTATTTCTCAGTGTTGAGTTTTAAGATACAGATCTCTTTTAATGACCTAATTTTTTTATTATTATAAGATAAGGTCCCGATACGATTTTAAAATGAAAAATGATTATAAGAGCAATAGATACCTACTAGAGCCAAATAATAGTAAAATAACGGTCTTATTGCTCAGCAATAATCTATTTCAAAAACTGCATGTAACAGACTAAGTGAGTAAGTAGACAACGACGGACAAGCAGACTGTTTCAGAATTTCTTCATAGAGAAAAAATCGTACAAGTATCAAGACAACTCGTGTCCACAGACACTTCTTTGTGTTTTTTGGCACAGCGGCCAAACATTGGTTTATGTGATGCATCTCACACCGTTGTGTGCGTTGTACCAACACAAATATACATGTTTTTATGATTGTGCGTGTGTTTGGAAGTTTATTGACGTAAAATCAACGTAACTTCAGATATGGCGGCGTCAAGTCTGATTCATTTTATGAAGTTATGGTAAATGTTTTGATTAAGGGCATTTCTCACCACCTACTGATACGCTTGCTGACAGTCTCTGTAGATACTTCCGCGCTCTCTAGATTTCAACATTGGCCACTAGATGACGATACCTACGCAATTCCGGGGGATATAGATGTGTTGATAGGGGCTTCTCTCTTCCCACATCCCCTCCTAACCCGCAAGGTTATCCTAAATTTAATCCCGCATGTGCATTAGAAACAGTTTGGGTTTTGTTATCTTAGGTAACGCTCCAGCTATGCTAGAGAGTAATGTTGCCGTATCTTGCTACCCTGTAGTCCAAGAGTACCCTGTAGTAGTTTAATTTGAATATACAACCGCATCGCATTATTTCGCATCCAAGCTCTCCGCTTCCTGATCTAAACTGCTCCATTGTGTAGTCTGTATTTTTCGCTTCTTGAAAATTCTACCGCATCGCTCTTCTATTCCCGCACGCGTAAATACTAGGGGAGGCCTGTGTACTACAGTGGGACTATATACCGCCTTATTAGGTTTAAACGTAGTACTAGAAGCTAGAATTATTCTAGACGCAATTCTAGGACGGGACTTTTTGGTGGGATCTCTAAAAGTGAACTTGAGTTGTTGTTGGATTATTATAAAAATTGTGTGTTATGCTTTTTGTAGTTCATTACTGATAGTCTATTAAACTACAAAGTGGTTTTGTGCGTAATGTTTGCGATACTCAAATAAAAGCATAGGCACTGCGCTATTCGTGTGCTTCCAAGGAGTCCTCTTCTGTCCTCAGCAAACCTACTATCACTTTACTGAGCGACCCCTAAATTACTTCGACGAGACTGGACATTAACAGTAAACGTTTTAGACTTTGAAATTGTTTTTTACGAAGAAAACTTGACACTGGCAGAATGTGCCAATTGCACCAATGACATAAGTATATAAAAAAAAATTCTAGGACGCAGTGACGCGAGTGAATTATGATTATATAAAAAATCGTTTTCTTTGTTTCAACAATCTGTGATGAAACTAGATTTTTTTCTATTAAAAACTGTGATTCAAAAACACTGATCGCGAACAATGGTTGTTTGGATAATAAAATTGTTGGAACAAGGATTCTTTGAAAAATACAATAGATGACAGCGGTCTAGTTTGTAAACTATTTTAAAAGTGAAGGAATTACCTTATTCTTATGTTTTCAAATCATGCTTTTATACAATAGGTTACCACGACTATATGTATGTATATAGGTATCTATTGGTATCTATCTATCTATGTATGTATATAGGTGTATGAAAACATAATTTCGTTATTGCACGATATAGCTCTATTTCGTCTAAAGCCTTCTCCTTGTACCCAAAGGTTGCCTGGAAAGGTTATACTTCTAATCACGTGTACTTTGTATTTCTCTGTGTGTTTGTGGTGTACGATCTATCTATATACAACCCGCCTAGGTTTTGCTCAACTGTCACAACATAGCCTAAATTTATCTGCAATAGTTTGGCTTCCTTCTTTTTACTTCTTAATTTAATTTACTTACTTTAATTACTTTAATTTACTTCTTATCTACATACAATTGGCCGTGTGGTGTCGACTGATATCACCAACTCTTCCCATTGGTGTGGTAAACGATGACCGCAAGCCCCGAAGAACTACACTACCTCTAAAAGAGTAGTCTCGTCAACTCGCTTATCCAGCGTGCCATTAAGATGTATGTTCATGTATGGGGCCTTAAGGACGTATGAGATCGTGAGTTTAACCGCTAGTCCACTCAGTTTCTGTTTAAGTAGTGACTTTCAATTATTAATTTGATGGAAAACATCACGAGGAAACCAGCGTATCCAAGCAACAGAGGAAACATGTGGAACATGTGCAATAACTATCAATCCACACTGGATACAAGTGGTGTTTTATGATTCTAAAATCCCTCTTGATTGGGGGTTTTCGGATTATAAAACCCCGTTTGAGCCTATAACGTCACCCCCGTACCATACAGTGGGACGTTATAGGCTGATATCGAGGACAACATCAAGGTAACCTGTAACTATATCTTATTTTCATTTAAAACGAATGTCTTTTATGCAAATACGCCACAACCGCTAGGTGTCAGTGGAGGGTCTATTTAAAATGGATCGCGACAACTAGCAGGAACAAGTGTACAGTTAGTGTATTCGTTATAAAAGCATAAAATGTTGCAAACGCACACGAATGCAGATATTTAAAGGCACGGCGGTGAATCTTGGGTCACAATTTTTTTTATATATGCCATGAGGTAAGTATACATCCGTCAATTATTATCAGTTTCATTAATTAACAATTTCGGTCCAATGCTATTTATTTAATTGTAACGTATACCTATTTTATTAATTGTTGGTCAAGATTTACACATAACGGAAAATCGTCGCTCTGCGATATGTTGTTGTGCTTTAATTTCTTCAGCGAGCTCACAATCGCTTCAAAATTCCGTTGATGTTGCATGGACAGCGGTGACCACTTACCACATGGACCGCCCGGCTATCTGCTACTTCTTCTATAAAACTATTAAAATTTAATGAGAGAATTGTATTTTTTTTTTAGGGTAATACAAAAATATTTTGTAAGAAGAAATGCGTTACACAAACAAGTTCATGTTGAGACAATTGTTGACAAGTTGAGACAGTTGAGACATGTTGATGTGAGACAAAAGAAGACAGTTTTTTTAAATTAAAAATAGAATCAATTTATATTCTATTAAATAGTTTGATTTGTTATATATTCTAAACTCAAGATCCACAGGGCTTTGCACAGAATCTGTAGCATGTATCTAAGGACTTTATCTAATTCTTTATCTAAGGACTCTAATTTGGATGTGAGCTCTTAGCATCAGACGTACAAATTTAATTCATACAAATGTATAAACTAATTTTGCCTTTAGTCTAATTGAGACGACACGTTGTTATTTATGTATTTATTAGTTTTACGCGATTTACATGTAAAAAGAAAGAAAGAAAGGACATTTATTTCATGTCGATTGTACCTGTCGTTGGAAATTTTTAAAAATTAAATAATATTCTATATAACAATTCTATATATCTGCCATTAGCATACTGTTCGTGTCTCTACAGTGATGGAGTCGCGAGCTCAGTGTGATTTTTCTATCTAACTGTACTTACTAGTTGATCGAAGGATTGCCGTAACCGTAAAGTATGCAAAGAGGTTTGTCGTTGTTTGCGTGAAAAATGGAGTTGATAAAATGGGAGAAAACCTTCTACTAGTAATTTAGTGTTAATTATGTGCAGTCCGACCGTTTTCTCCCATTATATCAACTCCATTTTCACACAAAACAACGCCATACCTCTTTATAATAAACTAATAATTATTATATACTTATATTATTATTTTATACTTATATAAAGCTTTATTATAAGTATATTAACTTCGGATCTAAAATCTACCTTTCTCAATCTATCTATCCTGGAACGATATACTTACCTCCACCCGCCTGCGTACAGAGATACGTATAAAAATTAACACACCTGTAGACCCGAACAAACATTTGTTTTTAAATAAACGAATGTTCTACTGGGAATGCAAGCTACGAGTAGGAGCTTCTACACAGCTAGCAGGAACAACGGACTAATCGATCCTTAATTCACGAATATATTTATGTCAAAATTATTATATTCGCTATAGTGTATACCTACATACTAATCCACTAGCAAATTATACATAATATATGTAGTTATGTACGTAAAATGGAAAAATTCTAAATAACATTATGAACACATATGCAAATGCACGCACACAAGTATACGAACGCGGTTATGTAACGCTAGTTATGCTGCTTACGTTCTAAGCATACATAGACATTTGACTCTGTATCCATTGTTATATTATTAATAAATATAATTCAAAATAATCAATCAAATATACAGGTGTATCACTATTCCCGGAACCTGAAACCATGGATTCCAATCACGATTCCGAGTTCATAAACGTGAAAATTTCACAAATCCTTTTTTTTTTCACTTTTGGCCCGTATATTTGTACAAATTTGTCAAATATGAAGCCCAAAAACTAATTGTCCGATCAAATCCCGTAATTTTCTTAGGGAAAAATAGTAATCTTATATAAGGTCTCATTAATGAAAAAAATAATATTTTCATTAAAGAAACCGAAAATTCTTTAAGTTCATTTTTTAATTCATTTCACAAAGATGGTCTGTATTGATCGATGTCAGTATAAAACGCTCCACTAGCTTAGAAGGAACAAGTCTCCACTAAGGCCTCCTTAGTTTGTTTGTACCACTCAGGTGGTACAAACAAAGCATATGCATTAGTTTAACTTTGATGGAGCTGACATCCTTGTAGGAGAAAAGCCCTAACTAAAAAAGATTAAAAAATTACTAAATAAATAAAACTTAAAGAATTTTAAAACCCATAGTCACTCTTTATAGTATTATTAGAGATTATTTTTATCGAAATCAATTTAGTAGTTTTGTAAATACAATATTTTTTTTTAAAAATCCTCCACAATCATCCAAGTGAAACGGAGTACGAACGACTAATTTTATAGCATATCATACGACATTTTTTAGCCAATGGAAACAGTGAATCCAGTGGATGGACAAGCTCCAACTAATATACAAATTTACATACATTTCAATAAAATGAGCCGAACACTTACTTAGTTGGAAAAATTCTATAATGTTACCGAGAATCGAAGCCAGATTTCGCGATAAAAATATACCGGTTTGCGTTACTGGCTCATAAGGAAGGTGCTAGCTTGCGGCACAGTTCCATAAAATGTCTGAGTCAGTATCTACAGTACTATACCTTCAGACTGTTTCTCTACTTCTGGATATTGGCCTCTCCCAAAGATCGCCATAACAAACTGGCTTCTGATCTTCTCATCCAGCCATTAGCCCATTAGCGGCGACTTTGTCCCACGTTACGTTTACCGACCCCCATTCGAGAATTAATCTCCCTCATCGGTCACAGGTCCTGCGGCATGTATGGCCTGCCCACTGACACTTCAGCTCGCTGATTCTTTGAGCTACTTTGACAACTTCAGTTCTTCGTCGGATTTCTCCGAGCATACCTCTTTTATTACCTTCTTTTGAACTTGTGAATCGGACCTACTGTTGAGACCACAATCCGAGTGATCTGTAGTTTATATTTAATGCCTACAAATTTGTGAATTAATAAACAATTTATTAGGTTATGCCAGAAAGAGGTCGCTAGATGTGGTTTTCTTCAAGAATGCTTTGAATGGGATTTTGCAAGGTCCGGGTCATAGAACGTTTCGTAGAGTTAATTTCAATTGTCAACTGATTTGTTTTTTACTTTTCGCAAATTAAAGAAGTTTCTTTTGGCAAATTGATTTTACTCTCTTGAAAACCTAAATTGATTAATTAAAAAATCGACTTTTCATAACAATAAATTAACACTTTTCTATTTTCTAATCTATAATGACTTTTATGATAGATATTCTAATACAATTTTATAATTGTTACAACGAATAAATAAATCAGAAATATTAAATAAAAAATGACGTAAAATATACATAATTTATACATAGATCAAATACAGACTTATCGAACAGATCTATAGATCCCCGGTTACCAGACCGATGTCCCAAGGGACATTCCAAAGATCGCCAGCAGCCTACAAGATTGAAGATGAGGGACACACATTCCTTTTCTGTTCCAGAAGCACTACAGTGCACTGGTACACAATGGTCTAGTCTTCTGTACACTCTGCTTCTCTACTTACAAGAAATTCAAGATACTAGGTATGAGTTGCAAACAGCAGGTCTTGCCTTATGACCTGACATCAACCAGTTAGAATATTATAAGAAACAGGGCGAGACTTGGAAACTATAAGCATTACAAAAGTGTAAATAATTTATTAATTACCATGAATTCATAAGGAAGTCTTAAATAACTTGTTGGTGATAATTTTATTTTACTCACCTATTGTGTTTCCTACATATACCTACCTACTGTTTACCTTATACGTACGTACTTAAACAAACACTTAGTTTTCTCGGGAGTTTCTTTGCAAAACTCTATTAATATAGGCCGACAAAAACGAACAGTTGAAGGCACCGGATTTTGCCAGACAACAGCACCTCCTGTTAGTTCATCGATTAATCTGATAGGCACCAAAGAAGTGATAAACAAATTTGCATCAGAAATAAATTCAGACTCCTCTGGAAGTTTCTGCTTGTACTGGCTTTGACCAGATGAGTCATCAGGTCATAACAGCCCCATTTACTGTATAAAAGTAAATGTTTCAATCGATTCTTTGGTCAAAATTCTAGCTACAGTGTGATCCGATAAATCTTGAAGTTTCAGTATTTTTGGATGTGTGTTTGTAATTTCTATTGCTGAAGGTGGTGGGTAGCAGGTCTGTTTAATTTCTTGTACTTTGTACGAGTAATATGGTGGGAATATAAAACAGTTATGTTCGTTTGTTAAATTCCTCAAGTACAAATATTGTGCTTTTGTTAAATCTAAATCAATGCTTCTTCATCTGTTAGCATTTTTTTCTGGCTTGCGTCATCCATTCTTGAGGGGGAGAGTGCACGAGTGCACGCTGCAATCCAACAGCTGCTGGTCGCGCTCGACTGGCCACGTTACCCAGCAGCGCATATGCCTTTAAACTTTATATATGATTTTCGTCTTTGGATTTACATATTATGTGTGAATTTCAAGTCGTTATATCATTCATTTCGTTTGGAAATTAGTATCCTCTGAAAGACGTATGTATGGACGGACGGACGGACAACGTTGCCACAACAATAGATTCCGTTTGGACCCTTTGGGTACGAAACCCTAAAAACGCCCTAATATCATAAAATTGATATAAATTGATATAAATAATATCATAATATAAAATTGATGAAAATAGTCCACATTTGAAACAGCAATAGATAGCAGGTTTATGTTTTCTCACTTTTATCACATTTTTCCCAGTAACTTTGGACACGCAAATATTTTTTATAAATGTTTCTAATGAATATCTAGGCTATAAGTTAACATTAAATGTAAAGCGTGGGCAAGCGTGGGTAGCTGTCAAAAGCTTCGACGAACTTAAAGAATTGACTTTTTACCTTATTTTATTGTTCAAATATTTACACGTATACTGAACCATAAAATTAAAAACGTGTAGTTATCCTAAAATCTTCATAAGCTGATCTTTTCAGAAATGTATAATATTTTACATCTATTGCTACAGCGTTTAACAATAAATTAACTTTTAAAGTGATGAGTGAACAGGCTTGAATTGGACATCCATAAGAATAATAAACATTGTGGCAATGAAAAAAAGATTTTCTTGATAAGTTATATAAAATGTCTACATTAAAGTTTGATCCTTAAACTATTAAATAAAGTTATAAAAGTATCTCAGTAGTGACATTGGTAAAAACCATTTGTGATATGCCGCTGTTCTACCATCTTCCATAGTGCGCCGGCTTTATGAAAATAAATAAATTTATTTCGTCTCTTTATATGGGTCATGTGAATTATTTTAAATTATTATTTTCACACGCAAAAAAAATGATAAGACAACTAAATTTTAATAAATAATTGATAAACAATCCGCAAAATGTTGATAGAAAACGACAAATGACAAAACGACCGCAACAGATAGCGGTTTTCCGAGTCCAGACTCATCATATTCTTACGAATAATTCCCGAATAGGCAGCTTGTGACACCTAATTTTTTTTAATGTTTCTAATGAACATATAACTTACATTTACACACAAAGATTAAAGCGTGGGGAAGCGTGGGTAACTGTCAAACGTCTCGACAAATTTGAAGACTGAATTTTTCTTCATTTTGTTGTTTAATTTCTATATATTATACTGAATAATGCAATTAAAAAATTGTGATTGTAATAAAATCTCCATAAAATGAGCTTTCTATAATCCTATACTACTATCTATGATGCTTTACGAGAAAAAAGACTTTGAAATCTTAGAATAAATGGGCGCAAATTGTCTGTATGTACAATAATACAATACCGAAATATTAGCGTAGAAAAAAAAAGTTTTTGATAAATATAGTTTAAAATACCCATACTATATAAAACTTTGGACTCTTAAACTCTTAAAAAAAATTAAGAAAGTGTGTTAGTTCCGAAATTGCTAATAAGAATTTTTGATCTGTCTTTGTTCTAGCGTTTTCCATAGTGCGGCGCCCGGTCAGTGCCCTGTACTGAGTAACGCGAGCTAAGAACGTTTTAGATAAAACATTGTTGTTTTATCATTAACATTGTTGTTAAAAGTTACAAGAGTTTGTAACTTTCAATTGCATAACTAATTTTTTTTTGTTAGAACGATTTTAGATCATTTTAAATTAAATTTAATTCATAACTTTTTTAAATATGTTTGTTTTTTATTTTTTAGGTACATTATTTTGAAGACACATTGTAAGTAAGATATATAGGTAGGTAGTACTCGTATATCTTTGTAACAAATACTGATGTTAATTTTAACAAAACTAATTACTTGTATATTTGACTTTAAAGACTTTTAAGCCGTTGAGTTTTATTTTGTTGAATTGAAGCATATTTTTTTGTTAAACTTCTTAGTTGTAATTTAGATTGAGATATCGCCAAAATTGACCCATATATTTTATAACTTTTTTAGTATGTTTTTTGCAGAACAATAAAACTCTTGGTGTATTCAATATATTAATTAACAACTAAATTACAGTATAATACATTAATAGATTAATCAACGTAACATATATAAGCAATAATAAGCGAGTTCTCTTGTTTGTCTTTTTGTCATTAATTCTTCTAAAGTTTATGTAGATATTTATATAGGCACTTAACTGTTTAAATCTCATTGCTATTCAAGCAGGGAAAAGTTCAAGTGACTTGTGTAGCAACACTGTATTTTGCGGCGAAATACTTTGCTTTTCACATTCTACAGGTTTCTTTTTAAAATCCGTACAAAACAGACTTTTTTTGGATGTCCCCGATAATCCAACACTTGGTAAGTAACAATTAAAAATCTAAAACAAGCGAATTTCTGTGGATAAATATGTTTTTTAAATTTTCTAATTTAAATTTTTCATTTGCACAATGGTGAGTACAAGAGGTGTTATTAGTGCATTCGATCGTCGCATTACTATTCATGTCATGCAAATATGACGGCGGCAGACGAGCATACAGTCCACCTGATGGTAAGTGGATACTGTCGTCCATAGACATCCGCGATACATGCCAACATCAGTCCAGAATGACAAACGTTGGCACGCCCCAGGATGCGTTGCCTACCTTTGCAGATTAAGGAATGGATTGGGAAAATGGGGAGGGATAGGATGGGATGGGAATGGGCTCTGGCATATCTCACTCACTACCGAAACACGTGCGTACCTACATTGGGGAAATACGATAAAGTAGGAAATGCAGTAGTTTCAATGTAGTCTTCTGTGAGAGAGGGGTAACGTGGCCAGTCAAGTGCGCCCAGCGGCTGTGAGAATGCAGCATGCACTCTCCCCCTACACTTATTATGAATTAACTAACGAATTGGATACAAGCCCCTGTATTGCAATGCTCTACCAGTTGCGTCGTATTTTGCGATTTTCTTAAATGAATCTTATAACACAAATATAATTTAGTTTTAGAAATAATAAATTTAAAGATATAAGAACTTTATTCACGTACCTACATTGTTTTACAATACGTAAACGTTTATACTTTTTTACTAATCTGTTTTTTTAACAATAGAACACCAGAAAAATTTATTACATTATAAGGTCATTATTTTTTTAATTGGTTTATTTTTTTAGATATTTAATATTAGTTATTTTTCAATGATATTATATTGAATAAGATATGTTGTTAACTATTATACTATACTTCGTTATTTATATTAGTTGTATTAGTCTTTTTAAGAAGTTATGACTTAAATTAATTTTAAGAAAATTCTATAGATACGAAGTAATAATTAAGTTAGTAAATAATTATTAGCTTATAAATACAAACAAAGCTACTTAATTCGTGAAAAGTTAAAAATAAACAACATTATTAAAAAAACTAACCTTTTATATCCAGATTTTTTTAATTTCCAAACTTACATTCACTTAACAAAACAATGCAAAGGAAACATATTCTTTAACAGTTTTTTTATTGTTATTTTACGCGCCAAAACAGTAGTCGCGGTTATTTACACGTACTTTTTTATCTAGCTTTTTATTTACACGTCATAATAAGTACTATTTTTGAATTAAATTAATAGAGTCAGAACACAATAAAACACTTTAAAATAATAGTTTATCAAAACAGTTCCAAAAAATACTGTCACATTTTCATGCTCGCTACTATCACTGTTCGAAATTTGAAAATTCGAAGACCTTATTTTCTCATCAAGTCGTTTCGAGCTAGCTACGTCTTTAGTCAATTTTTTTCCCGATAATCACCGGTTTTGTCATTGTTCCACCGCGTAGTGTTGCGCACATGCTGTTTCAACACATTATGATCTAACACTGGCCAGCACTCGATTGCAGAACATACTTATTCTAAGTCAACTTACATTCGTTCATATTTGCCTGCGGGGCATAGGGCTGCGCTAGAATTCTATTAGAACTTAGAATCTAGTCCTAAGTATAAATCAGTACTCAGTGTTAAACTTTATGTACCTCTCAAACGTTCTCTTAAATTTCTAAAAGAAAAAGAATCCACTAGGTATTTAATGCGTCGTACAAAGTAATTAGATGTATATAGGAATGGAGTGGATACAGGAAGCCATTAGCAGAAAGAAATGGAGAGAACAAAAATGGGTCCTAGTTCAGCAGTGAATTGCAGCGGGGCTGCCTATGATTATGATATATGTCATATTGTAATAATGATTATTTTTTGATATCATGATATCAAGTGTTATTATTAGGCATAAATGAGCAATAATTATGGCACAAGAGATAACGTCCATGACGTTACGGACCACGTGTCTCAAAAGCCTAGAAATTTAATAGTTGACCGCCAACGATCGCACATTTAACTTATAAATCGTATATTTGGCACAGTTCATGGTGCTTTGTCTATTAAATTTATTTTGAGTGAATTGACGTTTCTTTTAATTTTTTTTGCTTTTTGCCTAACCAGGTGATATAAAGAGGGGTATATCATCTTCAACGAGTATAAGACTCCAAAAAGGCTTTATAGTTGACTACTCACTCCACAGTCTCAATCGTGGGAATTACTATATAGAAAAGTATTTGGCTATTAGCTACATCTATAACTACACCCTCGGACCAGTTGCACTGACCGGCTTGAAGAAAGTCGTCGATAGTGGCTGGATCAGGAGAGCTGAAGGCTGTGTGTGGTGAGGGTCCTTGGGAGAGGCAGCAGCAGCAGCTCCAGCAGAGAGAAAGCAGCAGCAGATATCCATATCCAGCAGCAGAGAAACACTGGCTGATGGTATGGTACGGTATAAGGTGGTTAATCCTACCATTATAATATAATATTATAAGCTTTTTCAAACGCAGCCAGTTTTCTTAGACGAAATTATAAAATTTTCATTCATTCTGATACATTTATAATTAGAAATAAAACTGTGCAGTGTCAACCCTATTTTCGCGTAGTACAAGAAACGTCTTGCATATAATAATATGTTTTAGCCTATATTGAGCGCTTACAGGCACCGTCTAAGGTGATGTGCGCGTGCGCATGCTATCCAGTAACGGCTATTTTTAGCAAACCGTTTTCGTTCGTTATAAGCAAAAAGTAGCATAATATTCGTAGCCTATATATTAACACTAGATTTCAGTTAATGTTCCTTTTTGAAATATATATTGAGTTTGAATCTCATTTCAAATAGGTATTCAAAAAAGTTGTCGAAAACAATATACGAGTGGGTTAAAATAAGCCTTAAAATTATTGTTTATCGATGTAAGCCAAATTAAAAAGTTTCATTATGACAAAATAATTTACGCATAACTTTAAAATAAACAACTTATTGTTGTTTTTCCTTATATTTTTTATATTACATTGTATTTCCTTTAGAAACAACAATATTCAGTCCTAGTTTAAGTCAACAAAGTTCTATTTTGAGTAGCAGTTATTCCAAAAAATAACCGTTATTTTATAACACTCTTAGCTGTTATTAGGCACAGCCCAACACTTAGTTGTATGCATCGTGCATTGGCCTGCACTGCCGCATTGTGTTTTAGAATAAAAACATCTAAACTGACTTCTATGGCATTCTAAATAAAACTTTAATGGTATACAATGTAAGGTAGAGATTTATTTGAGTGATTTCGGAGTTACGAAAGGTTTACATAGGAAGTTTTTTAGAAGCAAGTTCTTATACTTATTTCACTATGAATTTTAGCTAGGTATAGTGGTATTAGGTATAGAAAGAAATGGTTAGTCTGTGGGCGTAGGTTCGTTTCTAGGACACGGCAAATGGTAGAAATCTTCGCCGTTAACGCGATATATTGTGGTATAATTATTAGGGTTTCACGTTTTGACAGGAATTAATTTTGATTTAAAACGACATTTGTTTAGTATTGCTTTGTGGCAGTTATTTTAGTTAAAATGCTATTATAGTTTATGTCGATTTTGGCATAACTTTCACAAAGGTTCGTTCTTATAGAATGTCACCTTAAAAAGTCAATGCTTGTTGTTTGAACTAGTGCGGTTTTCCCAAGTAATGGACAATTCGACTGTGATTAGAATGTAAGCAGAAATTATTCTTATGCACTCTTGATTCACATTTTTGATGTTTTCAGTTGCAAGCCCGACCGGTACAACTAGCTCGGCGGTGAAGAAAAACATCGTCAGGAAATCCGCATGTAAGAAAATATGAATAAAATAATTCGAATAAAAAAGAAAGCAATGATAGGAACCAGTGGAGAGGGTTGATTAGTCCAAAACGGAAAAATAAACAAAAATTAAAGAAAAAATTTAATCGTAATTTAGTATATGACAAAAAGAAACTACAAATTTATATTTACATTTTCATTGAAATAAATTTGGAAATATTTATTTAGTTAAATGATATTATTTTATTTCGTCCGTCGTTTTGTCGTCGTCCGTTAAACAAAGGAATTATTGACAATTGCGAAAGATTCATTTAGTTTTAATTGTTCTTATTTATTCCAATTTGGAGGGGGAATGTGCACGCTGAAAGTCAACAGCCGCAACACGTTACCCCTCTCTCACAGAAGACAATCTTGAAATGTACTGCATTTTCCATTATATCCTATTTTCCAATGTACGAGTATGTACGTGTTTCGGTAGTAAGTGAGATATGCCAGAGCCCATTCCCATCCCATCTTATCGCTCCCCATTTTCCCAATCCATTCCTTAATCTCCAAAGGTAGGCAGCGCATCCGGGAGCGTGCCAACGTTTGTCATTCTGGACGGATGTTGGCATGTATCGCGGATGTCTATGGACGACAGTAGCCACTTACCATCAGATTAACTGTATGCTCCACTGCTGCCTTTTTACTTAAAAAGAAATGCATACCATTTTAAGTAAATTCTGTCATACGGGTACTTTTACTAAAGTATGAAACATGATGCAATTGTTTATTTAATAGGTAGTTTGCTCACATGATGGTAAGTGGTCACCACCTCCCATGGACACCTGGACCACAAGGGACCGGGGAGCATGCGTGGGCTGCCGAACTTGCCATAGCATTCATATAGCTTTCCCAACTTTCGGATTCGCAGTATAAAGTGTCCCGAAGGTCGCACTATACTCAATAGCATTCTGTCAAGGAAAAACGAGTGAAGCTTTGTTACCACTTACTTAAAAGTTGCTCATTTTACTAACAGAGGCAGCGGCGAATACTGAATGAGCATCAGATCGATGGTAGCAAACTTTTAAGGTGGATTAGGTTATTCCTGTGACTCACTTCCTAATGATATTCTCAATAATTAAAAAAATATTGTCTCACAGAAGACTACCTTGAAATGTACTGTATTTCCTACTTTATCGTATTTCCCCAATGTACGTACGTGTTTCGTTAGTCGGTGAGATATGCCAGAGCCCATTCCCGTCCCATCCTATCCCTCCCCATTTTCCCAATCCATTCCTTAATCTACAAAGGTAGACAGCGCATCCGTGGGCGTGTCAACGTGTTTGTCAAGAAGTCCAAAAGGACTGATGTTGACATGTATCGCGGATGTCTATGGACGACAGTATCCACTTACCATCGGATGGACTGTATGCTTGTCTGCCGCCTTCTTTTATAAAAAAAAGGGAAAAAAGTACTATTGTTATTTGAAAATAGGTTTTGTTGATTATGATGACATTTGGTAATGCTGCACATAATATACGTGACATGATCGAACGTGGAATCGAATCCAGGCTCCTAAGTTTTGCACTCAACACATCGCACACTAATCCAATTATTTTAAAGCATTCTGCAAGATGAAACTCCGTAAGAACGTTTACGGAATTGTCGAATTAAATGTAAAATGGCGTACCGTGAAAACCGAACCTCACGACTGAGGGTTCTGTGCACATTCATACAAATTTGCGCAAAACATATGAGACGGTAATGTAATAAGACGCATTTTTCTTTGACAAAAACATGCGCCCGCTCAGTTAATGGTGTTAGAAAATTGACGCGATGCGAGTTTGATTCCGAGTGGAAAGATGCTCTACTACTTTGATTTATTGGTTTCTGATTTATTTATGAAATACGAGAAGAATTCTAGAGTATAATTTAAGCTACGTAGTAGAAAGGTATTTAGCTCTAAGGGTATCTATTCTCGGCGCTTTTTCGTGAAGTCGTAAGTTCAAATCCTTGGCGGTTCCACTGAGGGTCTTCTTACGGTATGGATTTTTAAAATTATCACTAAAAAAGACAAAAGAATAAAAAAGGTCTGGAGCATGTAGGTATATCCGTCAACCCGTACTGAATCCGCGTAATGGATTATGGCCCGAAACCTTGTAATGAGTTGTTTTTGAGTTATGTCTATGTATAAACGGATAAACACCAAAAGCTTCATCCTACAATCATCCCTAACTATCCTCTTTGCTTATATATTCCTCATAACTGTGGCATAAACTTGACTAATTATTTTATTCCTTACAATGCAATTGATTCAATTCCTTGCAAATATTTACGATTTGAATGTTTTCTAAATTAAATTTCATAAGCATTGTACACCGGGCCCTGTGATTCATTTCTTAATCCACGAGGACGTGTCTGTCTATTGCACTCCGTAAAAGCCCAACCTTTAAAGCATCTTTAACCATCTTTTACCATCTTTAAAGTGTTTATTTCTTTGTTCATTGCGTCTATTGTACAAAAAGTGAGCTGTAAGTTATAGTACGCGAGTAAATGTTGAAATCAGCTCAATAACTGGTTTTCAATGTCAGCCTCTTTAAAGTCAGCCGTCAATGTCAATGTCAGCTGTCGCAAGCCCTGTGCACAGGCCTCTCCTATTAAATTACTATTAAAGAAAACTCCTATGAAAGACTCTCGGACCACAATCTGTATTGTATATATCATTGTATATCGTAGGAATAGTTCGATGTAATACATTAGTACTCCATCGGAACTTTTCTGTTATAATGTTTTTAAATAAACTTTTGCCAGGAAAGTTGTCATAGCCGTCGTTGTCGAGTGGTGTGTTGCTTTTTTGGTATCGGTATATCAGTGCGAGCAAAGATCACTTACTGCAGGAGGTTCTATCTCATACTAACTTCCAACGTAATGCATCAGTGTCACGTGCTATACATTATATTAATAAAATGTTAGCAAGGCGTATTGGCATAGATGTTTTCTTCTCAAATGACCGGGTTCTGAGCAGGTTTGCTATAGAATTCTTAGAGAAATGGTTATAAAGAATGTACGCATTGGTTTTTATAAACTGTAATGCTATGTTCTGCAATGCTGTAATGCTGTAATGTTTCTGCTATGTTTAAATGAATAATCCACCACACAGGTTCAGTGCGGATGGATGGATACGCATTCTGCATTTTTTTTAATTTTTGAACAAGCATGTTTTCTTACGATTTCTTCGTCGCTGGGTCAATTTAGATAAAATGGACCCCTCTTTTTTCAGATAATGTCAAATATGTGTGAAAAAAAATATATTAAAGTTTATAGAGCCACTTTCAGTGCGGTTGATCTATGAAGCTAACACGCGGTTTTTACATCGAATACATTCTTCATTGCTTGCAAACGTCACATACCGATGGCGCAAAACAAGGTACAAATGCAAACCTACACATGAACAGGGGTTTTGAACACTGGAAACGAGTGAAATAGTGATTTATGTGTTTTTCATCACAAAGCAAGATATCAATATAACGATGCACAATTTAATCAATTGTATAGAACTAATTAATCTACTTAACATCTCGTTTGTGTGACGACGAAGTAATTGTCTTTTTAACATTAGCTTTAATTAAAATTCAAAATTTAATTATAAATAAACGGTTAAGTGGTTTAAAGTAAATAAAAAAGGAATAGAGTAAAATGAGCGAGAACAAAGCAAGTTAAACTTTTGGATTTCGAAATTTAGTCATTGGATTGAACTATACAAACCAAAAATAATTTCCAGCTTCATGTTTTTTTTTGTATGTATATTTTGAAGTCCTCCGACATGGGCATCGGAAACCTTATACAGCGTACACGGATATCTGCTTTCTTATGGATCCTTACTTGTAGTCATGGCCCGTATTACACAGATTGTGTTAAAATTTCATGTTAAAATCTTATAAAACACCAGGTTTGTGTTAAGAATCTTGGATGGATTTAGTAATAAGAACTCAAATGTAAATAGACCGGGAAGATGACAGCGTCAAAGAACAAGTGACTGACGACCATAGTAAATAAAATGATATCTAAAAATCTTTGAAATAAAATGACATAGTTTAATTTCTGAAATCTTATTTTTCCTGTACAAAGATGACGCGAAGACCGTTCACTATTTTTTTTTGTCAAACTGCATTACAATTTATTTTATTAATTAGATCATCTAGTCACCCTTAATGTTTTTTTTATTTCCAAAAACGGAAGATTTATTAGGAATCTCCTAAAAGCGTTGACGCCATTATAAACTCGCTACTAAACAGAAGTCTAATGCCAAATGTTCACAACGCCTCATCTTGCCTGCAAAGGGTCAGCAAAAAGGAATACTTGTTAATTTTTTCTAACCATTCATCTGGCTTCGAGGCAATTCAATTAACTCTGCTATCTGGCCATAATTAATTGATTTTATTGAGTGATATTACTTTTTATTATCAATTGAAGATACCTGATAAACATTCTAGAGATTAAAACTTAGCGGTAGGTCTCATAATCAGTAAGTTGAAGTGGCAATGGACAGGTCATATCTGTTGGGTAGCGGTAAGTGTGAGATCTCCTTTAATTAGGTGGACTGACGACTTAAAGAAAATCCCAGTAGTGACTGGAGGGCTTTAATTGAGGCCTAAATACAGCAGTGGATAGATAATAACTGACTCTCTTTCAGTCTATATAAACCATTAACACACATAAGTAGGCTTATATTTACTTACTGGAAGAGTTCTTCAAGTTTACCATACCCAAGGACTGTCTCGAGACAGGCAATTCTCCTCTCCACTCATTTAGCTACTAACGGCGACTTTCTTCAAGTTGTCGGGCAGTTAAATTTTTAAGCATTTAGCTTTTTTTTATGTACGTAGGCTGCAGACGAGCATACAGTTCACCTGATGGTAAGTGGATACTGTCGCCCATAGACATCCGCGATACATGCCAACATCAGTCCAGAATAACAAACGTTGGCACCTCCCCGGATGCGCTGCCTACCTTTGCAGATATAGGAATGGATTTGGAGAAAAGGTTGAGAAAATTAGGAGGAATAGGATGGGAATGGGCTCTGGCACATCTCACTCACTACCGAAACACGTACGTATATTAGAGAAATATAGTAAAGTGGGAAATGCAGTACATTTCAAGGTAGTCTTCTGTGAGAGAGGGGTAACGTGGCCAGTCGAGCTTACCCAGTGGCTGTTAGATTGCAGCGTGCACTCTCCCCCTCCCGAATGTTTTAAAATTGTCAGCATGTGTCAAGATAAGTGTTTCCTTGAGAGCAAAACTGATAATTTTTAAATAAATTGTTTTAAAATTAAAGCCTAAACGATTTAAAAATGTTGAGACTTGGAAATGGGTCTAATTTTAAAACGTACTAAACGTTCTCTTACCGTTGTACTCAGTATAAATTGTTTATCAATTTTTTATCAGTTTAGAATTCAAATCTTTGTATAATAAACCTACGCCATCCACGTCACACATACGACAAACCGTAATCGATTTATCTTATTTTCACTGAGATTTATGAAACAAACAAATCGTCCTATACGCAATCTTTATTATAAACAAACTTTTATTAAGAACAAAATAACAATAAGTACATATTTATTTAAACATAAACAACTCAAACTACAGTAGACAACTTAGTAGATATAAAGATAACCATTTTGTATGCTCTACTTATTCCTATAGGTAAATCTCGATAGGAATCTTACATTATGTATGCTTATGTCATAAAACTCATGAATACACAATAGAATTAGTAATGTTACTCGTACTATTCTATACTAGTATTAAACAAACGTTCTTAATAAAGGCTGCGTTCTTTTTTAAACCCGTCTCAAGCCTAAGAAGAAAGTTAAAATCAATCAACACAAATACAAAAGTAATTCTTACTTATCCTATCAACGTTAGAACTTGATACCTAATTCAACGTAAGTTGACCAGACACTACATCGAAAAGGGGGTGAACGGTACATTGCCAAAATTGTTAGGGGTCGTTAGCCTCATTTCTACAACACGTTAAGCTATCCAAAACTGTTCCATTCTGGTCTTTATTATTACGTTATTAAGGTGCACGTGGGTATTGTTTAATATGTTACTGTCCGCTGTTTAAGTACATCCGATGACTCGTGGCATCGATATATCGAACTAGTATGTTCGTAAATGTTCCATTTATCTATAGTAAAGAGAGGTTGTGTTTGTTGCTTTTCTTATTTGTTTTCGTGACAGGTAAATTCAAAAGTACTGGACAGGTTTTGAAAATATTTCACTTTTTTGAAGTTTCAGTTTTATGTAGTTATAATAAATTTAAACACAGGGACATAGGCTGAGTTCCTCTGTATTATGTTTATACCACCTGATCCGGGAAAGGTTGCTAGGGGAGCCCTTAGTGGAAGGCCTGTGCCTTCTAAAGCCTTCTAAAATTGACAAGTACAAATGTCAATCTTGAAAATAATGTTGTTATTAATATACGGTCCTAATGATTCCGGTAATTTGATTTGTAAAATTTTAAATGTATTTTTTTTTTGTATACTGTTGTATTGAGGACTTTGATTAATTAATTTATTACATTCAATATGTTAAATTTAAAATTAACTTTTTGGTCAGATGATTAGGTATTAAGTATTTCTAATTGTAATAAACTAATTCTATCGATTCCCATAAGTTTGATCGAGCAGGACGCTATTTTGCAGAAAAGCTTTTTAAACAATATCTAATACAGTTCCGATTGTTGGAAATCACTATTTTAAAAATGTCAAAAATTAGCAATACGTGAAATGTCACTAGTCTCCGGGATTAAAAAACAAACTTTAGTGGGAGGCCTTTTAAGTTATTGGTTCAAGTTTAAGAAATATTTTGGACTATAGTTATGTTTGGGTTTCAACAGGGAGAAACCCTGCTGCTGGGTAGCTGCTGCTACCAGTATCTTCATATTTTTATCTAAAATCGTAGGTAATTTAGAAGTATAACTGTTGATCAAATTCATAGTAGGCACTGAATTACAGAAAATAATAGGATGATACTACACATGAATACATATAGGTACTCGTAGATTTCTAAAATATTTTGAAACGGAAAATAATGATTCAAGTAGATGTAATCAAATGCGGTGGAATTTTAATCAACGCAAACAAAGGACAAAATTGAACTATAAAATAATGATACACCAACTCATTGCGCGTTCATAAACAATAAATATCAACCTGTCGAAATTCCACGGAACGCAACCAGCCAGTCATAAATTCCGAACACGGTAGGCGTATCCAATAGAATTTAATACAAAATCCATCGAAATCCGCCATATTGATGTATACATTTTTTCGGCCCCACCTCACCCTCGCCTACATAATTGAGCGTTGTGAAAACTATCACGCTGGTAAATGACCACCCCGTACCCCGGCCCCCGCAGTTTTCCAACATGGCCGCAATCAATAATTTGACTGGGCAATGACTGCGATGATTTGGGCATGCGCAGTTGCTGTTGTTACCCGAATCATCGCTAAAACCTGAACTTGACTTGGCGAAAACGAAAGTTTAGGCGAATGTTTCTATGCCATTCTTGGCATTCGATGCTACAACACAACATATGTTGGAACCAATAGATGAGTTTGAACATAAACTTGAAAACATCGATACTTTTACTCATCTTTCTAAAGGTTTTATTAACAGAACTAAAAAACAAAAGGACATTAAAATATTCGAAATAAATATCAAAACGCACAGTGAAGTTAAAGACACTGTCAATGAAAAACATGGAACCGATAGTGATCGCTCCTGTAATGATTTGCCTGAATATAATGAAATTGATATAGCTGTCCCTAGCGCACTTCTTGTAAGCGCGAAAGGGACAAAAAGAGAGACAATCCGCTAAAATAGCTATTGAGATACATACGCAATATACCATACGTAAGTAGACATTTAGTAGCAGTACGCTGTAATGCGTCCGAATCTTTACAAGGCCCATAATTGATGAATATGCAGATTTGGTGGATGAAGAAGTCATTGAAGATCATTTGGTTAAGGACGGAAATAATATGAATGATAAGTAGAATTCTAAAGATCATAACAAAACTAAAATAGTAGTATTGAGGAATATCTTATACCTTATATTTATAATAATAAACGAACTATTTATAAGTGTAAATGAAATTTTAATAAAGAATTATATAAGTTCAGTTTATAGAAAAAACTATGAGTCAGTGATCAGTGATCGATTGTATGTGTTCATGATGATATTGGTTAACTAGTGGTGCATTACTGGTAACTAACACGATACAATATGATGTCGTCGTAGTGTACACTCATATTAGATTAACAACTTTCCTAAAATATTTTGATAGCGCTTTATCAATCATAACTTTGTCATTAAGATCAATTAATCTGAAGACGATCTCTTTCACCATTACTTGCCTCTTTCTTCACTTGATCATGCCTCTAGATTTACGATTTTTTCCCTTTTTACAGGTCATTTTTTTAATCAATCTGATCATTGTGATGAAAACTTATAATAATGACATGAATATGACATGAATACCGATTCATCAGTGTTGTTGTATTACTTATGTTAATGGATGTTTTGTTCGTCAGAGATTTATAGCTTTCAAGAGATTTTTACGGTTAACATTGACACATTTTATATCTCCTAACTTTTTATTGATCGTTGATCTTTAGTTGTTTCATTTTTGTACTAGGACTATTATAATTATAAATTAACATTGTCTCTTACCTGTAGATTTGGAAGTCACTGGTCCACCACGATGATTGTGTATAGGATACGATGGCTCTTCAGTTGTGTCTATAGGTATTTCTTCTTCTTTATTATATCTTCTTCCTTGTTCTTTCGTGTTGAGATTGTGTATTGTCTCTTTATTGTATGTGTTGTTATTCTTATAGCCCGTTAAATTGTATATATCATCAGCATAATGATATAAAACGTTACATTTATAGAAGTAACGGAAATTTTAACTAAGTCTTAAGGTTAATTTATTTTTAATTTTGTACTATTAAATAAATTTAGAAGTTGCGTCAACGGGAAGGTAAACTTACAAATTTAGATTTTTTTCGTTTCGTATTTTTGGAGTAAATTTTATCTTACCTTTTTTTTGCTAAATTTAAGGCCAATTTAAGGCACGAGATTTTGTTATTTCTTTTAATTTGTTTTCATCCCCCATATAATCAGGAATTGGTTGATGAAATTGGTCGAAATGTTTCCAAAACTTATGTTGCCAGAATATTAAATATCACTTAGCCTTAACTTTTAGTCCAGAGTCTTTTTCTGAATTACTTTCACTAGATATATATAGAGAGTCTGCTTATAAAACTCAATATAACTCAATAATAAAGTTCCAAAATTAACCAGTGTTGTTTAAATGTACTTAAAGAACTCAAATGTTAAATATTCTTTTCTATTGTTTCCTTATAATAACGGTTGATATAAACTTAAAACTTGTTCTATTGCGAAAAAACGTGTTTCTTTATCGTCAAATGGCGATAACTGTTATTCGTTTATTGCTAGATTTCCATTGGCTATGAAATCTTCGCTTTCTTCAGCTTTCTGCGCATTTAACTTATTGATGTGAGCATCTAGAATGCCATGGTATTCGGTGTTGTGTTTCCATGGGTATTCTGGTTGTTCTTCTTATTCTACAATTAGCAGTTCTTCCCGAATTGTTGTGGATGTTAACAGCCCTATCACAAAATCCGAGACGAACGGCTTCAGTTGCCTTATCACTAGTTTACAGTTTTTGTGAAAATAAAACCGGTTTGAAATCTAACAAAGTTCAAGTGTTGCTGAATACTCTTGTTTATAAATCGTCACTTAAAAACTATTTGATTATGTAAATTAACTTAATAATGTCTATTGCATAAAACTATCCGTGAATGTGACGGGCGGGCGGCAGCGGTGACCAATACGCAGGCGCGTAATTTCGAATTTTGAACCAAAATTTTGGTTTATGAATTTCGATTTTTTAATTTTAGGCCGTTTGTTTTTTTTTAATTTTGGTTATTTTTATTGTTTTTGAAAATGCGCGATGGCTTTTTTGCGCGGTGCGTAGGTGGTAGTACACGCGTCGTCACCAGCCTCACCGGCCACACTGATATCGGAAGGTTGCATTGCTGCAATGGCCCGAGCTCCATTGTAAGGGGTATGAGTGACCCCTAACCCCCTAGCTGCCTCCCGCCTCATCCCAATGACTCACGTACACCTCGCATCATCAAATAATGATTTTGTATGTTTATTATAAAACTCTTTACATATACACTTCTATATATTTCGAGGAGGCGTTAAAGTCAATAGTTAACATTTGAGTAAAATGAAATCTAATTTCGCGCTTTAGTTCAAATGTGAGTTTTCGGAATGTTTCCCAATTACCATAATATGTGATGTGCCTAAATGCGCACTCCGTGCCTACCTATACTATAGGCATAGTTTAAATCCTAAAATTGCTCAATTTCGTTTGGTGATTACAGAATCAATCAATTTTGGTGTAATTAATACAGACAAACTGAATTTGTTCAATAGACCTTGCATCTTCAACACCATCTTGTTCTAAGTTTATTTTCTTAACATTTTCTTGTACTTCGTCGTCTTCTTCAAATATCTCATGAAAAGAAATGTTAAAATCAATATCGACTTCTGTACCTTGCCCATAATTTATATTATTAGAAAACTATCAGCTTCTTAAATTTATAAGATTACAAATATTCTTATGAGTCCGCAGACATAATATACTTTGTATGCTAGACGTGACTAACTTATGTCTTATAGTTTTAAAAAAAAATCGTATATCTATTTTTTTACAGTTTCATCTAAATTATAATTCTTAGCCTTATGCATACGGAGAACAAAGTCACACGTTATCCATGTCGATGCGACCTACATTTAAACCATGAAACCACAGAATCAAATTACTGTTACGAATATATTTATTTATTTAAACTTCATTGCATAATGATATCTACAAAAGGGGGATTAAATGCCGTGAGGAATCCTCTAGAATTCTATATCAACCACCAGATTATACAGAAAAAATATTAGAGGTGCAGTTTTTTTTTTTTTTTTTTTTTAATTCTATATACTTAATTTGGGACTTTGGCCAACACTGGCATGTCAGTCCCATCGTAAGTTTTGAATTAACTAATAGAGAGCACAAAAACCATAATGTAACGTAATACCTATGTACATACTGTAACAGTAACCAGCTCTTTTAGTATCCACTGATAAACAACAGGCTTCTGTATACACATTGTTGTGTGCATGAGGGATGATCGCCTTAAAACGTTTATGAACTTAAAACGCCACGCTGGTCAAGTGGATTAGCGAGTCCACTTGTTTAGAGGTGGTGTAGTTCCTCAGGGGTTGTGGTAGCCGCTGTACATATATAAATAAATATATATACATACGTAAAGGTATTCATACAAATACGTAATTGTAAAAATACATACATATTATACATATATATATTTATAAGAAAATTTATAATAACATCGGGCAAAATCCATATACCATTTACGAATGTTGTATGTTAAATTTTAATGTTATCGTATGTTGATACATCATCAAGTAATAGTCGAGATTAAAGTGTGTTAACAAAATTTTGACTGTCATTATTAACGTTGCGTATGCATGCAAAGCCTTGATAGGGTTAGCAAAAAAGTTGGGGGTATTTAGCATCTGTGATGATCGGAAGTGACATGCGTTAGGACTATCCAGTGACGATTCTTAATCATTGCGGTTACAGGTTGGTTCGTCTCTGCATAATGTCTTATGGCAGTTTTTGTGATCAGTTATGGCTCCTCTTCACTTTGGCCAATATATGTGCCAATAGTATGGCACACATATTAGTGTGTGAACCGACCCACCACTCGTATCTCACGTCAACGTGAGGGCCAACACTCCAATACCTACCAAGGTGACCACAAACCCCCCTTCTACATGATGGCCATACGTATTGGCCACAACCATTAGCACATATATTAACCAATGTGAAGAGTAGCCATTAGAAGCAACTTCGTCCAACAGCGCTACTATTAAATACAATAGAGAACAATTGGAAAATACCAACAAAATTTCTAATATAAGAAATCACATTTATTATATTAGTTAAAAAATAAATATAAAAAAACATCATATTCTAACATTTTTGCCAACCGTACCTCATTTTTCAGCCCCGCTTATTCCTCGTAAAATAATGTTTTGGCGTAAAAATGATCAGGACATTACGAGTTCGTTTTATTCCACATTAATTTGTTCAGAGCCAATAATACTATTAATTGGTAAGCGGCTTACCAATGTATATCCTATTTGTGAGACTAAAAAATCAACATTATTTTTTTTATAAAAAGAGTTGACAGTCGATCTGATGATAAATGAATACTGTCGCCTACGAAAATCTGCGATACACGTCAACATCAGTCCAGAATGACTGACGTTGGTACACCCCCAAATACGCAGCCTATCTTTAGAGATATAGGAATGAATTTGGAGAAAAAAGGGGAGGTCTAGAAAAGTAGGGGATGACAATAGAAAAAATATTTCTTCTCCTGTAGGTTGAAGGGGACATCGTATCCGCAGTACTTTAAAACGCTTTCGACCTACAGCCTTACTTTTGTATTCATATATTCAAAACTTATTCTCAACAATGTCAACATGCCACTTTTTATTTGCGGTGACAGCCTGTATGTAAGGCAATATTTAGTTAATGGCATTGTAGTTTAAAAAATGTCACACGGCGGTGAGAGGAAAACATCGTGAGGAAATCCGAATCCTATAGAAAAACTAATATAATCCGCACCGGGCCCGCGCCATCGGAGGTCTGTGCCCTGTAGTGGGACATTAAAGTACAAGTACATTGTAATTAACCTAATAATTACCCTTGTTTCATTGTATGTCTTGATGGCTATTTTGCAAAATAAATAAACAAACATAAAATAATCTCTAGCACAACTTACGTACCTACTACAGAAACACGTACATACATTGAAAGAATAGGATACACTGTAGGAATGCATTCGAAGGTAGTGTTCTGTGATATGTCGACTTTAGATTTTGCTGTGAATTCGCAAGAAAGAACAATTTCAACATTTTTTTTTTATAGATTAGTGGGCGGACGAGCCACATGTTACCGCCGCCCATGGGCACCTGCAACACCAGGGGGTATGCGGGCGCGCCGCCGACCTTGCAAAATCCTATTCACAGCTCTCTTGAAGAACCCCATATCGTAGCTCAATGGAAAGACCTCTTGAGGCAGTTCGTTTCACAGCCTACGGGTTCGCGGTATAAAATAATTTTTGGAGCGAACAGTGCGCGACACCTCCTTATCGAGGAAATGCGGATGGACCGCACTTCTGTGACGGGAGGTGCGGTTGTAGAAACCCGAGGTGGGAATTATATTAAACAATTCTTCAGAGCATTCCCCATTGTACAGGCGGTAGAACACACAGAGAGACGCAACGTCTCTCCGAATGCGAACATACCCAACTGTTTCGCCTCCCGGCTATGCCATTTTCTAACGAAGGTTAACAATTACCACGATTTGTGTTTTGATAAGTACAGCACTGAATAGTGACCGAATACACTTGCCACAAATATCTTTCCGTTTTCGATTAGATGCAGCCATATTAAAATATAAAAAATAAATTAAAGTTCACTAATAAAATTTAAAAAAATCATTATAAAATATTTTATTATGCTATTTTGGTCGCGGTCACGATTTGACAACGTTATGTAATGTGCGTTCTTATATGCTTATTAAACATGTATTATTGTAAATATTTAATCATGGAACAAGCATTATTACCCAGATTCTTACAAAATTTGTATTACTTGTAAACTTGTGAATATTTACAGTAACCGACTCTTAAATAAAAGAACATAGCCTTAAAACCCCACGCCTGGCCACGCCGATTGGCGAGTCGACTCTTTTATTTATTTAAGGCTAATCTACTAAATAACACTGTTAGAACACAGCATCATTTTTTATATGCATTTAAATTACAGATATGCCAACATTCTCATACAGATAAACATACAGTACACACAAATAT
This sequence comes from Sesia apiformis, assembly GCA_914767545.1. Taxonomy (NCBI): domain Eukaryota; kingdom Metazoa; phylum Arthropoda; class Insecta; order Lepidoptera; family Sesiidae; genus Sesia; species Sesia apiformis. The sequence goes on along the minus strand of OU611972.1, from coordinate 8,832,572 downwards.
AGTATATTATACGAATTGTTTAATTTGTGTTGTTTAATTGTTCATTTGAAACGTTTGTGACATCTTGATTTAAAAAGGAAATAAACATTTAATCACACACGGTTGTGTCATTTGATGTAATGAAAAAGAAAAAAGTTCCAACAACAGAGATCATCTTCCGGGAAATATAAATATATATATCAATTGAAAATGTATCTTTCCGTGTAACATTTGGGTAGCGGTAAACAGCGGCAGAAGGGTTCTCGAATGGAGACCACGTACCGGCGGACGAAGCCGAGGACGTCCATCTGCTAGATGGACAGACGACCTCATAAAGGTTGCGGGCACCCGCTGGATGCAGGTCGCTGCCGACAGGTCTAAATGGCGGACAATGGGGGAGGCCTATGTCCAGCAGTGGACATCCAAGGGCTGAAAAGAAGAAGAAGAAGAAACAGCGGCCCTGATTACATTTTTTGAATAGTCCAATACTATTAGAAAAATGTCCACCTAATATCTATGGTGTATTTCGTTATATTTACGCAGAACAGTTATCATTGGGGTATTTATATTGGGTATAGGGGATATTGGGGTATAGTTCCTTGTAGTAGCTACTTTGTTATTCTTTTAGTCTCGTTTTACTACACCCACAAGAAGATGTCTCGTGCATGTCGAGACCAATGTCCAGTAATGTAGGATACAAGGGTGGGTGGGTTATTGTGGTCATGAAACGCGTATTTTTGACACAATTTTGAAAAAAACAAAAATTAATTTTATTGTAATTTATTTATATCAGACACCGGGAAACGTAGCGTGGGACATCCTCTGGCCAGGTGGACGGACGACTTGAAGAAAGTCGCCGGTAGTGGCTGCATGGGAAGAGCTGAAGACCGTGGATGATAGCAGTCCTTGGAAGGGGTCTATACCCAGCAGTGGAGGCACAGGATGATGGTATAGTATATCAGACACAGTCCATATTTCGTTGGTATATAAGTCTTGTATGTTAGTATATAATTACATATGACAATAAATCCATATAACAACGTGATACAATACACAACATAATACATACATGTTCATAAGCACACATTTTTTATTCTTGTTCATTTCTGGTGTCCAGCCAGTGTCTCAACATGGGGCTACCTGCCTTAGCTGCCAGCGTACTCAGGATTCTTTTATTATTTATGAACCACTAGCTGTAAGATACTGCTTCGGATAATCAATGACCGGCTAGCTGCGTTCATCGACAGACCAATTCCGAGTGAACAAGCAGGCTTTGTTTCAGGAAAAGGCACTCGCGAACAAATCCTGAACATCAGGCTATTGATAGAAAAATGCAGAGAGTTCAACATCCCTATGACCTTATGCTTCATTGATTACGCTAAGGCTTTTGACTGTGTCCAATGGAGGACCATGTTCGAAATACTGAGAGAAATGGGTGCCCCGGAACATCTTGTTATACTCCTACAGAATCTCTATTTGGATGGCAGGTGTTTTGTTAGATTAGAAGATCAATAATCTAAATCCTTCTCTACGGAAAGAGGCGTTCGGCAGGGATGCATTCTGTCACCAAAAATTTTCAACTTGTATGGAGAATACATTATGAGAAGAGCACTCGAGGGCTGGGAAGGTGGCATTGTTGTAGGGGGGCGTAAAATAAACAACTTGAGATATGCAGATGACACTACCGTAATTGCATCTAGTGAAGAGGAGTTAGCTGCCCTCCTTACAAGGATAGAAAAAGAAAGCGTCAGACTTGGCCCCAAAATCAACGTTTCAAAAACTAAAATAATGTTGGTAGATCGGGAACACAAACTCCATCCTTCACTGGCCCTCCAAGACTACGAAAAAGTAGAACAATTCGTTTACCTGGGTTCCCTCATTACGAAGGACGGCGGTTGTACTAATGAGCTGGGCCGTCGTATAGGAATGACTAAAAGCGCAATGTCAAGCCTCGAGAAAATTTGGAGAAACAAGGGTATACGCCGAGCTACCAAAATACGTCTAGTGCATTCCTTAGTGTTTTCTATTTTCTGTACGGAGCTGAAACCTGGTGCCTCAAAAGTCGAGACATAAGCAAAATAAGCGCTTTTGAAATGTGGTGCTGGAGACGAATGCTAAAGATACCATGGACAGCCATGAGGACAAACGAATCGGTTTTACAAGAGCTCCACATCAAAAAACGACTCACCTCTCTATGCAGAGAACGTCAACTAAGCTTCTTTGGACTTATAATGCGATCACATATGCATGAGTTGGAGAATCAGTTCATCGTGGGACAGATGCAGGGGAAGCGCTCCAGGGGCCGAATTCCAACACGATGGTGTAAAAGTATTGTAGAGGCAACAGGAGAAACTCTACAACGATCTATTGAACTGGCGCGGGACAGAAGCGAATGGAGACAAATCACATATGGTCACGATCCTCATTAGTGAGGGAACGACAAAAAGAGAGAAAAAGAGAGCTGTGCCCAGCATGCGTTGCATGCCCGGCAATTTTTTTGAACATAATATATAGCCTATGTCCATCTGGAATAATTTACAATTCAAATGGTGAAAGAATTTTTCAAATAGGTGCAGTGGTTCCGGAGATTACCCTCCACATACACACAAAGTTACAAAATTCGCACTCTCTCTTTATTATATTAATATAGATATGTATTATAAAACGTGCTCCGTTCCCCATAATCACGTAAAAATATATCACTCGGGAACTTATAATCATTTAGTCATCAAACTATCAACCTTGTGCGACATCTATTCCTGTTTCTTTTTATAGAAAAAAGGCGACTGACGAGCATACAATCACCTGATGGTAAGTGGATACTGTCGCTCATAGACCTCCGCGACACATGCCAACATCGGTCCAGAATGACAAAGGTTGGCAGGCTCCCGGATGAGCTGCCTACCTTTGCAGATTAATTAACTGATTGAGAGAAAAGATTGGGACAGTAATGGGCTCTGGCATATCTCACGTGTTACTGAAACACTTACATACATTGGGAAAATACGATAAAGTAGGAAATGCACCACATTTGCAGCACATCTTCTGTGAGCGAGGGTTAACGTGGCCAGTCGAGTGTGCCCTCCGCTTTGGGAATGCAGAATGCACTATCCCCCTACTATCTATTACTTGTAAACTTGTAAAACACTTTATCAACTTTTAACAGTGAGGTATGCTGAAACTTATCACATCGCGTCGCTTCTCGGTACGACCACAGCGTTAAACATCGATAGAACCCATTCTTCATGCAATCAAATGTAAACCTAATTTCGTTTCAGTATATCCCAAATCAGTATGCACAAAGGCCAGCTGCGTAACTCAATTGGGTGGATAGATGATGTGGCGATCCATTTAGTTCAGTTAATTTTGGTCGAGGGATCTTGAATTTGATTCGCGGTAATATATTTATGCAATTTTGAAACGTATTAAGATCAGTCAGGTATTAATCGGTAAAATGTATATGTGTCTGGAGTTTTGATTTCGTGTTTGTTTGTTTGAGGTAATATTGTAACAATGCTGTTTCGAGTATTTGCCCTTTGCCGAAATTTTACAAGGCTGGCAACGCATGCTTCTGGTGTTGCAGGGGTCCACGGGCGGCGGTAGAGTGGCTACCGCCGCCCGTGGACCCTCACGTGGGCAGCATTACTCGTCTGTCACCTTCATCATAAAGAAAACTTCTTGCTATTAAATCCCTAAGAACTGGCCGCTATGCTATAGTCGGGTATGTGACTTTCGACATTTGAATTTGAAGTTAGGTTTAACTTCTAATTCAAATGCCGAAAATCACATACTTGACTCATTCTCTTGGCTATTTTTGAATCCTTAAAGGCGTGCAACTCCACTCCTGTAAAATCAGTTACTAACATTCATACTATATTCAGTATCAGTATATTCACTTGTTTGTGAATGGAACTCGAATAAATCCATGGAATAGACATCCATATAGACACTATATAAACATAACATTAGCTATATACATAGCTAATGTTAGGTAGGTAATTAAAAAGTTCGTAGTTAATGACAAACCCAGATGTACGGTTGGGATTTGAACACCACATTGAATAGGAATCCCTGATTCGTTGATCCAGTTACATAGAAAGGACAAACATATCACCCAGACTCAAACAAACATCTGTCTTAAAACAAATGAATGTCCCTTCGAGAATTGAACCCTGAGACATTTTACACAGCAGGCAAATCAACCTAAAATAAAATTAATCTTTTTTAAATATCGAACTCTAGTAATGTTCGACAATAATCTGTAGAGATAAAGTTTTTCAATTAAAGGTGATAAAGCATAAAATATTCGAAGTTTTTAATAAAATTGACCAATATGAAACCTACCAATGCACTTGACTTCCTATGACACATGAATGAAGAGATGAAGGACTTAAGACAGTCTCTCAAAGATTTTGAAGTAACGTGATTACACCGAATCCTGTGTTTCAAATATCAAATCAGTCTAGTCGACAGATTGCAGGGGTCACTGACCGTATTGCCAAAAATGTTTATATTCGATTTAAAACATTAAACGACGATTACGACCGATCATATATACTCACCAAAGTTCCACCGTACATCAATTGAGCGTAATAACAGGCAATTCATGGTAAAATCACTAGTAATAGGGGTTAAAGTATAAAATTGCCGTTTTATAGTAATAGATATTTTGAATTGACATAAAACCTTCATGGTGTGAGATTTTCGAGTGAGACTTTTTTCACATGATACCTATAAGGTTCTTGTTTCAAAAAATGTGCAACATTCGATTTTCGACTTTCAATTGTTTTTTTTATTCAGCTTAGACGGGAAAGATGGATACTTCGAAAATCCGAGTAATCTTTGAATACGAGTTCCGACGCGGAACTAACGCGGCAGAAACGGCTCGCAATATCAATGCTGCGTTTGGAGAGGAGACTGCTAATGAACGAACCGTGCGTTTTTGGTTTAAACGCTTTCGTAATGGAAACTTCGACTTGAAGAACGAAGCGCGTGGAAGACCGCCCACACAGATGAATAACGCTGAATTGAAGGAGATGGTGGAAGCCGATCGGAGTCAAACTACCCAGGAATTAGCGGCATGGTTTAACGTTATCTTACATACAACATTGACTCATTTGCATCAAATCAATAAGATAAAAAAATATGAAAAATGGGTGCCTCATGATTTGACTGATCTGCAGAAAGAAACGCGTGTTGAAACTTGCGTTGCCTTGTTGAATCGGTACAGAAATGAAGGAATATTGGATCGAATTGTGACATGTGACGAAAAGTGGATTCTTTACAATAACCGAAAGCGAAAAATGCAATGGCTGACCCCAGGTCAAACGCCGCAACAGTGCCCTAAGGCAAAGCTTAGCAATGAAAAGGTAATGGTAACTGTTTGGTGATCTATTCATGGTGTTATTCACTATAGCTTTCTCAGGTCTGATCAAGCAATAACAGCAGATGTTTATTGTGCCGAACTTAGAACAATGATGGCGAAACTAGCAGTGAAACAGCCCCGACTCGTGAATCGATCTTCACCATTATTGCTCCATGATAATAACGCAAGACCTCACACTGCACGATAAACCGTTGTAACTCTACAGGAGCTGCAGTTAGAAACCATACGTCATCCCCCGTACTCGCCAGACCTTGCTCCAACGGACTACCATTTTTTTCGTGATTTGGACAATTTTCTACGTGGTAAAAAATTTTCTTCCCAAGAGGCAGTACAAAATGCTTTCACACAGTTTGTCGAATCTACATCCCCAGAGTTCTATCGCAAAGGCATAAATGAACTTCCGATTAGATGGCAACAATGTATAGATAATGATAATGAGGTAAATATGTTACATTTTAGAAAAAAACTAGTTTTAATTTTCCAGTACAAATCGGCAATTTCATACTTTAATCCCTAATATTAATCATGACTATAGTAATTCCTAGAGGGTGGTTGGTACCTAGATGTAGGGTGAGCTAGGTAGACTTTTTGTGTCCCTATCTCACTCTAGCAACTGCGCAGACTCGCCGTCATCATGATCATGATTCCCCCTAAAGGGACCACCCGCCCACCCCCCACCCGTCAATATACAGCAAACAATGTTCGCAGATAAAACGCATACAAATACAAACTTGTGTACGCACATCACGCACACTATCACAATATTCACACGCGAGCATTTTATACAAAACTGAGCACGGGTAATTAATTACATTAACGCATATTATACATGCATATAACTTGCGTATACATACATATATGCGTATATACTATAACACACCACATATACCATAGTATAACATATCACACGGGCTTTATATACTGTAGGTAGAGAATTCACCCAAAAATTGGAAAACGATTTTCGAGGATATTTATTTGAAATTTTCAGCGCTCGCACTCTGATTGTACTTTGGACAAACTTTTAGCCACGTTGATTTTTTTGGAGTTCATAAATGGCTTTCACGCCTATAACAAGTTTCAGCACTTTACGGCTGGACATGGCATGGCTACACATGGCGACATACATCACATGGCTGGAATGGCTCATTTACACCAGGAGAGTTATCGAACCCGAGTTTCTCGAACATAGATCAAAAGCTAGTATGAACAACTGTTATCATCATCTGGTCACTGTTATCTCTGTTTTCATCGAGTTTTTATCGTCATGTGAACAATTGTAAGAATTGTATGTACTTTGGTCGCATACGAGAATCGTAAATATAAAATTCTGGTCCTAACCGTTAGAGAAACTCTCCTTGTGTAAACAAACCTTAAGCATAGACTACTGAACAACGTAGGTGCAGGTGTCCATGGGCGGCGGTAACACTTACCATCACGTGAGACCGCTTGCTCGTCCGCCCTCTTCTCTATAAAAAAAAAAGGTACTACACTTTATATCCCTAATCCCTATCCTATTCCTATATAATACACTCGTATGCATGTATTTCGGTAGTAAGTATGATAACCGAAACCCATTCCATCCCATCGTATCCTATTCTGTTCCATCGAATGAAGAGTATATATTTAAGTTCATGTTTATTTTTATATTTTATTAAATAGGTACATATTGTGATGAAACCACGCGTTACTTCTAAATTTAAGTAAATTTAAGTAAAATGATTGCTGGATTATTAGTAGGTTACTAGTAGGTATGTTTAGAGGACCTTAGGTCATACTTTTAGGTTATAATTTTGTTTTTCGATTTCAGTGTCATGCATAAATTATGTCACACGTTAAGGGGTAGGGAGGGGGTCAACAAAGTGTGACAAGGGGGGGGGGGGGGACGAGTCATAAGCTTCGTCACATTGTCACACAAATGTGACTACCTATGACAAGGACGGGGGGGGGGGACTCCAAAAATCATGAAAGTTGTGTGACGTAATTTATGGATGGCTTAAATTTACACTAATAATTTTGAAACAACTGAATTGAAATTAACCGACATGAAACATATTTTTTAGCTCAAATAAAACACAAATGATAGTTTTATTAATAACTGTTAATGATATTGTGTTATCTTTTTAAGATAGCCGCAGACCAGTGGTTTCTTCAATCCAACCTCTGACCTTAGCCACTTTACTATAAACTCCAAAAGATCCCGGTGTCGCACAGCCGTACCCGAAGGAGATAATGCCTAGAAGACGATCGTAGGCTACTGCTGGACCTCCGGAATCACCCTGAAAGAGAAATGATTAAACAATAGATTTAAATAAATTTAGAGAAAAAAAACAACTCGAAAGTACGGAGTATAATACGTAAAAAATCTTTTTTTTAAAGGCGTTTTTAATATGTTTAATGAAAGTATTTGGAAATTTAAAATATATACTTAAAGAGGATAAATGATGGTTATCCTTTTTGTTTTTTTCCAAAACTTCTATCTTGATTTTACATTAATGAAAATTTTATACTTTTTTTTTATTTTTTTTTTGAATGTCAATAAAATCTATTTGAGCCTCTTTTCCTAAGGAGGGTAGAGCTTGCCACCAAGCCGCGCTGTCAACTGGCAGGTCGCGCGATTACGCGAAACCGTGTGGACACTGCGAAGTGACTTCAAACAACTACTTTCGAGTTATTGGTCGCGGGACGCTCGCCTATGTCAAAAGCGTCATCACTTAGGTTCACAACAGTGCACAGATCACTAGAAACGAGGCGCGAGGCGGCGTCACTGCCATACACCTATTTTCAAGAACCACCTTAAAATATTATCATTACCTATTTATCTATTTGTCTTAACGCGAATGTTTACTTTATTTATAGAGTGCTATTTATTTATTTACGAGGGGGAGAGTACACGCTGCAATCCAACAGCCGCTGGGCGCACTCGACTGGCCACGTTACCCCTCTCTCACAGAAGACTACTTTGAAATGTACTGCATTTCCCACTTTATCTTATTTCCCTAATGTACGTACGTGTTTCGGTAGTGAGTGAGATATGCCAGAGCCCATTCCCATACTATCCCTCCCTATTTGCCCTATCCCATTCCCCATTTCTCCAAATCCATTCCTATATCCAAAGGTAGGCAGCGCATCCGGGGGCGTGCCAACGTTTGTCATTTTGGACTAATGTTGGCATGTATCACGGATGTTTATGGGCTACAGTATCCACTTACCATCAGGTGGACTGTATGCTCGTCTGCCACCTTCGTCCATAAAAAAAAAAAGATAAAAAAAATGTTAAATTATCATTACCTGACAAGCGTCCTTCTTGCCCTCCTTGTAACCAGCACAGAACATCCTCGGTGTAAGGCTGCCCCTGAAGTAGGGGAATGGTACTTGTTGACAGTTCTCTTTAGATATGATGGGGACCCTGACCGCTCGGAGTACATTGGAGTATGGACCCTGATTGAGAAAGAAATAAGTTAAAATGTTTCAAAAAATCAAAAATACGACTACAAGACGCGCTATAAAGTTTAAAATAGTGTATTCAAATGTTACGGCTTCTTGAAATCATTGTCAAATTTTGTGCCAATATCAAGAAACTGTTCCATGTGGTTTACTGTTCCATGTGGCTTCCTGTTCCATGTGGTTTACTGTTCCATGTGGTTTACTGTTCCATGTGGTTTACTGTTCCATATGGTTTACTGTTCCATGTGGCTTCCTGTTCCATGTGGCTTCCAGTTCCATGTGGTTTACTGTTCCATGTGGTTTACTGTTCCATGTGGTTTCCTGTTCAATGTGGTTTACTGTTCCATGTGGCTTCCTGTTCCATGTGGTTCATTGTTCCATGTGGTTTACTGTTCCATGTGGTTTAGTGTTCCATGTGGTTTCCTGTTCCATGTGGTTTACCGTTCCATGTGGCTTCCTGTTCCATGTGGCTTCCTGTTCCATGTGGCTTCCTGTTCCATGTGGTTTACTGTTCCATGTAGTTTCCTGTTCCTTGCGGTTTACTGTTCCATGTGGCTTCCTGTTCCATGTGGTTAACTGTTCCATGTGGTTTACCGTTCCATGTGGCTTCCTGTTCCATGGGGCTTCCTGTTCCATGTGGTTTACTGTTCCATGTGGTTTCCTGTTCCATGCGGTTTACTGTTCCATATGGCTTCCTGTTCCATGTGGTTTACTGTTCCATGTGGTTTCCTGTTCCATGTGGTTTACTGTTCCATGTGGTTTCCTGTTCAATGTGGTTTACTGTTCCATGTGGCTTCCTGTTCCATGTGGTTCATTGTTCCATGTGGTTTACTGTTCCATGTGGTTTAGTGTTCCATGTGGTTTCCTGTTCCATGTGGTTTACCGTTCCATGTGGCTTCCTGTTCCATGTGGCTTCCTGTTCCATGTGGCTTCCTGTTCCATGTGGTTTACTGTTCCATGTAGTTTCCTGTTCCTTGCGGTTTACTGTTCCATGTGGCTTCCTGTTCCATGTGGTTAACTGTTCCATGTGGTTTACCGTTCCATGTGGCTTCCTGTTCCATGGGGCTTCCTGTTCCATGTGGTTTACTGTTCCATGTGGTTTCCTGTTCCATGCGGTTTACTGTTCCATGTGGCTTCCTGTTCCATGTGGTTAACTGTTCCATGTGGTTTACTGTTCCATGTGGTTTACTGTTCCATGTGGTTTCCTGTTCAATGTGGTTTACTGTTCCATGTGGCTTCCTGTTCCATGTGGTTCATTGTTCCATGTGGTTTACTGTTCCATGTGGTTTAGTGTTCCATGTGGTTTCCTGTTCCATGTGGTTTACCGTTCCATGTGGCTTCCTGTTCCATGTGGCTTCCTGTTCCATGTGGCTTCCTGTTCCATGTGGCTTCCTGTTCCATGTGGTTTACTGTTCCATGTGGTTTAGTGTTCCATGTGGTTTCCTGTTCCATGTGGTTTACCGTTCCATGTGGCTTCCTGTTCCATGTGGCTTCCTGTTCCATGTGGCTTCCTGTTCCATGTGGTTTACTGTTCCATGTAGTTTCCTGTTCCTTGCGGTTTACTGTTCCATGTGGCTTCCTGTTCCATGTGGTTAACTGTTCCATGTGGTTTACCGTTCCATGTGGCTTCCTGTTCCATGGGGCTTCCTGTTCCATGTGGTTTACTGTTCCATGTGGTTTCCTGTTCCATGCGGTTTACTGTTCCATGTGGCTTCCTGTTCCATGTGGTTAACTGTTCCATGTGGTTTACTGTTCCATGTGGTTTACTGTTCCATGTGGTTTACTGTTCCATGTGGTTTACTGTTCCATGTGGTTTCCGCCGGCTATACAAAAGGACCACCCCCATATCTCTCTACTCGTAGGTGTCGTAAAAGGCGACTAAGGGCTAACAAAGAAGCTACCACAAGCCCTAAAGAACTACACCACCTCTAAAAGACCAGCTAAACCAGCTTGTCGTTTTAAGGCCATATATTCCTCATCCCAAGACAATGTACACAAGGAGGCCCGTGTTCGGCGGTGGACAGCCGTGGTTGCACGATACACCAAATATTTACAACAACAGTTACAAATTTCGCCGTGAACGGATAATGAATGTAGATAATCAGAATACAATTGCAAGTAACTCACATCACGGATTTGTTTTGGAGAAATATCCCAAACATATCGAAATTACTCTCACTATGAAGGCATAGTAGCCCGTCATGATGTAGTTTGCCGAAATGTGGCCTCCTACGATAGACCTAAGTTCAATGTCGTTCCCAGTATGTTTATGGTATGTATGTATAGAAGACGGTATGGTATGTATAGAAGACCTAAGTTCAATGTCGTTCCCGGTATGTTTTTGCTGGTTTAAATCCGAAACGACCAAATTTGATTAAGAATTGATTTGATTTATTAATTTGATTAAGAGATTATGCGAATGGGTTGCCAGTTTCCTGACTGGACGGGGCATCAGAGTAGTTATCGATGGTAGCTGCTCCGACATCTATTAATGCTGGCGTTCCGCAAGGCTCCGTGCTATCCCCAACTCTGTTCCATCTGCATATCAACGATCTGTTGCAAATTGGTGACACACGTTGCTATGCAGATGACAGCACTGGAGACGCCTTGTACACGGGCTGCGCCAACGTCCCTTGCGTCGAGGTGGAAGAGAGTCGCGCCAGGCTTGTGTTTGAAATCGAAGACGCTTTAGATCTACTCTTGATTTGGGGTTCTCTAAACCTAGTGGATTTCAACCCCAATAAGTCTGTACATTCACCGCTATAAAAGCCCATTTTGTCGTAGCACGTCGCCTTCAGAGCATAGAGCACACCTCTTAAGATCTCGTAGAGTATGGGAATCCTTGGTGTCGACATTTTCAGCAAATTCGAATTTAGGGTCATCTGGAAAATAAAGCCAAAATGGCTACCAAAAGCTCGTTGTGCTGAATAGAGCGAAGCGGTACTTCACCCCTGGGCAACTCCTAATGCTCTACTAAGTTCAGATTAATCCCCATATGGAGTACTGCTCACATCTCTGGGCCGGTGCACCGAAACATCAATTAAATCCATTTGACTCCATCCAACGACGTACTGTTCGAATTGTCAACGATCTCACTCTCACGGGCAATTTAGAACCACTCAGCATTCGGAGAGGCGTTGCGTCTTTCTGTGTGTTCTACCGCCTGTACAATGGGGACTGCTCTAAAGAACTATGCAATATAATTCCCACCTTGGGTTTCTACAACCGCACCTCCCGTCATAGAAGTGCGGTCCATCCGCATTTCCTCATTACGGAATTGTCGCATACTGTTCGGTCCAAAAAATATTTTATACTGCGAACCCGTAGGCTATGGAACGCACTACCTTAAGAGGTCTTTCCAAGCTACAATATGGGATTCTTCAAGACAGCTGTGAATAGGATTTTGCAAGGTCTGCGGCGCACCCCCGCATACCATCACGTGGTGTTGTAGATGTCCATGGGCGGCGGTAACACTTACCATCACGTGGAACCGCTTGCTAGTCCGCCTAATTCACTATAAAAGGGGGAGACCTTCACTAATGATAATATGTGGTTTAAGAATACAAAGGTAGATTATGAGATAGTACGATGTTTAAAGGTACAATTAGAAGGAAACCTTAGATCATTTTAGAGAAACCCGCATTTACCTTGTTAGTTCAATTAAATAATTCGTTTCAACCGCTGTTCACCTCAGCGGTTGAAACGAATTATTTAATTGTGTTAAGAGGTGTAGGTAATAATTTTTTGCAAGTGTATTAAATTCAACCTAATTGAATTCCTTATCATCCGTTCAAATTAAATAATGTTAATTTTAACTTTTGTTTTCCTGTATATACAACTAATTGATTCGCATTAGTTACGCGTGGTGTGCACTAGATGTCGCTGTAGTTTGATACTACATCACGCTATCGTTTGGTTTTCTGTGTTTATAAAGCTGTGTTATTAAGTTTAAAATAAAAAAACTCATTGTTTTCGTTTTATTTACGAATTCGAGTCTTTTTATTTATTGAATCTAGATCACTACATCCTTGGGACCCTTCAGTTTTTTGTACAAGTTCATTGTTCATATTTTTTGTTTTAAGAATACAACTTGACAAATATTTACATACAATATATATATATATGAGTATTACACAATATGTTTTTAAACATCAATTTCAAATAAAGTTAATAAGAGAAGGAGGAGATAGATGGACATACGGAATTGTACAACAAAACATATAGAAGATAATCGCAAAAATACAAGTAATCAGAAGTACAAAAATGTGAACTTCCCACCCACTTTTTTGTGTCAGTGGTGTAGTTCAAAAGTGGTATATCTGAACATGACTTCACTTGGGATGATAGTACAAGTGGGTACACATGACACTCATACATTTTACAATATAGCCAGTACTTACATTTTCCACAGTATTTCCCCATCCCGTAACACTGATGACTTTCCCAATAACCATGTCTTCTACATGGCCAATCTTCACAGGTTGGATATTATCATCAAACTTTAAAGGCTCTTCCAGTTCAAGAAGCTGAAAGTCGAAATCGAAGGGATGTTCTTTGCTTCTTGCTGACCAATTTGGATGGACCACAGTTTTCTTTACGTTGACCTTCTTTCCTTCATTCAAATACTTGGATCCAACTCTTATGTATGGTTTTCGGCTTGAAAAATATTTTTACATTTTAGAGTAGAATACGTGTTAGCCAATAGAACAAGGATAAAGATGAAATTGAAAAAGGCGAGAAACGGGCTTCGCCAAGTGAAACTTATAGATGGGCTATGTTCCGCTGTGTTATACCAGTTTGTTAGAAGAAACATCCGGAGCGGTATGAACACGTCATTATTTACGAGTAGATTTAATGTGTGACGCACGAAATTGCATGTGGCTAAGCTACCGCAGCTTCGCCACGTGTTGGTTGGAATGAATTTGGGTAAGACAAAAGTGGGTAAGTCATGTCCAACGTGCATATTTTCCCAGAACTGATCAGCGTCGAGAAAGCAACACCGGAGGATAAAGACGATTATGTCTACAGGCTTCAAATTTCAGTCAATATATACTACCCATAATGACGTTGATGCTGAAACGTGAACTCTGACTGTATGCCTGTTTTATAAGTTTAAAATAATTCAGCAAGTGATGGAAAGACTTGTACTTGGTGTATCTTTGCTGGGCAAAATCTGTAGTCAAAAAATTAAAACCCAAAGTTACCGTCACCAAAAAGAAATGGCAAGTTGAAGTGGCAATAGGTAAGCCGTATCTGCTGCGGAATTGATAATCAATGGGGTAGAACAGTTCTTAAATCGGGCCAGAGAACATATACCGGAGACTATCGTATGACGCTCTCAGAGAGAATGAACTGACGACTAGAAGAAAGTGGCCAATAGAGCTAGATGAGAAGAGAGGTGTAATGGCGATCGATAAACGAAACCTATATGCAGCAGTGAAAAGACACAGGATAATGGTATGCCATGAACCGTTTGGTACTTTGCTTCTTTTATTTTCGTTCTTAAAAATACAACATAAAACCCTTACTGACGAGGACGTTTTTGAGGCTTCCCATAATGATAGAGAATATCAAAAAGAAAGAAACGACGAGAGAGATAGAGGAAGAACAAAGTAACAGTTATTCCAATGTGATACAACAAACAAAGAAACAAGGAAGAATTTACAACATCATAAATATTAAGTGTGAACAACACCGCACTGAAAGGATGTTCAGCTCAGCATCGTATAAAAAGTAATAGATACAAAAATATACATATATCACTAGACTGGCAAACTGGTTAATTTACCTCAGCTTCGTATAAAACTTGGTTTTCGTCAACATATAAGACCCGCTTTATATTTTGTCATTTGACCCAGAAACTTACCCACAATGTCCAGCAGTTATGACCCATTTCTTATCAATAATCGCTCCACCACAATTACTACCGTAAGCCACATGGTATGGATACAAATTTATGTCAACTTCTGCTCCACCAACAATTTTGTCATCACCATAGAGATCAGAATCGTAAGACATGGAATCAGAAAAATGGCGACTTCCATTCGTGTTTTCTGCTCTTAGCGTAAAGTCGAGATTTTCAACTTCAGGCAAAGCTCTATTTTGATGTAGGTGTGTGAGGTCGAGTCTGAGGTATTGATTTCTCTTTCTAGGTCTTTTTATGCTGGATAATACGTTGAGATTTTTTGGTTTGTGTCTTGGTACAGGTATTATGATTACATCATATTCTGAAAGAAAGGTGAAGGTTATTTGGTAAGTTTTATTCAACTTCACAACAAATGCTGGTTTGTTATAACAATTCATAACAATAACAAATTCTTTGATGTCTTTGATGACTTCTATTTAATTATTTATTGCCAAAGTACAATGGGCGGGCTACATGGCATTGTCATCCAGCCAACGTTCAGGGGAGGAAAAATAATAATGACGACGGTGAAATAAAGGAAGATAAACAAAATGAGATAAAAAGATTAACGGAAAACTAATATGCAAGGAAAAACTAAAATTTAAAAATATACATATATACAGTAATCGCCGCTACAACACGGTACTCTTATAACGCATTTTCATATTACGCGATTTCAATCCCCCGTATAACAAAGGCATTCCCCCATATAACGCAGGGATTTCCCAAATTATATTTCTGTATGTACTGTGAAATTTATAATGATAGTGTAATTTATTTGAAATTAACTGTTTTTTTACTTCATATGCATAAGTTTTTTATTTAAAATGTTCTTAGTTTAGTTTGATTTTAATAAAACGTACATATTTCGTTCATAATATAGTTTTTTCTTAATATTCGATTTAAATCCCCTTTAGCGAGAAAAGTTAAACGTGAATAATTTATACGTAACGCGTTATACGGGGTCGTAAAAACGCGTTATACGGGAATACTTATACAACACATTTTCCTATAACGCGGAACCAATCTACCGTGTTATAGGGGGGATTACTGTATACTTATATACATACATATATAAGTATCTATATGTGTTTTATTTTATGTGTAAACTCTGTCAACTATCTTTGCACATTTCACTTACGTGACTGGCACGTAATTGGAACATGCATGATGTTAAATGCAGATAGTAAAGAATGAAACATGTGAATGAGGAGGATTTGAGTCAAATATGATGGGGTGATTATTTTAAAACAGGAAATAATTAAGTGGGGCAACAGAAATACTTTGTGGCAGCAAATATAAGTTGGGTTATTTTCAGGTTCTCCGATGACAACAATGATATAGGAGTCACTCCGTCGACTTAGTGATGATGCATTTAGTAATTAAAAATTGTTAGTTTCAGCGATTCAAAAATAATTTGTTTTCCTTGCACGATTTGCTGCCATTTAGTATATTTTGCTGCTTTCTTAAATACAGGCCTTTTAAAACACGTACTTTGTGGTTCGGCTGCAATGACACTGTTGAATAAAAAATATAAAGTTACAAAAAATCTATACATTAACATTTTTACTAAACTACCTACACATGACTCATTCACATGCCTACATAGATCTCACTGAGTTTTCAAAATACGATAACCGTTTCATTTTCGGATTCAACTTCCGTGAAATTAGTAATTTTATTTTTACACGTGTTGTTTTTGAGTAGGTCGGTACGCCAACATTCGATGTATCCGCAATATTGAGCGGTTTACACATACGCTAATAATTATGTGCATTTACTTCACTTGTCTTCACTGGCCTTACTTAACACCTACTTTTTTCTTTTTCTTTTGTTACTTCGTTTGACAACGAATTTACTGTACCGTCAGCCATACCGTACAAAATTTGCTATACCATACCATCCACCTATACCCCTCCACTGTTGTATATAGACCTGTCACAAGACTTTTTTCATCCCGTTACTACTGACGAGCTCCTGCAGTCGTCTGGCGGGAGGACGCAGTGTGCTTCCTGGTATAGTACCTTTACTTGCCATCATTATCATATTAATATTTGATAAAATTCCAGCGGTTTGCTGAACCATCTACTACTTACTACTTACATTCTTATTTGATATACCAGAACATGCTCGGATTTTCATGCGGGATTCATTGCACCTTGCACCAAACACTGCCAAACTTTGGAAAATATATGTTGACGACATCTTCAGAATTATCAAAGGGAATAGACAGGAAGTAGAAGAATATATTCAACAGCTGATGCACATATGAAATGGAGAAGGATGAATGGAGACAGAGTGTTAGCGTTCATAGACGTTAAAATAATTCCTAGAGAAGATGGTTCCTTGTCACAACACTGTGTATAGAAAATCAACACACACCGATAGATAACTACATGCCTCCTCACACCATCATCCTCTACAACTATAATCAACAGTTGTTTATTTGAATAATGCAGCACAAGACCTCAGTGACCCCGAACATTTAAATAATAAGTTGTTACATGTTCAGGACGTACTTAAACGAAATGGATATAAAGTGAGTGGAAGGCAACCACGACGCTATCGTAGGGAGAGACATCCTAAGATCAGTATACAACGGGCATATATGCCGTACGTTAAAGGAGTAACTGACAAAGTTGGAACAGTATTAAGAAAATACTACGCACACCAAAGGATTCAGATGCCAGATGTGTATAAAATAGACTGCAGCTGTGATAGTTTATACATAGGCCAAATAAAGCGCACTCTAGCAGAAAGGATCAAAGAACATATCGCAGCTGTGATAAATCACCAGACGAACAAATCGGCGATAGCGGACCATGTACACAACGCCGGAACCAATCACTGGTTAGAACGTCATGGTCCAAAAAATCCTCTCCGATGATCGCCACCATTACTTCAGGAATTCTATTTCTTGTGCGTGTGCGTAAATCAAGAAAGATAAAGAAATCAATCGAAAATATGGTTACAATTTGTCCTTGAAATAGAATCCAGTGATTAATAAATTTAATATAATTAAACCTCGCTATTTTTCGTCTGACGCTGCTTCAGATATTTTGATAGATGTATGCCGCAACTTTCCGGACTATGAAGACCAAATGCGGACTATGAAGACCAAATGCGGACTATGAAGACTATGAATTTCGACTATGAAGTTCGTCGGCGGTGGTTGAATAAGAACACCCGAAGTTCGTGTATGGTGGCGAGCCTTGAGAGAGGCCTATATCCAGCAGTAAAGAGACATAGGCTGATGGTATGATATGATATGCATGAAGTTAGCATGTATCATCACCAATGTTCATGGATGACAGTACCTATTCACCACCAGGAGTACTATCTACTCGCCTGCCACTTCACGATTTTAGAAACTTAATTTTTTCAGCATTCAGAAAGACGTTGCGTCTCTCTGTGTGTTCTACCACCTGTAGGTACAATGGGGAATGCTATGAAGAATTGTTCATTATGATTCCCACCTCGGGTTTCTACAACCGCACATCCCGTCACAGAAGTACGGTCCATCCGCATTTCCTCGATACAGAGGTGTCGCGTACTATTCCGTCCAAAAATCATTTTATACAGCGAACCCGTAGGCTGTAGCGAGTGCGAACTGCCTCAAGAAGCCTTTCCGTTAAGCTACGATATGGGGTTCTTCAAGAAAGTTGTGAATAGGAAGGTCAGGTTACGCAAGGTCGGCGGCGCACCCGCATACCCCTTGGTGTTGCAGTAATCCACGGGCGGCGGTAACACTTACCATCACGTGGGATCGCTTGCTCGTCCGCCCACTTCTCTATAAAAAAAGGAAAAAAACTAACAATGAGAAATAAAACAACTAATACAAACATTTGAACTTTTCCATTGAGCAGACATGCATCAAATACGCTAAAATAATAAACATGGAGTGTACCCTACAAGGTGGAACAATCATTAAGGATGTCTTTCTATAAATGTCTCGATTCTTTAATATGTTAAGTGACTATTTAAGTTTTATGTTCTAGTTATGTTAAGTGAGTAAGTCACCCAAAATTTCCTTTGGTAATGCACTGATTACCTTGATATGCATTTCCCACTTTATCCTATTCCCTAATGTACCCCAGATATGCCAGAACCTATTCCCATCCTTTCTCCAAATCCATTGCTACATCTCTAAAGGTAGAAGGCGCATTCGGGGTGGACTGTATGTTCGTCTGACACCGTCTTTCAATAAAAGAAGCATTGTGCATAAACCTTTGCAAAGACTTTATTAAGAGAACGTGTATCCAACTTGCATTTAGTTTTTAATTTCTCTCATATAATCACGATAGGGCATTACCTACCCGTGTAACTTATTAATTGCATTTCCGTGAGCAGTCAGTATGACGTCTAATCGGCATAGGTTTATATAGGCATAGGCATAGGTCGGCAGTATGTTACCATAACTGACAATCAGTGGCTGTCCGCTGTTGAATACAGACCTTTCCCAAGGATTGTCACAACATTCGGCTTTACACTCTTTTCATCCAGCTGCTACGGACGACTTTATAGCTGGCGACTTCAGACTTTTTGAAACGTAGATCTCGTGAGCCATTCTCTATACAGTCCCGACTTGGCACCTTGTGACTTCTTCTTGTTCCCAAAAATTAAGAACCAATTACGCGGTTAACGATTTTCATCGTCAGAAGAGGCTGTCGAAGAGTATGAAAAATAGGTTTCGAGGTCACCACGGAGGAGTGGAATAAATGTTGCGGAAATTGTTTATTCGTATTAAAAAGTGTATTGACGCTCACGGAGAATATTTTGAGAAACAATAAATTTACTTTTGGCCATTCATTGTATATTTTTCTTATTCATTCCGGAAACTTTCAGTGTGGCCCTCGTATTCGCGTTAAGACCCGTTTAAATAGATAAATAAACATACAAACTTTTAGCACATTAAATAGTTAATTATTTAAATAAATTACATATATTATTATAAATATTATAAATATAAGTATTATATCTATTATGCGGGACCTTGTAGCAAGGTATCCAACATGTTTGCAGTATTACACCGTATGCTTATGCGCCGAGTGCGAGTCAATCAAGCACTTCGGATTAAGATTAGAATATTAAGGGAGGCCCTTGCTCAATTTTATTGTGGGCTATCGAAAAATAAATATCGCGAAAAAATTTAATTTAATTATACTCATTTTTTGTAGCTTTAGAAGTATTGTCGCGTTTCCCCAGTGGGAGAGCTAAATTACGGGGGTACGACTTGTACGAGTACTACAAAGGAAAGAGGCAAGATTTGTTTCAATAGCTTGTTATAATTAGTCAGTTAAACTTAATACAAAAATTTAAGATCAATTTATAAAAATAGTTCGAAAAATAAAGTCTGTAAAATAGTGTCTGTTTCCAAATTCACGAAGCACCAAAAACTCACGGTAAAGCCGCAGGAGTGGCGGGGCCTAGTAAGGCGCACGCCCAGAGGTGATGAAGAACGGCACTATCGCCAGCCGGATACAGCGGTCAGACGGGCGATGGAGACCAGGCGCAACAGGCGGCGCCCAGCAAGAGCACCAGCGCCCAAAGAGCGTCGGACCAGAGCTCCGGCGGCCGGCGAGAGTAGCGGCCAGATGTCGTGTCCAGGACAGTTGAGTCCCAGAACAGTAGTGTGACTTTCTCGATTCTTCTCTTCCCCAAATTGCTCTCAAAACAAAAACTCGTCTGTCGTGCGCCGTAGACTTTCCTCTTTTTTTCGTTATCAGAATTTTAAATTTTGAAATTTTCCTTTACTCGAGCAGTCTCCAGCCAATGCTATTTATTTCATGAAGATGGGTAATGTGTCACAGAATATAGAGATATAAAAAAATACAGAGATTTTAAAAAAAAGTGAGCTATTACAACAAATATTACATTTCCCCATTAACACGGAAACTGACACGTTTTCAATGTGACAGTATGCTTTTTTTTTTATGGACGAAGGTGGCAGACGAGCATACAGTCCACCTGATGGTAAGTAGATACTGTAGCCCATAGAGATTAGTGATACATGCCAACATTAGTCCAAAATGACAAATGTTAGCACGCCCCCGGATGCGCTGCCTACCTTTGGATATACGAATGGATTTGGAGAAAGGGTTGGGGAAATGGGGAGGGATAGGATGGGAATGGGCTCTGGCACATCTCACTCACTACCGAAACACGTACGTACATTAAGGAAATAAGATAAAGTGGGAAATGCAATACATTTCAAGGTAGTCTTCTGTGAGAGAGGGGGTAACGTGGCCAGATGAGTACGCCCAGCGGCTATTGGATTGCAGTGTGCACTCTCCCCCTCAAAAAGTAAGTAATAAAGGTTATTTTTCTTTACTTTATTATATTAATTATCATGAGTGAAGCAATCAAACTTTTTCGAAAGACATTGAGCTTGGCCGAATTGTATATTCAATTTTAGTGATTCTTCTACTAGTTTTTTTATTCTTATGTACACGGGTTCTCCTTCACGGCCGAACTACTCAACAATTTTGTGAGTCAATTGAATAATTAATTGTACCTAATTTTAGTATTTCAACTGTCCGTGTAATTGGTTTTTATCTTATTCTATGGACAGTGTAAAATTCTTCCACTCAAATTTTACCCACCTGTTACTCTATATACAACAAAACAGCAAAAATAAAAAATCAAATTTACGAAAACAGTATATTCTCTTCATTAAAACGTTAAACCGGTAACTTCTTCAATCCAGTCCCTCATCAGCGGTACGTTGGTGTAAACTCCATAAGCTCCTGGCATCGCACACCCATAGCCAAAGGAAATTATGCCGAGAAGCCGATTGTTCGCCACCGCTGAACCTCCTGAGTCGCCCTGGAAGAATTAAGCCAATTAATTGTAGTTGAAACTGATATACCGTAAGCAGCATTGTCCTCTTCGTGCATATTGACTTGTGCATGAGGGATGCATGGCCTTGAAACGGCACGCTGGCCAAGCGAGTTGGCGAGTGCGACTCTTTTAGAGGTGGTATAGTTCCCCAGGACTGGTGGTAGCTGGTGACACCCACCGGAAGAGAACGTGAAGCCAGCCAACGTCACGTGACATCAAAATAAGATATAATTTATGGTTTATTTAATAACAAGAGATTAAAACATATCCATATTTAAAATATGTTATTTGAGCAAATTAAACATTAAACAAATTTAAGCAAAGGGTCCTTATTTCGGTGTAGACTTTTTGATTTTGGTTAAGATTTCTAACTTAAAACTTCGTTGTTTCAAGATTCTGTTTAAATAGAAACCTGTGATTTTTAAGACTTAGCAACAGCAACAAAGAAATTTAACTATTTTCCGTATGTTTTAGAAGAATGATTGAATAATTGCAGTGCTTTACGAGTCACATCCAACAAATCTATTATTTAATATTTTAAACTTTTGTTATCGTCCTTGATCATAATAATTGTTATGTAAACGGGTTACTCACGCTTTATTATTTATTTACTGTACCACGGTTTCGAAGCCGGTGAAGGTGTTGTTGCTATTGACAGACAAATCTGTCTACCCTCCGTCGTGTTCGGTTTTCATTCTTCATCTGCCGTGAATCGTGTGTAATAAATCATAAGTAACCCGTTCACATACCAATTATTAAACATATTATTAACATTGATATAAAAAATGGTGTTGAAACATTTTTCGTTAGTGGCCACTTTGAATTAAGGCCTTGCGTTTGGCTTAGAATTCCAAATTCAAATTAATTTCAATTTAAAGCTGTGATATTCTTTTTCAAAATCAGTTATTCATTTGTTTTTCCGTCAAACGTCTTTTTGCTGATATATTCTTGTATTTGCAACTATGGAAAACTGAAAAACTCGCGTTATTTTCGAATATGAGTTCCTTCGTGGCATCAACGAAGCACAGGCGGCACGCAATGGCAACTGTGTGTACGGACCAAACACCGCAAACGAAAACACGGTGCGTTTTTGGTTTGATCGATTCCGTCCTGAAAATTTCGACCTCAAGAATAAGCCCCGTGCACGACCGGAGATTGAAGTCGATAATGACGAATTGAAAGCAACAGTGGAAGCGGATTCACCTCAAATTACGTCTGAGTTAGCAGCAGCCTCCAGCGTAAGTAACAAAATGATATTGATTGATTTTCGTCAAATCGCAAAATGAGTGGTACCGTATGAGCTTAATTAAAGTCAGCTGCAAACAAGCGTAGAAGCTTGCCTGCCTTACTTTTCTGAACTGGCACAAAAATGAAGTGACTCTGAATCGCATTGTCACTTGTGATGAGAAGTGGATGCTATATGATAATCCTAATCGTTCGTCACAATAGTTGAACCCAGGAGACACACCCAAACAATATTCCAAACGTAACCCGAGACTAAAACAAGCGGTGAATGTGTGGTGATCTTGTGCCGATATTATCCACTACAGCTTCCTGAGATCTGGCATAACAATTAATGCAGATGTATACTGGAAAGAATTACAAACGATGATGGACAAGCTCGTTATCAAACAACCGAGTCTGGTCAATCGCTCTAGTCCACTGCTTCTCCATAATAACGCTCGCCCACACACTGCACACTAGTCCCAAACGTCTTAACACACTCTGCACACTGCACGACAGACAGTCTAAAGGTTACAGGAGCATCGACTGGAAACTCTCGGTCACCCACCGTATTCGCCAGACCTTGTCCCTACTAATTTCATTTTTTTTCGGAAGGAGACCAAATTCAACTGTGATGAGGCAGTGTAAAACACCTTTAGAAATTACATCGATTCCAGTCCCCAGAAGTTCTAAAGCAGAGGCCTCAATCACTTTCCATTAAAATGGCAAAAATTCATAATTTTATACATAATTTTCACATAAAAAATATTTGAATTTTATATAGTCAAATAAATGGCTTTTTTGATGTTAGCGCAATTGGTCGATAATTTTCGCACTTTTCAGTATCGCCTCTTTTGTATTGCATTTTTATTTTTGTTACTTTTTTGTTGCATTTTGTGAGCCTGTCCGGAAATTTTCCTGGCATCATTAACATATTAAATATATAGGATGTGGATTTGATAGCTTTTGTGCCTATTTCAACGTATCTTTTACCATCATCTAAACACTTCTTTTCCAAAACCAACGGAGCATCTAGAAATCTCCCTTCGGACTGATGCTACTATCGCGTCGGACGTTTTCTTTTTTTTCTCTTCATATATGGCAGTGGTGCAATTAGCACATTCTGCCAGTGTCACGTTTTCTTAGTAATAAAACAATTTCAAAGTCAAAAAACCTGTGTCTTAAACGTGTCCTGTCAATGTCCACTCCCGTCAAAGTAAGTCACATTTACTGAGCAGCAGATTTACTGAGCACAGAAGAGGACTCCTTGGACGCACACGAAGAACTCCGTCCTCTATGCTTTTATTTCATTATCACAAATATTTCGCTCAAGAAACACTTTGAAGTTTAACAAAGTATCACTATTAGACCACAAAACGCACAATACACAATTTTTATAATTATCAAACAGAAACTCATCTTCACTTCTGGAGTTGCCGCCATAAAGTGGGTCTTTTTCTAATAGTCCTTGAAATCCCTTTCATATTACCTGACAAGCGTCTTTCTTCCCGTCACGGAAACCAGCACAGAACATTCTCGGTGTAAGGCTTCCCATGAAAAAGGGAAAAGGTACTCGCTGACAATTCTCCTTCGATACTATGGGGATCTTTACCGCTCGGAGTGTATTGGAGAATAGTGGCTCCTTGAACAAATAATAATAGTTTATTTGCAGAAATGTGAGTACAATGCAGGTGACAATGGACACCTGCAACACCAGGGAGTATACGGGTGCGCCGCCGACCTTGCAAAATCCTATTCACAGCTTTCTTGAAGAACCCCATGTCGTAGCGTAATGGAAAGACCTCTTGACGCAGTTCGTTCCACAGCCTACGGGTTCGCGGTATAAAATGGTTTTTGACCGAGGTATGGTAATTTAGAGACGTGAATGATGCGTGCGGGAGATTCGGGATTAGCCCATGGCCAATGTTTTCGTAATGTATCTGTACATACATAAGACAAATCTATATTTATAAAATACAAATAGTGTAATATACATAACTACATAGAAATACATGTATATATCTTTGTGACTTTGTATTTTATTTATATATGTAGATGTACTTACGTATATATACATACATATGTAATGATATTTTCTAATTACTTGGATCGACACTGCTAATCAAAACACAATTGAGTTTCTCTGTGAATAAAAGAATTTATTACGTTACATATTTTTTATAGGTAATTACAATATGTTAACATGCCTTATAACTAAACTTTACCTGTGAATAAAAGAAACGACATTTAATGTTATTAATCGCAATGTCGATTCTTATTTCTAATATTACAATATTGCTATTAGTTTTAATAATTTGTTCACGTTAAACGTCAAAGTATCAACGTCAATCATAGTTTACAAAAATACCACCATGAAGGCGCTTTGTAGCACGGTAAATTAAAAATAAAGAAAATTATATTTTTCTTTACACATACATACGTGTATACATACATTTATTCATATACATCCACTCGGTAACAATTCTCGCCCACGGCATTTTCTGGATGCACGCAACAGACGTGTCCAGCCCAGTTTCATTTCAGCTTAGCGATCTTAACACCAATATCAGTAAGTACCTAATAAGGGTTTTAGAATAGTTCGGTGTTCTTGTTATCATCGGTCCTTTTCATACCTTTATGTAACTTTAATATTTGCTGTGCTATGATTATAGATAATTTTAATGAGTTCTTTGTACGTGGACTCTATTTCTTGTCCACGTAGTGCTGAACATATTCTTATATGTGTTACACTGTCGAATGCCTTACTATAATCTACAAATGACAGATAAAGTTATGGGTTAAATTAGTTAGTTTTCTCAAAGATTTGGTTGAGAGTGTGAATATAGTCTGTAGTGGAAAAGCCAGGGCAGAAGCAGACTTGTTCTGGTGGCTGTTGTTCATCCAGTTTGGTAGCAATGCGATTTTTAATTACTTTTTTTAAATAGTTTGTAGACATGAGAAATTAAACTTATGGGTCTATAACTGTCAATATTTGATTTATCGCCTTCTTTATGGAGTAATATGCTGGCATGACACAAATTAATACCTATGTATTGTATTATTATATGTATTGTTATGTTTATGTTTATATATGTGTTACGTTTATTTATACTTTATTGCTCACAAACATAGTAAAAAGGCGGACTTAATGCCTTGTGGCATTCTCTATCAGTCAATGTTTATAAGTATAATTGCTAATTCTTACGAGTATAATACCTGTTCTCTGTTTGCATTCTCTGTTTGGTCAAAGGTTGACTGGTAGAGAATGCCATGAGGCATTAAGTCCGCCCATTGTACATTTTGTGTGTGCAATAAAGTTTAAATAAATAAATAATTTTGTTTTATATTTACCTGATACCTGATATGGGGAGTTTCTGTGGTACTCCCCCATCCTATTACCGTGACGTATCTTCCAACGATCATGTCTTCAACGTAACCAATTTTGACAGGTTGGACCTTTTCACTGAATTCCAAAGGACGTTGCAACTTAATCAGCTGGATGTCGTAATCGAAAGGGTGGATTTTGATGTTGTGGTACCATTTAGGATGAATGTGGTTGGAAGTAACAGTCGATATGCTGCGTTTGACTCGAACGTTTGCGCCAATTCGTATGTGGTTCTTCCGGCTTTAGAAAAAGATGCTCACATTTTAGTAGTGAATGACGCTTGTAGCGATGATGGTCTAGAATCGTATTTGTTCGTTTAATTCGTATCTGTGAGCTCATGAGTTCTAGCCCCGGCATGTACCACTGAAGTACATAGTTATTTTTGAACCAGCGGTGCCAGCAACCTCGTTCGCGTGAAATTGTGATTCCCATGTGATTATGTTATTGATCTGGATATAAAGTAGCCCAAATGTTAACCCAGCTTACAGTTATTAACTATGCCAAGTTTCATTAAAATCCGCCCGGCGGTTTTCGTATGATGCGCATTCAGACAGATGGTCAAACAGACAGACAAAAAATTTGTTGTTTTGGTCTCTGTATCACATATACTTTACACTTCAATGACTTTCTTCAAAAAATATTCCACGTACAGATACGGCTTTATTACGATTTTATTATTATGTAATAGATTTGAAACCAGAACCATCATCGTGGGAGCAGAAAAAAAATTGAACTCATTTTTATTTTAATATACGGGTTTTCTATGTTAGTTCTATTTTTCAAGGTTACTCGGAGGTTTTTGTGGTAGCTGATTATAATTATGTTGACAAAATGAAGAATTGTGAAAATTTTCCTAAATATTTAAAGACTTTTTTGGAAATTATTTCAACATTGCAATGTATATTTAACATCTTTTTTAGATTACCTAATTATAACAAGAGGGCAGTTATGAAAAAAAATCATTTTTTTTTAAATTTGTGCCACGAATCGGTAATTCTGAGCATTTTTTTTTTTTCATTCATAAATTAAACAGTCATCATGATTTTCTTTTGAACATTGACTGTATCTCCTGGGTTCAACCATTGTGACGAACGTTTAAGATTATCACACAGGATCCACTTCCCATCACAAGTGACAATACGATTCAGAATCCCTTGATTTTTGTGCCGATTCAGCAAAGTAAGCCAAGCAGCTGACTTTCATTACGCTCATTCGGTACCCACTTTTCGAGCTCCATCGCTTTCTCGATTTGGCGAAGATTAATAAATATCGTTTTGTCACTTACAAATTAGTAGACGTAGGTTGTAACTTAATTTGAGACAAACGTAAACTTTTGGAAGATACCATAACAGTAAATGAAGTATATGAGCCATTTTCAGCTAATTTCATAGAACAACATTCAGGTATTCACAGTTTTTGGAAAAAATACAAATAGACGGTTATAAAAGTTTTCTATAGAATTTAAATACATGAAATTGTCCTTCTGATTTGGTATAATGAAATATAATCTGTATTAATATTTTCTTAGGTTTTCGCGATTACTATACATTGCAATTAAACAACTTTTAACGGTTTAAATCGCGTATATTTGACATGATTTATATCCCGACGTTTCGAACACTTTGCAGTGGACGTGGTCACGGGGTGACTAATTGATTTTATTTGTCACTTGAGTTATTAAGAAATTATTACTACCGTCTGAAATTTTTTGAACTACCGTCTGAATTTTTTTTTTTAATCATAACATTCCCTATGCACGCAGTATTCGCTCACGGTGTCCAGAGGTCTTGCAGTATGGCGTTGGCCTTGTGATTTAATTAATTTAATGACTGGATCCCAAGCCGGTGGTACTTGCCAACCATCTTCTCTATTGAAATTTGGGTGTTTCTTAATTTCAATAGCCTCACGTAACATTCTTGGCATGTACCGGGTCTCTCTAGCGAGGATTTGTGGATTATCAAATCGAATGTAATGGTTGGGTTTGTCCAGAGCATGTTCACAAACTGCAGACTTGGTCGAGCGTCTGTTCTTCATGTCAGCTATGTGTTCTTTTATCCGGATACCGATGCTCCTCTTTGTTTGCCCAATGTATGATAACCCGCATTCACAATCAAGCTTGTAAACACCTGCATCTTGTAGGGGGATATTTCTCTTGACCGGTCTTAAAAATTGGCTAATCTTCTTGTGCGGCTTGAAGTAAGTTTTAATTGAAGCTCGTCTTAAGATATTGCCAATTTTGTCAGTGATGCCCTTGATGTATGGTAAGATGGCAGGTTGTCGCTCAACTGTAGGAGGCTTGGGGCGGTTTCTGTGACGCATTCGTGGGAGTTTGTGATTGTTGCTTCGCAGTACTTGTTTCACATGCAGAAGCTCTTCCTCGAGGTGGTCAGTGTCACAGATGCCGTGTGCTCTCTGTAACAAAGATTTGCCTACGGTAGTCAACTGACATGGATGGTGATGGGAGTTACCATTGGGATATTTATCTGTATGGGTGGGTTTCCTATACACAGTATGACCAAGAGAGTTGTCAGGATTTCTGATGACTGAAATGTCAAGGAAAGCTAAGGATTTATTGACCTCAGACTCCATAGTAATACATGATACAATTCTTTACATGATAAAATCCAATTGGCAATATCTTAAGACGAGCTTCAATTAAAACTTACTTCAAGCCGCACAAGAAGATTAGCCAATTTTTAAGACCGGTCAAGAGAAATATCCCCCTACAAGATGCAGGTGTTTACAAGCTTGATTGTGAATGCGGGTTATCATACATTGGGCAAACAAAGAGGAGCATCGGTATCCGGATAAAAGAACACATAGCTGACATGAAGAACAGACGCTCGACCAAGTCTGCAGTTTGTGAACATGCTCTGGACAAACCCAACCATTACATTCGATTTGATAATCCACAAATCCTCGCTAGAGAGACCCGGTACATGCCAAGAATGTTACGTGAGGCTATTGAAATTAAGAAACACCCAAATTTCAATAGAGAAGATGGTTGGCAAGTACCACCGGCTTGGGATCCAGTCATTAAATTAATTAAATCACAAGGCCAACGCCATACTGCAAGACCTCTGGACACCGTGAGCGAATACTGCGTGCATAGGGAATGTTATGATTAAAAAAAAAAATTCAGACGGTAGTTCAAAAAATTTCAGACGGTAGTAATAATTTCTTAATAACTCAAGTGACAAATAAAATCAATTAGTCACCCCGTGACCACGTCCACTGCAAAGTGTTCGAAACGTCGGGATATAAATCATGTCAAATATACGCGATTTAAACCGTTAAAAGTTGTTTAATTGCAATAATCTGTATTCTTTCGTGTGCAATTAAAGAATTAGAGAGCTCTCAAAATTAAACCAGAAACCACTATTAATAGCTAATGTTTCTTATTTTGAATAATTGATAATAACAAACATAAAAAACAACATCAAAATCGGTTGTGTTCTTCAGGATTAAGAAGTAATGTAAACAAGTAAATAATTTTAAATTATTTAGAATGTCATTACCTCATTACCAACGAAGTCTCGCTTCCTATTACCTACTTTATTGTCACCAGCGAACTTAAACCAAACTCACCTTTAAATTAGCGCCCATTCAGTATTCTCTCCTGCTCATTTTATTATTTCTATTAAATTATATTGTTTGAAATATGTTTTCAGTTTTTGGTCATTGAGAAATATTCATACACACTGTCCATATTCACGAAGAGCTTTCGGATCGCATTCATCAGGGGAAATAAAGTATATTTCCTGTAACTCACCCACAATGCGCAGCTGTTACGACCCATTGCTCATGAATGATCACTCCACCGCATTTTTTACCATACGCCACATGATACGGATACGACTTTATGTCAACTTCATCACCACCAACGATCTTGTCCTCTGCAAAAATATCGTACAGTTCAGGCTCATCTCGAGTTACATTACTATTATAAGCTCTTAGAGAATAATCTACGTTGTCGACATCAGGCATTTCTGTGGGCTCTTCATAGTCTTCTACATCCAGTCTAAGATGTTTCTTCGGCTTCTTGTTTGGACGTCTGATCTTAAGCCTTAGACCGAAGCTATCAGGCACCTTCCGTTTGATCTTTAATAGTGGTATTACCATTACGTCATAACCTGCAAAATAATTGGGTGCAAAAGAATTGTATTTAGTTGCAAGAAAATAGTATACTAAATTAAAATCTAAATAAGAATTTTGAGAGCGTCGGGTCGCTGCGCCAGTGGTGTAAGCAGGGCCGTCTTTACCAGGGGGTGCAAGGGGTGCGGTGCACCCCGGGCGCTCACCTTTTAAAGGTAATGAAAAAATATAACGCTATAGTAAACAATTACACAATAGGATATTTGACTGTCATAGGATACACAATAGGATATTTGACTGTCATAGGATACACAATAGGATATTTGACTGTCATAGGATACACAATAGGATGTTTGACTGTCTTAGGATACACTCCCGCACCCCGGCGCAGAATAGACTTAAGACGGCCCTGGGTGTAAGTATACTAACACCATGACAACCTGGGTGCTCCTACTTTAAATTTACAGCGTAGACACTTTCCAGTCAAGTTCGTGTCTGAAAATGTGAAGCACATATAACATTCTCGAGCCCGGAATTGCGTCGTGGGAAATGGACTCTGCATCCAAACTGATATCTATTGATCGATAGCATAGCATTTCACATTATACCATTAGCCATTAGTTTTATATCAAAATTAGATACTAGTAACGCCATCTATCATTTAACTGTATAATAATATATATCATGAAGGTACTTGTGACGTTTAGTGTAATAAAACTTAACAAAGTAGTCCGCTCTGTCTCCTCAACATGCTTGCGTTTAATTTATAATAGATATCTCTTAAATCTCACGAAGACACAGAGTCCGTTCTTCTTATTCGGTCATTATCTACGACATTATTCTAATAATGTGCCCACAAGGCTGAAGGTCGGTCAACACTGCACTTCCTGAAAGAAGTATAGTCCACTTCAAAGGTTTTAACCCCTGTCATTGAAGAAGCAGGAAGAGTTGGAGAATGTTACCACGGAATGCTTCGGAATACGTACTTTGCAATTCGACAGAAATGATACAGCTAAGTATAATCGATATAGCAATAAAAAAACTGTACAATAACATCTTTATCCAACGTCCGACTCATGACTCATTCGCGTGTCCTCCATAATACTCTACTGAGTTCTCAAAATTTGCTGCAAATCCAATAACTGTTTGATTGTCAGATTTAATTTAGCGTGAAATTGGTAATTTAGTTATTTCACGTGAACGTCTCGGCGTGTGTTTACAAATATTACTTTCAACCAACTTGTAATGGGTCTTTTACATATTACGACCGGTGTCGGACAATTGGGTCGATAGCTGGCTGCATCAGGCCGCGTTGGTGTTTATAGAATTAATTGTTCAGCCTCAGTCCCGTGTGGTGTCACCACACCTGGTGTACGATGTAACACCTGTAATATACGCAATATATATATATATATATATAAACTATATATATTACACGTATATCTTTCTATATGAGCAATAGTTATTGTCACAATTGTCGGTGAATAACATCAAAAGTACGTGAAAAAGTTGAGCGCTCTCTTAAACGACTCCACACGGCCATAATGATTTACCTAAAGAATACTACAGTGTAAATAAAATACAATTTTATCGAGAATCAATAACCCGTATGCCCAATAAATATTAGATACAATTTGGGGCATATCTTTTCACCTGCGATGAGCCCGCATGGAAGATTATGGTCCGGAAACCTCCTCGTAATTAGGTACTAGGGGAGGCCTGTATCCTAACTATGGGACGTTTTAGGCTAATATCAACAAGGTTCTTTATTTGTTAACGAATAATGTGTTAAAAGGCAGGCTTGACTTTTAAGAATTACTGAATTTGAAATATTTAAGATGGTGACGCGATGACGGTGTAGTAACCGTATGACGTTTATTCTAAACTTTTCGAATAACAATATATTTATTTATAATAAATAAATTGGAATTTATTTATTAAATAACAAACTAAATATTCCATTTTACTGCCGGCCGCAGCGCCAGCCTTCTCGCTAGGTCACATAGAGATAAGAGTGTCAGTCAACAGGTAAGTACCGCCATCTGTTTGTACTTATACGTACTGGCGCCACCGCCATCTGTTACGGAAATTGGAACTAATGATAAAAATTTAATATTTAGATTATTCGAAGTTGAATATTTTATGGATTGGTAAAGAATTAGATCGATGTAAGTGGTTAATGAGGTAAGTGGTAGATCGATGTACTTTTCCATTTTTAAGACTACTTATTACTATTTACAATCATTCGAAATCCTTAATTTCTATTGGTGCGTTTCATAGTTCAATTAATCATTTATTTACATAAATTTGTGTATATTATATGGATAAAATGTTAACGGAAAATATAGTTCCAACACATCTGCCATTTTATGTCACGTAAATATTAGGAATTAATTAAATGTTCTACTATTAAGTAACATTCATTTCTTTTATATAACATAATTAATAGAAATTCATTTACATACTACAAATATTACAAATACTTCTAGGTTTCGACAAAATATAAACTAACTGAACCATAATTATTAACGAGCATCTAACAAACTACTAACGACATCTGCTGTCGGATAGCAACAGAAATTTGGCAAAACTAGAAAAGAAAACATGCAGATTCTCGTTAAGGCTTACCTTTTAACCAGTCAAATCTTTAGATTAGATCTGATTTGACTGATGTCAAGGTTAATAAGCACATAATTTGCCTCTGAGATTGCATCGCATTCAGTATCAGTCTGATACACTGAAATAAATTTGCATTGCGTCTGTAATAAGCTCGACTTGCTGAGTTGTTTTCCGTTTAAACAAAATATTAATGAACAATATATAAATTATAAATAAATGTATTTTTATATACAATTATAGACATTATATGCAACTATATATATTGTATAAACAATTTATAAATTGAAAGTATAGGTAGGTAGGTACATGTTACATGTCAACTTAATAGAAAAAATAAGACAACTTGTAATTTTAACCAGAAGTCTGATTGCTTTTAATTATTATAACCAAAATTATATTGCCAGAAGAATTTCGGTTACAATTTCTCTCAGTGTAACATATAATTGCAAGACATATACTTACGTTAACTCAGATGGTAGGGAGTTTTTGAAAGAATGAATAGCGTTCAGTTCTCACTTCAACAAGTTGTTCAAACGTAAATTGAACGTAATAAAAAAAACTGATAGAGTAAATATGAACATGGGCGTAGGCACGGCGGGGCTGGTAAGGGTGCTCTCCCGCCTGACATATGAAAGAATAAGTTTACATTTCTATTTAAATTATAAGGAAATTGTTTGCGTTGAACCCTGAATCAAATTCTGGCTGCGCTCTTGATAAATAGCATATGTGAAACTATTAAAAACCATATGAATGCTAAACCCGTCTATCACTCAATTAAGTACTTAACCTAATAGGGTTTTATTTTTAAATATAATATTTACAATTGTATGGAACTAATTGAGTTTCATGCGCAAATAAGCGACCTGCGAGATATTCACAAACATGCGTTACTAATACTGAAGGCTTTATTGGTGTGCAGTAAGCATCTACTTGTGGATCAAAATATGCATAGCAGAATGAGTTATTTTGCGTTTTTTTCTTTCTTTATAGTACAGTAGGCAGACGAGCATGCGGTTCCATGTGATGGTAAGTGTAGCCGCCGCCCATGGACACCTGCAACATCAAGGGGTATGCGGGTGCGCCATCGACCTTGAAAAATCTTGAAGAATTGAAAAATCTTTCTTGAACAACCCTAGTAGCGTAATGAAAACACCTCTTGAGGCAGTTTGTGCGGTCATCGAGAGACACTTTATACCGCGAACCCGAAAGTCGCGGATTGATGGATTGAGGGGGAGAGTGCACGCTGCAATCCAACAGCCCCCAGCCACGTGACCCCTCTCTCACAGAAGACTACCTTGAAACGTACTGCATATCCTACTTTATCTCATGTCCCCAATATACGTACTTGTTTCGGTAGTGAGTGAGATATGCCAGAGCCCATTCCCATCCCATTTCCATCCTATCCCTCCCTATTTTCCCAACCCTTTCTCTAAATCCATTCCTATATCTCCAAAGGTAGGCTAACGTTTGTTATTGTTGGACTAATGTTTGCATGTATCGCGGATGTCTATGGACGACAGTATCCATTTACCATCAGGTGGACTGTATGCTCGTGTGTATGTTGCGCGACTTTGAACGTATAGTTCGGGCCCGATACCTGCGAGCGATATCCTAGGGGAGGCTTGTGCCATGTAGTGGGACGTTACAGGCTGACATTTTGCTTTTCACTTCCAGTCTCTACTGACGATCTTCTTATAAGTCGTCTGTTCTCCTGTCTGGAAGGGGCCTATAATTGATCGTTATTTTCCAAGCTTTTAGTTATTTCCCAAGCCAATATTTCTGCCCGCAAATCCAGCCATGTACACCAAGTAAATAAGCCTTCAAGGGGAATGAATACATAATGAAATTTCGCCCCTTGCGTCCGTTAATCAAAAACTGCTGCAGAGAGCGCGGGCGAACGAAAGACGTAAGAAAATGGAAATTTTCCTACCCTCCTTTTTCCTGTTACGAACTCCCTACCCCCCTAAAGAGGTTGGACAACTCCCCCTTTGAGGTAAGATTGGGTGGAAATAGCTTGTAATCGTAATCACAAAAGATTTATTATCTTTGTAGATAGATATTAAGTAGATACCTATAATAAAAGAATGAATTAAAATGTTTAATTTATTAACAAAAAAATATATATTTCAGTTTACATTAAAAAACTTAAATCTAGAAGAGTAATTATTATAAATCATGCTATGTTACGGTTAATGTTAGGTATGTGTACAAAGCTAACATTATTCAGCTAAGAGCTTTAGATAATGTCCGAAATTCAACAAAAATCTTCCTAACCAGAACTCTCTGCTATTCAAAAACGATTTGGCTCGTTTAGGTTAGAAGATTCACTACTCTTCGCGATCATCCCAGACTTCGTGGTTACTCTTTTTAAAGAACACTAGAATCCTTCCTACCCGGAAACAATAGCTGTTAGCTATGCTAGCTAACAGCATTACCTCGCTGGATTGCTATGCTACCTAGCGGCATTACCTTGCTGTATTGCTTTGATAGTGTGTTTACAGGAGATAACGGCCAGTCAGCCCTAGGGTCAGCCAGTGTGCACGAGAGGTCCATAAAAAATGAATGCGAACTAGGACCTCGTGTGCCGATAAATAAAATAAAATAAACGCGATAATAATGTATTCGGGGCTGATACCCTACCACACCGTATTTTTTTGTTTCTATGTGTGAGATGTAAACTCAAGAAATATTGAACCGATGTCGAAAGTTTTTTCACTTTTAGGAAGTTGAACTAACGCAGATGGACACAGGCTATGTTTAAGTTCCATAGGTTTAAGCTATAACGATTGGGACCTTGTGCATGGTAAAATTGTGCATATTGGCAGCATTACCCCGTTGAATAGGTACAAACGTACCTATTCAACGATGCGCTTATTATTAGTTTAATTGGGCCGTGTGGTGTCAGCCGGCTTTATAGCACCACCCCATCCCTTCCCGTGGGTGTCGTAAATGGCGACTAGGCCAGCGTGCCGTCTTAAGGCCATACATCCCTCGTGCACAAGACAATGTGCACGAGACAAGGTCCCAATCTTGAACATTGGAGGAAAACAGGGCTGGTTACGGATATTATTATCCTATATTAACCGGTATTTCTATACCGGTTCATAAAACATCTAGTAAATCAAAAGTCGCCTCCTTACTTGTCAATCACCCCCCCCCCCCCCCCGTCGCTTGCATTACCACCCGCCAGCCGAATGCAAATTTTATAACACCGCCCGCTTTCTTATAGGCATTGTCGTAAACTCAGCTCCGTACTTTAGCTACGGTCATTTGTTGAGATTGCCTTCCTATAGGTACTATACGTATTATAGCACCTATTTACATAGTAATTAGGCTTAACTGCTTTAAGAACTGTAAAATTAAAAGTCTTTAGTGATTGGCTAAATGAGAAATATCTATCATATAGAGAGAAGACGACGGACGAGCATACAGTCAATCTGGTGGTAAGTGGATACTGTCACCTATGGACATCCGTAATACATGCCCGCTTCAGTCTAGAAGGACAAACGTTGACACGCCTCCAAATGCGCTATCTTTGGAGACCTAGAAATGTATTTAGGAGTTTGAAACATGGAGAGGGATAGGATGGGATGGCAATGGATTCTGTCTATAGTATTAAAAAACCAAACATAAATCCTTTCTTTAAAAAAAGAATTAAAGTGTTTCATTTAAAAATACTTTATTCGAATGTCAACAGTCAGGTGTCTGGGGTATAACCGCTTCAAGTTCGAAACTGACTACATTTTTGCGACTCCCTCACAAGATAAGTGTAATAAAAGTTGCGCTAATGTGAAAACTTGGTAATGTTATCGGTATACGTGATCTCTCCGGCTTTTCGGCTTGGCGGTGTGTTCAACTAACGGTTCCCGAATGGGATGAAAACTCACTGAAGCAACGTTCGGTACAGGACGACACGATGTTTGTTTATTTATTTGAGGAAGATACAAACAACGTGGATACAGTTAAATTTGAATGAATTAGATTAATATAATTTATCATACCTGACCATAAACCAGAAGTATTCACTTTTCTTGTTAAAGTACACTCCTATACTTTGAATTGTAGTCACATTATAGGTATCTGTAAATTGTAATGCATAAAAGTATTAACACAAATTTAAACGCAACTTTACATCAATTCTCAATTGAGGGTAATTATCATAACTTTTATAATAAAGTATATAAAAAACACATGTTACTTATGTTTTTTCATACTAGAATTTTCTTGTGCGTTCTGTGCTCGGCGGTAGCCAGTAGTCTCTCGCACTCCCAACAAAGTGGTCCAGTCAAGTAGTCCATAGTAAACGTATGTGTTCAACCAATATTACAAGTTAGAGGATATTTATCGTTTAATTATTAGACCTTCTCGATCAGCCTGTGACTACATCTTCTGATATACAAATCTACATCGACTCTGCACAATAATATAGGTACTGGCATATATTAAATGATTCTCACTAGTTGCATTTCTTTTATCCCATAATGATTTCGATCACGTAGGGAAACCCCGAGCATAGCCCTCTCCATAGCTCGCTGTGCGACAGTGAGCTTATTTATGAGGCCCATAGTCAGAGACCACGTCTCGGTGCCGTAGGTCATCACGAATGGCCGATGGGGCAGAAGGGTTCTCGAATGGAGACCACGTACCGGCGGACGAAGCCGAGGACGTCCATCTGCTAGATAGACAGACGACCTCATAAAGGTTGCGGGCACCCGCTGGATGCAGGTCGCTGCCGATAGGTCTAAATGGCGGACAATGGGGGAGGCCTATGTCCAGCAGTGGACGTCCAAGGGCTGAAAAGAAGAAGAAGAAGATAATGATTTCTTTTTTCACTAGTTCCACTAAACATGTGAAGATGAAACAATCTAAGTGAACTACACATTCCGATCATTTCCGATCCTCTTCATCACAATTTATGGTTACGCTAAACTGTTTATATACTATATTATTAAGAGCCACACGGGAAGTACCCTTCCAAATATTCCACAAACACCGGTTTTATACAACGCTTAGAAATCGATTTCTTCATAGCGGTATTGGCATTACACTTCGTTTTGTTTCAGGCTTAACTTAGTTAAATCTACGTATAGAGATATTTAAATAAAAAACAGTTCACGTCTGATCATTGCATGCGAGCGTTTTGTGATTTAACGATCGACAACAAATAGTAACGCCCCGTTGGCTTCTCAGCACCGACCGCTGTGGATTCTTTCAGCCATTATTCTGTCGAGTTATAATCGACTTTCCTGATATTTTCCTGGTAGGCAAATCCTCCTGCAAATTTTGTTTCATAATTTTCATAAATACGTCGGAAGCGGGCGAAATGAAACAATTTTGTTGAGTTACGTCGGTTTAATGAAAGTAAAAATTGCACACGAATTTTGTCGAAGTTTGTTCATATTTTCAAGTAAAATAGAGAAGAGAGAGAAACATGATAAAGTAAATATGAATAAACATGATAAAGTAGTTTGATAAAGGAATTAGACAAACCACCGTCCATGGTTTTTTTGTTATCTACCAGAGCCTGTTGACTTTTTGAAGCGAGCGATCTCAGCCACGAGTTACCATCAGCAGCCAGCGATTTTTTCAGTCAATACCGGGACATGGGCATACACATTGTATTGTACATTAGGCTTTAAAACGCCTCACTAGCCATGGAGGTTGGCGGGTCGACTCTTTTAGAGGTGATGTAGTTCCCAAGACTTGTGGCAACCGCTTTGTTATCCGCTAGCATCGCCTTTTAATACACCAAAGTGTTGTGCTAAAACCGATCGTAAACAAGATATTTAAAGAATATTCATTTAGAATGTTTACATAAAATCTAAATGAATAGGTATTTATAATTTTAGTTTGAAATGAAAACTGGATTATATTTTTTTTTTCACAGATGCCATCCAACTGCAGCACAATCAAGAAGCCATATCCAAACGGGCGGCAAAAACACGCCACGTTCACCCGCCGGATTGAACCCGCCACGAAGATGACGCTCGTAAATAACCTCCTTTGTTGCCGACTGAAACAAAAGAAGTAATGTTAGCGAGGATTAGATGGTTGCGTTCGTTACAGACGCGTTCAGATATGTAGAAGGGATAAAAATGGAAAATCTTAGGGTGATGCCACACGAAAACTCTTTTATCGTCGCCGTTTTTATTAGTGTTTATTAGTATGGTGTCGGCCTATTTTAGATTGCCATTACGGCATTTCTTACCATGGCGACTAAGGCCCCACAAGACCTCACGCCTGCAAGAGTGGACCAGCTCGGCTAGCGTGGTGTTTTAAAACCGTTCAACCATAAAGCCCATGTCGAACAGTGGACAAATAAAAGGGCTCGTTACACATACTGTCCAGACGATTTCTCGAGAGGAGGCCACGTACCGGGAATAATATTATTGATGTAAAAATATGTAATAATTATACATCTTATCTAATTTATCTTTAGTTTTTTAAATATTAAATACGTGTGACATTATATACCATCAAAATTCTTATTTTTTTATGATTAAAATACAACTGGATATTGAATATCATTGTTATTATTGATGTAAAAATATGTAATAATTATACATCTTATCTAATTTATCTTTACTTTTTTAAATATTAAATACGTGTGACATTATATACCTTCAAAATTCTTTGGGTGAAGTAATATTTACCCATTATGTCGCTGTAATTTGTACCAGCCTGTAACGCCCCAGTGCAGGACACAGGCCTCCCCTAGTAAATCACTTAGCGTGATTAGCCTAGGGGTAGGCATCTATACTCGACTCACATTCGTATGATTTTGAGTTCATATCCTCGGCCCGTACCACTGCGTTTCTATTTAAATCAATGTAATTATTAGATAAAAATATGAAAGGAGTTCGTTCATGGAATACATTACTTTCTTAAGTATAAAGCGCGCTCAATCTCTGGCTAATTTTAAAATACTCATGAAAGATCACTATCACGCTGATAAGAGTTCTCTTACGCGATTTCTTATCCTCTATTTCTCTTTATCTTTTCTAGTTACTTAGCTCTGTCTGTGTGTATATACGTATATGTATGCATGCATGTATATGTCTGTATGTGTCTATATATTCTTGTATGTACGTATGTATATATAGACATTAGGTATTCCTTTATTGCAATATCTACCTCGTTTTCGTCAAGAGACTTCTTACCACTCAGAGGTTGCTTGAAAGAAATCGCTTTAGCAGAAAGGCCGCTAGTTGTACTTCTAATTACTTATACTTTGTATTTATCTGTACCTTTGTTTTTGGTGTAGGCACAATAAAGTATGTATCTGTGTATCTATATTTATTTATATCTTGATCTATTCAAATTATTATGTCTGAAAATTAATAAAGGTTATATCAAATGAGAAGTGTTTTAACCATTAGCTTCCTTTCATTATCTACTTCCCTTTCTCATCCACTTTTCCATCAATACCTCATAACAGTTACCGTAAAACGGCGAAGAATGGCGACGCGTGTTTTCATTAAGTTTTCCCGCGATTTGATACCGTCAGCTTAAACCGTAGATTAAAGCCTGAATGAAGGCTCGCATTTGCATAGAAATTAAAATTTACCTGGACCAGAGCTAGTGGACGAAAGTGGAATTCCTTTGCCGACTATAGTTTTCAATTTCAAAGCGTTCCAATAAGAGCGAATTCTCGATGGTTTTCCAACAAGATAGTTTAAATTTTAAAATTAAAATAGGAGTGACATTTAAAAAGACTTTTCGGCCGGAACTCGTGAAGTGAAGTTTTTGTTTGATTATTATAATAATTATCTAATTTGAGTGTTGTGATTTAATAGTGATAGATTATTAAATTTCAACGTCCTTAATGTTAGTGATAATTAAATAAATCTCCTAGACTTCGTTTTTCGTTTGATTCCAAGGAATTCATCTTTTTTGTCCTCTGTAAACGTACTTAATTATCACTTTACTGAGTTGCTACTGACTTACTTCGACGAAACTGGACACAGACGGGATACGTTTTAAACTTTGTTTATTACGAAGAAAACTTGATACTGGCTGAATGTGCTAATTGCACCATTGGCATATATTAAAAGAAAAACAAAAACATTTAAAAAAAATACTTTTTAGCGCCAACACCAAAAACCAAAACACAAAACGGCTATTACACATATTTTTACAATAATCAAAGGAAAACGAAAATTCACTTCTCGAGCTCCCGCCAAGACGTTGAAAGTTATTAATTACGAAGAAAACTCGCCACTGGTACAATGTGTTTATTGCGCTATTACAATAACTATAGAGGGAAAAGGTTTTTTTAATACTTTAAATTTCTTTATTAGGTTTGCAGTAAAGGAAAATACAGTGTATTATTAGAATTTGTATAATAAAGTTGGGTAAAAAACCATTGTAGCTTTAACTGAAACCCAATGATATCTGGATAAAATAAAATACTTGCAAAAGGCTATAAATAAATAGTTATAATATAATAGTGTATATAGTTATAATATAATAGCACTCGATGAAAAAATATGAAATATAGGTATTTATTATCTACACTTATTAAATCTACAACATTACACTTACAATATCGATAAATCGACCCACTCAGTCGATAAATAAACATACCTATTACATTGATTTGATCACTATTGTCCCAGTACTATTCGACTCACTTTGACAGCTGTCATTCTAATCAGGCTAGATTTAAAAGACTGTAGTCGGTAGGTACAGTGAACACATACAGTAGCACAATTATAATAATTGACAACTTTAAACAAATTTGTTGTTGAACCTCTGACCCTCAAATTAGGTATAAACCTATATCTTGAAGGTCACCGTTCTCCTTACATTGTACACGTACACACTTGACATAATTATTTTTGTTTTGCATTTATTCTAGTACGTGCCTGTGTGTGGTATATATAGTATACATCATTCTGGCATTCCTTTAAGATGTAAATATATTAAATACTCAGTGATTACTGAAGTGTATAACTTTATACATTCAAAAAATAAGTTCCAATACACACAGCGCGAAAATTTCTAACAATGCCTAAAGAAATTCAAGAACGCATTATTCAACTCGGTTTACACCTCAAACGTAAATATAACCGAAGAAAATTATATCACAAGTTCCAACGATAAGATATTTGGTGGAATTAAAACAACACTTCGCTGAGAGAAAAGTGGATCCCCCTGTTCGCCCCCACCCACCGTCCCCGTGTACACCCCTCTCCCAAGATGGCTTCTTTTCAGCGGGGTGGACGCCTGCCCCTTAGAATAAAAGTATGCCGTACCTTCCGTAGATACCCAAGGTGGGGGAGATTCGAGGGGCGCGTTCGATTCGTTCCAAATTGCGTTTTGAATTTCGCTTTGTTTTTTGAATAGGTATTTTTGAATTGCAACGATGGGAATTAGATGTTAGGCCAGTAGCATTTAGTTTTTTTTTCTTCTTTACTTATATGGCAATAGCGTAATTATCACATTGTGCCAGATACCAGTTTACTTCATAATTAACAATTTAATATCAGAACAATTCATAACATGACTCGTAAATGTCGCGTTAAAGTGTAGATTAGCGAGTCAGTATAGTGATAGTGGATTTTCTAAGGACAGAAGAGCTGGATTCCTTGGAGGCCTATGAAAACCGCAGTCTTATGTTTTTATTTGAATATTATTATTACACAAAAAACACTTTAAGTTCGATAAACCATCGCTATTAAACCAGAATACCTACAATCAACAATTTTTGTAATGAAACAAAAACCGCCTTCATTTCTCGAGTTCCCGCCAAAAAGTCTAGCTAGCATTTGGTTTACATCTTCATTTATAAACAATAGCGTCTGTTATATATGAGTAACTTGAATAAATATTTCTAGGCATCGTTATTGTTATTAGTCAATATACCTAATATAAAAAATAAATAATAACTGAACAAACTCAAACTACAAAATAAACTTTCACTTACTACGTTTAAATTGATACGTGAACGACTCAACCATGCGAGAATGTCACAATCTGAATCGAACCTCAATATCATTATAATAAAGTTTATTGTAACTTGTTCGCGGGTTGAAGGTTTTCGACCTCCACACATTCGGGAGTGGGTCAACGTATGCGACGTGTGTCGTCGATGTGTTTTGATTTACAAGAGCAAATTTGGGGCAGTGCGGTAGGTCTTAA
Organism: Sesia apiformis; assembly: GCA_914767545.1. Classification (NCBI taxonomy): domain Eukaryota; kingdom Metazoa; phylum Arthropoda; class Insecta; order Lepidoptera; family Sesiidae; genus Sesia; species Sesia apiformis. Next base: position 8,789,552 of record OU611972.1, on the reverse strand, counting down.
GAAGTAGCGGGAAAAGTATTGAGTAATATTTTCTAAACAGATTTTTTATTTAAATACGAGCAGGTATATGAGATGATCTTGGAGGGTTATAGTTTTTAACTCCCACGGTGGCAAGCCGCATTGGTAGATCGCACAATTGTTGACTAACGCTTTATATATAAAGTATTTATATTTATATTCCACGTTCCCCTGAATACCTGAAATGTAGGTTTCAGTTTCAGAGGGACTCTCATGACCATTATCTTCGTTCCCCTGAAAACTCCACACTCTTATATCTCTTCTCATCGCACCAATGAAAACAGCCTCAAGAGGAATCTTTGGGGACACTACCATACCTCCGTCTCCATAATTCACAGAGCTAATGGTATTTTTCTCCTTTTTTATGCATGGTCTTCATATTTAATATCTATTTTTAGTACATATATTTATATATCTAGGTACTAAGATATATTATTATTATTATTTATAAAGATGAATTATTATTATTACCATTTGAGTTCTTCTGCGGCCGCTTAAATTTTTCACATTTAACCAACGATCGACTGGCAGAGAATGCCTTAAGGCATTGAGTTCGCATCTGTACAATATAGTCCATAAAGTTATTTATTATAATTTAAATCAATATTATAAGTTAAGGAAATAAATTCTTATTATTATTATATGAGATAATGTAGTGTTTGCTCTCGACTTTATTAGTGTGAAATTCTGCTGTCCGTCTTTTTTTGTAGGGCGAGAGTGCACGCTGCATTCCCACAGCTGCTAGGCGCAGTCGACTGGCCACATTACCCCTCTCTCACAGAAGACTACCTTGAAATGTACCGAATTTCCTACTTTATCGAATTTCTCCAATGTACGTACGTGTTTCAGTAGTAAGTGAGATATGCCAGAGCCCATTCCCATCCTATCCTATCCCTCCCCATTTTCCCAATCCATTCCTTTATCTGCATAGGTAGACAGCGCATCCGGGGGCGTGCCAACGTTTGTCATTCTAAACTGATGTTATTATGTACCACGGATGTCTATGGACGGCAGTATCCACTTACCATCGGGTGGACTGTATGCTCGTCTACCGCCTTTTTCTATAAAATAAAATTTAAAAAGACTTCTACCTCCCGGTGTTATGACGAAATGGTTTAAATATAACAACAACTTTAACACTAAAGCATACCTACCTATGCCTGCTAATAGTGAGGGAGCCCTCAAAACCAGTTCAGTATTTCTTGTGTCATTCGACATACAGTATATAGTATGTAGTATATAATGTAGGTAAAAATGTAAAAATCCTTTTAGTAATGGGCAATTAGAGAAATGACAATAAAATGAGAAAGAAATATTTTTATAGATTGTATTCCAGGATCCGAGTAAGGTACTATGTACAAAGACTGACATACAAAGACTGACATACAAAGACGAATACAAAATACCCGAATACCAAAAGATGTTCCAAAAAACACTTTTCTATAAGAGAGTGCGATTGGAATCAAACAGCGCCCTTTAATAGCCAACACTCGAAAGGATTAATCTGGAATATAATTGTTTTAAATTATATCAAAAGCACGTCAATGCGAAAGTTTTCAGTGTCAGTAGGTACCATTTATTTTTAGACTAGAACAAAACAAATTTACAACTACCTACCATTCACGCTTATCAACGTATCTAATTTCCACCATTTTTTCAACCCCCATTATTTCGAAAGCATAATTAATCGCCCCAGTGCCGCCCGCCTTAATTGAATCTCTTATCCCCCCCCCCCCCCCCCCGCGGCCGATGAGAAAAACAACCCTTTCTTATTTTTCCTTTCTCCCCTTGCAAGACGATAAATCCTTGGAAGACAGCGGGAGATACCGTGCCAACTCATATTTTCACTCCTCCAACTAAACTAACCAGTTCACTTGAACACTATTTGTATAATTTTAAGGTCTAAATTCAGTTCTCTCTAAATTTTTAAACTAGTAAATGTAGTATTGGTGTACAAGAAAAAGCCTCCGCAATTCGTCATTTGAATTCCGCGGACGCGCGCGGAAATTTAAATCTGGCGTTCTATTTTCAAATCTATAGAACGTAATGATTTTTTGTATTTATATATATACCTTTGTCCTTTTTTATATTTTTTAATGATATTTCCTTTGAACTGTTGTGAATTGATACGCGTTTGTTCACTAATGCATATTTCATAGTTATACAAAGAAATAAATGATTTTATTATTATTTGGCAATTAGATTTTTTTTTTCAAAATGGAACAAATTCAGCCAAAACGATAATTTTGTATATATATACCTATATAGATATATGTTTGTATATTTATTGATCATTGCATTATTAGGTATATATGTACCTACAGTTTATTTATAGAATACATTGACTATTGTGATATCTTGTATTTTAACCGACTAAAAGACTTTTAAAAAACACTTAACAGTGTTATTTGTATAGTAAAATATTTATACCAAGTTTCAAGTTAATAGGATCATTAAGTATTTTTTCCATACAAACGTTGACACTCCGTTTCAATCCTTAGTTAGGGGATGAATTTTGAGAAATTCCTGCTTAGTAAGTTTTTACGTCATAATAAGAAAGCACTATCCAAATATGTTCCTGGATTCGGGTATTTTGGATCGACGTTGATGGATCACTCAGTCGGTACATTTCTCTTTATATCTTTAATAAGGCTTTATATTGGCCACTTAATATCCTGCATAGAACAAAACTTGACTGGTAGATAATGGTGTAAGGCATTAAGTTAGTAAATAAATGGGTCATTGAATAAAAAACTAATCTTAAGTACCTTAGTTATACATATGTTATAAATATCAAAAGGAAGGTTTCTGTAGCCCGAAGCCTTAAAAGCAATATCGAAATATGAAGTAGGTACAAACAAAACCTTTATAATAATAACAAACGATTTTCCTCAAGGCTCAGCGAAATAAGAAGGGTACATTTTTTAGGGGACACCAATGCCTCCCTGGTGAGGGACAGAGTCTAATCTAGAAAGATCTCTCAACACAAACGAAATTCCTCCTTCTATCTTACGATATGTATGGGAAGAAAGAGGTGCGGGGGGTCAAGTTATGATAGTCAGTGCCCAGGGGGTTCAAAAAGGGTGGAAAGAAGACGGAATAAATGAGTGCTACCCCTGTTTTAAATTGCTAAGATGCGGGGGAAGTGCGCCTCGTGTTGTTCTTTAATTTTGTTTAGGTACTTCACATTTCATAGCTGTGTTGTAAATGTATGTACAATACTTCTCAGCAATTCGCAAATTTTGTTGTTAAATTGATGATATATTTACACAGAAGAATGGTGAAGATTATGTAGAAGGTGAAATAACATTCATATGATTCCGTGATAACCAAACTGTCAATGGATTATTATAAAACTTATGAATAAGAACTAGAAAAATATTGTACATTTTCTTGGTTATACAATTAAAACATACAGTAATTATTATAGTTTGTTAATTACATGACAATTATCATATCCGTTACAAACAATAAAAATGATAATTATAATAATTTCTGCTACAAAACAATAAAAAATACTGTATTTTCTTTGGTTATTTGTAACTTATTGCGTCACAGTTATAAACTCATCACAGAATATGATTATTATATCTTTACATTCTTTTATTTTTTAACACGAATAATTGTACACAAACTGCCTCGAAATGTACACTAGGGAACAAAATAGTACATATATGTACTTAGATGAAGTGGAAATGTGTCAGGAATCTGGATCGTATCAAATATAACCTTAAGTACACTATCATATTACCTATCGTCAGTGAAATAAACTCTTATTTACTGTAAATGAAATTTATTGCTAAATTTCGCGATTTTATGAAACAACTACAAAAATTACGTGAGGTGTAAATGTCTTCTTTTTTGTAATAATTGTTAATACTATTTGTACAGAAAAGTATTTAAATACGTATAATTTAACGAAAAAATAAAGGTATATAAAATGGGAAAGCTACAAAAATATTTAATAAAAGTCTACCAGTCGCGGAGTTTAAAAAAAAGTAAGTTATTATACTTTTTATAAGTTGAGCGGTGATAGCTTAGAGGCACCTACCTACCTATACTCGACTCACATTCGTGTGATCATGAGTTAAAATCCTCGGCCCGTACCACAATGTTCCTACGGATTTAAAAAAAAATGACACTTGCTCGGCGGTGAAGGAAAACATCGTGAAGGAAACATCTGGAATATGTGATCGACCGATCTGCATTAGGCCCGCGTGGGTCTCCCAGTGATCTACTTGCGGAGGCCCGTGGCCTGCAGTGGGACGTCATAGGCTGATACAAGTACCTACATTTTAAAATAAGTTAAATCATTTAACTAGATTTTGTGATGTCTATCTCGATCAATTTCCTAGGTCGAATTTATATATCTTAAACATAAATTCCACGGATGGTGATAACAATTTTTCTTTTTCGAATTGGCTAAATTCTGGTGGGTCTAATGGCCTTTCAAGAGTCACCGGACATGTATGGTTTAGGGCGAGCGCAGAAGACACTCAGCCAGGAGCAAAGAGTGTGTGCAGCAACGAGCCGAAGGGCTTCCCGCCGGTAGACCGGCGGAAGGAACGGACCTCGGTTTAGAGCATTGCTTTGGGAGGGTACCGAGGGTTCGAGAGTCAGTGAGAAGCGCCCAGGTAGGTGCCAATACCTAGTAAAATGTTGGCTGAAGGCCAGTGTGTGTTTACGGTGTAGCGAGGGTGACGTCCTCGCCTCCGCCGGCCGGGACGGTGTATGTGTGAAGTTTGTGAGTGTAGTGTAAGAATCGCATTGGCAGCAGTAGGTCTCTGAAAGAAGCTGAAAGTTTTTTCTGAAAACAAACAAAACATTAGGTAAGATTCCAAGTTGTGACATGTAACTTAATTGACATAATTGAAGTGAATATTACACAGCTTGTATTTAAACGTGTATTTAAAAATACTAAATGAGCAGTAAATCGTGATCAACGAAACAAAACAATTTTTAAATAACTGAAGTAAATAAATGATTTACTCTCATCGTTCCCGGTGGCCCGTCCCCGGTATCGGGCCGGATGAGCAAAAAATTGGTGGTCTCCGCTGAAATTCGAATATGAGTTGCGTCGTGGCAACAACGCAGCACAGACGATACGCAATATCAACGATGTCTACGGATGAAACACCGCAAACGAACGCACGGTACGTTTCTTGTTTGATCGTTTTGGTTCTGGAAATTTGGAGTTCGAGAACAAGGCCCGTGTACGACCGCAGATTAAAGTCGATAATGACGAATTGAAAGCAATAGTGGAAGCGGATTCATCTCAAACCACGTCTGAGTTAGTAGCAGCTTTCGGCGTAAAGGACGAAACGATATTGATTCATTTGCGTCAAATTGAGAAAGAGAAGAAACTCGGAAAGTGAGTTAATGAGCTTAATGAGACTCAGCTGCTTGCCTTACTTTGCTGAAACGGCACAAAAATGAATGGATACTGAATCATATTGTTACTTTGATCCTGTGTGATAATCGTAAACGTTCGTTACAATGGTTGAACCCAAGAGACACAGCCAAACAATGTCCCAAACGTAAATTGAGTCAAAAGAAGCTCATGGTGACTGTACGGTGGTGTTGTGGCGGTATTATCCACTACAGCTTCTTAAGATCTGGCATAACAATTAATACACATGTGACTTTTGAATAACTCAAAACTATGATGGACAAGCTTGGTATCGAACGACCAAGTCTGGTCAATCGCTCTAGTCCGTTGCTTCTCCATGATAACGCTCGCCCATACTGCACGACAACAGTCTCAAAAATACAGGAGTTTCGACTGGAAACTCTCTGTACTCACCGTACTCGCCCCTACTGATATCCATTTTTTTCGGAATTTGGATAGCTTTTTACAGGGGATAAAATTAAACTCCGATGAGGCAGTAAAAATGCCTTCAGAGAATTCATCAACTCCCGTCCTATATGACTTCTATAACAGAAGCATCAATTCAATTCCATTAAAATGGCAAAAGTTCATTGATAATAATGGACAATTTCGATTAATTAAATATATAATTTTCAATACAAAAAGATATGTATTTGATTTTTTCCATATAAAGCGGAAATTTCATAGGTAAAGGACCCAATAATAATAATAATTCTAGCCGGAACCGTGAGCTTTGGAACCGCTTATTTTCACGAGACCATATCGCAAGTGGACACACTTTCAAATTACCTACAACTACCTCAAGAGATTTTTCTATTAAGCTACGATATGGGGTTCTTCAAGAGGGCTGTGAATAGGATTTTGCAAGGTAGGCGGTGCACCCGCATGCCTCCTGGTGTTGCAGGTGTCCATAGGCGGTGGTAACACTTGGCATCACGTGGGACCGCTTGCTCGTCCGCCCACTTCTCTATAAAAAAAAATACCTAGGTACTTTGTATTTGCAAATGGTCCAACTTACTAAAATTTAAATCCCTACTATATTTATTCACTTATCATCAGGTGGACTGAACTGTCTTTGTATAAATATACTTTAATAATTTTATTGATAAGAGAGCGAAAGTTGTTTTGGGATATACCCCGCAAGCTTGTTGTTGTCATTATACTTTTTATAAACAAATGTGGCCAGCTGCAAATAGATAACAGATATTTTGAAAGTGTATCCAATTGCCTTGATGCTCCCTAACAATAAGCCACAAACAATATTAAGAAAACACTAGGGAATATTGATTCCGTCAGTTTCTCTTCATTTATCTTTCCTTTCATTTTTACTCTTATCAGCAATACAGTTTTTGTTTTCTGTATCTCTTGATCTAACTTATGCGGATAATTAATTTAAATAATGTATTTACTAGTTTATGCATACATTGTATATATTGTACTTATTCTTCTAGATATATTTATATGTATGTGTGTAGGTTTGTATACCTGTATATGTGTATATAAAATAATACAGTTTATTTGTGTATTTTGTATCACACTTTACTTTGTATATTTAAATTAGATGGTATCATCTAATTTGGGTCTTGAAATTTGTATTTGGGTCACCTTCACATTGAAACTCTCTAACCAAACCAAAGGTTAACTAGTGGAGAATACCTTAAAGCATCACGGTTAACTGGTGGAGAATGCCATAATTATGGCATTAAGCTCGACTGTTGTATGTACAATGAAATTAATAAATACGAGAAAATAAATAAATGTTGTGGTAGAAAAAAAACAGTTCAAAATTGTAATGAATAAGGCACAAAATAAGTAAACAAACATTAGGCATATACTTTATATATAAATGCGTCAATTGCATCAAATGCGTTAATTGTTTATAGAAATTAAAAAAGTGCAATAATTACTAAATAGACCTACCGAAAATATTTTAATCTAAACTTTCTCCTCTAGAAATTCTTGCCAGAAAACCGTTCCCCAAAAATCGGCCTCCTTCTTCCCCCAATAAATAGCATTTGTACATAAAGAGGGAGATCTAAAAATTCATTCCGTCATTACATTAAAAGATATAATTAAGGGGGTGGGCGCTCCCTTGGGGAAATTCGCCTTCTTTTGACATTTTAAAGACCCCTTTTCTTAAACCCCTATGGACATAGAGCCTCGTTTTCTGGAAGGGACATAGTATTGCATATTTAAATTCTTATAGCCTCATTAAAACATGTTTCATAATTTTTTATCTTCAAAAATCATCAAAGGTGTCATTTGTTTACATATTATAAAACTTGTTGCTTGATTACATATTACAAAACATTATTACGGTTTAGTTATATGTGTTCGTGTGTTTTTAACACTTCTAAACATTTCTATTTTTACAACTGTATCGTGTTAATTTGCGGAGTATTTTTACGAAGTATAATAGACATTTTATACACTCAGTATGCGTTTATCTCTTACACGGGTCTAAAACACTTGTAAATATATTTAAAAATACACCTGACTTAGATAAATGTGGGAAAAACTTAAAAAAATCGTAAATGTTATAATAACTTTTTATCAAATAAATCTGTTCTTTTATTTCATTTTCAGAATCTAAACATGATATAAAGAAACTAAATTTTACCATTATAATCCCAAATTTATTTTGCAAGGAATACCTTTATAAGACGCTGTTCTGCAGTTAGTTCTCAATCTATTTAAGCTTTAAGTTGGTTGTTCCATTCATTTGGGGTTCATTGGATCCCCAAAAACTCTTTAGGACGTATAACGCTTATAATTGCCGAATGAATGTTGTAAGAAGTTTTATTGAACTTCGAGGGTTATTATTAGAACCTTATGTCGATACGTTTTCGATATTGCCATAAGGTTGGCTTAATAGATAAATATAGTCAGCTATTTAATGTCATTCGTTTTCATAGCGTTTAGATGTTTTGCACTTTATTTTTGTGAAATATTTTAGGCGTTGAATAATTAAGAATCTGTTAATGGCATGAAGAACTATTCTTTGAATAAAATATGTTAGCCTGCATGTTTTAGTGTCCTGAATACCTGCACAATATTTCTTTAAAATTCGAAATTCAGTGAAAACAAAAACAAAACTGAAGTTTCTTTGTTACACAAACAAAACTGGATTGTGAACATAGATCACTTGTAGATTCACTTGGTAATATTAAAATACCAAGTAATTAGATTACTAAGAAGTTTAGCCTAGTAATACAATTACCTACGTAAAAATCTACATAAAACGTTCGCTCAAACATATCGTGTCATATAGTATTCAATCATATATACTATATGACACATATTGTATATATGACATATATATATTCATATAATATACACGAGTATTCAGTATGTTTATATGTAAACTTAGAGCAAACGCAAAACATTATAAAGTAAAAAGAGATATATTACTCCTACTTAAAGAGCGAATTAAGAATTCCATTTAAAAAGAGGACACGCACAACGTTTATCTTTCGGAATTGGTGGGTAAATTTCCAGCGTTACCGCTGCGCGGGACGTGTCAACAAAAAAAACGGTAAAAGGCGGGAAAAATAAGGAAAAAGCGAAGAGAACCCGGTATTATCCTTGTTAATTCCCGGGCTAATTTAATTCACGCCTAATTCTATTTGCCGAGCAAAACGGGGAAGTGATAATTATGGGGCACTTTTTTGTTGAAGGAGGACGAAAAAGAGAGATTTTTTTTTTTTTTTTTTAAATTCCTCGGACGGCTTAAGTGTAATTTGTTCTCTTTTAAGCGTGGGAATTGAAGTAGCAAACCTTTTTATACTACTTTATTTATATTTTTATACTACTTTACTTTTTTTTATACAACTTACTTTTTAAAACATCTTTATATTCCTAATTAATCGTGCTTTTTTAGAAGTTTAGTAAAGTTAAGTCTTTAATGATTACTACCAAGGCACATAATGTTCATATAGATTTGCGGTATTAATTTTTATAAAGAACTTAAAAATAAACGTGTTTACTTAACTTACTGGTACAAAGACGGTGTTTTATCCGCTGATCGGTGCCAAAATTTATTACGTGACGTCGTTTGGTATATTTACTTGTTAGATTTCACTGTTTCATTTTACTTCTAGGCACATCAAACTCCTTCAAACACTAACACTAAACTGAGCATTTGAACTAGTGAACATTAAAGAATGGCAAATAATAATATTTAAATTTAAAACCCTTTTGATTTAGTACCGGTTTTCGGACGAAACTGGCGAAAGTGACCGGTGTCCCCCAAGGGTCAACGCTAGGACCCTTATTGTCTATTTTTTGAATAGGACTGGTCAATCTGGTTTTGCTGACCCTTCCTTATCCTTTTTAATGTTTTGTAAGTGTCGGGATTTTAATGTGCAGCTGCTACTAGGACTGATTTAGCTACAAAACCATTTTTGTTATTTGCATTTTCGGATTTCCGTTTTAATTTTAAGCGGTCCTTTATTTTGCTGATTGAAAACGTTAAATTTTAAGTAGTTTCGAGATGTTTACATGTTACATTTAATTTCGAATATTTTAACTGGAAAATCATTAATATGATTTATAACGTAATTTTAATATAACTAAGTCAATCTTTGCACACAGTAAAACTATATTTATTGTTTTTCGTTGTAAAAAGCGTAAATTTTTAATAGCGATTTATATAGTATTTGCATGTTACAATATGCGAATCATATATTAATTTGACACTTGACGATCATATATACACTTGACTCGATTTTTTAATACCTTTTTCACAAAAATATGGTTCAGTCACTCCTTGATAACTAACTTAAACCATGACTGAAGCCAAATAATGGCCACGTTGTACCCTATTGACAAACTGAGCAGCTTCTCTGGAGATAGGAGCTTAAACTCGGTCATTCTGCATGTTAAATGTTCGGCAACGGTGAACATTTTGGGCTATCCAGCTATCCCTACCAGTCAATCCCCACTGGTAGGGAAGAATGGATTTTTTTTCCACGCTTCCATACCAGTCAAGGATATATGGAAATTCTAACTTCATTCATCCCTACTATGTAATGTACTAGTGAGAAGAAAAGAGTTTTATTGCAAAAACGTCCGTAAATAAGATTTATCTGTGAGCTCCCTTTGCGTACCGCCAAATAAGTTGTTTTGACTTGTCAACCCTATTTTTCTTTAAATGATCAGTTAGAAATGACCAGTGCCAGATGGGTGGTTAAATGAAGTCGCCGGTAGTTGCTGCATAAGATCGTATGTGGTGGAAGGCACTGGGTACCAGCAGTGTAGAAACCCACTGATGGTATAGTGTAGCGGAGTCCAACTAGGGATATCTTTAACAAGACGTTTGACTGGCCAATAAGACGTTTTGAACTCTTGACAGACACTATAAACCTGTCTCTAAGCAGAATAGACAATAGACGGACGACTTGTCGTTGACAGAAAAATATAATTGATTTTATAAGACTTTTATTATTCTTGGACGACAACAAAAGACCCTTCATATGATATGAAATGCAACTGTCCTAACGTGCTCTGAAGAATTGTTTAATATAATTCCCATCTCGGGTTTCTACAACCGCACCTCCCGTCACAGAAGTGCGGTCCACCCGCATTTCCTCGATACGGAGGTGTCGCGCACTATTCGGTCCAAAAATCATTTTATACCGCGAACCCGTAGGCTGTGGAACGAACTGCCTCAAGAGGTCTTTCCATTAAGCTACGATATGGGGTTCTTCAAGAGAGCTGTGAATAGGATTTTGCAAGGTCTGCGGCGCACCTGCATACCCCCAGGTGTTGCAGGTGTCCATGGGCGACGGTAACACTTACCGTCACGTGGGACCGCTTGCTCGTCCGCCCACTAGTCTATAAAAAAAAACGTACATTAATTAACCCATTAAGTGACCCGTCGTTATTTTTGCTAAATGTATTAACACCCCTTAAATACTTTAGATATATTTAAAAAAAAAAGAAAGCTGGGATATCCCGCTATGACAGAATAGCAATAATATTACTAAAATATCCTAGAATAAAAACGCGATATCGTAGTATACGACATTACTTCTTATACTCCCATTAAAATAATACAATACTATGGAAAAGTATGATAAACATGTTAGAAAGGTTTAGGAAGGATGTAGGTAACTCCTGATTAGAGGTAGCTATAACTGTATTTATTACCTATTTACTCTGAGGAAACTTTTTAGGTAGATACATACACTTTTTAATGAAACTCTTATATCATTTAAACACAAAATAAGTGGTATTTTTAAGTCTGCATTATGATATAAACGATTTATAAAGACGTCGCCCACAGTCGCTAGCCTGTCATTATATGTACTACTTGCATATTTACAAAGAAAAACAGTGACGGATTTGAAATCAAAAGATTTTTCATTATTGTTGTTACAAAAGATTTCCTCTCTTTTACTCTCCAAATATTTTCAGATTCAGATTCATTCATTCGTGGATCATAGATGCAGAATGTGCAATTAATACAAAAAAATATGTTCGGCCATGTTCCGCCCTGTAATGATAATGAGGTTCTTTAAATAAGTCTAATATATTTTCGTAAATATTCAGCTTTTGAAATATTTCGAAGAAATCTACCTATTGCAAAGATACCTATATCTTAGAATTTCGGAAAAAACATGTATTAAAAGGATCACCAGCTAAGTTCGAAACACTATATAAGAAATATGTAACCTAACTGTACGGTGTATTTCTTAATTAACGGATTGAAAAGAAATATGGCAGAAAAATTTTGGAAGATTAGAATTATATCACGGTTAAGTTGGAAAATTACCCCAGAAATTAGTGTGGTATAAATGAGCGCCGAGCACTCGACACTTGAGTGTTGAGTGGGGGGACTAATAAACCTTTAAGACTAGCGTTAAACCTTCGTGAGTGTTATAGTTCGTTTATAATGATTGATGATCTTAAATCGTTGAGGTTAAAACATTGAGTCTCAAATGATTATGTTAAGGTTCTTAAATAGGTACTGACTTAGCAATCGAGCATTTGAGCGTTCGAATACTATCTTGTACCTAAAACGCAAAAAGATTAAACAAGAATTCATATCACTGCATTTCTGTTACACAACACAACCTTTAATTCTTATAGTCTTACCAATATTTTCAATTTCGTCTCTGGCAGCAATATAAAGGCCGCTATCACGCAAACGCTCGATAAAATTTCAATCAAACGAAAGATGTCGCTTTTTATCGATTGTTTTATATATTCCACTTTACGGGCTGGCACCGATTCCTATTGGCATGTTCTTTTGCAATAAATTCTAATGTTGTTTTCTATTAAATGAGGCGGAGTTTCTGTGGTTGTATTTTCCTTTATACTATTTGTACTGATTGTTATCTTTATTTCAGTAAACACAGAATAATAGAAATAATTCAATAGTTATATATGTCACCATAAGGTTATTTTTTTATTGTTATTAAAATACTTTTAATTGGCAATACGCTTATAAACCTATAAAAATATTCGTCTCGATTCGAGTATTGATTAATTTATCTCCATATACCTACTTAATTTTGCACTTAAATGTAATTTAAAATTAATTAATAATTTAATTGATATAGGTACCTACATATATAGGTACCTGCCCACTCACATAAATCAGTCTAGACGCTAGATATAGGTACCTACATAGACAGGTTCCGAGGAACAACGAACGAATGGACACAACGCATAGTGCCATATGTCCATGGGCTGCGGTAACACTTACCATCACGTGGAACCGCTTGCTCGTCCGCCCTCTTGTCTATAAAAAAAAATAGCGCAACGCATAGTTTTTATTTAGTTTTATTTTTTTTGTATTGTGTACTCTATTTGTCTTGTTGGATGAAATATAAATCAACTAATCATAATTATTAACATTTCATTACAAACATCTACAAAACAGGACAACAATCATATCTTTACCAGTCCTTTCTTTACCACAATCCCTTTTCAATACAAAAACCAATAGACAGTCCGTGACTAAATTCCTTTTAACCCCTTTATAATAGCATATGGCTACTGCTTATGTCACCGTTTAGAAATTTACCAAAAACGTGACTCGGAATTTAAAAAAAATAAATTACTACGTGGTCAAAACCGTTGTCCATATGTCCCTTGCCTTTGTTATTTTTTTAATAATAATCAATAGATATTGAATGCGACGGATGGACGGTCAGTAGAGTAGGGTAACCATGAGTAGAGTATCACTTTATAACAAGTAGAAGAAGTATTTTGTGTTTATATATAATACCATAGTAAGAGTAGCAATAAAGTGCGATTTGATTAAATGCCTACAATTATTCATCTGTCCCGGAGAGTAATGTTTCCTTGAGTACCCGGTTTTGAACGGTTCTCTCCTACACATAGCAGTCAAAAAAAAAATTAATTTCTCAAAAATATATTTACTCCACCTGTAATAATACTGATAAAATAGTTATTTTTTAATTTATAATTTATTTTGTAACTAATTTAACTTTTCATTAATAAAAAATATTCAGTGAATTTTCAATTACAATCAATCACAGAAGACTACCTTGAAACGTACTGCATTTCCTACTTTATCTCATTTCCCCAATAAATATACGTACGTGTTTCGGTAGTGAGTGAGATATACCAGAGCCCGTTCCCATCCCATCCTATCCTATCCCTTCCCATTTTCTTTCCCTTTCGCCCAATCCATTTGTTAATCTGCAAAGGTAAGCAACGCATCCGGCGGGTGTGCCAAATAATTATTTATCCTCATTTTATCAGAAATTTTATCATTTTTTCAACAACATACAATATGTTATACTCAACATACATGATAACAAATCAATTGTTACAAAAGTATTTGTGTAGAATTTATAACAATTGTAAAAAAAGTAGGTAAATCAACATTATTGACTTAAAAATTATTAAGTTATAAGAATTTCTATAATACTTAATAATACGTGCGTTGATCAGAAACATTTTTATGTCAGAAATGGTTTCTACCTACTTCAAGACACGTGTGCATTAAAGGAAATGTTATTAGGTATCTCCTGTCAAAAAGTTAAAAATGTCCTAAAAGCTCTTTCAACATACTCACTGTACCGGTTCGCGGTGGTTGAAACCAGTTTCGTCCGGAACCCGCCGCTTAGATCCGGTTCTGACCAGCGAGTGACCCTTTCTTACCGGCCCATTGTCTCCTTTCCGTGTTGAAAGTTCAGACAGATGTTCAGTTACATATTGTTGTTCGATAGCGTTTAAAGGGTTGACTATTACAATTTTATTGTGAGCGTGTACCTGGCAGAAATTATTTTAAAGGACGGTGGGTAAAAGTGTCCCAGAAAATCAACCTACACACTTGAGATATATAAGCTTGTATTTCATAGATCTTCTAATGTTATACCGGCCGGTATTAGTCAAAACCGTGGGCGATACCGTAATATAAACGCTTTTGTATTTTTATTTTTTATTTGTTAAAATATTCTTAATATTTTTTTACTAAAACAAACCTATCGCTTTAGCAGTTATAACAATTATGGTACATCATAATTCATAACATTTTTTTTTATGGACGGAGGCGTCAGACGTATGCTCGTCTTTCAGAAAAATATGTACCTAATGTGCATACAAATATGATAATGATAATATGATTTTTTATAGAAAAAAGCCGGCCGATTAGCATACAGTACACCTGATGGTAAGTGGATACTATCGCTCATAGACATCCGCTACTGGCCAACATTAGTCCAGAATGACAACCGTTGGCACGACTTCAGATGCGCTGCCAACCTTTGGAGATATACCTTTGGACATACCATTTGGAGATATACCTTTGGACGACCTGTCACTAATTTTATTGATGGATTGTGACGACATCGATTGTCATCGATACATTTTTCCAATCGTCCATTATCTATATACAAAACACATATAATAAAACAGTGAAAGGGTAGAAGCCACAGAACACAAGTTTTTATAAAACAGTAGTTTTTTTAAAAAAAATGTCTATGTCTATCTGTAGGTATGTCCATTTGTCTGTTTCTTCGAGAATCACGTAAAAACTACTAAACGGATTTTGATCGGGTATTCACTAATGTATAGCAAAGTATCCAAAAGGAAAACTGGTGTATACGTGTCACTTTCATATGACACAAAGGTGTTGAGTTAAAGAGGGGAAAAAAATTCTTTTAATAGAATTACTCAAAAACTACTGAATTGATTTTAATCCATCATGTCGGTGCCTTTACGGGTGTTAAAAATCTTTTACAGCTGCTTAGCCCACGCGAGCGAAGCGTCAGGCAAAAGTTAGTAAGTATATATTAATAAATGTCGATTTTTGTAAATTACTGAAGACTTGTAATTTATTGTTTAGTTCCTCTTAGTTCGATATTTATTATACTTACCTATACTTATTGGTGGGGGGATTTTAAAGAAATCTACGTATTATGGAGATCATGACTTTCGGATTTTGGATAGATTTCACTATATCCCTACTAACGTAACGAGTCACCGTAATAATGAAACATCTGAAAGACTTCAACTGATTTCAAATACATATATAAAACCGTTCTAGCGAAAATAATATTATTTAAAATAATATTAAATAAATTTAAAAATCAGGTATACGTAATGTGTTGTCGTTCTATCTAAAACGTTTGTAGCGCTCATTACTCAGTTACAAGATAGCGCCTAGTCGGCGCGGCGGGGGCTCTGCGCTCCGTAGTTTTAATGAGTGTATTTGATTTGCGTGACTGCGATCAGAAAATAAGATAAATTAAAAGTAAAAATGTAGTGAACGTCTGTAGTGGAATGCCTGAAAGTAAAAAGCATCACGTGACTCGTTACAATCGGTATGTCGTGTTCAGGAAGAGGTAGTGTGTGTGCACGCGACGGAAGAATTCTCGAAAACAACGAGTTATTGCCGCCTTCCCGAGATATGCGGTACACCCGTACGTTACAATGGATCGAGATTTTCCGATACGCTGTAATAACGCCAAGTATCTTGCTTTGTCATAGAAAGAAGGTGCAGATTAGCAGAAGTTCATCCGTTGTTAAGTGGATAACTATCGCTCTTGGACATTTGTGATACACGTCGACATTAGTCAAGTCAAAAATAGCACGCTCTAGTTGACATGTTTATTTACTCTTACTAGACGACAAAATGAATTATCAATGACAACAGAAATCAAGTAATTTAAAATTTCTTAATTTAAAACTTTTCCTCAATATATTAAATATACAGACAGTGTAAAAAATAAGATTTACACCAAATAGCAGTAATATAGCGTAACCCGTAGTGCATTGAGGGAGACAGTGCACGCTGCAATCCAACAGCTGCTGGGCGCGCTCGACTGGCCACGTTACCCCTCTCTCACAGAAGATTGCGTTGAAGCCTTGAAATGTACTGTATTTCCCACTTTATCTTATTTCCCTAATGTACCTACGTACGTGTTTCGGTAGTGAGTGAGATGTGCCAGAGCCCATTCCCATCCTATGCCTCCCCATTTTCCCAATCCTTTCTCCAAATCCATTCCTATATCTCCACAGGTATGCAACACATCCGGGGGCGTGCCAACGTTTGTCATTTTGGACTGATGTTGGCATCTATCGCGGATATCTATGGGCGACAGTATTCACTTACCATCAAGTGGACTGTATGCTCGTTTGCCGCCATCGTCCATAAAAATATATATATATATAGAACTATAAACGGCAACTAAAATAAAAAAATCAAAATATCTTATGTCAAATTATTCACTCACTGCCTCCTTTTTGTGCCTTCTTTCTTGATATAAGTACACTCATTGACATTAAAAAATATAATTAGTTTTTATGCAAATTCCCCGTTAAGAGCAATTGTTAATAGCAGCGATATAAGAGTTTTTCTACACTAAACCTCCGCAGTGCCGTGTGGTGTCGGCCGACTATAGAATACTACCACCCTATCTCTTCCCGTGGGCGTCGTAAAAAGCGACTAACAGAGGTTAGTCGCTTTTTACGACACCCAAAAGAGTGGACTCGCCAACCCACTTGGCCAGAGTGACGTTCTAAAGCCATACATCCCTAATGCACAAGACAATGTATATAAAGAGGCCCATGTCCAGCCGTGGATATTGAAAGGGCTGGTTGCTTTGCATTGCAAACCTCCGCTAACGTGAGCGAACGGCGAGAAAACTCTCAAAACAATCTATAAAAATAACAGCATACTGCTTCTTACCAACATAGTTTCTTAAGCCACAACACCGTCCGGGTGTACACACAAGAGTTCGTACTAATGTAAGATTTACACCGATTATCCGGCGAGAGGAATTGTTAACGGCGACGGATATCCGGACGCCGTCACACTAAAAATTTGCAACACAAATTGGTGCGAGTAACAACAGTGGTATTCGTGTGTAGAAATTTTGTTTATATTTATTCTAAAGTCTGCAAAATGCTGTGTATCCACATCCAAAATTTCATTATTTGTCATATTTTGAGTTGAAATTCCAATAAGCATTTTATGATACTGGTATATGGTACAGAAACAAAAAATTATATCCAATTTGAAAAATTATATTAAAGAAACAACTACAAATGAATGTTTTAAGAAAAAAATTAATTATTACTTAAATTATTTTAACTGACAAAGCATATTGCAGCCATTAAGACTTTTAAAATTTTACTCAAACGCCATCTAGCACAAAAAAGGGTCACGTTTTTAAAATATAATAAAAATTATACATGTAATTTTTGTATTAAATTACATGGTTGCTATTTTTTTAAGTCTATTATATCAATATTTTGGAATTGTCTTTGATTGAGGCCATCTTAATTTTTCTATTATCCCTATGTTCATAGATATTGTCTTTTTATTAGTAGATACACATTTTATTCTGCCGATTAAAAAGAATAAAATTATTTATAAGGTAATCGATCCCCTGACACATTGTTTAAAAAAACATGTAAAAACAAACTTCCGTATAATTGAAATATTAGGCATATATAGATTACAATGCCTTTGAAGTAAATACAGCCTTAGCCTTAAGTCAGATAACTATTAATATTAAATAAGTACTCACTTTGTCAACTTTACAATACCACAGACCAACCTGTAATTTAAAAACAGAACGTACAATAATTTCTATCTTAAAACAATAATCGAAGGTAAATAGTGTAGTGTTATCATAACACTGTCAAACGCCTAATGAAAGGGTATGGAGTAAAAAACACAGAGCTGTGAACAACAGGTGCTGGCCAGTTGTCGTTGATTTCACAAACGACACATGTCCGAAGTTATCGCGGTGGTGACGTGTGGTAACGCCTTTAGCGGCAAAGATTTGAGATTACAGATGAGACATTATGAAGATGTTCTTTAAAATAGAAAAAGTTTGAATTGCAACACGTTTTTTTTTAATAATTTTAAAATGAATATAAAGTGAAGGTCATTAACTAGAGTTCTTATTTTCTCAAGAAATATATTTACAATGAAATGAGCTACAGATGAGGATTGGTTTACAATCTTATAATAATACAGATAATAGTAGAGATGGACCGAAATTCGTTTCACATGTGGTAATGGCGAAATTCGTCAGCTTTTACCTAACTTCGGGCGAATTTCTGCTTAGGCACATGTTTCAACCGAATATTCGGCCGAACTCAACATTCGGCCGAATGCACGTTCGGTCCATCGCTACTTAATAGATATATTTTTTTATAAAATGTTACCAATATAAAAATGTTTATTTTTTTATAAATGATAACTATTATAAACTACAAAGAAAAAGACAATAAAAAACAGAGCCATCTAAAGTCGAAATACTTGTACTTTTCTGTATAAGGTTATCAAGACATATTAATTGAATCTTCCGGGCTACTTGGCCGAGGTCTTCTGGAATCTCTTCTCTTTCTTCCAAACGTTTCATCAACAACTGCGGTTGACATCTTCAGTGGCGGCTGCGTTCACTTTCGGAGAGATGTCATCTCTTCGGCTTCTCGAGCGCAACTGACTCGACGTTTTTTTTTTTTTTTTAATGTTAGGAGAGACGATCAAGGAAAACCCTGCATGGTCACCTGGTACCATCTAGTCTAGCTGGGCTAGTCTAGGTGGTACCAGGTAGTGCCGGACTCCTGCCGGCTAAAAAACCTTGATTGCCTCAACTGACTCGACGACTGTGGCGCACCGGTATTTATAGTGAGCGAGAGTAGTTGTGATTGTGTGTGTACCGACGCATCGATATTTATAGTGGGCGAGGGTAGTTGTGATTGTTTGTGTGCATCTCCATATCTCCTTAAGACATATCTCCATATCAGATCATATCAGACATATCTCCTTAAGACAATTCTACAAATTGGTAAACAGAACAAAAGATTTTGAATATTTTTCTTATTTAATACTGTAATTTTTATGTATCCAAAATACATACCTTTCTCATTTCAGCCATTACTACACAATTTAGCCTTTATAGGTAGTCGCTATCAGTATGTAAAAGATCCCGGGTTCGATTCCCGGTTGGATATTCATTTGTTTAAAGACAAATGCTTGTTCAAGTCTAGCAACACCTATAAGACCCACAACACGGAATCTTACAGTGGCCATCGAGTATTGCATTATTTATTTATTTACATTATCACGAATGCTGGAGCCCATTCCCATCCCATCCTATCCCTCTCCATTTTATTTCCCTTTCTCCCGATCCATTCATTAATCTGCAAAAGTAGGCAGATCATTTGGGGATGTGCCAACATTTGTCACTCTGGACTGATGTTGGCATGTATCGCGGATGTATATGTACGACAGTATCCACTTACCATTGGATGGACTGTATGCTCGTCTGCCGCTTTTTTTCTATATAAAAAAAATGTTTATGCAACGTCGAGTGTAGTGTCATTTTTACGAATACATATTAATTTTACAAGTACGTGAGTGTTACGTTATAATTGTCACATCTTTCAAACAATTCGTAATCTATGACCAATGATAACAAGGTGTCGAACTTTTATTTATTGAACGGCGTTATTGTGTTTTAAAATACTTCCTTTGCCTGGACATTTTGAGGTAAACATTTGTTCAGCAACTTACTAAAAACTCGATCTTATAGGCTTATCAATTGAGTCCATTTTAAATTAATTTCTTATTCAAATTGATGAATAAAATAGTCATAACCGTAAACACATGTCAAGATCGGTATTAGAAGCCGATTTGTTTTTTTACAAGATATATATCAGACAAAGGTTCTTTCTACAAACTTTCGATTCCAAAATTGGTTTCAACACCTATTTTTTTTAAATTATGCGACAAAAAATTATCTTTTGAATTGATTTTTATTGATTTTAAAGCGGAAAGAACGCATTACTTGATAAGTCACGGTTTCCTTTGTTGATTTCTTGGATGCCTTGAAAGTGAAACTTGTAAGGGCTCTTCCAGACGCAATATTTTTATATTTTCACGGTCTACCATTAAAGGTAAGACAGGACGCTTCAATGGTTGGATAGTTCAATAATTTAGTGGAATGTACGAAAAAGTGTATCCACTTATTCGTATAGACATGAATCCATTTCGTTCATTCGCTAAATTCTTCTTTAGCTCAAATGTACCTACATATTAAGCGAATAATTAAACGAGCAGCTATAAATATTAAATGGGCAGCGAATTCTTAATGAACAGCAAATATTGAATGAGCAGCAAACACTGAATGGACAGCAAATAGATGGCAGATGATTAAAGTTAAAGAAATAAAAAAGTGATAAGAATGAAATCATGACTTTCGACTTTGTGATCGCATTCTCAGTAAGTAATTTAAAATTAATTATTTCAGTTATTCAAAAAAAAAGCTTGTTTCATTGATCATGATTTGATGCCTACTTAGAATTTTTTTCTGCTCGTTGAAATAATAATTCATGTCTTTGAATCGGGACACTGAACATTACGCGTAAGGCACACAGAGACCTGGATGACGCGAAGCGCTTCTGCAGCGCACAAAAAAACTACACTGTCACTTCTGTTCGCTGCTAATTCGTTAATTCGCTTAAGACAGGGGACTGTCTTCACAAAATAGTTTCGCATCTAGACCTTAATCTATGCAGTGGGTGTCTTCATGGTCGTTCATTGGAACAAAATATGGCGGCCAATGTCGAGAAAATACAATATTAATTTCAGTTTTTACAGCGAATAATCACATCGCACGGTGTTGTAGTCACAAACCACAATCTGAATATGATTACCGGCGACTCCACCCCTGTTTCCCTCAGGTGGCATTACTATTTCCCAGGAAACTCAAATATAATCTATATATGTATTATAATACCATCAACCTGTGTCTTTCCATTGCTGATTAAAGGTCTCTCTCATACACGGTCTTCGGTTCTTCTCGTCTAGTCACCACCGGTGAACTTCTTCACATCGTCGGTCCACCTGACCGAAGACCGTGGTTGATGATAAGTGACTTAACGCCATCTACTCCATTAGCAATCTTCCGAGATATCCTCTGAGCTCGAAGGAAGAGATTACCCGGAAAGTTAGAAATCCCTTGTCCATCTTCAATCAAAAACATATCCGTCCGTTCCGCCCATTGATGCGTTTCTTAACAAATTTTGCAATCTAATACATCAAAATAATAATAATTTTAAAAGTTTTAACATCGCTGTGACAATGTGGTATGACCACGAATAAGTGTTATACCGTAGTCGCACCAGTATCATAAAATCGTGTGAGATTGATCTGTAAATTTAAAAAAAACTATACGAGTTACGAACATGTTACGAAATAACAATATATCATTGCATGACAGATTAAGAATCATTTATTTGTCATCATTAGAATTATCATGGTCAGTAATATAAATCATTAAAACCAAATAGGTTATTAACACAAATAAGATGCAAATCGCTGCTAATTAATATAATTAAACTATGAACAAGCAGCTAATGTGAAAGACACTAATAATTCACTTCACGAAAGGGAATCGAAAATATATACACCTAGGCTTACAAAATTTCATACAAAATTACCGAAACTAGTTTTATGTGAAACTGTCTAGAGTAATCCCAAAGATCGCTCTAAGCTACATAATACAGGACGTTACAAAACAGGCCAAGTCGCCTCAGCCTTCAGCTATGTAAGTGCAATTTAAAATGTAAATTAACACAGCAAAGAAGTGGGCCTCCCTCCACTGTCTTAAAACACCCTGTGAATAACATTCCCGTGCAAAACGTCCTATGTGTTAAGAAGGCTTCATATCAAAATTAAACTGTATATGATAAATGCTTTGAGTTCATTTTCAGTTGTCAGGAATACTTTAAACGATTTTTGCAAGTCATTAATAAAATACGAAAGGTTGGAACTCATTTAGTCGATTAACAGATTTTTAGACTTATATATATTAGTTTAAAGTTGCTTTTTGGATCTAAGGATGTGCTGGACATGGGCTTTCTCAATTATTTTTTTATGTTTCTTACCAACACAAGAGATTTGTTTTGAGAGAAGCGGACTCCTTCGTGTTGTTATTATTAAATTGTCCTTGATATAATAGTTACCACGTGATAACTCATAGCGGTGATAACGTTATATCTATTCTTGAATCTCATTCGTAAACTCGTGAGTCCAGCACCTTAAGTAAGAATCTTAAGTAAGACTTAAGAACATACGAATTTTTAAAATTATCATTAGCTCAGCGGTTGCCGGCGATGAAACAAAACATCTCGTCGCGAGAAAATCTTTGTAAGCTCGAAAATAAAATAAATTTATTTATTTAAGTTCATTTAAAATGTATCTGAGGTGTACAAATGGCAGACTTGATGCCTACGGCATTCTCTACCAATCAACCACCAGATCAAACAGAAAATAAAACACAGGACCAGTTTTAGTTGAAGTAGACATAGAAATCAATCACCACGACCACAACACTTCCAAGACACTCCAAAAGAAAGTACCACCCAAAAGTTGTGGAATGAACTGTCAGCGGAGGTTTTTCCATTACGCCACAATATGGGGCTACAACAGGGAGGTGTGAACGGGATTCTGCAAGGTCAGCAGCGCACCCGCAAGCCCTCTAGTGTTGCAGGTGTCTCGGGAAAAATCATCCCCATTTGAATGTGGATTTGACCCAAAATCTTCTACACGAATTCCATTCTCTCTTCACTATTTTTTAATTACAGTTATTTTTCTAATCTTTGATGTAGAAATTGCACTAATTTTTCCAATTATTATCACATTTAAATTAGTAAACTTATTAAACTAAATCATAATGTGCGGCGGTGACCACTTACCATCATGTGGTCCTCCAGCTCGTCAGCTATCTATCTATATGAAAATAGCCACACTACCGATAGTGTAGCGGAGAATTTTCCCGTTCCGCACTACTGGCCAGTAGCCTCAGGGTAATTTTAAAAATGGATCATTTTCCACGTCTCCACCAACGGCAATGTTTCCTTCTTTAATACATAAATAAATAATTGATTCACGTTCACACGTTTTTTTTTTTTATGGACGAAGGTGGCAGACGAGCATACAGTCCACCCGATGGTAAGTGGGTAGGTACTGTAGCCCATAGACATCCGTGATACATGCCAACATTAATCCAAAATGACAAACGTTGGCACGCCCCCGGATGCGCTGCCTACCTTTGGATATAGGACTGGATTTGTAGAAAGGATTAGGGAAATGGAGAGGGATAGGATGGGAATGGGCTCTGGCACATCTCACTCACTACCGAAACACGAACGTATATTAGGGAAATAAGATTAAGTGGGAAATGCAGTAGATTTCAAGGTAGTCTTCTGTGAGCGAAGGGTAACGTGGCCAGTCGAGTGCGCCCAGCGGCTGTTGGATTGCAGCGTGCACTCTCCCCCTCATATAAACAACGTTTAAACAACACTAAGCCTTTTTGTTTCTTAGTGTAGTAGCTCAACAATATTAAGACACTGAAAGGAGAGTATGAACCATAATCCACCGCGCGAAGCGGATTAGTGGAGGATACATACACTTCGATACTACGATTTTCAAATTCGTGGGTATGTTTCCTCACGATGTGTTCCTTCACGAGCTAATGGTAGTTTAAAATGCAATGCAATCCAACCAGCCCTTTCAGTACCTATCCACTGCTGAACAGTGCTGCCTTAAAACGCCACGCCAGGCCAAGCGGGTTTTCTAGTATAGTTTCTAGGGCCTTTATTATGCCTCAGTCGCCTTTTATCACACCCACGGGTGGAGCTATTCTATAGCCGAACGACACCACATGGCCCAAGTCAGTTTAAAAATTCATATGTAAATAGAAACTTACTACCTACGTTTCCGAGATTTAAACTCACGACATCTCCATTGAAACCGAGAATTTTATTGACACATTTAGAAGGTTTTAGCAATTTCCTAAAAATATTTAATCACGTTGGTAGCTATAGCTAATTACGCAATTTGCCTTACAAAACGAAATCGCCTTAAGTACCCTCAGAATAAATACCCAAGGAAGCTCCGTCTCCTAGCAACCCCGAGACCACTTCTTTTTTCTCCTTCCACCGGGCGAGTGGGGGTGTAATGGGGTGATGGTGGGGGGAGGGTCGCCGAGAAATGGAAAACTCGGGAAAATTGTAGCATTCTTGAGGCGACGCGCCGCTCACACCTTCTTGCAGGCGGTGTGCGCGCAACCTTTGGCAACCACGATAAGAATAATCCATTAATTATTTTATTAATTAGGTTTTACTTCGAAACAGAAACGTGATTGTTGACAGGACAAATTTAACGACAGCTCATGCTGGAAAGTTTCTCTAATAGTTTACATTATTAATACGCACTGTTTGACTTGTGGAAGTGGAAAGATTGAACCAGTTTTCATGAAATTAAATTGTCATTTATTTGCTTACGGTTTTGGATAGGACAGATACATTAGGTGTCAATTGGTATTAATATTTTCCTTCAAAATCTGTTTACATTAAAGCGTAAAAAATATTGAATAAATATTCAAATCTCTCAAATGTCATTAATTTATTCTAATTAACAAATTCAATATTTATAAATTTAATTATTACAGTGTATAATAATTTGATTCATTTACAATCTCAGATAAATTATTTTATTTTTAATCGCTGAAGGTGAGAGATGTGATAGAATTATGAAACTTTATCACATTGCATTTTAAGGCCATTCATCCCTCATTCACTAGACGATGTACATGGGGAGGCTCACGTCCGCTAGTAGACGATTGAAGAGATGGGTAACGAATGAGTGAACGATTGAGTAGCCATCTATTCATTATTTTATTCTAACTCTGAAGATAGGTAGTTACAGTGGGCCTGCCTCAATAATTATAAAATAATATAATAATTCAAATTAGAAAATATATATAAATAACGAAAAAATCATATTCGTTTGCAAGTTTCTTAAAACTAAACTTATCAAGAAAGTGTTGTTAACCCCTGGTTCGTCGTGGAACATAAAAAGGAGCGCTGTGTCGGACGCCCGCTCGTCCCTCACTCCGCACGTCTCCCACTCTCTCCGCTACGGACAGCGATCCAGGGGCGCGGACTTGAAAACGAAAAATTATAGCTACTTATTAACAATTATACCTTTATATTATAATTACATTATAACTTTGTCTACCTATCCGTTTATAACCAGAGTATATATTGTTGTTTTAAAAGATTACTCCAGGATCATTATTTAAAGCAACTGCAACGGAGTTAGGGATCTATTGTTTACTTTCTGTTTTACTTCTCTATTAAATTATTATGCGCATGTATGTGATATATGTGATGTATGCGTAATAAAATATTACATTATTACAATAATGTGTTATATTTATAATTATAAACAAAAATCTCCTCACAATAATGTTAATATTAATGGAAAAACTTCTTTTGAAACGATTAAAACCCATCATAGAACAAAGGAATCTAATCCCTGACTATCAATTTGGTTTCAGGGAAAAACATTCTACAATCGATCAAGTACATAGAATTACAACCACTATAGAAAAAGCACTAGAGGAAAAGAAAGTCTGTACGACAGTTTTCCTAGATGTAGCACAAGCATTTGATAAGGTCTGGCACGAGGGCCTTATACATAAATTAAAAAATATGCTCCCTAAGCAATTCGCAGACATATTGGAGTCTTACCTAACACAGAGAATATTTAGGGTAAGGCAAGATGATTCATTCTCAGAACTCGAGCAAATAAAAGCTAATATACCACAAGGGAGTGTACTAGGTCCGGTCCCCGTACTTATTATACACCTGTGATATTCCAGAGATAGAGAACAACACCATTGAAATATTTGCAGATGATACAGCCATCATGTCTACTGGGGTCACGCAAGAAGAGGCAGTGGAAAAGATACAAACCGCCATTAACAAAATCCTTCACTGGACAAGAAATGGCGAGTGAAATTAAATGAATCTAAGTCAATTCACATAGATTTTACCAATAGAAAACCCAACTATCTTTCGGTGTACATAAACGGCCACGTGATACCGTACTCGAATACAGCCAAGTATTCGAATTCGCTACAAGGCCTACTACGCCTACATCTAGGCATGACTCTAGACGCGAAGCTTTGCTGGAAGGCTCATGTCGAAAAGAAACGCGATGAGTTAGAACTTCGCTACAAGAAGTTGTATTGGTTGCTTGGGAAGCATTCCTCTCTGTCATTATACAATAAAATACTATTGTATAAACAAGTCCTCGTGCCAGTTTGGACTTAGGGTATTCAGCTGTGGGGCTGCACAAAACAAAGTAATATCCTCATGATCCAACGATTCCAGAACAAAGTACTCAGGGGCGTGGTCAATGCGCCTTGGTACATTAGAAATGATGACCTCCATTGGAACCTTAAAGTGGACCTCGTTGTCAACGTTATTAAAATATAAGCCGAAGCCTTCATCACCATGTGACCGTTGAGGCCATCCAGCTCCTCGATAACACGGATATAGTGAGAAGACTGAAAATGATGAAACCTTTTGAGTTAGTGTAGTGTCAATATTATGTAGGTACTTAGTGAAATAAGTCCTCAACACAAGAACAAAGTGACTTCCCCTTAATAGAGACAATAAGTAAAGTGTCATTGGGCACGTCCTTAGTTTTACTCTACTTAGCAACTTAGGTCAAATTTAAATTACTCATTAGTCTTAGTATTATGGCTAGATTGTAATTTTAAATGTAATACCTCTTTATTAGGTATATCATTGTTAAAAAAAAACAAAAACATTAATTGTGACAGTTAATTGATGACGATGGACAACAACAATGAAAATAATCCATTTTTTCGTTACATTCCGTTTTCATAACGACATACTTAAATATAATACACCAATACATAAAGGCACTCTTACGAGTAAGTTAATTCAACATTCTGCCAATTTATTTAAAAGAACTAATCAATAATGACAAGTATATCGATATTATACGTATAACTGAACACAATATGACACTTAATAATATTGATCTTCTGACAATACCCAACATTGGTTTAGCATCAATCTTTGCGCGAGATAGCAGACATGGTGGATCCTGTATATCGCTATTTGTGACGACCGTGGCAATATGGATAAATTGAAGCTCGTGATATAGAGAAAATTAGGGTACAACAGTTGACAGTGGGCCGCTTTAAAGATTCGGACTCTTTTTTTCCGTGCCTATAATGTACGCATACACAACAGCGACAACGTTTTCTACAAAAGCTTTCATCATTACCTTACGGAGATTTATTGCGAGACGTGGAAGAGTACATACCATCCACACAGACAATGATATAAACGTTGTGGGTGCTTATAATGAACTTCGGAACTTAAACTGGAAACAAATTACATCGTATTTCAAGGTGCAAAGAGTCAAATGGAAGTTTAATCAACCTGTTTCTCCTTGGTGGGGAGGATGGTCGGAGAGACTGATTCGATGACTAAAAGACCCGCTAAAACGAAATTTAGGAAAATCTACAGTGGCCTATGTGGAATTAGAAACTACTTTGCGATTGTACATCATTAATCAATGCTTATCTACATTGCCGACGACATAGATAGAACATAGTATGACTACCAAATCTAAGTTCCAGCACATGCGCAGAATCGGTGATATCCGGAAGTCGAGCGGGCCAGATGGTATTCCTGCGGTGGTACTCACACATAGCGCTCCTGAGTTATCTACGGTGCTTACGCGACTCTTTAAGCTCTTTAAGCTCTCTTACTCCACTAGACGCTTCCCGAAAGCTTGGAAAGTAGCTCACATCTACCCGTTGCCTAAAAAGGGCAATCGTACCGACCCGGCCAATTACAGGCCAATAGCGATAACTTCTCTCCTCTCCAGCTCCAGCTCTCAAAGGATCGCCAGCTGATAAGCGATCGCCAATACGGATTCCTTCATAATCGCTCAGCTGGCCATCTTTTAGTGGACTTTAGTCATCTGTCAAACCGTATATCACTTTCCCGCCCGTGATCATCATAATATATAATTTCCGATTATTACTATTAATATATAAATGACAATGTGTTATTATTGCTATTGTTATTAATATGTTATTATGAATAATGTTGAATCTATACATAATTAATTTTAACAATCAATTATTTATAA
Organism: Sesia apiformis; assembly: GCA_914767545.1. Taxonomy (NCBI): domain Eukaryota; kingdom Metazoa; phylum Arthropoda; class Insecta; order Lepidoptera; family Sesiidae; genus Sesia; species Sesia apiformis. The sequence continues at coordinate 8,760,657 of OU611972.1, read as the reverse complement.
CCTTAATAATTATTTTAACATTAATTTTAACAATTAATTATTTATAACCTTAATTATTATTTATAATTATTTTAACATTAATTTGTAACAATTAATTATTTATAACTGATAGAATTAACTGGTAACAATTAACAGGCTGAATATGGCAGATCACATTAATGCACGAATACTTTATAATTTATTATACCCATATTCTGCAAATAAATTGTTTGAGTTTGAATTACATATGAGGACCCCAGAGGTAAAGGGGTCTAAGTGACAAAATTTATGTTTTGAGATAATTGAACCAAAAGTCAACAAAATTTTGTAAGAGGGAAAGTTATTTTTTTTTGTTTTGACCATTTTAGGCCAACACTTTGGCCATTTACTTCTAATTAGTACTAACAATAGATTATTAAAATCACCTGTGTTACATTTATAGGTAATAAAAGGTAGATAATGTGTACTTAGACCAAGCAGCTTAGACCTTAGCGCTCTAAGCAGTGTTAGCATGCACTACTAGTGGTGAAGGGGCAACACACTAGGTAGCAGCACCTGTCAGGGAAATCACTTGGATCTCCTCACCACTAAAAAGAATAGTATTTTAACAGTCTGTTACTGCATCTAACTCAATTCTTTCGAAAATGTCACTTAGACCCCTTGACCTCTGGGGTCCTCATATATTTAAACCAAACTTGCCTGCCCCAATTTCTGTTTGAACTGGTGGTTAACTGGTAGAAAATGCCACTAAGTCCGCCATTCGCACAATTACTTGTGCAATAAAGTTTAAGTAATATGTATATATATATATATGTAACCTATGTAATATATTGTTTCTTTTTTAATAGATTTCCTCGCGCCGAGTTCGTCCCTGGCCGCACGCCGTCGTTCATCGCCGCGAGTTCCGTAGCCGCGTTTTACATATTTCTTCAGCTCGCCCCCATTGTAAGGGCCACTGAGTATTGAATCAACTGTACCAATAACAATATTGTGTACCTATCTGTCTCTTTGTTGCAAGCTCACTGTACCTGCTGTAATCTTAGACAAAACATTTAAAAAAATACAAATATTACGTGTATAACTGTACGTGCTAGGTACGTCATTTAGGTGAACTTTATTCTTAATGGATGTGAAAAAATTATATAAATCAAATCCAGAACAAATTATTACAGTGCTAAGTTTCATTTAAATCTCTCGAGAGATTTTTAACATTATTATGATTATATATAATTATATTATTTGTCACAAAACTGTTGATTATTTATTTATTTAAACTTTTTTCTATAGAATGGATGACAGACGAGGTCATGGCTAAAAGACCCAGCATCCAGGCCAAAACGCTTAATAAAAAAATAAAAACAACGGTTGTTTTTGGAAATAAAAATATGCTTACTTTTTATACAAGTTCAGTTTATACTTTTTATACTTGTTTCAGCGGGAATCATAAAGTACATACATACGGATAAAGCCAAATTTTATACAACTCTCTCCCTCCATCGTGATGACGTCACGCTCCGTACAACCAGTGTGTCAGCAGATATATTTTTCCAATTTATCCGGACCTTCCCTGCTTCCCCTGCAATTTCAAGACACTGAACTTTAAACGAACTCTCTAAGAAGTTGGGAGTTCAACGGAAACTGGTGAAGTGGTCCCACAAACGGTTTTGTTCGGTTCAACTTAAATGATGCAAAAAGCCTTAAGAAATTATAATGTTTATGGTATAAAAGGGGATGAGTTGTGTATTGTGGGGCCAAGATGGATGGTAAGACAGTCATTCTTATTTGTATATATTAAATATACATACTTAAACCAGTATATACATAATATATGTATATATATATATATATATATATAGAGTCTTGACCTATGCCTCTGTAGAGGTCATTAGCAACAAAAGTAATTTCCTGTAACTTTCTAGAGCAACCCCATTTTTGAGTTAAGATTTTTTTAACCAGTGGCTTTAGGATTTAGGCATCCCACAAACAATAGAACAATAAAAGGTCAAAGGTTAATCAGTTATGGTAATAGAAAAATATGCTTCATAAAAATCTTATTTTTGAAATATTTTTATTTAAAATATATCTAGCTTTGTTATTTATGACAAGTATTTGTTTTTGCCGACGTTCTTTATGAAGTGATTTAGATATTGTTTTAAAAAAATTTTCACTTCACCAATAAAAATATTTTTTTTTAACCTTAAGAAAACAAAAACATGTCTATCAAGACAACATCTATTCATAGCCAGTGAAATTTTGTAATTTAAAACATAGCTAATGAATGTAATTTTATATTAACATGAAAAAAAAGTGGGAAATTCTTCAGTGATAATTTCTAAACTACATACACCTTAAATGGCTCATTTTATCTGTACGAAAAATCTTAAGTAGAAACTTAGCAGAGCGGTGATAACTTAGGAGTAACTTTTAAGCACCTAATCTGTGCTAGAGGGACCTATTCTGGACTCGTATGGTGAAAAATATATAAATAAATTCTGTGGCACGTGATACGGTGTTTCTCTAGTCTTGTAGTACCTTAGAAATCTCTAGAATTTCTCGAGCTCATTCAATTTTCTATTATTATTTGTTTATCTATTAAACGGGTCTTAATGAGTACCTACTTATGTTTGCATTTTTTTATTTTTATTTGATCTGGTTTACACCAATCATACACCGAGTCACCATGGTCAGTCAGCTCATGATCATAGTTGGTGTAACCCAGTCCAAATGTCGAAATAAAATAAAGTAAAATTAGTAAAATAAATAATATGTTCAATGAGCGGTGATAGTTCTCGGCTCGTGGCTCGAATTTCTACTTATAAAAAATATCACTAGCTCGGCGGTGAAGGAAAACATCGAGAGAAAGCCGAAAGTAGCACGAAAGTAGAAAAAAATCGCAGCATGTACCTATATCCACCAATCCGCACTGGGCACGCGTGTTCAATTATGGCCCGAAAATCCTTAGCGATATATAATACATAGGGACGCTTATGCGGGGACGCGATATACAGTGAGACGTTGAAGGTGACAGGCGAGTATACAGTCCATCTGATGGATGGACATGAATCCATGGACGTCCATGACTAATGTTGGCATGCGCTAGGCGCTTTAGAGATATAGGATTGGGAAAATGGGGAGAGTTAGGATAGGATGGTAGATATCAAGAAATGAATAAATCAATAAAGATTGGTATCAATGTTCAATTAATGAATTCTAGATACTTACCAGCCTTTTTTCGTCCACTGCTGCACACGGACCTCATCACGCACATTGATTCGTGCATAAGGGATGTATGACCTCAAAAAACCACGCTGGCCTAGCGGGTTGGCGAGTCCACTCTTTTAGAGGTGGTGTAGTTCCTCAGGGCTCGTGGTAGTCGCTCTGTTATCCCTCACTCCCCACGGAAAGAGATGGGAGTGGTCTATTCTAAACTCGGCCGACACCACATGGCCACTTCCAGTCATCAAAAGGAAGACATTAATCAGACATTAAGCCTTAAGTTTATTAAAATTTCAAGTTGCGAACTTTACCGTCTCACCGTTTGAAATTAAATTCTTTCCCCCTAAATTAGTGGAGACTGGGATTTTATTGTAGTAAGTGCATTGTGTGTAAAGTCTGAACACTGCGCCCGCCATGAAATGTTGCCAAATTTATGCTTTTTGCCAACTAACCGCTTTATCTCGCCCGCATTTCATATTATTTTTGCTGTTTCGTTGATGCATAACTTGGCAAGAGTGCTTTTGCATGACTTCGTTTACGCTACTTTTTTTTGGGTAATGACGGTTTTATTTGACTACGAACACAATTTCAGAATACAATACTTACATATATGTTTTCTTATAAGTACATAAAAATATGCTTAATAAGTCTGTATTGTATGTTATTGCCGTTAAATCAAAATATGGAGTTAAACATAAAACAATTCTAAAAATAACCATAATTTAGGGGTCATCTGGAAAATAAGGCCAAAATGGCCTCCAAAAAGCTCGGTGTGCTGAACAGAGCGAAGCGGTACTTCAAACCTGGGCAATTCCTTATGCTTTACAAAGCTCAGGTGAGGCCCCATATGGAGTACTGCTCTCATCTCTGGGCCGGCGCACCGAAATACCAATTGGACCCATTTGACTCCATCCAACGACGTGCTGTTCGTATTGTCGACGATCCCACTCTCACGGGCGGTTTAGAATCCCTCAGCATTCGGAGAGACGTTGCGTCTCTCTGTGTGTTCTACCGCCTGTACAATGGGGAATGCTCTGAAGAATTGTTTAATATAATTCCCACCTCGGGTTTCTACAACCGCACCTCCCGTCACAGAAGTGCGGTCCATCCGCATTTCCTCGATACGGAGGTGTCGCGCACCGTTCGGTCCAAAAATTATTTTATACCGCGAACCCGTAGGTTGTGGAACGAACTGCCTCAAGAGGTCTTTCCATTGAGCTACGATATGGGGTTCTTCAAGAGAGCTGTGAATAGGATTTTGCAAGGTCGGCGGCGCACCCGCATACCCCCTGGTGTTGCAGGTGCCCATGGGCGGCGGTAACACTTATCACCACGTGGGACCGCTTGCTCGTCCGCCCACTGGTCTATAAAAAAAAAAAAAATATTATTAAAACACGTCAAAATTAAAAAAAATATGTGAACGTAATGTCATATATCATTAGGTATATCAATCTAATTCAATTATTAATATAAAAAATGACAATTTTAATAACTATGTGGCCTTTTTTAATCTCATTCTCTTCTCGTAAGTAAATTGATTACAAGTAGTTTTATTATTAACTCACTATCCGCCCTGACTTCGCTCAGGTAATAAAAACTGATACATAAGTTTGACGGGAATTCTTGTAGTTTATTCAATCACTAAATAAAAAAAATTGAGAGCCAAAACATAGCTGCAATTGTTTAACTTCCCTAAAAGTGAGTGTTCTCAAAATCGGGTCAGTAATTTAGAATTTAGGTAGGTACTTACTTCTTACAAGCAAAAACAGGCACAGTCTCTCTTTATAATGGTAGTGTAGATAAATCTCTATTGCCAGACCAACAAACATTTGGATACAGTTTTATATACATAGGTATCAGAATACGTAAATTGATTAAACATACTTTTATTTCGAAATTACATTATTGCATAGGTATAATGAAGTACGTCGAAAACACACATTTTAATGACAAATCTTAGACTTATTATTGAACAATTCAAACTAATCCCAAAAAAAAAACTAATTACCCAATTCTAAATCACTCTAAAACAATTTGGAAAAGACGCCCCGCGCGTTCAAAATCCACTTAAACTCCCTCGAATCGTATCTGCGACCCTCCTCACGGCATTTTTTCTCCTTGTGTAACCACAAGCGCAGGCATACACACAGACAAACACTTTTTCCTCGTCCACACAAGTGTGAGTAAACGGTATCGTGGTAACAAGGCAGATGTGTCTGTGTGCGTGCTAGCCGCTGCCTCTATTGGGCACAGAGCAATTTCTTTATTGATCCATATTTCTTCTTCTTTAGACTGCCCGCGGGGGGATCGCCCCTAGGGGGCCGGGGGGCCCCATCTCCCCCCGGAGGTGTTTTTCTACAGTTTTAATGAACGAAGGACTCGAAAATGGCGCAGAAGGAGTTTTGGGGGGAAGAAAAGGTTATTAATGCTTTTTAAGCTGAGTAATTTTAGCGTGAATGTTTTACGTTATAAAGTGCGGTGGGTTTTTGTTTTGGCGCCATTGTTTCTGGGTAGTTGTTTAATGGTTTTTTAAATGGCGTTTTGCTGTATTTTATAAAAGATTCTTAACTTGCTTCTCTTTGATTATTGTTTTAGTAATACTAAATAACTTTGATGCAATGAGCGAGCTCAAACAAAACTTTTTTGATACCTATGTCGGTAGACATTTCACAAAACTGAACAATTTTTAAACATCTAACGATTATGAGGCGACTGCGTAGTTTTCAATAAATATCGTCGATTTGAGAATACATACCAGATATGTTATGTTACACTCTAGGGCAGCCACGTTAGAGTCCTAATAGTGTTCTATGTGCAGTACCTCTCGAATTGTTTAACTCATATGTGTTTTGATAGTGGAACATTCTTACTAAGTCGTACTTAAGTTTCCAATTTGACTTTTTAATTAACCATCTTCTTCCACCCGATCCCCTGCAAGTTGCCTACCAGGATTCTTTGATAAGAACGATTAATGTATCATTTAGTTTATTCCCAAATCGATGATAAATATCAAATCTAAATATTGTCAATACTACAAATACATTTTGTAGTATTGACATTTGTAGTCAATAATACAAAGTATTTTCGTTGAATCGTTTTTTTATATTTATTCTAATGTGAAATAACAGTTTATCTAGTTTAAACGTTGACTACCGGTTTTAATATGGTTTGTAATTAAACTCAGAACAAAAAAATACAAAATGGGAAGCTAATAGTGGTCAACAAAACAAACTATTTTGAATATATGTATATAAAAAAATCACTAACTTAAAAATGTTATCACAAAGTCGACAGTCCTTGTTGTCATCAGAGAAACTTAACCTAATGAATCCAATTTCAATTTCTCCGCTCTCACTTCCTTCCCCTTCGTTCTTCTAATAACCTTCCTCTTAGCATTCTTTTTTAGCATTCAACTTCATTTTTTTTTCTATAGACTAATGGGCGGACGAGCAAGCGGTCCCACGTGATGGTAAGTGTTACCGCCGCCCATGGACACCTGCAACACCAGGGGGTATGCGGGCGCACCCCCGACCTTGCAAAATCTTATTCACAGCTCTCTTGAAGAACCCCATATCGTAGCATAATGGAAAGACCTCTTGAGGCAGTTCGTTCCACAGCCTACGGGTTCGCGGTATAAACTTCATATTCTTACTCTTTTTCTGTGCAAGCGGCTCATTTGTGGAGCTCTCTTCTCTTAAAACGTTTTCAATCTTTATCCAGCTTCAGAAGTCAACTTACTAAACACTATTTAGCTTTATAAGCATTCATTCAACATAATATTTGAGGTTTTGCGTTCTTCACACATATTTATCTATTTAAACGGGTCTTAACGCGAATGTTTACCATATTTATTTTAGTCGAGAATCAGCTCATGACCACGGTCGATGCAACCCAACCGAAACGTCCGTGTAAACTAAATAAGGTTAAACATACGCGTTAACACCCGTTTAAATAGATAAATATTATTCATTCAGTTACTGACATATATATCATGTATAATCACAACATATATATTATGTTGTGTATTGATATGTACGTATTGTGTGTAACTTATATATACTGTAGGTACACCATTTTTGTACCTGTGATTAAAATTTTTATTTCCTCTCTACCCAAAGGTTGTCTGGCGGAGATTGCTATAGCGATAAGTCCGCCTTTTGTGCAGTTGTTATGTTTTAATGTCTGTTACTGTCTTGTTTTGTTTCGGTGTACAATAAAAAGTTTTAGCTATCTAATCCACCTTCAAATTTGCTGTCCATTCAATATTTTCTGGTGCTCATGAAATTATATCTCTTTTATTATCTGTGTGATAGCCAATAAAGGATACACGTTAGTGAACTGAACGATACCATACCAACAGCCGAAGTCTCTTCACAGCTGGATATAGGCCTCTCCGAAGGCTCGTCACCACACACCATTCTCGGCTCTTCTCTTTCAACCACCACCGGTGAACGTCTTCAAGTCGTCGGTACACTGCGCTTCCTGGTGCGCAGCCTCCACCCGAGGATTCGTCCACCCCATCGGTTATCGGTCCTGCGGCAAATATGACCTGCCCATTGCCACTTCAATATGGCTATTCTGTGAGCTGTGAGCTATGTGGGTGACGTTAGTTCTTTGACGAACTTCTTCGTTTTGGATCTTATCCCGCAAAGAAACTCAGAGCTTAGCTCTCTCCATAGCTCGTTGAGTGACTTTGTACTTATCGATCTCAATGCTCTATACATTTATTGCTTTCATATGGTTACAATAAATAAAGGTGAATGCCCAAGTGACTATGGAACTTAGTATCGGTGCAAATATTGTTGTGTCAAGATGAAAACTGTCTTATGTTGGAATTAATATATACTTTCAAGAAAAATAAACAGGATTTACATAATTTGCCGGGTTTCGTGGAAACAGATGGGTGAACTTCGAAAGACTGTATATTATAACACATCGTTTTGCTTTTAGTAAATGGGTAAATTAAGATTTAAGTATGCTATTGCTAATCCAACAAAAATAGACAATAGAAAGACTTTTAAAGGTATTTTTTTGTTTTATCCGGCAAATGTGAGACTCTACATTACATTAGAAAATCATGATAATTAAAAACAGGAATTATTAATACCCTGACCTTGTGGCACAACTTAGATTCAAACGATACTGTTCATGGGCAATCCCCTTTTACAGTAATAAATGTAACACATATGAACTCCATAAGGGGTGACAATGGAATGGAGACAGGCCGATATTTAAATATGTTCCTAAATAGGTAAATAATGCATTTAATTTTATTTTTGAGTTCAAATTTCATTTTATTTTAATTAGTAAATTAATAATTTTATTCATAATTATTAAGTATTAAAAATTATTCTTAACACTGATTACTATTATTATTTTCATAATTGGGATAATCTAAGATCGGGTCTAATTATTTTATTTTAACACAAACTTCCAACAGTCCCAAAAAAGGAAAACATTAGAATAATATCAAAGCAAAACACTCTGCAAAAAGAGGACTCCTCAACAAAATTTTATTGTCAATAAAACAACACTTATCTCCTGCAAACAGTCGTATAATCCGGACGGAAAAAAGACAAAAAATCCGACGCAATCTCAAAAAAGCAACCCCAATAATTTGGCTCATTACGAGAACGTAGGAAAAACATATTCGTTGCCTTTAAACGTCCCCATAAATAAAGGCGACGGGGGCGAAAAGGGAAAAATTTTATTATCCCCACCCTAAAACACCCCCCGAAGGAGAAATATGAAATAAAATGAAAATGTAATGGGGAAAAAATACGGAGCGCGCGGCAAGACAAAGGGACGTCGGGCGTGGCTGGGTTATAATGGAGACGGACTCCAGCATTCGAGTAGTCTGTCTGAAATTTGGGCTACATTTCGTTACCAATTGTAATGATGGGGCTGTAGGTTCAACATTATGACGATAAGCATACTTACATATAAAAAAAAATCAAAAACCAATTCACCACCAATATATGCAAACGTTATATGTATTGTCGGTTAATGTTCGCAAATTAACATTTTTGTGAAACCACTTTTTTTTTCTAAAATGTATTTCTCTATTTCATCTGCAGACTTCTTCTTACCACCCAAAGGTTGCCTGGAAGAAATCGCTTTAGCGATACTACTTACTTGCACTTTGTATTTCTCCGTATGTTTTTGGTGTACAATAAAGTGTATCTATCTATCTATGTACGCATATTCAAAATCTAAATAAAATTAATGTACCTGAGTAAATGGCCGTGTGGTATCTACCATTAGCCTCGAGGAACTATACCACCTCTAAAATGGTCATTTGATGATTGCAATACGAGTAAACATTTAAACATTTAACGGCATAAAGTAATTTCCAATATGAACTGTTGATAATCGCCCAGAACTACTGTATACAAAAAAATGTTTTTTTGAATTGATAATCTTCAATTTTCTGTCCACCTCCATATGATGTTAGCTCTCGGAGGCGGGGGAGCTGTGCAGGCCTGCGGCAAACGAAGACTCGCTCCTATAAATCTGCCTTATCACAAAAATGTACTACCCTTCTTTATATCTGCGCGGTATAACTGTCTGTGGAGGAACTTTATGGGCGAATCACGAGCGAATTACTTGGAAACCGAAGCGTCTAATACGACAGTAACTGGCGAAATAGGTAAATATATAGATAAAAATCTTAATTGTGTAATTGTTACTTTATGACTAGATTGAGGAACTACTTTATTGGAAGAGGTATTCTCTTCCAATAAAGTAGTTCCTCAACCAGGCGGACTTATAGAACTTTCTTCTAGACAACTTTCGAGGAGGGTAGTTAGGTACTGTTGTGACTGAGGTAACAGATAACTGAGGTGAGGTAACTGAGTAACAGGTAGCAGATGAGGAATGGTTCATTGAAAAGTCAAATTTGAAACTTAAGTACTACCTACGTAATAACAATGTTCCATTTTCAAAACACATTAAATCGAGAGCTAGTGAACATAGAACAGTATAAGACTCTAACTAGCCTGCCATACAGTGCTTGTATAATAAGTATATCTAGTATGTAGTCTCAAATCGATGCATCCGACCAACCCGATATCCAGGATAATTGTAATTCCATTTAGGTTATTCGTAACCTGGATGCCCGCGATACAGGTATATCCTAGTGCGAGGTCCTACAGAAACTTTGTGCACCTTGCTATGTTAAGTTAATTTTTGAATGTAAAGAAGTTTTTTTTTTTTTTTATACGTATATACCTACTTCAGGATATCAGACCATCGTAGAAGCCTGATATCCTGGTTCCACTTTATGGTTATCTAGAAGACTCATTCTGCATCTCGCCAGAGCGTTGCATTAGCACTGAAGATGTGTCACGGACGCTTCCTCCTTGTTGCAGGCTCTGCAGCTGTAATCATTTTTGCTAAATTTATTCTATAGAGGAGGCTTTCTTCTAAGTGTAAGCATATCGTTACTGCAAGCCATGTTCTGGTTAAGTATGTATTACTAATCTGTACATAGCATAATAAAACAGTAAAAGGAATATGTCCATACAGGGCATTAATTATAATTAATATAATTTAATTTAATGATTATTAAAAAAAATAGTAATTGAGAAAGAAATCGAAAAAAGTTATATAGTTAAAAACAAACATATGAATTTTGTTGATTTTCAAGAAAAATGAAAAATATTTTGTAAAAATTTCATTAATTTATTTAAGCTATAGAAAATTGGAATTTTTAATAATAATAATTGATTCTTTATTTCAGAAGTCCCAAGTTCCATAATTAAATTCCATAGTTTCTGATAAAGCTTAAAGAAATTACAAATTACCTGAAACTTTACAGGACACTTTACATGATAGCGAAACAAAATTCACATAAACATATCCAAAATAAACAATGGCTACAACAATATGTATGAATACGAAATACGGAGCCACTCAAGTGCAAAATCCCTTCCTCAAAAGGTTATATGTAAAATCGACAACACAATTCATTCCATTTTAAACTTTATAACCAGTAAATAAGGTGCCTATGTGAATAAGCTGACCTGTTGCCGATCATAAAGAGAGGCACAGGTATAAGGAAATTCAGTCCCTTGCAAAAATTCGCCACAGATGGGAAGGGCCGAGGGGTGTAGAAGGTGCGCCGAGTGCTCTAAGAGCATTTTTCCTGTAAAGGGAGGAGTTACTTTTTGCAAGAGACCTAAGTATACCTAAGCAACTTTATGTGATTATGTTTTCCTTCTTTATGGAAAAATGGTGGCAGACGAGCAGTCCATGATGATGAGTCCACCTGATGACAAGCGGATACTGTCGTCCATGGACATCCACAATACATGCCAACATGAATCGAGAATTAAAAATGTTCAATGCGCTGGCTACCTTTGGAGATATAGGAATGGATTTAGAGCGGGGAAAATGGGATAGGATGAAATATGTATGTTTGTATAGTAATCGTATTGAGCCCTTTTATCATCCACTGCTGGATATGTTGTGGACATTAAAACGTCACGCTGGCCAAGCGGGTTGACGAGTCCACTCTTTCTCTCCACTCTTGGGGCTTGTGATAGCAGATTTCTCATCCCTTGGACAGCCACGGGAAGAGAAGGGATAGTGCTATTCTAAAGCCAAACGACACCACACAACCGAGTATATAGTAGGTACTAATTCCATTCGGTCATCTTCGTATTTTGTATATTCTTTGCGAAATAGGATCAGATACCATGAGAATTGCCAAAGCACTAAAGTAACCGACATAGCTCTTAGAATCACCTTACTAAAAGATACTAAGATTACTAAAAGGTACTAAGATTACTAAAAGGTACTAAGATTACTAAAAGGTACTAAGGGTACGGTCCTATCTGGCGCAGGACCGAGAACTGATGGGACAGTCACGAATACGAATAGGGATCACACACCGGGAAGCGCAGTGTGAGGCGCCCGCCGGCCAGATGGATCACTACTTGAAGAAGTTTACCAGTAGCGGCTAGACGAGAAGAGTCTCAAGAAAGGCCTATATTCAGCAGTGGAGAGGCACAGGCTGATAGTATGATATGGTACGGTAAATTTAACATTGTATCACCGCAAAAGCCGTTGCAAGGATGTCCAAATTTGGTCGCCATGTTTAAAAGGGATCGGTAAAAATACTCAAAACATAAAGCAGGCCCTTTAAGGCAGAGGATAGCCCTCCCCGCTTATAATTGGAAGAGAGGATGCGAAGTTACACCCACGGATTAAAATATTTATTTTTGAGATGGAAAGAAAAAGTACGGCGCGGGATGGGCGTACAGTCAACCAGAAAAGTGTTCATAGGTATTTATATTAGATATTAGTTAGGGTTCATAATTCTAACGAATATTGAATATACCTAAAATAAATGTGATTGTTTGTTTGTAACCTAACAACTTCGCAATAATCAAAGAATGACATCAAAATTTGATATGTACCTATAGGTACAGGTATCTACGACATATTACTGTAATAACGCAGAAGCTAAAAATTGGTTGTTTAGTAGCTAAAATAGAATCGATTCTACCAGTTTTTACAATATTTTTCTTTTTCTAAATATAGGTATCTTTTATTGTTCGAGCGTTGTCCGCGTAGCGTTCAGCGCACCGCCTAGGCACCTAGATTTTGTTTTAAGAAATTGATCACTTGGTTTCGTAAAACCCGTTGTTCAATAAGAAATTGTTGTTACATTTTTTCTAATGTTGCTTTTGAGCGATGATTGTTGACGAACATCGCTGCTAATGATCATTGGTCAATTACACTATTAATAGAGATAGATAGTTGTTGACAACTAGGTTCCCCGAATGTATCAATGAATTACTTTCCTTAACTAACAATGTTAAAGATTGTCAACGATCATTACGTTATCTAATAATTTTATGTACCTTTTACGAATATACTTTGTTGTACAGTGTACCCACTTGTAACAAGGAATAGATTGGAGCCTCAATAATGACTTTAATTATTATTTTTTTCATTTAAGTTATAACAGTAGGACCTAATTACATAATGTATAAACATTATTCAATAGTGATTTTTGGTTTCGGATGTTCAATTCGACAAAAAAATGTTTTATCGATTGCATAATTATAGGTAGGACTGAAATGTATTTAAATTGAATCGCAATAATCGTCTGATAAATATTTTCGAATCGATCGAAAACAAGACTAGGTCTGAACGTACCTACCTACTGAATTGTTATTTCGATCTCGATTATTTTCGATTGATTCGACGAAATCCACGATACAAAACAAAGTTGTTTTTTATTGCGACAGACAATAGTAATTAATTGTATTATTAGAGGTTACCTATTGTTAACAAAAAAGAAGAAAAGAGGGCGCTGGTGCGACCGACACTTGCTAGCTAGAGGGCACCAAAGTGCGGTGACATTTGAGTGGGGTTACCTAATAAAATTTATTAATCACTTTACACTAATGTTATCATTGAAACTATGTAGATTAACAAATATTGATAACTTCATTCTCAGAATGATTTTTTTTTATTTTGAAAATCTAGAACAAAAATAAAATGTTTTAAACCGAATGAAGTCTCCACACCTCCCCTATTTCCGAGAACCCGTCTAATGGAAAAAGGATAAAATTTTCCGGGCATCCTTTTAATATTTTTTTCATTAAAGTTTTTAATATTAATGGAAGTGTATCGGAGCTACCTTCGTCCCTAATTATTTTTTGGACTGGGCCGTTTTCCGCGAGGATGGCTCCGACCGCAGAGTACAAAATATTTTTTCTTTTTTTTTATAAAAATGTTCGTATCATAAAATTAATTTGTTTTTGCGCACTGTCTGGCGAGTTCATCTTATAAAAGGTCTATTAGTTCCGAGTGGACGGGCTTACAAGGTATTTTGTTTATTCTGCTGTGAAGTTCATTTATTAAAAAGGCTGGATAAACCTGGCTTCTTTCGCGGTAAGAAAAACTGTCTTCTTGATTTTGATGAAAAAAGTAACACCTTAACATAATTTATTATTTATTCGTAATAAGACACATTCGTGAAATAACTAAATTCATCGATCGACATAGCTTCGAACTTTTTGGCGGGAACTTAATTAATATTTAATATTCAATTATTAACTTATTATATTGATTTAATGATAAATTATTAAACTTGAAAGTGTGACAATCAACCTAAAAGCATAAGACTTCGTTTTTCAGTTTGCTTCCAATTAGGTAGTCTCGGCTTCCAAATTTAGTCCATCTCTTATGTCTTCAGTAAACGTACTATCAATTTAATGAGCGACTCTTAGTTGACCGACTCATTTGCACAGGGGGAGTTTCTCGAGCTTCGGTCAGTTTGGTCGCATACGAGAATCGTATATAATCTTCTCGCCCGAACCGTTCGTGAAACTCTCCCTGTGTAAATGAGCCTTGCTTCGACGGTACCGGACATCGACGAGATGTGTTGAGGCCTGCCGGCTGCAGTGGAACGTTATAGGATAATATCAGTTAGATCGATACGTCACGGTACCTAATATGAATAGATCCTTACTTAGGTAGGTATCTACTATTAAAAGTGTTTATCAGAAAAGCTACATCTTACAGATAAAATTGAGCTAAAACATTAAAATTAATTTTATTATTATTATTGTTTTATAGGAAAAGACGGCAGACGAGCATACAGTCCACCTGATGGTAAGTGGTTACTGTCGTGCATAGACATCCGCGGTACATGCCGACATCAGTGCAGAATGACAAACGTTGCCACGCCCCCGGATGTGCTGCCCACCTTTTCAGATTAAGGAATGGATTGGGAGAAAAGGTTGGGAAAATGGTGATGGAGTAGAGTAGGATGGGATGGGAATGGGCTCTGGCATATCTCACTCACTACCGAAATATGTACGTACATTGGGGAGTTTTCTGTGAGAGAGGGGTTACGTGGCCAGTCGAGTGTATCCAACGGCTGTGAGAATGCAGCGTGCACTATCCTCCTACAATTACCTTATTATAACGAGTTAATAATAGGTACTTCCTTGAATAGACAAATGGCTAATTACATCGTATAAGACATTATTTCTAATTAGAAATACAAACAAATGGATATAAGGAAATAAAAAACCATGGAGTCTTCTTGGATAATAAATTAAATCTTGATGCTGGTATTTATCACGTTACTAATAAAGCTTTTCAACTCTTTAAATGTGTAATGCCAACTTGTACTAAATTTAGACAGGCTGCTACATACCTATATCTTTTTAAATCAATAATTAGATCCCAATTAGAATGTGCCGTATTTATAGAAATATTATAAAAAAATACAATGATCAAATAGAATCTGTGCAAAGATAATCCGTGATGATTAATGTTTTATCTTTTACTACGTACATTTTTATAGAACAATTTATATTATAGTTTTGTAATAACAATGGATAATAATAAATATATCTCTCCCTAAATTTCGGGGATGACGGTGCTGATTCTACAATTCTATTATTTACCATACTACGGATTCTAATATAGTTTTATTAGACAATTGTTTGTTTACCTAAATAAAATAAAATAAAAATCATAGGAATCCGTTGTTCCGAAGTCAGAGCATACTACCGCCATCTAGTGTCGAGTAGCAGAAGTTATTAATGTAATTTTGTAACTTAAACTTTTAATCAGTATTTGTAATTTATTATTAATTTTATTTAGTAATTAGTTTTTATAGAAGAATAAACGATTTTTATTTAATTTCTGAGCTTGTAACCATGATAACCCTTTCAACCCTTCCAATTGTAATCCTTCCAATGATATTTAATTTTTTTTAGCACTCCATGTTTATCTATACATATAGGTAGTTACCATTTTTTTTTATTAGGTATACGTAAAGTGTGGTTTTGACAAATTAGCAACTTCTGTAAGTCTATTCACATTAATTATGAAATATTTTGTTATATCTATTTACGCAGAACAAATAGAAATAATACTTTTTTTTATAGAAGTAGGCTCCAGTCGAGCATACAGTCCACCTGGTGGTAAGGGGATACTGTCGCCCATGGCACCCCCCCGGATGCGCTGTTTACCTTTGGATATTTAGGAATTTATTTGGAGAAAGGGTTGGAAATATGGGCAGGGATAGTATAGGATGGGAATAGATTCTGTACTATCTCACTACTATCGAAACACATACGTACATTGCGGAAATGGGATAAATGGGGAAATGCATGGCTTGTCGAGCGCGCCCAGCGACTGTGGGATTGCAGCATACACTCTCCCCCTCATAACTATTGGGCACTTGAGGGAGGGAGTATTTTTACCATAATTATTTCTACGGTATCTGAAGTAAATTATCAAATACAATACAATACAGTCACAGCAAGAAAAGTATACTTTCAATATCATCCATTTACTTAACCACACAAATAGGTACCAATTTACACTTAAGACTAACATTAATAAATAATCATAATTTAATTTAAAATCGCTATTTAGTCATTACACTATGTACTGATTGTACTTTATACTTCAAATTAGAACAAATCTCGACCATAGAAAAAATATTATAAATTTGTTTTCGATTGTTAGATAAGTTACATGTATTGGGAGAGGAGCCTTATTACCCACAGTACAAAGAATTCTAATATGGGACCCAGATTTCATCTGTCAAGTGCAAACGCTATGTAAATACGAAAGTTAATAAAGTAATTTTTAATGCGTATCTATCTATGTATTACATTTTTGTATGTGTGTATTGCTACATATATGTATTAGGTATTATTATTTTTATTTAAGTATGCACTAAGCACGCCTGTTCTATTCCGGCCAATGTCTCTATTTCAAGGGTCTGCTGGAAGAGATCTTCACAGGAGATAAGCTTATTCTATATTCTCTTATTCAATCATGTATGGCTAGATTATTTTGTGTGTACAATAAAATATAAATAAATAAAGTTAGATATTCAAGATAGAAATAAAAAATCATATCAAATAACACGAGGTCGTCAAAAGTAAATATACCGATTGAATCTAATCCAGCAATCGGACAGGCATTCGACGCTGCGTCAACGTTTCTGCCAACCCTATGAATAACGCTTTCATTTCCCGCGTTTGTCTTTTAGAGTACCGTAATGTAGGGTTCACCTAGGATATCCATATATGCTCACATAATTTCTGGCTTTAGAATAGCACCATTCCATCTCTTAGTGAGGAATTACCCCACCTCTAAAAGAGTGGACTCGCCAACCCCATTGGCAAGCGTGGCGTTTTAAGACCATACACCCCTCATGGACAAGACAATGTGCACGACGTAGCCCATATCCAGCAGTAGATAATAAAAGGGCTGATAACAATGTTTGAAGATCATTATAAAAAATGTGTACCCTGTAAGAACCTGGCAGATTATTTGAAGCGTGCTACAAGAAAAGGATATTTTTTTTAGAAAAAAGGCGGCAGTCGAGCATAGTCTACCTGATGGTAAGTGGATACTGTCGTCCATAGACATCCGCTACACGTGCCACCATCAATCCAGAATGACGCGCCAGAATGTTGACACGCCTCCGGATGCGCTGCCTGAGGATGCAGATTAAGTAATGAATTAGGAAAATGGAGATGGATAGGATGAGATGGCAGTGGGCTCTGGCATATCTCACTCACCACCAAAACTCGTACATACATTGGGGAAATACGATAGAGTAGGAAATACAATACATTTCAAGGTAGTCCTTCTGTGAGAAGTCACAAACATGGCCAAAGATGTTGTTAATATGTGTTTATTTAAATTATAAACTTAGGCGGCTTTCGCCGAAAACCACAGTCAACATAGGCGACCTTCAATAGTTAATTTGAACTATTTTTGTTGGTCAAGTCAAAGTAAACTTGTCGATCAATGTCGGATTATCAAATAGCTAAACCTGCCTAAAGTCAACTTTCAGGTACCTCGCGGCTTGAGAAAAATAAATCCATTTCACAATAATTCCCGGAGTAATTTAATATCAGGTCTTCTTGTGCTATATCTATATCTATACAAATAATAAAAATGTAACTGATCGCTGTCTGTACGTGGAAGATGAGAAAAACTATTATTGAGGGCTTTATCAACGCAATAGAACCCAAAATAATGATTGTTAAAAATTTTGTCTGTTTGTCTGTGCATTTGTGCGCGCTAATCTTAGAAATGGCTTAACCGATTTGGGTGCGGTTTTCACTAGTGTATTATGGTGAGCTTCACTTAAAATTTACTGTGTGTTTTATTTCAATCAGTTCATAAATAAAAAAAGTTATATCAATTTAAAGAATCACGTCCAATAAAGACGGTGTTTATAAATTATGATAAAGTCCACGCGGACGAAATCGCGGGCAACAGCTAGTGTTTAAATAATTTTGAAAAGTACAACAACTGCACACGACTAATAAGACCCAGGATCATTACTCGATACATTAATGATCTTCTTAGATCAACTATAAATCTATAACAACTAGAAACTATATAGCGGCAACTATAAAAAGAATATCGATACCGTTTATAACTAAAATTGAATCTCGCGAATAAATATCTGCTTAAAGCCACTAACCCAACACCAAAAGCGACGAGAAACCAACTTCAAAACGATAAATGTTAGAGATCTAGACCTTAAAAAATTAGATCCCATCAAAACGGTGGAATCGTCCGACAATCTCAAACCAATATATTGCTGAGATCTCAACCTTCAAAATACACCGAGATAGAACCGAGATGGGAATAAGAAAGAAAGAAAGAGTTTTATTTGACGCAACACAACACACAGACATAAAGTTAACATCAAACAAAAGGATAAATAGGTAAATGTTTACCTAGTCAACCCTTGACTGTGTGTCATATCGATGAAAAGGTTAACTGGATTAACATGATGCTGCGGACCAGAAGACAACTTATTATCACCAATATTTCGGAATTGAGTAGAAATCAAAATAGAACCGGTCAGTGCGTGATATCAAGAGTCTCATAATCTCTAAAGTCTTGCATAACAACCAGTGATTTTGTTTTAATTTTCTTTTAACAAACCAGAGAAGACATTTGAACAGGCAAAATTTTAAAAATAACTAAACCTTACGAAAAGCGAAGAAGTTTTTTCAGCGCCCACGAAAAGAAAGGTACAAAAAGAGCCCCAAGAAAATTTCAATACCGGCCACAACTATAATTGAACCCCGCAGGAACGATAACTGTTATAAGATACCTCAACTTCAAAAAGTGCGAGCTGCAGTGCTGATTAATAGCTTAAAAAAATATATCAAACATCGTCAAGCCTCGACAAGCTTAAACAAAAAAATATATACGGAACCCACGGGCAACATAAATACAGGCGTATTTTTTTCGACCTTTTGCAATTACGTCGAGCTGCTGAGCACGGAGTGACGCACTTTTTCCATTCTATTTTCCCTTTTTCATTTATCTTTTTTTCCACATTCGGATTTTTCGCTTATTTGTTCGCTTCATTGGCTTGTAAGTGAGACGGGTCGCTTTTTTGCTCCCCTTTGTTTTTGTACTGAATGAGCCATTTTTAAAGGGATATTGAATTTGGGTCAAAAGGTTTTTAAACAGTTTTTGACTTATTGGATTTTTTTTGTTTGGAAGGGTGCGTTTCTTATTGGCGTTTGACGATGAAAGCACCACTATGCGCGTAGCGGTGCTACTGTGAATTACTAGAGCGTATAGTGACATCTGTTGACGAATAGCAAAAACAAACCAAAACGTACTTACAAATATTTTATGGAATATAAAAATAACGAATTATTACGTGTAACGACAAAGAAAATATTTATTATTATTATTTCTTTTTATATTGTTACCACATTTAAATTTACGGCATCAGTGACATCTAGTGACAAATAGTTTTAGAGTAATAAGTATTTATTTCGTTTGATATTGTTTGGCTCGGTAATTTGCCCTTATTATATTTTGTTATTTATTTATTTTAAAAGTCTTGTTTTTTAAAGCTTCCTAATTATTTAAATTAGGTATTTTGTGAACCTACATTAGAAATAACATTAGAGCTTTCTAAACTGAAGAAATAACAATTTCCTTAAGCCTGCAAAGATGATTGATTACTTATTGGAAAATGGTATTAGAATTAAGACTCCAATAACATTTCTTATGTGACTGTGGAATCTTTAAAGCAATCATCTATCGAATCTATAGAATCAATTAACTCTCATTCCAAAAATAAAAGTACATTATTTATTAAAAAATATATTAATACAATAAAATTTAATGTTCTCAATATTAATAAAAAAAGTTAAATAACAAATACAATATTTAATAACCTCAAATGAAATTCATATTTTTGATCCCACAATAATATCCAATAATAATATATTTTTTTTATGGAAGAAGGTGGCAGACGAGCATACAGTCCACCTGATGGTAAGTGGATACTGTAGCCCATGGACATCCGCGATTGAGAACACCCCCGGATGCGCTGCCTGCCTTTTGAGATGTAGGAATTGAGAAAGGGTTGGGAAAAATTGAGAGGGACAGGATGGGATAGGAATGGGCTCTGGCATATCTCACTAACTACCGAAACACATACGTACATTGGGGATATAGGATAAAGTGGGAAATGCAGTACATTTCAAGGTAGACTTCTGTGAAACAGTGGTAACGTGGCCAGTAGAGCCCGTCTAGCGACTGTTGGATTGCAGCGTGCACTCTCCCCCTTACCATTGCCCCTTTAATGGCAATGGCAATACCTAATGGCACCTATATATAAGATTTTAAACTATAATAATTAATTGGAGATTTTTGATTAATAAAGTAATTTTTATATTATGAATATGTTTTTGAGGAGTAATATGTATCAGGTATATTATTAGAAAAACTGTCCACTTAATCAATAGATCTGTCGTGGTTAGACTTAATTAAATTGACTGCTGTAGTTGTTTTTATTCCTGAATTTGTTCATAACATTAATGTATCCTTTGGACACCTTTTTTCTGACGCCTATAACGTATATGTAATAATAATAAATGTAAGGATACTGACGGAATGATACGTAGGTATACGTGATATATCGACCAACTTTTATTCATATGATTTTTCAGCAAGAAATTAAGAGGTATATTTTTTTAAGAACATAGGGTAATCTTTTGAACTTAATTTTTTGTGCATATTTTTTAAATTAAGTTATAAAGATTTAAATAATCGTTTCTACGTCTCCTCTAAAATGGCGATGCTACGTCGCGTTTCAATTCTAAGCCCTCGATTACTTATTTCAATCGTATAATCCAAAAATTATGATCTATGATCTATAACTATGATGATCTATATCTATGATCTATATCTATAACATTTTCCAGATGTTTCCACAGACTACTAGAGCTAGATCATTTTTTTGCTAGCGAGACTTGAAGTAAATCTATGGGAATTATTGTTTTTTTTTTTTCTCATTTACTGCTGTAACTCCTTTGCAGCCCTGGCGGGACGGGACTTCTTGAAGTAAGGAAACTTTGTCAAAGGAATTTCTACAACTATTTGTTAAATAAGAAAGTAAAATTTTTTATGCGTGTTTTATTAACAAAATTAAATTCTGTTATGCACTTAATTTCAATGCATTTAATAACTCATATAATAATATGTAGGTATCACCTCTAAATTCCCAGTATTTTTTTATAGGAAGAAGGCGGCAGACGAGCTGACAGTCCACCTGGTGGTAAGTGGATACTGTCGGCCGTAGACATCGCGATGCACCCCAACATCAATCCAGAATGACAAACGTTGGCACGCCCCCGGATGGGGTGCCTACCTTTGCAGATTAAGGAATGGATTGAGAGAATCGGTTGGAAAAATAGGGACGGATAAGATGGGATGGGATTGGGCTCTGGCATATCTCACTCTGAAATATGTAAGTACATTGAGGATATGCGATAAAGTTGGACATGCAGTACATTTCAAGATAGTCTTCTGTGAAAGAGGGGTAACGTGGCCAGTCGAGTGCGCCCAACGGCTGTGGGAATGCAGCATGCACTGTCCCTATATAAACGTTTTGTTTCGTATTTAGGTACTTATATTTTTGTAACACACCCCGTTTGAGTCTTCACGAGAACATTACGAGTCTTATCCAACGAAATATCATCTATGATACCTATACCTACCATATATATATTGGAGTTAAACTTTAATTCATTTTTTAACAAATAAATGTTTAGTAAATGTTTAAAAACCTACCACGATATTATGAATTGATAAAAATAAGCTCATAAAAACAAAAACAGTGCTGATGTGAGTATACAACCAAAAAGGAAATAAAAATCGAAAAAGTCAAATAGACTAACAAAAATTAAAAGCCTCCCCTGTGAAAAACCTCCCCTAACTGCCTTTACGCGAGTCTTCGTTACGTGGGGGATGAACAGGAAAATGGTTTTTTAAGTGGCGCCTCTCCGCGCAGTGATTTATTGTAAGACAGTGACACTGGCACGAAAAATATGGAGAGAACTTATTTTCTTAACAATAATTTGTTAAGAAAATAAGTTCTCTCCATATTAAGAATTATTGTTCAATTGCACATTAAACAATTGATTACTCCCCATTTTTTTAATAGCCTACATTGTTTCCCACTGCTGGGCAAAGGCCTCCCCCGTTCTCTTCCGAGATCTTCGGTCTGCAGCCACCTCTGGTCATCCTTCATGGAAAGTTTCGGAGTCGTCTCGCCACCTGCACCTAGATCGTCCTCTGCGTCTGTGTCCGTCCCGTGGGGTTCATTGAGAAGTTATTCTTACCTATCTTTCTGCATGCGCCCCAAAAATTAACTCAATCAAATGACTTTGACATCTACCTATTATATTATTTTACTCCGTAACCACTAAGTAACAATACAATGCAAATGCAATGCAGCCAGCACTTTCAGTATCCACTTGGACCTCTTCGTGTTTTTTTTTATAGACTGTGGGCGGACGAGCAAGCGGTCCCACGTGATGGTAAGTGCTACCGCCGCCCATGGACACCTGCAACACCAGGGGGTATGCAGGCGCGCCGCCAACATTGCAAAATCCTATTCACAGCTTTCTTGAAGAATCCCATATTGTAGCTTGGAAAGACCTCTTAAGGTAGTGCGTTCCATAGCCTACGGGTTCGCAGTATAAAATCATTTTTGGACCGAACAGTACGCGATACCTCCGTATCGAGGAAATGCGGATGGACCGCACTTCTGTGACGGGAGGTGCGGTTGTAGAAACCCGAGGTGGGAATTATATTAAACAATTCTTCAGAGCATTCCCCATTGTACAGGCGGTAGAACACACAGAGAGACGCAACGTCTCTCCGAATGCTGAGGGATTCTAAACCGCCCGTGAGAGTGGGATCGTCGACAATACGAACAGCACGTCGTTGGATGGAGTCAAATGGGTCCAATTAGTATTTCGGTGCGCCGGCCCAGAGATGAGAGCAATACTCCATATGGGGCCTCACCTGAGCTTTGTAAAGCATAAAGAGTTGCCCAGGGGTGAAGTACCGCTTCGCTTTGTTCAGCACACCGAGCTTTTTGGAAGCCATTTTGGCCTTATTTTCCAGACGACCCCTAAATTCGACTTTGCTGGAGATGTCGACACCAAGGATCTCGATACTCTCCGACATCTTAAGAGGTATGCTCTGAAAGCGAGGTGCTACAACAAAAGGGTTTTTTTAGCGGTGAATGCACAGACTTGCGCCTTCCTGGGGTTGAAATCCACTAGGTTCAGAGAACCCCAAATCGAGACTAGATCTAAATAGTCTTCGATTTCAGACACAAGCCTGGCGCGACTCTCTTCCACTTCGACCCGAGGGATATTGGCGCGGCCCCTGTACAAGGCGTCTCCAGTACTGTCATCTGCATAGCAACGTATGTCACCAATTTGCAACAGGTCGTTGATATGCAGGAGGAACAGAGTTGAGGACAGCACGGAGCCTTGCGGGACGTCAGCGTTAATAGACATGGTGTCGGAGCAGCTACCATCGATAACGATTCTGATGCTCCGTCCAGTCAGGAAACTGGCAACCCATTCGCATAATCCTTCGGGTATCCCGAAAGATGGTAACTTGGAAAGCAGCGATTTGTGCCACACCCGGTCAAAAGCTTTCGCAATGTCTAGGCCTACAGCCAGAGCCTCGCCTCTACTCTCAATGGCGTCAGCCCAGCGGTGTGTTAAATACGCTAAAAGATCACCAGCCGAGCGATTATGGCAAAATCCATATTGACGGTCGCTAATGTCGCTAAGGTCGCGGTCGAATATGAGAGCCTAAAGAGTCGCGTGAGCACCGGGGACAACTCGGGAGCGCAAAATTTAAGCACCACTGCAGGAATACCATCTGGCCCACTCGACTTTCGGATATCAAGAAATGCTAGAGCTCGCCCAACTCCACGCTGGGTGAAGCAGATTTCTGGCATGGAGCTTGTGCACCTCGAGATAGACGGTGGTGAGGCACCTATATCGTCCAGAGTCGAGTTTGTTCATGAATAAATAGTTTGTCGTGTCTTGTTAATGAGGGATAAATGGCCTTGATACGTCACGCTGGTCAAGCGGGTTGGCGAGTCCACTCTTCTAGAGCTGGTATAATCCCTCAGCGCTTGTTGTAGCCGCTTTATTATCCCTTAGTCGCCTTTTACGCCACCCACGGGATGAGATAGGTTGTTGCTATTCTATAGCCGGCCGACTTCACACGACACAAACAACACATGACTAAGAAACTAAAATTAAAATGGCGTCAGGATTATACCATAAATAATGACCATAAGTAAATTCTCAAAATTCTGATCACCCCAACAGAAATGTCGTTGGTACACCATAAATTCTATCTGCTCACCTAACTAACTCTGCTACACATTTTATAGAATTCTTAGCGCTGCTCTACAATAGCAACCAACCAATGTTACTTTCAAATAAATCGGGTGAGACCCGGAGGAGTGGCAGCCCTGGTGGTGAACCGGTGGCGACACCGTTATCTCGATGCTTTTATTCTTTATTATACAAAGTCAATCTCCACAGCATGGAGCGTCGTAAGTTAATCGGCGTTTTTTCAAACATACGTGCCGGGACCACCGGCCACTGATTACCGGCCTCGGTAAATCTGTTAATCGCTGGTTTTTTAACCATGTTAAGTTAATTTAACGCTTGTTTGTGCGGTTGGCCACTGCTCTTCCGGTGCGTTCGAATAGGCTTTTACTTTTTATTTTTTAAAACTGCGTTCCAATGCTGTCCAGATATTTTTTATTGGAAAGTGAATGACTTTTTTTTCTTGTTGTTCTTGAAGTGAATTTAATTGTTTTCGAGCTTCCTTTTCAGAAACGTATTAGTATTTTTGCGAAATAACAAAGAATATTTAATTGAAACCATCTTAACTCAATGGTGTGCATATTAAGAACCGGCGGACACTAGATATGATGATGCAGCAATCTCGATTCTTCCAATCTTGTGTGCTCTGTATTAAATTTTCTTCATAAGCGCACTACTGAGCTTGTTGCCACACCGGCCGCGTGTACCAAATATGTGCAAAATTGCATCACACGCCGTTTTCTAACCACACAATAAAGGGTTCCAGGTAATGGACATATTCTTCGAAATCTTTAGAATTATTAGCTCGTTTATTTCTATTAATAAACTAATTATTGAATGAATTAAATAAATGTATCGCGTGTATTATTAAACACTAGAAAATATAACCGGATAACATTCCTTTTATCACATATAATGACATATAAGGTCGGGGAAAAAGTTTCTTCGTATTTTATATACAAATTGAAGACAATTTTTTTAAAAGTTTAATTATAATATATATGTGCTGTTTTGTTCTATAACCTGTTGCCATCTTGTAGGTAGTGACATGATCCCGTTGCTGTAGAAATTTTGGGATTTTTGGGGTTCGGTTTCATTGTGTTTTAATAGAGAATCACAAACGAGTACACGGTTCATTAGATTTCTTTCAGTGAGCTCGTGTGGTACTCAAATATCGAGCTTTTTTGTGAATCCAGACTTTTTCAAATGAGCCCAAACTGTTTTGTGGTCAATGCCCAGTTCATCAGCAATGTCGTAACTATTTGTATGCCGATCTTGCTACACTTTTTCACAAATGACATCAAATTTATCGGTAATAGGGTGACCGGAGCGAACTGCATCTTTAGCATTAAGATTTCCTGACTGAAAACGCTTAAACCAACTTTGTGCTACTCTTACTGACACTGCATTAGGTCCATAAACGGCACAAATTGTTCTTCGCGGCTTGTGTCACATTTTTCCCTTTTTTGTAATAAAACTTTAAAATGTATCGAATTCACTCATTTTCTTGGACAGAAAAACAATTGAAAAATGGCGGGAAACAGTTTTTTATTTCCTTTTTTTAAATGTTACTTTTTTAATGGTATAACTAATAACCAATTTATCATAACTAACCAGGTACAAACAGTTCAATCAAAGATATTGGATCACAACTTCATACATACAAAATACGAAAAGACTTTCGACCTATTTATTATATTTGTCTTCGAATTCTTGTACTATTTATTGTAGGTAGGTAGGAATATTTATTTGTAGGTAGCTGCAATTACATCCATCTATTTCTTACATACACGTCACACACAAACATTCCCCCAACGTAACAAAATCTCCTTCCATTACCTGACAAAGAAAATTCCAAGAAGTACTCTCGCCTGTGTTTGGTTCTCAGATTTAATTAAAACGTTAAAGTTCCCCCTCAACTTGGGCGAGGAGGGGGAGGGGTGAAGAAATATCGCTCAATGGGGGTGGGCCCAAGTTTTTGGGCCAACGCAAACATTGTATTAACATATTATTTAAATATCTAACACGTTTTGCCGGCTGTACGTCTTGGGTGTGTGCGTGTTCAAAAAGTTAACAAGACAATTTAAATTTATTTTGAATACATATATTTTTATATACCTACATATAGTAATGTATAAGGTTGTAATAAATAAAAAGTCTATAATGGGACTTTTTTGTCACTGTCCAAACACAGTAATTAGATATTTTTTTACAGTAATTAATAAAATTTGTCTTAACGTTTAACAAACACAAATCAATTTATCGCTACCATATTGGGGTTGTCAAGTACAAAGTATTAAGATAAAAATAATCCATATATTCATGTAACGTCATTTTTAATTACGAGTATTATAATTTATTTTGAAGTTGAATTTTTATTCTATTAGATTTATCAAGACTATCTACGAGTATCAAGACTTCCCCCCTTTTAAAATTATCTGTAACAATATTCACCCTTTTCAGTTCTAATTTTATGCATATTTTATTGGAAAAGGTGCATATAAACAGACAGACAAGAATGAATAATATAAGAGCCAAATACCTGCAATGTAATAGTTTATTTGCAAATAAATTACGCACTTTAAAATTAATTATTACATCGATTCGTTCAATCGTTCAATCGTTTTTGCTCTGTTTAATAGTTATTAACTAGCTATAGGTTCTTATGTAAGCGACAGAAATTGTGTAAATGAGATTACCTAGAGAACCTAAGCTGTTGAAAAATGGTTATAATTCTAAATATAGTTACTTGAACCAATTCTTATCTAAAATTATTCCAGAATTATTCCTTCGTCGACAACTGATGGGTTAAATGAGTTCTTGAATGGAATGCCTATGTAATAGATATGTTATGTCCTATTTACTATAATTAGGTAGGTACGTAGTGTAACATCACCCGATAACAATTTCTTCACACAACGCGCACAACTTTTAGAGGCTGTCGCGTTTGCTCAGCTCTATCGTAACAAATGACTTCATAATTTGTTACGTAATCTCGTGCTAAGTTAGTTCCACGCCTTTGGATTCACTTATGATACAACTTTTTATCTATCTACGATGGCAGAGGGTAAGTTGTAAATGCTATTAATAACTCTATCGCGCATTCACTGCAGAAGTGTCAAATCAAAATGAGAATTCAAAAATCTGCAATTCAAAAATGAGTTATTTATAAGTAGGTATTTATAAGGTGTAAGTAGGTAAATTGACTTAATTGACATTTTTTTTTTTAATGAAAAAGTGTCATATAGATATCACTACCTTCACTACAGGTTGCTTATTGAAGTTAACTGGCTATTACGTACAGTGTCACCATGAGTACAGCAAGTTGTTATTTTTAAACTTCTCTACTGTAAAATCATGTTTTTTGAGTTATGCAGTATGAATGAGCGCTATGTCCTGCTGGGTGGCGCGAATCGTTGCGTCGCGAAAATATCAAACATTCGCTTCGCACGCGTGTCCTTCGTGAGCAGTGCGTCGAGCGTAGCGGCGCGTGACGCGCCTTTATTTCATTTAACTGCGAAATCTTTTTAAGTATAAATATTTTGAGTTTCCACTCAATAATTACTGACAAATTTTATGCTATGTCATATCAAAATTTTAAATAACGTTTATTGCCGGTGAGGTGGGTGATCGCGTCTAGACTCCTACGTAAGACAATTAGATCGCGACGCACCGCACCGCAACGCTCTCCTAGCAGGATAAAGCCTTAGCAAGGAACAGCGGCAGTTGGAAGATAGTGGTGAAGGAGGTCGAGACTGCAAGGATAGATATTATAAATAATAGTATCGATTCCATTTGTATCGATAAAACTCTAGGGTCATAGATATTATAAATAATGGTAAGTTAATGGGGAAGGGTGCATGCTGCAACAGATGCTGAGCGCGCCCAACTAGCCGAGTTACTCCGACCTCAAAGAAGACTGCCGTTAAATGCATCAGGCAGACATCTTTTGGGAGTGAGTCAGATTTTCGTGAGCTCACTTCCGCCTCACATCCCATCCCATCAAGTGGCACTGTGCTCCATATGCCTTCCAATTCCGTCGATTAAAAAGTATAGATAAGATTCATTGTCTCATTCTACTCTCTACTTCCCGTCCTATCCCTTCAAAGAGAAATGAGGAGTGGCATTACACTGAGGGGTGGGATTACATTACATGGAGAGTGAGGAAGGCTCCTCGCTGTGAGGTACTTGCTACTCGCACATCGATTAATTCCAGTGATTTTTCCTAATCCATTCCTATACTTTCTTCCAAATGAAGCGCATCGCAGATGTATCGCAGATGCACATGGACGACAGTATCCACCTACTGGCCGCTAGTCTGCTGCCTTCCTTCTATAGAAAATTAAGAACTATGAAGACTCACATCATCAACAGGCTGTAATTGTGTTTCCAAATAGGTATTTTAAATTCGGAAAACTGTATAGATAGTAAATAATCTCATGTGGGTAAGTGAAACACCTCACTGGTTAACTGTGTTATTTATGCTGAAACGATAGCTCGTTGCATATATTGCAGGTGTCCATGGACGGTGGAGCCCTTGCTCCTAACGTTAAACATAGTTTAGCGGACAGCGTAGAGCCCATATGCACATTTTTTTGTGGGATAAAATCTGACACGAAGAGATTCTACGAAGCACTAAATAGCGACACAGCTCATGGAATTAACAAGCTGAAATGGCAATAGGCAGAATACCAAAACCAACAACCATTGAAGTAAACGTGTTCTTGACTAGAAATCACGTACCGGGAAGCGTTGTGTGATACACCTTCCGGCCAGATGGATAGGTAGCTTGAAAAAGTGGTTTGCGATTTGAAAATGAGAAGAGTAGAGAGATCTAGGCTGATGGTATTGTATATATTCGGTGGACAGACAGCTAACTTGGTTCTAAAAGAAAATAGATTATAGAATACGATCGATTAGGCAAACGATTAGGCGTCGAGCACACGGGTCGTTGATCAGCCCAAAAGAATATGAGAGCTTTTGAATCTCTTCACACGGTATAGCGCAGTCGAACAACTAATCACCCAGACCGAGCGACCACCTATCTCGTGATTGCCGCGACCAAATACGCCCAATGCCTTGTGGCTATAATACCATACATTAACCAGTGTCGGTCTACTGCTCTAGGCCTCTTCCAAAGATCGCCAGCACACATAATTTTTTGTTCTTCTCATTCAGCCACTACGGGCGACTTTCTTCAAGCCGTTAGTCCACATGACCAGAGCTCCCACGCCCTGTTTCCCGGTACCTGGTCTCCATTCAAGAATCAGCAAGCTAAAGTCGTTGGATCGATAACCAATAAGGAAGACATTACTATATTGCAGCACACCTTTAGACAAGGGAACATCCAAAACATCAAATTCCACACATTTCTCTTATTCAACCTTGTCAAAACATTGGCCTTCTTTAAAAAATCTCTTAACGAACACTCGGACCCGCTTACAACATTACTTATCTTCATTATCTCAAAAGTCTTATAAGTGCGAATAATAATTAGACATCCCCCCACCTTGAGAAGGGGGGAAAGGGGGGTTGTTCGTTAGCAGGCCCTAATGCCGGCAGACATTAATCATTCCTTTCATAAAGAGTGGGGTTCCATAGATAAATAAGTGTAGTATGTGTTTTCTTAGGGGTACCCTTCTTGAGGAGGTGAAAGGTTAGTATGGACAAGACTTTATAGTAAAGATGGAAGATGGTAATTTTTTTATTTATTTTTAAAGGAAAAATTACATAATATGATTTATAATCTATTGAAACCAGTAAGACTCCGATAGTCTTCCGATTCAACATTCCTATAGTCAACATTCCAATAGTCTTATAAAAATAATGGATACAATGTATGTCAAAGTATCATAGTCTTTTTTTCGGAAGGGCTTATTTCTCTTTCAAGAGTTATCGGACATGTATGGTTTAGAACTAGCGCAGAAGGCGCTCGGCCAAGAGTGTGTGCAGCAACGCGCCTAAGGGCTCCCCCGCCGGTAGACCGGCGGAAGGAACGGACCTCGGCTTAGTGCGTTAAGGTTTAAGAATAAACTTAGAAAAAAAAGATGTTGTAGCGTCTCCACATCGCCGCTTCAACATTTCATTTTATTTTATATTTTTATTTAAATATTGCCAAGGCATGGTCCGTCTTTGGTGATTACCTCATCATCATCACCTCAGCCCTTGGACGTCCACTGCTGGACATAGGCCTCCCCCATTGTCCGCCATTTAGACCTATCGGCAGCGACCTGCATCCAGCGGGTGCCCGCAACCTTTATGAGGTCGTCTGTCCATCTAGCAGATGGACGTCCTCGGCTTCGTCCGCCGGTACGTGGTCTCCATTCGAGAACCCTTCTGCCCCATCGGCCATCGGTTCTTCGAGCTATGTACCCTGCCCACTGCCACTTCAGCTTGCTAACCCGAGAGGCTATGTCGGTGACTTTAGTTCGTCTACGGATCTCCTCATTCCTGATTCGATCACGTAGGGAAACCCCGAGCATAGCCCTCTCCATAGCTCGCTGTGCGACAGTGAGCTTATTTATGAGGCCCATAGTCAGAGACTACGTCTCGGTGCCGTAGGTCATCACTGGCAACACACACTGGTCGAAGACCTTCGTCTTCAAGCACTGAGGTATTTTGGACGAGAAGACGCTGCGTAGCTTCCCGAACGCTGCCCAGCCGAGTTGGATTCGTCGATTGACCTCTTTCTCGAAGTTGGACCTACCTAGTTGGACCGTTTGGCCTAGGTAGACGTACTCGTCAACAACTTCGAGAATCGAGCTCCCAACTGAAACTGGGGTGGGCACGACATGGACATTCGACATGATTTTCGTCTTGTCCATGTTCATTTTAAGGCCCACCTGTTGAGAAACTCGATTGAGGTCTCCGAGCATTGTGCTAAGTGATTACCTACATGTTGTCAACACACAAAATTGTCAACAGTCAGTCTATAAAGGATGTGAGCCGGGACGCACTAAAATCAATCAAGCAAAATCAGTCAAGCAAAATCAATCAAGCACTAAATTCAGTCAATCAAAGAAGTGAGCCGGGACGCAATAACAATGTATCCAATAAAATAATCAATCAAAATTCTTACAACAAGACCCATCACAATTTGTATTAATAAATCAAGTAATTAAATCAGTGACAACAAGCTTCACATGCTTCACTCACTTCACTTTTCACTTTTCAATTGCTTCACACACAATCCTGGGGAAACAATTGGGATCGGTGGATATTCAGGTTGTTCAATCATTCCAGTAATGATTAATAAAGTGTTTATTGCATGCTTTACATTTTTTGATTGGTAAATTTCGTCATTTAGTTGGTATGATTTGATAATAATTATTTTTCCACTTATGATTTTATTTTTTTAAGAAACGCTGCATTTGTGTAATGTTCGTAATTTTGACAGATGTTGATAATGACCCCAGACGTCGACGTGACAAAAAGTTGCTCACTCTCAGATGAACTGTCTGCTTTTCTGTCACCTTCTTTATATTTAAAAAATGCATATATTCACACAAACATTTTCCAAGTAAATACCAAGTGGTGACGACCAAGGACTACCTTGACCACCATAAAGCGTCATTAAAAAAATAATTTTCAATAGTAACCCTAACCAGCCCTTTTTATCGTCCCCGCTGGACAAGGCTTCCTCTTACATATGATCTTATACTTGCCATACATCCCTCGTGCACATGATCTTGTCCACGGGGAATGTATGGCCTTAAATCGCCACGCTGGCCACGCGGGTTGGCGAATCCACTCTATGCAGTTCCTCCCTTAGTCGCCGATTGCGACACCCATCTGAAGATATGAGGTGTTGGTATTCTAAAGCCGGCAGACACTAATTTCCATTTATTAATTACCTTTTAATTATTGTATTTCCCAGTCAGATCCATGTTATTCTAAACGCAGTTCCTCATGCGAAGGCGGTGCTGCCACATAATTATTCATCTTAAATTGCACGCGTATGTATGTGTGCATGTACACACATGGGTAACGAAGTACGCCTGTGTGCGCCAAATTACGGCCCTCCGCTTTGTAAGAAAACTCTCTTAGAAGGAAAATTTCGTGAATTTATTAACATTTGCTGAGGAGTTATGGAATTTAATTATGTCAGAACGGCCGGGTAGGTAGGCAACCCTAGTATAGGGTTGCCTATTTACTTATAAATTCTTGTAAATAATATATGTAAAGACGAAAAGGTTAAAATGTTGATTTATTTACAACTGTTGCTACATATACCATATTTCGATATCAGCTTAATAACGCCCCACTGCAGATCACTGGCCTCCCTTAGTAATTCACCACTAATGGGTGGTGACACATTAGGTCACGGTATCCACCACCTCAAATTGGTGGATACTGTAACCATAAACAGCTTTATCGTCCACTGCTGAATAAGGGATTCCTCATGCACATTGTCTCGTGCGTGATGTGTGGTCTTCATACGCCACGCTGACTCAGCGGTTTCGGGAGTCCATTCTTTTAGAGGTGGTGTAGTTATTCAAGACTTGTGGCTCGCTTTGTAAACCCGCTTGACACCACATGGTCAATTGGAAGTTTAGTTACAAACTTATATGTTTCTGATATCAGTTTGTCGTCACCGTCCGACTACAAGATGCAAGCCTCCACTTGCAATCATAAGGTAATTTCGTAAGTACCCAGATTAGGTACTGAATAATACCGATGCCCTGAACTTTATATATGTAGTTCCAAATGACGGCACCATTGACAGAATTTATGACGGCGTAAATTTTCAAAAAAATATAAAATAACAAATTTGATGTCAATACATTTTGAAACTACATAAATATGCCGTTTAGTTAGTAGGTACTTGTGAAGCGCTACTACTTATCAAACACTTTTTATTATAGCTAAATCTCCCTTCTGACTGACGCCGCAATCGGTCTTTTTTATTTAAAACGCGTAAACCCGGGTTTCCTCTATGTGTTTTTCTTCACCTTCGAGCTAGTTGCAATCAGCTTTTCCAGTATCCATAGCTGTACATGCGCCTCGCCATGTACATTGTCTTGAGCATGAGGGATGTATGGCCTTAAAACTCCACACTCTCCGAACAGGTTGATAAGTACACTCTTTCAAAAGTGGTGTAGTTTCACAGCGCTCGTGGTACCGGCTTTGTTATCGCTTAGTGGCTTACTACCATCGAGGTATTGAAAAATTCGTAAGTTCTTATGTACAAAGTTAGTGATGAAGGCCGGGGTTTGAAATAACGGGCTCATAATTAATGCGAGTTGACAGGAAATATATCTAAGCTATTACGTTCATTTGTTTATAAGAATATCTTATACCTATTTATAAGAGTATCTTATACCTATTTACATATTATACTACTATTTATAAGATAGTCTTCATTTCAATTTATACGAGAATAATTAATTGATAGTTTAGTATGTTTTGATTTATGATCATCAAAGACAAACGGTTTTCCCAGCAGGACACAGGAAGCATTTGTTTCCGATTTCATGGAACCTTTACAGTGCGTTTCCACTATATGACAAATATTGTTACGGAGACTGTTTTAATTTTGTTTCAATTAACCATTAGTTTTGTCGAGTGGATATCTCTCCTCTGCTGAATATTTATATATTTACAGAAGGATCTCCAACATTGGATACATCAAGCTTATATTCGGTAATATACTTAAATATAATTTATAATGTTCCTATACTTACAGGAGACAACATTATTATTGCTTAAAACACAAAGTTTTTATATAAGAAAATATATTAGTAGTGTCTTTATAATTAATTAGGTAATTATATAAGGAATCAAAAATACCTGTTTTAATTTTAATGTATTACACCATTACACCAGACTTTGATTTATTATTGTAAGTTTTAAAATAATTGTTATATTATTATTTGTTCACTATTTATTTTCTAAAAAAGCTTTCTGGGGAAATATAGATTTTTCTCAAGGCACGTCACTATATTGGCTGATAAGAGCACAAGACTTTCAGCTCTTCTCATGCAGCCACTACCCGCAAACATCTTCAAGAGGACTTATTGGCGCGGACTCGCAAAGTGAAGTTGAGTTTTCCTTTGATTATTGTAAAACGTTTTGTGGTTTAATGGTGAGAGTTTATTAAACTTCAGTGTTTTTTGTGTGCAAAGTTTGTGATAATCAAACAAAAGCATGGGACTGCGTTTTTCGTGTGGTTCCAAGGAGTCCTCTTTTGTCCTCAGTAAACCCACTATCAGTTTACTGAGAGACTCCTGGCTTCTTCGACGGGACTGGACATTGACAAAATATGTTTTATACTTTGAAATTATTTATTACGAAGAAAACTTGACACTGGCAGAATGTGCTAATTGCACTATTGCCATATATGAAAAGAGAAAAAAGTAGTCTGTCCATCTGGCTGGCGTCCACGCCCCGCTTGGCCCGTTTCCGCTATACAAACACTCGTCTATCATCGGTTGTCTGCCTTCCACATCCCCACGGATGCGCTGTCTGACTTTGGAGATTCTTTGGAGAAAGAATTTGGAAAATGGGCAAGTATAGGATGGAATGGGATAAGAATGGGCTCTGGCATATCTCACTACCGAAACACGTTTCACGGTACTCTTCTGTGAGATAGGGGTAACGTGGCCAGTTGAGCGCGCCCAGCGGCTGTGGGATTACAGCGTACACTACCTCCCTCCAGAATGTTGTTATGATTCTATTGTTATTTATAGACTAATCGTACATATAAAATACCTAGGTAATCAAAATCAATCATTCGCACTTTAATTCACTTAACTTTCGAAGCCATTATACTTACGTCATAGTGACTATTATATAAACTATCTATATATCAGTCATAGTGACTGATATATAGGTATATAGCAAATATATCGTGTGAGTGTGTGCGTAGGATCTGCCTCTGACATGCGGCTAACGGCGGCGTACGAAGGAGGTTTTTTGCGAGAGAAAAGGCCTCCTTCCTCGTTACTTACCACGCCGAGAAAATTAAATACAGGGTGATGCCAGAGAATATATAATATATTAAAGAAAGGAAGGGTCAAAATTGACTTTGTACTTTAAATATTACAAAGTTACAAATAAAGTATAACAGTACAAATAAGTTTAACGACTTATTTGAAACCACTTGAGAAGAAAATGAACCCATTTTTAATTGTTTTTTTTTTTAATTTATTTCAAAAGCAGATATGTTTGAGAAGAGTTGTGGTGGGGGCCTATCGCTGTCTCTGTCACTCACGCGTGGATATAGTGATAGTAGGTAGATATTCTCAATTATGTAATTTTATTATTATTTAATAATGAAACGGACATACACACAGTCCCACAGTCGGGTACCACAGTTACCTTAGTAACACACACAGTTAACACAGTTGTGCTGTAGTAGTGCTCGGTGGATTTCATGTATGTAAAAAACAACTGGGAAAATGCGAAGTTGACTAAGGAGAAGTGTAGGTTACAATAATACCAGGTAATCAACTTAATAACACAAAACACCACAATTAATTTAAAATATATAAAACTGTTCTGGCAAAAAATAGAATTATTTTAGGAAATAAGTAATAAATTAGAAACGTGTAAAGGTTAAGTTGTTCTATCTAAAACATTCGTAGCTCCTACTCAGTATCTACAGGGTAATGCACGCCTTCCATTGTCAAAGGGTAATTGAGCGGGAAATAGTTGAGCCTTTAACGAAGTAAACTAGTAAAATAGGTTTTTTTCCAAATGGCTAAATTCTTGTGGCTATAATGGCGTTTCAAGAGTCACCGGATATGTATGTATGGTTTAGGGCCAGCTCAAAAGGCGCTCAGCCGGGAGCAAAGAGTATGCGCAGCAACACGTATTTTTCATTATTTTGTGATGTCAAGCATATTCAAGCATATAAAAAAGAAATATTTATATTCGACCGTTACAAACTCCGTTACAAACCGAGTCCGTTACAAACCGAGTCCGTTACAAACCGAGTCCGTTACAAACCGAGTCCGTTACAAACCGAGTCCGTTACAAACTGGTCGGCGAGTGTGCGCAAGCGAACTCGTTCAAACCTGTTGTTACTATCTCAGTCATGTAGCTTACGGTTGCGAACGAACGAAGTCCGTACGAGACTCTTGTCCATTGTTTACAATCTGCTTTCATTCATGGCCCATACAAATTTCTTTGCTACAAGTTTAGTTGTAGCATTATCTCCAGGGTGCGTGTGTTGCTGCACAACGTTGAATGACAATTTTCTAAACGGTTCCGTTATGTAGGGCCGAACAGATTGGGTTTATACATCGCATATGTAACAGCCACATTATTATTATTGTGGGTTAGGAGCTCTGCGGGTCACTACAGACTCGTATCACAGCGACCATTGCTGATCTGTTGTGATCGCCACCGTTTATTATAGTTCGTTGCCGATGTCTATGACCTGCAGATATCGCAAGGTAATTTTAGCAGCGAGGACCTCTTGTATCTTTTGTGTATCAAAGGGCCACATTCACAAAGGAGGTGCATTGGCGTTTTAATATTGGCGCTCGAAAGAAAATATTCACGTTTTGGAGGCTTTATTCCCAAATTAAACATCAGTCTGCCATCAGACGAGCCATTCTTTGTATGCTGTTTAGTTAATTGGTAGTTGTTCTTTGATTGGCTTATAGTTGTATCTATAACAGCCATAACATAACATTTGTTTCCGTTGTCCATTATATGAGCGAGCGCGATGTCATATTGTGGGAAATTAATCAAATGGTTACTAATTAGGCAATCAATGGCTTCAATATAGTAGATATCTCAGTTCCTCCCCGCACTCAGTGAAGCAACAGGTGATCTGTTTAGTAATCCACATGTGGCCGTAAACGCGCTATAGGTTTCCACAATCTTTTGTAAGAGGATGCACCCAGAAACAACGTCCCTGTTCCTTCTGGCCAACAAAAGATAGTTCAGCAGAAGATACATCTTTGCAATTTGCACGCATGCGAAGCAAGATTGGCAGAACAAGAGCATTTCAGTGGCGTCGATAAAAGCGATCATTTCGCTCATTGATGCACAGTAAGAACTATTGATGGGGGAGGCCTATGTCCAGCAGTGGACGTCCAAGGGCTGAGATGATGATGATGATGAAGAACTATTGAGTAGTAATATCGCCTATTATCTTGGCGGGCCATCTTTCTAACTTAGTAGCAGCTCACTAACCTGTTGTCTAACTAGGACAGAACTTTTTCCACCGGCTGCCTTTTGTAGCGATAACTGTGGCGGCACTCTCAATAATCTCAGATGATCATTGCCATGTCTGCAGTAAGGTTTAGCAAGTCGATGAGTACATCATCCGGCCCTTTTGTTGATGCAATACTGCGAGCACTCTGTTGATGAATGATCTGCAATGCAACTCGTCTACCTGTTTCTAATCGACGAGAGGAACTATCTTGTACGTCGAAGAATCTGACCATTACCATAGTACGAAAATTTTATTCGTATAATGTCACTATCAAGTACCCCAGCTCCAGAGGGAGGGATTTGGCAGAAATACTACGGATGTAAGAGCAACATTTGCGCATTATGGCAAAGTATTAATTAACAGTCGCTTCAGCAGACAGTCCTGAAGCTGTGCAGTGACGTGGCAACCCCATCAACACCCTGAACTCAATATTATACTGAACCCAAAGAGCTTTGGATGAATAGATGGACAGACGACCTCATAAAGGTTGCGGGCACCCGCTGGATGCAGGTCGCTGCCGATAGGTCTAAATGGTGGACAATGGGGGAGGCCTATGTCCAGCAGTGGACGTCCAAGGGCTGAAATGATGATGATGATGATGAAAGAGCTTTGTATGTCTCCCACGTATAGTTGTACCACAGACCGCACATGTAAAATGTTTGACAATACGCTCTAAAAAGTGTTCCCTTTACGTCTTTTGTACATCGTGCAAATCAGCCGGCCAACACGATAAGAAGCGAACAGATAACGCCCTTCGTTCTCTCTCTATATCTGGCACGACCTAATCACGCCGTGAGGCGCGTCACCACGAGAGGCCTACGCTGGTTTCTTGCCGCGAGGGCGCCACGAAGAAACCCGGAGGCAGCATTACGGCCCAGAGGGCCAACCCAGCGACCTGTCCGTGTTGATGGACAGAGGAGGCGATACTGACGGGGACTCAGTCCCGAACAGCTACCTCCATCCTCGTGAGGGAGTACCAGACGACCTACGGGTTCTATGTAGCCCGAGCTTCATGTAGCCTGTACGGTGTAGGTTTGCGGCGACCCAATGATCCGAATTAAGTTAAGTTCTCGAATTGTTTTATTATTTTACTTTATGATGCTTTGTTCACTATTTCCCACGCACTCACGTAAGATAATAGTTTTGGTTTTAGAACCGTTTTATTACTTAATTTTTAAGTCAAAACCTTTATCCTACCACGTGTACAGCAACATCATTATAATTCCTTTGAAATTTTATTAGTTGCAATTTCTTTCGCAATTTTATTCCTTCACTTTCTGACAACATCTTGGCTGAGCGCCTTCTGCGCTCGCCCTAAACCATATGTGTCCGGTGACTCTTGAAAGGCCATTTGGGCAACAAGAATTTTAAAAATACCGAAAAAAAAACACTTTCTGACAACATGATACTTTTGAACTATATAAATGCTCGGGTTAATTGGTCATCTTTTATCTGTACACGTATTTCTGTATTCTTTAGAATAGGTTTTAGTGTTCCTTTGAGGTGCCGACTGTTTATGATAAGGATTTTATTGTTCTTTCAAACGACCGTCGGTAAACTTACCTATTATAGTTCTTTATTTACTATCTTTATTTTCTTCATTTATCTATTCTTTATTTACTAAAATTGTGCTCTTATTATAGTAATTTGAGGAAAATGGCACATGGAACTTAGAGAAACGGCCGACAAGTCAACACAGTCTGTCTGGAGCCGACCAACAAGGCAACACATATTCTCTCTCACGCGGCCGATAAGGCATCGCTATCCAGTGCAGTCGTTAATTGTTTATTTCAATCTGTAACATTACGCGAACAATATAATACTTTCTTTATCATAAGAGTAATATTATTAACGTCACCATACACAACGTATTCAATATTGTGAATGAAAGTGAAACTTCATTACGTTTCCAGACATTTTTCCGTTAGAAATGAACATTACTTTGTCTAACATATTTTTCATTTTGTATTCCATAATTTCTCTTAGACCTGACCAACAGAGTATTAAATGCAGTTCAAAGTATATCGACCAAAAGTATATTAAGCTTTAAGGTTGTATATTTTGATCATCGTTTCATTTTATAGCAGTTCATAATAAAAATAACAGATGATCGTTTTCGCTTTGTCTGCGCTCGCGCACCGCTGATCATTTTCGTTTATCAATTTATAATTAGCTGACTTATTTACTGATGTTCTGTTAACTTTTGCGTTCTTTTGTTTACTTGTACTCGTATGTTTGTGTACCTATGTATTGTTTGACTATATTTGAATGCCCACGAAGCGGGACATAGAGATACGCTTCGATGTGGCCTGCCTAATATACCAATATATTCTAATACCAATGTATCTTCGTCCACAAATAAACGTATTGTATTGCATCGAAACTCGATAAAAACACTGATCAGCTAAATCAAACAATAACAAATTTATTCTAATTTTTATAAATTAATTTACACCAGTTATCTACTTTGGCTCTTTACACCAGATTACAAACCTTGCTGATTTTTATACCACAAAGCAGGAACACCGTTCAGTCGCCCTAATAGGTAAACATTCAATACCTAACAATCCATCCTGTACACAAAATTCGCCCAAGAAAACGCAAGCAGGGTTCGGTAGCAATTTATCACGAGTCAAGTTATATTAATGTGGATAAATGGGGCGTTCGCGGTAGGGGGATAGGGTGGAGCGAAGTGGGGTGACGGCCGGCACGCCTTGCGCCTTTCTTGAGAGATTACGCCAGTCAGGGTGATTGGTTTTCGGGTTTTTTATCATTCTCTATTTTGCATAGACCTTTTGTTGGAATTGAAAGGCTCGATTTAATTAGTGCAATATTAAACACAAAACATTTGGAATGCGATATTAAATAAGGAAAAAACCTTCTTGTTTGATATATTAAAATAAAATTTTGTCTTAAAAATCAGATGTTAAAGCATTTTGCTATTTAAACAGAAGTCGATTAATATATAACGACAATAAGGTCCCTCTATTTAGATAACGTCACAAATAATCTAAGGGTAGAATGACGACAATATTTTTGTCGGGTTTAAAAGTGAAAAGTAATCGGAACCAGCCCTTTTGTCGACCACTGCCTGACAAGGGTTTCCTCGTGGACGTTGTCTTGTACATGATGGATGTCATAGCCTTAAAACACCATACTACCAATTGGATTGGTGAGTTAGCACTCTTTGGAGATGGTAAAAGAGTCCACTCTTTTAGAGATGGTAAAAGAGTTCACTCTTTTAGAGATGGTAAAAGAGACCACTCTTTTAGAGATGGTAAAAGAGACCACTCTTTTAGAGATGCCAAAAGAGTCCACTCTTATAGATATGGCAAAAGAGTCCACTCTTTTAGAGATGGTAAAAGAGTTCACTTTTTTAGAGATGCCAAAAGAGTCCACTCTTATAGAGATGGCAAAAGAGTCCACTCTTATAGAGATGGCAAAAGAGTCCACTCTTTTAGAGATGGTAAAAGAGTTCACTTTTTTAGAGATGCCAAAAGAGTCCACTCTTATAGAGATGGCAAAAGAGTCCACTCTTTTAGAGATGGTAAAAGAGTTCACTTTTTTAGAGATGCCAAAAGAGTCCACTCTTATAGAGATGGCAAAAGAGTCCACTCTTTTAGAGATGGTAAAAGAGTCCGCTCTTTTATAGATGGTAAAAGAGTTCACTTTTTTAGAGATGGCAAAAGAGTCCACTCTTTTAGAGATGGTAAAAGAGACCACTCTTTTAGAGATGGTAAAAGAGACCACTCTTTTAGAGATGGTAAAAGAGTTCACTTTTTTAGAGATGCCAAAAGAGTCCACTCTTATAGAGATGGCAAAAGAGTCCACTCTTTTAGAGATGGTAAAAGAGTTCACTTTTTTAGAGATGCCAAAAGAGTCCACTCTTATAGAGATGGCAAAAGAGTCCACTCTTTTAGAGATGGTAAAAGAGTCCGCTCTTTTATAGATGGTAAAAGAGTTCACTTTTTTAGAGATGCCAAAAGAGTCCACTCTTATAGAGATGGCAAAAGAGTCCACTCTTTTAGAGATGGTAAAAGAGACCACTCTTTTAGAGATGGTAAAAGAGACCACTCTTTTAGAGATGGTAAAAGAGATCACTCTTTTAGAGATGGTAAAAGAGACCACTCTTTTAGAGATGGTAAAAGAGTTCACTTTTTTAGAGATGCCAAAAGAGTCCACTCTTATAGAGATGGCAAAAGAGTCCACTCTTATAGAGATGGCAAAAGAGTCCACTCTTTTAGAGATGGTAAAAGAGTTCACTTTTTTAGAGATGCCAAAAGAGTCCACTCTTATAGAGATGGCAAAAGAGTCCACTCTTTTAGAGATGGTAAAAGAGTCCGCTCTTTTATAGATGGTAAAAGAGTTCACTTTTTTAGAGATGCCAAAAGAGTCCACTCTTATAGAGATGGCAAAAGAGTCCACTCTTTTAGAGATGGTAAAAGAGACCACTCTTTTAGAGATGGTAAAAGAGACCACTCTTTTAGAGATGGTAAAAGAGATCACTCTTTTAGAGATGGTAAAAGAGACCACTCTTTTAGAGATGGTAAAAGAGTTCACTTTTTTAGAGATGCCAAAAGAGTCCACTCTTATAGAGATGGCAAAAGAGTCCACTGTTTTAGAGATGGTAAAAGAGACCACTGTTTTAGAGATGGTAAAAGAGACCACTGTTTTAGAGATGGTAAAAGAGACCACTGTTTTAGAGATGGTAAAAGAGACCACTGTTTTAGAGATGGTAAAAGAGACCACTGTTTTAGAGATGGTAAAAGAGACCACTGTTTTAGAGATGGTAAAAGAGACCACTGTTTTAGAGATGGTAAAAGAGACCACTGTTTTAGAGATGGTAAAAGAGACCACTGTTTTAGAGATGGTAAAAGAGACCACTGT
Source organism: Sesia apiformis (assembly GCA_914767545.1). Classification (NCBI taxonomy): domain Eukaryota; kingdom Metazoa; phylum Arthropoda; class Insecta; order Lepidoptera; family Sesiidae; genus Sesia; species Sesia apiformis. The sequence continues at coordinate 8,717,709 of OU611972.1, read as the reverse complement.
TTTAGAGATGGTAAAAGAGACCACTGTTTTAGAGATGGTAAAAGAGACCACTCTTTTAGAGATGGTAAAAGAGTCCACTCTTTTAGAGATGGTAAAAGAGTCCACTCTTTTAGAGGTGGTAAAAGAGTCCACTCTTTTAGAGATGGTAAAAGAGTCCACTCTTTTAGAGATGGTAAAAGAGTTCACTCTTTTAGAAGTGGTAAAACAAAAGTGATTAATTAATACATTAATTATTACATTCAATTTTATTTCTACATTTCCTCTAAGTACATTGTACTTAGAGGACATTGTCGATTATAAGTACATGTACGTACTAACTGTTACTACGTATTATAATATGACGGTTGGACGAATACCTATAGACGATTGAATTCACTGATTTTCGATTGACTGAATGCATCATTCGAAACACGGAAGTGGCAGAATCCAATGACTAGTAGGACATGAGTTTGATTTTTAAGAAAAATAGTGTACCCAATGATGAGTAGATAAAGAAGAATGGAAAATGTATTTTCGTCTAGTAGGCGCCTTCGTGGCCTTTTTTCTATCTTTCTTGGTCTGTCTTAGAGATTTTTTTCTCCCCGTCGATCGTAAAATAGACACCACATATTACCACATCTGTTCCCGTAGACGTAAATGGGAACTAACAGATAACAACGCCTTGTGGTGACAAGCCCTGAGGACTCCACCTCTAAAAGAGTGGACTCGCCAATCCGCTTATTTAGCGTGTCGTTTGAAAGCCCATACCATACATTCCTCATGCTCAGAACAGTGCCCAGGAGTGGGTGATAAAAGGGCCGATTATGATACGGTAGGCGTTTTCTACGTATGAGTAAACCAAAGACAAATGTTAAATATACTTCCTATTTAATAAACGAATAAATCCAGTATAAATTTGTGTCAGCTTCAGCACGTAATTTAACCCACTGTTTAGCAATTAAGAAACTTCATTAACTGTAATGCAAAGTTGGTCTAAGTTTGTTAAAACAGCTCCGTATAGGGCATAGATAACAAAGGCGCGTAATAAATATTAACATTGTCAATACATACGTATATAACTCGGAAACTTATCTGTTAGATGTTATATAAACGCCTCGGGGTACGGGAGCGAGAAATGTTAAGGAATCGCTACATTCAGGAACGAATAAACGAGCGTTTTTTAGAAACGCTCTACATTCTTTAATGTGTGCGATAAGCAATTACTAGGAATATTATATCGGTTTCATTCGATACATATGATATAAGTGCTGGTAAACATATAAAATATATTTTGTTATATTTGTAGTTTTGTTTTGGAATATTTTCTTCTATTACTGTAAGTACTATGTACTCTTATGATTTTTAAAACTATTTGAGCGGTTGCTACAGTTATAATTTAGCTAATGAAATGAACTTATCTAACTAACACGCATTATAAAACTTTGTTATTATGTATTTGGGATTTTCAGAACGAAATTAATACTTTAGACTTTATCTGCTGACAGAGAATAATAAAACTCTTAAACATGTAGGTACGGATATGTCAGAGACAGATCTAATCATTTCTACAAAACACTAACTCTTAATCAACTTTATATGAAGCGTTTTTAAAAACGTCGGGTTTACTTCCACCGTGTTGAGCGCTCTTCTTCTTCCGTAATGAGCCCCGGCACAACTTTCTGCAGAGCCGCGAAAGTAGCACGGAAAACTTTAACAGCGTCTCAGTTGTATATACCGACTAAATAGTCTTGGTACTATCCATAAAGCATCATTTTGCTAAAATTTGAATTAGGTAGGTATACTCGTATGTCTCCAATCATTTTGGTTTATGTGTTGCTCGTATACTTAAAGAAAATAGACGACATTCATGGTTTAAGCAATGTATAACGCCCGTAGGTATACATACAATATGCCAGTAATTAGGTATATTCAACACGGATATAATTATGTATATATTTATTACATACCTACATATAGGGACATGGTATCGAATGAAAGTATACGTGGAGTAAGCTATCGATACTTATCCTAAAAATTTAATGATACCAAATAAAAAACATTAACAGCTCAAAATACTTTATAGGCCACCTTTCTCATAATTTATATGAAAAGTGTCGATTATTAATTTCGACACGGTACCTGCCTTAAAGTATCATATGAGTAAAAAAGTATCGAGTACAAAAGTATAGATAGGTATCAAAGAAAAGTAATACTCCGTACGAAAAATATTGATACTTTTTCCGTCTTCCATATTACATATCACATACGTATCCTAATGTGGATAGAAACTAAGTTGTTTGAACTCAGAAATGAATAAATTCACATTTTTATAAGTAACTACTTCAAAAATTCAAAAATACAAAGTACAAGAATTTATTCTTAAATTATTATTAAATGTAATTGATTGTTTTTATTATTAGTAAACGATATTATATTTTAATTAAATAATGAAATATACGTGCCGGTTAATTTAATCATAAACTAAAACAACGTACCTACAGTACATTCACATTTGTTGAGAGTTTCTTTACTATACGACTATGTCCACCAAAAAAATTGAAAGGACCAAACAGCTGTACAACAAGTTTTATTCAATAACAATAAAAAGACGTTTAATTCACAGACAAAATAAATTATTTTGACGAACACGTTCAACCCTCTTATTTTCCCACGCGCTGACCACTGTCCAGCAACGTCTCGGGGTAGTTTCGACCCCTCATTAAAATGATAAAAACCTGTTTTTTGGACATAAGATATTTGTCGTTTTCTATAAAACTGGTTTATGTTCTCATCGTGGACGTTATCGATAATAATAAAAATGCATATAAATGAGCTCAGTTTTGAATGTCTTCACTTTAGCCGTGAGAAGTTAAAAAAAAACTTAAATGTCAACAAAATTACTCTCTGTGAAATTGTAGTGTTGGCCGGCTTTAGTACAGCATCCCCATCTCTATCTGTGGGTGTTATAACGAAGCCATTATCACAAGCGTTGAGGAACTACACCATCTCTAAAAAAGTAGATAAATAAATTTTTAAGTGGGTCCGTACCAGTGGCGTTTAAAATCACTGCCTCAAGAACATCATCTAACGCCTAGGCTGTAAGTATAATTCTTACATATTATTCTGATAGCCCCGAACATTGAATTACGCACGTAAATCAAGGATCAAAATGTCTCAGTCGTCGCACTCCGCGCTCGAGATAAATTTCCCAGCGTCAGTGAAATTTTAATAACTAATTTTCTTGTAGGACTAGCGCCGGCGGGTCTCGCGCACCACCAAGAATTATAGCTATGTATATTTGCATATGTTGTGAAAATTATACATTGTATATTATGATTCTGTAGCAGAGTATGTACCTACATTCGTTTTGGTAAAATTTTAAATTCCTGTTGATATAGTTGAACATAACTGGTTATATAAACGGATTACTCACGATGTAAGTATATTTGTAATAATTGGTAGGTAATATTTACATGAAGCGTATTACCGTAGAGCGGTGATACCCTAATGGTAAGTATCTGTTCTCAACTCTCATTCATGAGATCATAAGTTCAAATCCTCGGCCCGAGCCATTGAGTTTTTAATTATATATGATTTTTTTTTTAAATTATCACTAGATTCCATGTTCCGGAATTAAACACGAATCTGAAGCACGTGAATCCACCAATCTGTATTGGGCCCGCGTGGTGGATTATGGCCCAAAATCCTTTAGTGACTGACTGAGGGAGGCATGTGCCCTGCGACGTTAAAAAAGACTGAAAAAAACATGAACCGTAGTTTTGACTTCGGTACCGTACCGTTAGGCAAGATTGCGGATGGCCGGTGAAGGTGTTGTCACTATTGACACACGAATCTGTCTGAAATAGTCTCCGATGTGGGCGACACATCCTCGTATACACACATACTTTGGGGATTAACTTTAAATTAAATTAAATTTGCTAAATATAGAACCCAATAAATTATATTGTCACAATTCATACGTAACATTTTATATCTTAATAAAAATAGGGTTAGGATATGATAGGGTGAAAATGGACTCTGGAATATCTACCGAAACACGGAAATGGGTTGGAGGAATATGACAAAGGGGGAGATGCTAATTCATTGTACTTCTAGTGTTCTGTGAGAGATGGGTAACGTGGCCACCAGACGAGTGCGCCCGATCAGCGGTTGTTAGACTACAGCGTGCACTCCTCAAAAATAAGCAGTTGTTTCTGTTATCCTTCATCAAAGGTACATATCTACTTACATTGATTATGGTATATCAATTAAAAACTTACACTCGTGTGAGTACAAATTAAAATCTACGATTAACCAGCCAAACTTGACTCTACTCGCGTCCCAAGCGCGTGTGAAAAATAAAGGAATCCCGAATAAATACAGAGAAAGAGAAGGTTCTTACTACACTGGTTGTATCGTATGTACAAATTAAGTGGGAGTTAGAGGGGAATGAGAGGGTGTACGGGGACGCGGGAGAGGAAAAGCGTGAAAATTACACAAGAAAATTCCACCATTCAGCATCTTTGTGTTTTCCTTCAAGATGGCGCTCGGCGATGGACGGTTGTGAAGTAGACGGATGTATTTGAGCTTTTTTTGTATAATTTATGTAATAATATTATAGACACACGGTATAATTACCTATGTATGAAGTAGTTTTAATGTATCATGGATGTATGGAAATCCACTTTTGAAAGCATCCATTCACCACCAGGTGAAGAACGTCTCTGCCACCTTTTTTCTATAAAAAAATAACAGATTTATTTCACTTATTGAATTATTTAATAATTATTTATTTATACGAACTCTCGATTAGAAAACACTTCTGTAACTAAGCCTTTTTATCTATGACCAAAAAAACACTGAAGTTTAAAAATGCCTAATTAAATAATCTTTAAAGAGGTTAAATGTAAACCTGTTTTGTTGACAATTTGCAATAGTCAATGTAACTAGTCAACATTGTAGTTACAACGGATTGGGTTCATAATTATTTTGCTAGCAGCGGGCTCTTGACGTGCGAACTTTGAGTCGAAGTGATCGTCAATTGAGATACCAATTGTCAATTGTTAAGTTTAACAAAAACGAATTCGGAAATCATTGTGATTGAACTCAGTTTATATCTAGCTACATAACAATAATAACGAATCCAGCAATTAATTTTACACATTGTAAATAGTTTTAAAACGAATGTGCACTGTCGCCACAAACCTTCCGTATAGCTTTTTTACAACCGATTGGCGCAGTTGGCTGCAGTGCAAAAGCTTCGATTCCCCATAGGACACTCATTTGTTTAAAGACAAATATTTGTTCGGGTCCGGGTGTGTATTTGTCTTTGTGTGTGTGTGTGTCTGGACCCACGACACAGGGAATCCTAGTGTGGGCCTTTGAGTATGGTGTTAATTATTTATTTTATTTATAGCTATGTTTAAATAATCAAAAATGTATGTAATGAATGATCATTATTCAAGAATGATCAAGGAGTAGGTAGCATTCGACTATTGCAGACTCAACAAGACTGGTTCCGTCGTAGGTAAAAAAAAAAACTATAATAATTTGCACTTACCGACTTATCCTTTCCAAATGCGACAGGAAGTCAGCACAATAGCTGTACTCGGCGGCTCTTCTTTGATCATAGCTTTAATTACCTCTTTGTGTAGCTACATATATACATATATGCTTGTAGAATAGCTATATTGTTAAATATTTATTAATTTACATTTACAGCGAGACTAAAGTAGCCGGAAGATCATAGTCTTAAAAAACTGACAACAATTGCTTTCCTGTAGGTAATAGAGAATAAATAACTGTTTAGTAGAATTGATAGCCTACCGTGTGAAAGGTCCCGGGTTAGCCCTCTTGTTAACGACACGGTTTTCCCACGGTCCGGCGAATTTGCCGCGACGTAGAGAAACGTATTATATGCTTGTTAACGGCACGGTTTTCCACCGGTGGAGACAGGGCTAGCGTATTTTAGGTGCGGAGTTCATGTGTCACTTTTGAGTGCTAAGCTAAGAAAAAATAATTAAAATAATACAAAACTCGAATTAGCACAGGTAAAACGGTCACGAAAGCTTGTAAACGTCCGATATCGTTAACAATCTCTCATAAACAATACAACACTGCTTGATATCTCGCCGCCAGTTTTCACGGCGTACCGTGAGAACTGCGCCTTGGCATCGCCGCCTGTGTTAACAAGATCCCATAAAGGCCTATACAGCTCTGACGAGCATAGGTTTTCACGGCGGGAAATTACGTCGTTAACAAGCGGACTGAGATTCCCGGTCATTTAGCGGCAAACAAACAAATCGATAGATTGTTTGTTCTTCCGTAGAAAAAGCCAAACATGTTCGATGTATCGAATGCAATGCCCTATCAGTATCCCGTGCTGGACATAGGCCTCCTCGAGCACAGTGTCTTGTGTATGAGCGATGTATAGTCTTAACACGCCACGCTTGGACAAGCGGATTGGAGAGTCCTCGATTTCAGAGGTGGTGCAGTCCCTCAGGGCTGATGGTAGCCGCTTTGTGATCCGTTAGTCGCCTTTTAAGACACCCACAGGAGGAAATGGGGGTGGGGGGGGGGGGGGGTACTATTATAAACGAACCATTCTATATTCTATTCTATTCTCTAAGTACATGAATATAAATTTACACACGTGTTCAATAACTAAAATAAAAAAGTCAAGATTTCGAATAAAAATTACAAAACACATTTTCGAAACCGGATTTCACCCTTTTAAACAGATGAATAATCATCAACGAGTCTGATAGGTATACAATTGTCTAATTCCAAACGAATTTGTAACCAGTTTTCACTGAAAAGAACCAGTTTCGATTCGATTTTATTGATTTGTAAGTAACTCTTTACTATTTAAACACTGGTTTTGTTTACATATTTAGGAATATTAAAACAAAATTTAAAAAATAACGCATTAGATTGGATGAAAATTTGATTTCTCATTTTACTTGACCTTTCGATTAGGTTACAAAAAGTCATACCTGACCATACGGCAGTTTGTTTAAACAAATGTTTGTCCGACCGAGAATCGAACCCGGTACCTATTGCACAACAGACAGGGTCCACTACCAATTGAGCTACCTCATTGGTCGTCTGGAATAATGATAATTTAGTTATCTAAATATATGCTCGTATTTCTTATAATTCATAGATTTAGATAGAAAGGGGTCGAGACTTTTTGTATGGAGTCGGTTATATCTACTTTCCGTCATTTTGAAAAATTCTGAATTTTGCAGCCCTAAATAATCCTAAATAAATCGATAGAAGACATCAAAACAAACACAAGAAATTATATAGTTAAATAATGTCTTTGAACTGAACTATGACAAAGTTATAACTTCCAATATTAATTATCTCGGTTTCCAGTCGTTTTAAAAGTTTTCACCTGAGAACATTTTTATTTTGTTTATTTTTATGTCTTCTATGGATTTACTAAATCTAATTTAAACATAAAAAATATTTCGTCACCAGAACGAGAAATTTCGTATTTTTTGTGATTAAAATTATGTTTTGTCACAGAACTATTTACAGAAAATATTTAACATTTGCTCTTTCCTATGCAATAATTATCTTTCGTGTACGATATAGGTAATATTCAAATGTCAACGACGATTTGGGTCTTTTATCGACCCCGTTATCATTCTTCGCTGGAATAAAATTGGCAATACAAAAGCAACTTACCCTGACAAAGGCCGGGCAAATAAGCCATTAAAAGCGTTGCGACGGTGCCGAGCTATAAAATCTCTGCTTCTTGCCCCCTAGAATCCCCTCTCCCTTAGGGGGCAACAGGGGGCCGCGATAAACTGCTTTTATGCCGTTCCGTACTATAATTAAAATGGTTTGACGTTTTCTAGCGTTAGATAAAAGACCTAAGATTCGGGGTAATGGGTATACCTACCGAGTGAGTTTAGTTTGTTTATATGAAGGGGTACTCTAAGTGCCTACCTACAATTTGTTATATGTACAGTTTTGAGGAGGAGACTGCAGTCCAACAGCTACTACCTCCTTATCTTACTTCCCTAATGTACGTTACGTGTTTCGGTAGTAAGTGAGATGTGCCAGAGCCGATTCCCATCCTATCCCTTCCCATTTTCCCAACCCTTTCTCAAAATCTATTCCTATAGCTCCAAAGGTAGGCAGCGCATCCGAGAGCGTGCCAACGTTTGTCATTTTGGACTGATGTTGGCATGTATCGCGGATGTCTATGGGCGACAGTATCCACTTACCATCAGGTGGACTGTATGCTCGTTTGCCGCCTTTATATATAAAAAAAAGTCTAGTAAAGTGTAGTGGAGTGTGTACAGTTTTGATTATTATACACGCACTTACTTACGCGGCGACCTAGTTAAGGCCGAACGCACGTTTTAATAAGAGCAATAATTTTAAATGGAGTAGAAAAATTAAAGATTCAGGCCTCTCACACACGATCTTATCACCGCTTTTGTCTAGCCACTAAATGGTAAACTTCTTCAAATTGTCGTTGCATCTGGCCCAAGCTGCGTTTGCCGGTGCGTGATCTCCATACGAGGACCCGTCTATCCCGACTGTTCTCGGCCCCGCGGTAACTATGACTATTGTAACTATGGGAACCTATTGCCACTTCAGCTAATTCTGATAGTACCGGAATACCGTAACCAGTCCGTTTTTTACGTCCAATGCTTGACATAGGACTTCTTTATATACATTGTCTTGTGCACTAGGGACGCTCACCAAGGGGGTCGGCGAGTAGGTACCTACCTGCACCTTTTAGAGGTGGTGGAGTCCCTAAGGCCTTGTGGTAGCAGCTTTATAATTCCTTAGTCGCCTTTTACGACACCCACGTGAAGAAATGGTATGGTGCTATTTCAAAGGCAGCCGACACCATACGGCCGATAAGTATCTTAGTTATCGATAAGTAAAAGATTCGTTGACACCAATTATAACAAATAATAACATTAATAGATATTTTAATTAAACAAAAGAGAAGCAAATTAAATTTTCTTGAGTTCGTCCCTGTTAGCCGCCCAGGGACGGACTCAGACGGTCTCGGGAGAGGAGTCTGGCCCTGTCTTACATTGTTTCAGAATTGCATTGTTGTGGAACTTGGGAAAATATCGAAAACAATATTAAACGGCAATAGAACAGCTCGCTTTTGATGGGTAACATCAACATTTTCTTTGTACATTTTTTATATTATTTACCTACAGGGTATGTCTGAACCTGTTCCAAAACATGAAACCATTCATTCTATTAGTTCATTGACATGTAACGTTAAAAATTGACATTCACTCTTTCTGCAAGATTTCTTATCCTGAGTTTATACCAAATTTTTCATAAAAGAAATGTTAAATATGAAGCGCAAAAATTCCAGTAACAAGTTCAGCTTGTTACAGGTGTTAGGCAAATTCAGTGTAACTGAACATATGTGTAGCCCGCTTTACAACACAAGGGAGCTAGCTACTCGTACCTTCTAATGAAGCTTATTATCCATAGTATTATAACAATAACCGTAATCTTCAATGAAACAATCACAGTCTTTATGTCCCATACAACATATATTTAGGTAGGTATTGCGTTGTATTCCAGTGTATGTTTTCTCATTTCGAATTAGGTGCATATTCCGTATAATCTTTCTCTCATTCTTTTTCTTAATCATCAGTTGGTTAAATGATAAAGAATGCTGTACTTATGGGATTAAGTCAGTATTTCGTATATGCAATGCAATGTAAAGATGAACAGAGACCAGATTCCCAAATCAAATACAGACAAACTAATGGGTGGTTTGTCTGTATTTGATTTCCTGAACTCTTCACTTATCTATCTGTCCGACCGGGAATCCAAGCCAGGGCCCAATCGCAAATCAAATAGTACAATATGATCTGGCCTGATCGGTCGATCAACGTCGATCAACAAATATAATTAATATATCTCTACAAAGATAGGAGACATCAAATAGATACAATAATATCTACTTAAGTAATATTGAAATATCATACACGAGGTCATTAACCCTCAAATGAACATTCGTCTAACACCTACCATCTCAAGTTTGAAATTTATCCGTTCCGTACGTGTAGATACATCATTTATATTATTCAAAATATTATGCTAACGTTATAAAAAACTTCACGTTGAAATTAAATTTATGTTCAGTATAACTTCAGTAAAACCTATATATAATAATTTCATAACATGAATGAACATTGTACTAAAAAACGAGGGATTAATTGCAATAAATAAACTTCAGAAATCTCCAAAAACCAAACGCAAAAAAGAACCGCAAAGCCGAACAAAACAACAAAGGAAACCGTCCCGTAATCTCTAACTAAAATCAATACCTTTTTACCTCTACCCCCAAAATTTTCCGAACTACCCCCTCCCCCAATTTCAATTTAAACGACAAAGTATTATTTAATTTCCACCGTCTTTTCTCCATTGTAAGGCGCGGAGCGAGATAGAGCTTCCTCTCTTTCTATTCTTTCAAGACGCGCCCTTTCTCTTTCTAACCGCGACGGTAGGTGAAAAAAACTGCGCGTGGGAGCGAGACGCATATAAGCAAGACGATCACACTCCATTTTCTTAATGACGTCATATAGATTTGTAGATGTACGGTTGGGGAGGCGAACTCCCTCGCCCAAAGTGGAGGCAAAACTTTTTACAATCCCTCTATGAATGTTTTAGTGTCGCTTTTTCCTCTTTTACATTTTACTCAGATATTTCATTTTTAGCAATAAATGTTTATTATCTTACACATTCAGTGTAGTTATTTCTCTGTTCATATTTTTATTAACTCATTTTGTGAAATTCTTTTGTTTCGAATATCTTTTTGTGAAAAAATTTATCCCACTCATTACCTACAACCTAATAATGTGTACCTTAATGTCGATGTTAGTTTCGCAGATATTGAAACTTTAGTGAAATCTTCCAAAACTAACACATATTTAATTGATTTATGTTAAAAATCACATGTTATATCATGTGTCTACTTATTCAGACTCGTTAAACAACAAAATATTTTAACCAAAGTCAATACTCGTGAGTTCATATATGGTCATGGTATGGTCCCTTTGGACAGATAACGTTGACTACAAACTGCCTAAATTAATTAAGACATATTAATACTTTGGATTTTTTTAAAGTAGGTTCTTCAAACAAATTAGGTATACGTACGTACCTGACGTAACTTTCAAAAATATATGTTGAACTCGAAGTTAAGAAGCAGGCAAAATTGCTAGAATCCAAAACTGCAAAATACTGGCTTTAAAAAACTACCACGTTCCTAATTTAAATCTCGCCTTTCGAATTAAAGCGGGCTTAATTCCATTTAAATTCAGAGGCGCGTTCAGAAACGTTCGGAGGCATAAAACGCAGAGGTGGCGTGCGTTCGAAATACGAAAAAGCCGTTGTAAATCGCGTAATCTTGAGACCTCTGCTCATGACGTATGTGAGGCACGTCGCGAGACCGAATCGAAGTTCAAATTAGGAATACCTGCCATCTTGGACACATTACAGATTAAAATTACCCCTCACATTAAACTATAATTTTAACCAGCTCTTACATTTTCCTGCTAGTGAAAGTTTAGGCTGTAACGGGTGCGGTGTGTTAGTTTGGACAATATTGTAGAGGCAAATAGAGGAATCTTGGGTGGTCTAATCCAGCAATTACGCATTTTAATGGCGTTCGTTTGCCGTAGTCCGGGTTTTAATATTCCGTTCCTTGTTTTACGGCTCACGGGATCGTCTGTAGGTACCTAAGTCTTTAGATATTAATGTGTTTTAGCCTAATTACTTATTATGTGTTTAAAAGTACCCTATGTAATGTTATTATAAAGTTCTAAAAAACAATAGGTACCCTTAGATATCATTTCTTAGTATATTTATTTTGTTTTCGTCCCTTCGTTTTATTTAAATATATTAGCTACCAGTTGAATGAAAATCGATATTATTACTTTCTGCTTTATTTATTTGATATTTAGCCAATATTTATAGCAATTTGTGTATGGTTTATATTAAAGATCATACACAAATAGGTACCCGAACAGAAAACTAAAATCAAAACTACCAAGATAGGTAGGTACTTACAAATTTTAAGGACAATAAGGCTTATAATAAGGTAGATAAAAGGCTATATAACCTAGGCAACATTTTTAAATATTGTCCAAGTCATATGGGCATTATTTTAACACTATTAATATTTAACACTATCCGCAACATAAAAATTAACACAAGCAAACACTTAAAATCTAATGTGCAGCAATCTAAAATTCGAAACTCAAATAAAAAATACAACAGCCAAAAACTAATTATGACAATAAAACTAGAACGAAACCGCGTCTCCAGAGCAGCATTAATTCGGAATTCTCATTTTGAAAACGCCAGAAAGGTTGCAAGCGAGGCATAAAATTCTGAACGGGGAAGACGGGGTAACATTTATTAAAACACCAGTTTGCGAAGTTAAAATTAAACATGAAAAACGGGCGACGCCACCTACCGTTCCTCCCCAAAACTACCCACGTGGGGAGGCGGCGGGGAGGCGGCGGGAAGGCATGAACTATGCTCTACTTTATTTCGCAGCGAAATTTGTAAATTTATGTAAATTTCTCGCGTCTTCGTGGGGTAAAAGTTAGCCGGGTTTAGAGTTAAGATGGAGTCGAGTTTTAATGTTTATCTCTGCTCGTTTAACGTTGTATTTGTCATAACTTGGATTTGTGATGGCGATTCGGTTTTGCGCATTAATTTTAATGTTTTGATAAAAAAAAAATTCACAATTTTTAGTAGGCATATCATATTACAATACTAGTAGTGTTCAGCGACTTTGTTCGTGTGAACTTGCTATTCTCGTAGGAAGTTTATAACCGATTTGGATGAAAATGAAAAGGGATGGTAAGCGGTAAGATAAAACTGGGTACCTAAATAGAAAAAGAGAACTCTCCGCCCGACGCTACTATGACAAAGTCCCGCACCATAGTTGACATTCTAACCTATGTACCCGATAGGAATGACCCTCCCAATTGCCGCCGTCGTCCTCGGCACGTCTTAGACGACCCCGACGACCGATTACTGCTGCCGATGCGGTTCTTACACTACACTCACAGGCTACACATACACACCGTCCCCGCCGGCGGAGACGAGGACGTCACCCTCGCTATGCAGTAAATACACACCGGCCTTCAGTCAACACTTTTACTAGGTAGAGGCACGTACCTACCTGGTCGCGATCCCGCGGTACCCTTCCAACGTAACGCCCTAAACCGAGGTCCATTCCTTCCGCCGGTCGGGGGAGCCCTTAGGCTCGTTGCTGCACACACCCTTTGCTCCTGGCTGAGGGCCTTCTGCTATACTCTTGAAACGCCATTAGGGCCATAAGAATTTACCATTCCGAAAAAAAAGAGAACTATCAATATGTCACTACGTCACTGGTTACACTTAGATTCTATAGTGAACTGTATAGTTCTTTTTTTTTTATGTTAGGACAGACAATCAGGAAAACCCTGCATGGTCACCTGGTACCATCTGGTCTAGCTAGGCTAGCCTAGGTGGTACCAGGTAGTGCCGGACTCCTACCGGCTAAAAAACCTGATTGCCTCAACATCGTGTATGTCTAAGTTCTTGTGGCCCTAGTGGCCTTTCAAGAGTCACACGTATGTATAATTCTTGAACAAATACAAGATCTTATATGGTAGATTTGGAAACCAAACTATATCATGTTTATATTAGGCGCCAACGCCATCTAGTGGCGACTTTCGGAATTAATTACACAAACAGTGATTAGTTTTTCGATAAATCTCTTTGTTTCCGAACATAACTCTCTCCATAGCTCGCTGAGAGACTTTCAGCTTATAGATTTCGTAATTTTATAAATAATTATGTAATTTACCTACTAGCAGGTAAGTATGTAATAATTATATTATTTTCACTATTTTCACCAAAATCAATATTTTAGCCGAGTTATTTCTGATTTTACCAGGGTAAAATCGGGTACGATTGACTAGTATGTAATAAAATAAACATAGTTCATAGATTAATACGAATAATTTGCCAACTTAACAAGTCTGCTTGAACAAAATTCATTAAAACTTGTATTTTCTAAGCCATTCAATCCTCTTCAAACCGAATTCCAAGACGATTCAAAGAAGTTCGCGTAAATTCAATTTAGATTTAAATTTGTAGATCTGTAAACTAATTAAAAGTTGTTTTAAAACGACTGAAAGTGAATTAAAATTTGAATTGGGCATTACTTTCAATTAAACTACAAACTTTACTCGCACGGAGAAAGCGTGCGTTGAATTCTTTTTATTCGGAGAACATCAGCGAAGGGATTAATCGAAACATTACCGACTACAGTATCGGTCCATCTACCGTCACAAATACCCTTTTGCAGCTCGTCATTCAATAAGCGGTTAATTCATGCAGTTAGAACAACGAATGTGAACTTTCAAATCACCTTAATAATTCGTTTAGGAAAGAAAAAAGTTTGTAATCATGCGAACGCTTGGTTGATGAATACTTCAAGAGATTTTATGCGGTGTGCTATTTTTGCATCAGTGTGAATGAAGAATCAATTGTATGTCCAGTCCACATTGCGTGTTACGATGCTATAAGAATGTTGTCTTCACTGACTCTCTCTCTCCCTACATTAATAACGGACAATACCTATTTGTTTCTCAGCCTGTCATTTTATCCATGTCACGTTCATTTCGAGATCTACTAAATTACAAATTTAATTTTCTCGTCGGTTTTGTGAGAAAAATTGATCAAATTTAACGATTTTCGGGGTGAAATCGTGTTTTGAATAAGCGAAACCATGAGCAAAGATGAATTAAGTGACCAAATATTAACATATAAAAGTCTCACTCTCTCATGAAAACTACAAATGCCTACACAAATACAAGTCGCCGCTCCGAGTGTGCTGAATTGAATCTAAAAGTCAAGGGGACAGCGCTCATATTTCGACCGGCACCAACCTATTCCCCGACATTTACAATATTTTTTCCATACCTACGTAATTTTCAAAGGAATCGTCGTGTATGGTCCTTTTTCAATAAATAAGTATCTATTTATTATACATTTCACGCCGTCATACTTTACTTATTTTATTTAAAATTTAAACACAATACCTATTTGTCTAACAATTCCTCACAGCATAATAATGCATATTGTGTACGTAATAAGACATATTATGTAGGTACATAAGGCAGTGCGATTGCCTTTGACAGTGCGCGGCGCGGGTGGCAAGTTTTAATAGAAATTTAAATTAACTCTAGCGAAATGGTTGTATTTCTGACTTGAGACGTGTTGTATGGAAATGAAGAAAGACTTAAATTAATTTTGTTTGAAAAGGAAAACGTTATCACAATCACGTTATTTTTTTCGTAATGCCGGTTATATAGTCAGTAAATGTACGTAGACTGATTGTAGCAAGTACGAAACCTGCTTAGAGCGGTCTCGTAGCAATGACGTAGCCACATCTATACTAATATATATATAAAGAGGTAAAATTGTGTGTTTGTATGTTGGGGGTAATATCTGGAACTACTGAACCGATTTTAAAAATTATTTCACAAATAAGAAGTTACATTATCCGTGTCTAATATAGGCTATATAGGGCGGGTCGCTAGTTTATAATATTAGTGTAGCGACTACGTAGCTTGATGGTAGCTGCTGTGTCGTTTTTTACCTGTACGAGGTAGCTGCAGTTTCATAGATCACAGATTATTTTAGTTATAATTTCGGAGACTGATTTTTTTTTTACAGAAAGAAGGTGGCAATCTAGCATACAGTCCACCCAGTGGTAAGTGGATACTGTCGCCCATAGACATCCGTGACATGTCAGCATTAGTCCAAAATGACAAACTTTGACACGCCCCCGGATGCGCTGCCTACCTTTGTTCGAATTGCTACGAAAACTTGTTGAAAGCAGACGTGTAGCACCATCGTAGCGGCTACATACGTTATCCATTCGTCCGTAGCAACTACGGAGTCTGATCGTAGCTACTTTGATTATAGCTACGTTGCTCAGTTGTAGCGGCTACGTAGTCTTGGCGTAGCTGGCTGTATGTCGGGCTACAATTGGGTTATTGAAAAAAAAAAATTATCATTTTTTTTATGTATTTTAAAACTTTATCATAAATTATATTAATAATCGATGCGAAATACTCTTAAAAATGTTTATTTAATTTATTATAAACAATTTAAAATTGATAAAATTTTAAAAAGAATCACGTGACTACAAACGCGCTACGATTGGTCGCCATCTTTGTGACGTCATAATGTTAAAAGGATTTCTCGATAGTACAGTATCACAGGCTTCTACATGTAAATTGACCACAAATATCCGACATTTAGTTTAAAAAAATATTTATATTAACTACTTTTATTTAGTTATGTGTGATAAAGGATTTATAAAGGCTAATTCCGATAATATACCTGATGTGGATATATTTATGATAACAGATTTTCTTAAAAATGATATTCGGTTTATTTCAGCTGAAAGCATCAAGGTAAGTTTATAAAAAAATAATATTGTAAATTAAAATATTAAATGATTTATTCGTCATTAAATATAATTAATTTTTATTTATCGAATGCTATTTATTTCATTTATACGTTTACATAAATATTTTTTAATTACTATATTATTATAAAATACTTACATCAAAATGATCTTCACAACAAAACAAATTTGATGTTGTTTTGGAATTAGGTCGTCGCACTGCTTGGAACCATTTATTTTGACGTTTAACATTTTGTGGAACATTTAAAAACATTTTTTCAGGAGTTGTTTTTGTAGTATTCGTACATAATGGTACGAAGCAAGCACGATAACTTTTAAGGTTAGACATTTTCGATATATTTATTAATATATTGACGATAATAACAAGATTTAATCGATTAAAAGTCAAAATACTGTATCAGCTGTGTGCTACAATGAGTAGAAATTAACATTGTGACGTCACACGCGCTCGGGTTTGTTCGGGAACTGTCCGCGTGTTTTCGGTACTGGATTCAAAAATTTATTTGTAATTAAATATAACTTTTTAATTAAACCGAAAAAAAAAAACTAAAAATAGTTTTGTTATAAAATGTGTATATGATCTTTCCATTAATGATAAAAAAAAATTTTTTTCAAATACCCAATTATTAAGAACCAGTAATGTATTGATTGCTTTTGTTTGAACACTTGACATAACTCCATGTCATAGTAAGTCGGGCTACAATTATTAAGAAGCGGTAATGTAATGATTGCTTTTGTTTGAACGCGTGACATAATTCCATGGCATACTACAGCGGTGCGGATATATCGGATGCGGATCTTCAACCAATAAGCAATCGATGACTTTCCTCAAATTCACCGTTGATTCGCAAGCAAAATAAAAGAGCCGTCAACTTTTGATTGTCAAACAAGAGGCAAGACGGCTTAACTTTGAGCCAATTCATTCCAGACTGGGGTAGTGTTGGGAAAATATCTTAATATTTGCTATTTTACTGTATTATTTTAAATATGAATTTTTAAATTATTGTTATTGAACAAAAATTGTGAGCATTGAAATTAGACATACAAATATTGTATTCCACTTCTTTTTTTTCGTTTATCGCAAAGATGCAATTAGCACATTCTGCCAGTGTCAAGTTTTCTTCGTAAAGTAAAAACAATTCAAAACACATCTTGTCAATATCCAGTCCTGTTGAAAGTAGGTATGATAAGTAGGTTGAAATATGTGGGTTTACCAAAGACAGAACAGGACTTCTTGGAAGCGCATATAAAACGCAGTCCTATGCTTTTATTACATTGTCACAAACACTACGCCCAAAAAACCACTTTGAATTTTAATAAACTATCCCTATTAAACCACAAAACGTACAGTATACAATTTTTACAATTAATCAAACAAAAACCTGACTACACATCTCGAGTTCCCGCCAAAATTCCTATTCTACTATAAGTAGTTTTTAAAACAAAATGTGTAGGAGTGCTACCGAAACAAATGATTCGAAAGCACGGCTTCTTCTTTCTGAGATATCAAAATTTTTGTAAAGTTATAATGAAATGTAAAAAAAACATATTTAATAAAAATATTATTTATTATCAGACAATCAAATACTCATATATAATATAATCATTATAATCATTTAGGATATAGGTAATCATAAATGACCTATAATCATAAAATTAAATATAATGATAATAATTAACATACTTTGTTATTTTTACAAATACAGTTATTTTTTATTTTTGCTATCCTCCATTTCTGCAAAAAGTATACCAACTCGTAATTTAAAGCGAAAGTACATTCGGTTTTTCATAAGTTTTCAAAAACGAAAGTTTTCATAAACATCAGAATCGCACGGAACGAAAATGTATGACTGCATTAATTTCATTAAAAAAATATCAATTCTTTTTTTTGTTCCGTACCGACTTCAACGAGGTGTAACTCACGAGTAACTCGTGAACTTATCGCATCACCGTCTTAAAACGTCTACCAACACTGGCTCGAGTCGCTCCAGCCCAAGCTACCGAAGCTCGTTTGACGCAAGTTTTGATAGAATTTTCAATTACCTTCCTTTGTTTCAAGAGTTTCGCCACGAATGTGTGCTCTCACCATCTGGAGTGGGTACTTGTCGCTAATAGTTTGTCTCTGGCAATGCCTTTTACGATATTCTTTATTTCTATTTGTGTTTTAAATTTAGGCATTACTTATACTTGTTCCGCTGCAGGGCACAGAACTCGCCTAGTAACTCAATTGGGTGATTTCGGGCCGTAAACCACTACGCGCGCTCAGTGCGTGCTCAGTGGATTACACGTACCATCTTTTTTTTAAATTAAATTTAGGTATGCAACATGAAAGTTAAATTAAAAGAACATAATGTGACATTTTTTAGAGTTGTAGTCTTTAGAATAATATTTAATTGAATAATAATTACAGTAATAATAGGTATAATCAATGATAAATAGGCGCCCGCGCCGAGTAATGTAGAGAATTGTAAGCAATGTTACCTTAACTATTATAAATTGAATACACAAAATCAACATCGAATAAAATATTTTCAACTACATCGCAGACAAATGGACATTCGGATTTGTAACATTCGACATCGACATCAAATACTGGAAATAAATATGTGCGTGTGCTGTGTCCTAGGTGTTTGAAGACAATCATTTCACAGAGTTTATAGTTCATTGTTTTTATTGTCACGAATTACACAGTACACAATCCACGGACGGTTTGTTATAAATTTACTATGTAATGACGATGGAAACTAAATCACAATATCAATAATATCGCAGAGCATAAGTACGCGCAACCGTTAGTTAGGAGACTGACTGCCTGTGGCGGCGGCGTGGCGCATGCGCAGAACTCCTGCGCATCGAGACGGCCGCCGAGGCGAGCGATTCTATCTTGCATGGTAAGTATTTTATGTTGTATGTTTATTTATTTTCCTAGTTTATTATTTCGGTTTCATATTATATTTTATTTATGTATAATTATATATTATAATGTATATATATTATATATGTATAATTATATATGAAATATGAAAATTTTAAAATAAATATATATAATAAAAAATAATATTATACATTGGAGAGCCTCGGGGTAATATATTAGCCATTCAAATTCTTGAACGTCGTGAATTTGAGCCCCGCCGCTATTCACGTTTTACTTAAGTACCTACAGATTTTTAAATCGTGCACTCGTCGATGATATCCGCATGTCAAGGAACGATGGCCTATGGGCTGTAATGGGTGCGCCTGGAAATGGGATCGTCGACAATTAAAAAAGACCGCCGTTGGACGGGGTCATAGAAATCCGGCCGATATTTGGTTCACACCGGTTGAGAATAATAAGTAGAGTATAGTAAAAAATCTATACAAATTTTAACAAGAAATTAATTAAGCATGTAACAAAATTAAATTTGTAGGTACATAAAATATGGCTAAAATATTGGTTTCTTATTACTTATTAGTCAATGGCTCGTATCCGAATGCGCCGCCATGATGGTATGCAGATGTCACAGTCTTCATTTCAATTTGGAATCTGTGCAAGATGTCGCGAGGATTACATCCAGCCATTGTCAGTGAGACGGTTATTAAAAGTTTTATATTATTAATGAGTAGATTTTTCTTTAGTGTTTTGATATAATTAGTCATGTTACACTGATGATAATGGAAGATCGTTAGAGCGAAAGATGGTGTGTGGTAGTCACCTTCATTGAGACCTACGACTATATCCAGAAATATCGACTGACGGCATATTTGTGAAGGTGATCGTACGTGAAGGCAGGATCTATGATAAGCAGCAGTGGAGCCACTGAAGAGACACCGTCCTCATGGTGTGCTGTGCTACGGTACCAATATAGGTACTAGCTGGTCATTAGAAATATTGTCTTGGTAAGGTATTATCACATAAGGAAGATTCCAGTAGGTAGTTCAAAAATTGAAATAAAATATATATTGCAGCTCCAAAATCGAAAAAAAAATCATATAATGAATTTACAGTTAAAAAAATTAGTTTTGTTAACAGTGGAAACAAGGCGGCAGACGAGCTGACAGTCCACCTGATGGTAAGTGGATACTGTCGCCCGTGGGGATCCGCGGTACATGCCAACATCGACAGACGTTCGCATCGAATCGATGATTTGGGGGAAGGGTTGATAAAGTGAGGTGGGATAGGATAGAGGGTGGGATAATAATGGGCTCGGGTACATCTCACGCACTACCGAAGCACGAACTTACGGCAAGTTTGTGAATAAAGTGGGAAATTTAAAGGAAGTCCAGAAGGAAATTTAAAGTGGAACATTGCAAGGTAGTCTTCTGTAAGAGATGGGTAACGTGACCGGTCGAGTGCGCCCTGTGGTTGTGGGATTTATTTAAACTAATTACAAAAAACTTACAGCCTTAAAAAATCACTAAAGAGTTTACAGTTAAATAATTAAAAACCTTGTCCGCCTATCCATACTGGGTCCACGTGGTAATATGGCCTGTAACCTCCCACAGTGAGACGTTATAGGCTGATATTGAGTATACAGAAGAATTCACAGTCGCGTTTAAAAAAACTATCCACTTTTTCTTAGTAAACAAGAACACAAAATACTCAAAAAAAGTCACAAATCAACTGTCTAAAGAATGGACTCACCTAATTCACTTCTCCGTCTTTGGGAACGGGGATTTTTGCCCCCTCCTCTCTTCACCCTCCTTTCCCCTTCCCGCGAAACTTTGACGTTTCCGTGTAGGTAGGAACTAACTCTGCCCGGAACGCGGTCGACGCCGGCAGTAATCAATTTTTCAACTTCACTTTCTAGTTGTGAATTAATTTTGAGGAAATCTTGGAGGTGTAAGCAAGGTTTTATGAAAAGTAATGTGTAATTTTTAGCTAGGTAAGTACTAAATACCTCCTACTGGCGCCACGCTGTAATCAGGTATAATCCATACTTAATTAGAATCTTGAATGGTTGACCAATTCTGTCAGCTGTGTCAGTGACTTTCGTTTTTTTTCGCAAATCTCTTCGTTTCGGATCTTATCCCGTAAAGAAACTCCGGTGCTGGATACAAGAGCGGAAGAACATGTGCGGCGTGCCTTGGGAGAAACCCATATCCAGCAGTGAAGACACGTGGGCTGAAAATAGGGTAAGGTATAAATAATTAGCGTCGATGTTGTAAAAACAATATCCCAGATAATAAATTTGTAACAGTAAGTATATAGAAAAACACATTTTCGGAAAGAAGTTTCTAAAAGCAATTCACACGGACAGTTTCACCATTTTCAACCGAAAACTAAAACTATCCGGTCCCGAAAGGCTAAAAAAGGTCGGCCTAACCAAACATCGACCCTTATAAAATACCCTCGAAGCCAAACTGGACTAAAAAGCACCCAAAAAGGCTGTAAAACTAAAGGAATTAGGACAGGGCCGAACTACTTTTCAAAACACTTTTGAAACCCCTCGCACTAAAATATATGAATCCCAATTTATATTTTCCGACCGGTTTTACAGGTACGGATTTGGAGCTGACGAAAATAAAACTGTGTTTCGTATTTAATTATTTTGTGTACCATGGGTAGTAAATTTGAGGCGAAGTAAATATTAAATTATATGTATTAAACATGTTCCTTCTATCTGTCTGGATTATTCCCGAAACCTACAACTTATTAATGTTATTTTTTTTTTATTAGATATTAAAATATTGAGTAAACCCTTGAAATAAATTAAATTGTTTAGCAAAACAAATATAAAATTTTCATATCATTGAATTTAAAATCGCGAATAGAGTCCATGGTTTCAGGCTTCAGGAATAGATCGGACACACCTTGTATATCGATATAATATAATAATTAATATAAACATCACAACGTTTAACTATGCTCATTTAATTCATCTGTGGTGTGTGAGATAAAAAATATAAATCATACAGAGTTTCCTACCACCTGACAGTGACACGCACTGCTCACTAAAATAATTTAATAAGACTTTATAATATTTATGGTAAGAAAATGTCAGATAATAAAAATGTTAGACGCAATTCCTAAGAGTTAGATATATATTCAACTTGTATGGTGTATCATGGATTGTGAAATAAATAAAACGAACTATAAACTGTGTACTAAGTGATCCAATCCAAAACACCTATGACATACCCCCATACATCTATTCCCAGAGATCGGGTTCACAGTCCGGTTGACCGGACTAGTGAGACTTTTTGTTCTAAGAAGTCCGGTCGTAGTATTCAACCGGGCTTCTGAGAAAAAAATCAACCAGACTACTCGTTTCAGAACTAATATATATAATTTTAATCTTATATTTAAACATTTTAACTCAAACACTATATTTTCAACAACTTATTTAAGATGCAATAGGTATACAAAACAACTTTTTCTAAGAAAAGTTTATAAATAATAGTTTATAAGTATAAGTAGAAATCATTTGCAATTCACGAAATTGTATAAAGGATTCGGCAAAATATTTGTTACGTAAAAGAAGGCAAATAGATATTGCCACGGATGTGATTTTATACAATTTTGTGAAATGCGAATGATTTCTGGTGTAATTCCTTATTAGCTTTTCTTAGAAAAAGTTGCTTTGTATATTGCATCTTAAATAAGTTGTTGGTAGTAAGTATAGTGTTTAAGTTGAAATGTTTAAATATAATATGAATATATATTCGTTCTTGATTCGGTTTTAAAACGGGCAGTCCGGTTGATTTTTTTTCCCACTAGTCCGGTTGATTTATTCCCAGTAGTCCGGTTGAATACTACGACCGGACTGCTGAGAACAAAAAGTCTCACTAGTCCGCTCAACCGGACCGTGAACCGGACCTCTGAGAATGGATGATTTAATTTAGACCAATAAATACCTGCTTTTATTAAATTATTTATACAATAAATTACAAAACCAAAAAATTAACAATTAAAAAATAAGTATCTACGAAATAATCTTAAATAAAATGTACTTACACTTTGACCTTAATACATCCCTGTCTATCATAGTATGAAGGTTCCTTTATTCTATAATAGAAATTCCTTCGTAGAGATCGTTCGTAATTCTATTGATAAGCAAAGAATGGAAATTGTGGAAGAATTTGGAACAATTGGAACACACATATGATGGTTAATTTGGAAGTAAATATAGATATTGAAAAATGAGTTATGTTGGGTTTATAAATAGAAATACATGGATATCATTGTATCAATGTATTAGAACAGTGATAGCCTAGAAGAATATCTATATTCGACTCAAATTCGTAAGGTTGTGTGTTCAAATCCGTGTTTCTAATTAAGTACGGATTTTTAAAAATTGTTACTATATCCGCGGTGAGAGGAAAACATGCTACATAAAAAATAATACATAAACATTTGGACTAACCCGCTGAATCCAAAACACAAATTCTATTTCGAGGGCGCATTGAACGGATTGAAATCAAATTTGGCGTAAAAATAGTTTTCGTTTATACCTCTTTCAAGTTCAAAAATGAGCCAAATCGATTGAATAATTTCAAAATTATGACTTTAATATTGGTCCCAAAAAATTCAGGTCTGTTCATATAAATCATGATCGCTTTCTTTCTACCTGCCTGCATTACGAGTAGAAAGACTATCGCTTGCAGGTTTAGAGAACCTATTGATGGAATGTTTTCTCAAAGTGGAGAATATTGCTCAGACATAAGTCAATTAAAGGAGGTATTATTAAACGGATAATATAGTTAAGTTTGTATGTATGCATTTATGTATGTGTGTATTTATTTATATCATGATATTTAATTAATATGTGTCACTATTCACTACAGTTTTACTTAATCTTAACCTTCATTGGACCTACCGCGTCACTTCTGTATAGATGAAAGGTTGACTGGGAGATAATGTTTCTAAGCATTAAGTCCGCCTTTTGTCACTTTGTGCTATAAATAAATAAATAAATACCTATGTACTGTAGGTATCGCAGCATAGTTTTAGCAGCAAATTGTACATTTTTGTGTTACATGTATTTTTCACGAATAACTTGTACGCCTTTGGTGTAAATTAACGCCAAGGCAATTACGTCCTCGTTGCGTATCGTGTAATTTATGGCCTTCTCCCCTCCCCCGCCCCTCCGAGAAACAGCACTCTTATCTCAGATACAAGCGAACTATAGAAATTACGCGGTATTAATATCCGACAATTAAATTTCCTTTTCGTGAACGGAATAGGGACGTTTCCTGTTCATTGTTTGTGTGTCAATGCTTTTGTTGTTTGTGTGAGTAATAGATTATTTGACTCGTTTTAAATAATTTTATAATTAAATTGCTTAATTACGGTGCTGTCGAACGAGATAATGCCGCCAGCATGCTACGTAGCTTGCCACGGGGATCAAATTTATACCTACAACATGCTCAATAAACAATGTGTCATTGAAGTGACGCAAAACTTGGTACACGTAAAAGAATTTAAACTATATGAAACTTTACTAGCAAACAATGAAATTATTTTAGGTAATAAATAAAATGTTTCAAACGTACAGTTTTGTTGTTCTATCTAAAACATTCGTAGCACTCATTACTCAGTACAGCACCTGATGCGGCGCGCGTAGACTGCATACTACATAGTACTACCTACATTGCTGTGAGAGAGGGATAACGTGGCCAGTCGAGTGAGCTCAGCGGCTGCGGGAACGCAGCGTGCACGCACTGTTCCCCCTTAGAAAAGAGCTGTTTTAATTGACCTTTTTCCCTTACAAATTTCATATTTATAATTTTTTATTAGTAAGGTTCAAGCAAAGCCGATTCCCCGTTTGGTCAATGTCGTGGTCATTCTGACCTAGGTAGGTAGATACTGTTTTGTGACCGACAACTGCCTCTACTATTTTACTTTTGTACTTTTTGTATTGGCCGACACCATACAGCCTATACAAAAAGTATCACATCACAAAAAGTCTTTAATAAAAAAAAACTTAAATTGCCAATTATTGAATACCAAATTTATCATCTGCGCTTCAAAACTTCTAGAGAGTTCTAACGAAGACTATAATCAACGTAGTCAAATCACGAGCACCTAGCAAAAGTACTGCATCTCGCTTCTGAAACACCTCGAAACAAATTCAATAAAGTTAGCCGAAACTACGCTAAGGGGAATACATAATTTCTTAGTGTCTCTTTGTATGGATGGTAGTGATGGGACATGAAGCGGAATGAGGTGTCTGCAGTATCGATAGACTTGACATGTACGAGTATTTGCAAATATCTTAGTAGCCCAGAAATAAAATACATAATTAATCGTCATAAATTGTTGTCATCGAATAAGCCGCAAAATTATTCACTCGACTGAAGCGCGCGCCACAAGCAGGAAGAATTTCGGTCATTAACATACCTGTACTGTGAACGAAAATTATAATCACTACAACTGTCTACGCCATACAAATCTGTGGCTCAACTAGTATCGCTACATGTTTCGTGGTAAGAGGTGAAGCGAGTGAATAAATTCGTCATAGATAATAAACCTGTTTTAGAAAAAATAACACGTGTCCTTGAAACCGGGCGGCGGCATGTCGTCCTATGTTCACTCATTTCGGATTCCAATTGGAATGCGTTTGTGGTTACTCAGTTATTTGTTTGCTTTTAATTTCTTCGTTGTTATAGGTTTTTGTTACTGTTACGTTACCTATTAATTGTTAAGTTTCATTTTTATCTTGAGTGACTTCATTTTGCAAATTAAAATGGAGCCAACTCCATTTACCTACTTCGTGGTTGAGGACTTCCTGTCAGATCGGAAGAAACGAAAAATGTCTCATCAATAAATTAACGGATTTTTTAGATAATACAGCTGATAAAACTGTAGACTCTTTTGTAATGAGCGTCACTGACTAGTCGTCAGACTCATCAAACTCTGAACCAAATACTGATTCTTAGTAAACAGGTCATACTGAAAATGCCTATTTTTATTTCCACATATACCTACCTATTACGACACTTGATCATTTTATTAGCAAAAACATATGTAATAATACTACTAATTCAAACATTCAATTGGGAAATATAATTATTCAAATTTTACACTTTTACAGAATACTTTTTTTTTTCATTATAATTAATAATATAATTGTTATAGAAAAACAGAATGCTTTATCAATACATATAAACTACTTTTTATAAATTTGCACTTGAAAAATGTTGTTGACAACTGCAGTCGTCATTAAGGTCAATGTACCATATTCTTCCTGCTCATGGCGCATGCTTCAGTCGTTGATTATTAGATGAAAAGATTAGAAAAAAAACGCTTATCCAGAAAAGAGATATAATGATAGTGTAAATTAGATATCCTATTCACCATATCGACCAAAGAAGTATAGGAAAGTATCGCAATCGTGTAAAAAAAATTAAATGTGCGGCCAGGGGACCCCCGTCAGGAACGAAGATTCTCACACATTTTTTTTAAACTCCGAATGTTTATTCGAAATAAAATCTGTATAGTTCATGTTTTTTTTAATTTTGTATCATGTTTTCAATGCAAATAATTTAAAATAAGGAATCAAATCAATAATCAAAAATTTAGGTTATACAACCGGCCACGCACTAGTCTGCACGTCTGTTATTCTGCTTGAGTCTCGCTCTCAATACTCGCACGCACACACACAGAGAGAAAGAGAAAGGCGTATGGAGGGGGTAAAAATCTTACGTGACGTTACATTTTCTCTCGAATCACACCGACCGGAAGCCGCGTAAAGGAACTTCGTTCCAAAAAATCTACAAGCCTATCAGACTGTAAAGTTATCGAATGCGCAGCTAACGTAAAGAAATAACTATTTGGCGATCACTTGCTTTCTAAATATTCTTGTTATTGAGATTGATTTGCAATATCGACATCATCGACAAAAGGTGAAATTAAAGAATGCAATGTCTCATCCCTATGCCACGGCGCCCGTAGCGTTACTATTTAAATCTAGTTACAAGTTGAGAATGTATTTTGTTAATTACAAGGCGGGACATGAAAATTTCTCGCATAGAGGCAGGTGCGAGCCGCCTACATAATGCTTACTTTAATTTGACTCCGAGAAATATTGCTATTTATACGGTGTAATGAAGGAGTTGACGAAGTTCTAAAGTAAATTAAGTTTTTATTGAGGTTACATGTATCTAGGTGTGAAGACGGTAGGTCTGATGAAGTCGCTCAGCGAGCAGTAGGGACAGCTATGGTCACAGTTTCTTTGATACATAGGATGCGAAACTAAGAAACTCGTTTAAGAGGCCAAATTCACAATCACATGATTCAAATGTTGAGTAAGCTGAAGTGGTAATGGGTAGGTCACGTCAAGACCGACAACCGATGGAGCAGACGAGTCCTGGAGTAGAGATATGAGGACGTATCAGGAATCTCGTAAGTACCAGGAAACGTTGCGTGTGATATCTTAGGTCAGGTGGACCGATGAGTTAAGAAATGAAGTGGGAATGTTTGGATAAGAAGAGCGCAAGAAGGGGCGTGGTGATATATGCCTTTGTCGGAATGGAAGCAAATGAAGGAGAACAATTGCTATCAAATGTAGTACATATTAGTAACATATAGATAGCAGTGGCAAAAGGTCCAGAAGTACCTATAACAAGACTTCTTCTGGCTTCGCTTTCAAAAGTGAACATGTGTATTTAATTACTCTCCTAATGGTTGCCTTACTTGATGAGAAAACCGGAAGAACGTACTCGTATGTAGTAGCAAACCTCAGAAAAGATTTATATTCAGCAATACAGGGATATACTTAGGCTAATCGTATGGATGCCTTACGGTAATAATGCGGAGATAATCATTTTCGCATTTCAGAAAAATCACTCCAACTCAACTAAAGGTCATCAAAGTCAATGTTTAAACGACAAAGAAAGAATCGATTTTGGTCAAATAAGTTATTGTGTGCTGTTTCGTTTCGTCGTTTTGTGTAAAGTAAAATAAAAAAAACAAATATAAGTGGCCAACTGTTTCCAAAAGACCAATGTATTTTAAAGTTACATTTTACGGTTAATGTCCGTCAAATGTTTCCACTAGCAAACCATACGTGTCTACCGCTGCAACACAGCGAACAACCAAAGATCGGATGACTGTATAAATAAGCGTGCATAAGAAAGAAATGCAGCTATACGAAAACTTGTTTTACCGCAACATAAAGTTTCGCGCCATAATTTCAATGATTTGCATAAACCTTTTTTCCTCTACTATGAAATAAAGACTATGGAATGATGGTGTGTTAATTTCCTCTTATAAGATATATCTAACTAATATAGAATCCTATAACCTTTCTAAACTTATTTCTTAGTCGTGTTTAGACTGAAATTTTAACCTTCTTATTTCTACCTAATTTTATACCGTATTATTATTTCATTATAGGGTTACTATAGATGTTGTGTATTGTGCATTTTGTGATTTAATAGTGATAGTTTTTTAAACTTCAAAATGTTTTTGTGCATAATGTTTGTGATACTCAAATTAAAGCATAGGACTGCGTTTTGTGTTTCCAAGGAATCCTGTTCTGTCCTCAGTAAACCTACTATCGCTTTAATGAGCGACTCCTGACTTATTTCGACGGGACTGGACATTGACAGAACACGTTTTAGATTTTGAAATTGTTTATTCCGAAGAAAACTTGACACTGGCAGAATGTGCTAACTGCACCATTGCCATACATAAAAAGAAAAAAATAACAAAATAGTTTAACGTAAATCTACTTTAAATAATCACTCAGCTTAGTAATTAAAGCATAGTACGCAATACATAGGTAAGTATTTCAAATTATAGTAGGAAAGCTATTTATTTTTTACCACACTAAACCCAAGTCAATTTAACGGCTTTAGCAATCGCTCCGGAGGCGTGATATGAAAACTCGTGCCCCGAATACGGAGCGTTCTCAATTCAAACTTGAATTTAAACGTACCGTGTTCCAAGTTTCGTTTGAAAATTAAACCGACTAGGCGGGAATTAAATGCAATATGGCGGACCGGGCGCGTTCGTATTATGAATTTCGAACTATAAAGTTGTGTTATTTTACGATTAGGTGAGTAGGTATGATTTAAAATATTTATTAATTTGTCCTTTATTACGTTAAAGTCGGACTTAAAGCTTAGTGGCATTCTCTATCAGTCAACCTTTGGTTAAACAGAAATGCAATATGGTGGTGCAAAGTAAAGCCCATGTAAAGTGCATAGTAAAATTGAAAAAGTACTTACATAAAATTTACTTTAGATGTTATATAATCAATGTTCGTAGATAAAATAAATACATACATTATATACATAGGTTTATATATAGTGCCGTGTAGTGACAGCCGATTACAGATTAGCATTACCCCGTCTCTTACCGTGAGTATCGCATAAAGGATAACAAAGTCCGAGACTACCACAAGTCCCGAGGAACTACACCACCTGTAAAATAGTGGACTCGCCAACCCGCTTGGCCAGTGCGGCGTTTAGGGGCCATACGTCCCTCGTGCACAAGACATTGTGATTGAGAAGCCCATGTCGAGCCATGAATACTGAAAGGGCTGGTTGCATACATACGTTAATATCAAAGAAAAATCACTCATTACTGCAAGATTACGCGAGAGGTCTTGAGTGATATTAATATCTGTCTATTTGTTATTGAGGCCCTCTGAATTGTATCCACGTATCCAACTTAAACTTTATATAAAAGTAAGTAGTGATGAATAAAAACGGACCAAGTTTTAACGCAAAACCAATTCCAGTCGAGTTCCTATTTCAAACGAGTTGACGCTTCCTCCATCCCGGTTCCTTGTAGCGGTGCGCGATAAACTCATGAGTCACCTCATTTGTGCGCCGAAAAAACAGTGTAGGTGTATTGTACTATAAAGGTTACTCTTATTTAGAACCCTTTCAATATTTCTCAAAAATATTTTGAATTTGCTCAGATATAAATGACTACTTACCTATATCTCAGCGTAGGGACCTTATTGTGAGTGTGGACTTTGATTAAGATTTGTTCACTTAAAATTTTACTTATTATAGGATTCTTTGTAAATAGAAAAATACTCTGACACCATCGATTTGAGAATACATATTAGTTATGTTATACAAGCACTCTAGAGCAGCTATACTCTAAGTGTGTTCCGCGGAACCCTAGGGTTCCGTGATACCTCTGTCGGGGTTCCGCAAGAATTTAGAAATAAAAAAATCAAAACACCTCTCTCTGGTCGCTCCGCGGCTGTGCGGACTCCGCGGCCGCGCGGAGACAAAACGCTATGAATGTTATTTATTTATTTATTTGTATTTGTATAAGCTTGTGTTACATTAGCTGGTACAATATCTCATAAGTTTGGTCTCAACAATTTTATACTTGTACAACGCGTTCGCTCTAAGTTTGCCGGTCTGTGGAATGCGCGTACCCTCCCCCACGTGACAACAAAACTTATAATGTGTCATAGTTTTACCCAAATATCTAACGTACACAATTTTTATTGTTACAATTAAATAAAAAATTTCGAACGTCATACACTCATACCTATCGCCAGCGGCAAACTTAAAACGAGCGGGTAGTATACTTGTAAGCGCTCAGTCTCTTTGATAAAAGCCGCCTCTGAATTAGACGCTATAGTTGTCAACTAGCGACTTTCGTCTCTAACTTCAAAGGATAAAGTCGATATTGTTTACAACGCTATTTTTAAATTTCTGTTTTTATTTTTGCTTTTTGTTTATCAAAGGTGCCGACTCGAGTATTTTCGAGAATATTTGAGATCGAGTCTAGGACTAAGTATAAAAGCGGCGATCGCGCGTTGGCGTCGTCAGTTGATGATTAGCGTTCGGAGCGATAAGTTACTACCTACTTACAAGCTCGCTAGCGAGAAACTAGTGTTCATTGTTTTACTGCCTGCTGTATTCTGTTGTCTCAGTTTTATACATTTCTTCCCTGTAGGTTCTAAATTTAGTCTCTTATACGCAGTAACGATTGTGCATTATTTAAACCCCACTATCCTGACTTGTAACATTATAAATAAAGAAGAATGGAACGTTGGCTTAAAGGTGTTAAACGTGTTCCAACAACATCTTCTAATGACGCTGAATGTTCAAAAGCAATGCGCGCGGAGAATTTAGCAATCACCGATCCAGAAGATGATGCCACGAGTGCCACGACGTCAAGCTCGACGGTTTCAAAGACGAAAAAAAGGAAGTATGATGAATCTTATATCAGTTTCGGATTTGTTGATTCCAACGGCTCACCTCTCTGCATGCTCTGTAGTAAACTGCTTCCTAATAGTTCCATGGCACCTGCCAAATTGCGTCGACATTTAGAAACCGTACACCCCGAGACTAAAGACAAGAATAAAGAATTTTTTGTTCGCAAAAAAGATCAGTTATTAGAAAGTCAAAAAAATATAATATGATGCATGTAACACAAACTACCAACGAAAAGGCCACGGAGGCATCATACTTAGTTAGCTATCGCATTGCACAAGCAGGTGAAGCGCACACTATCGCTGAGAAATTAATAAAACCATGTGTATTAGACATAACAAAATGTATGCTTGATGAAAAATCTGCAAAGCATCTTTCTACTGTTCCGCTATCAAACGATACTGTTTCACGACGAATCCATGATCTGGCAAGCTACGTCAAACAAGAACTAGTTACACGTCTACAAAATACACGATTCGCTTTGCAAATGGACGAGTCGACTGATGTCGCTGGTTTGGCTATCCTGCTGGTTATTGTGAGATATCCATATAAAAGTTCTTTTGAAGAAGACATGCTTATGTGTTCATCGCTGCTTACAAACACTACCGGGGAAGAAATTTTTAATAAAATAAATATATTTTTTGAAGAACATAATCTCAGTTGGAACAATTGCATTGACATTTGTACAGATGGGGCCAAGGCGATGACAGGTAAAACAGCAGGAGCAGTGTCACGAATGAAAAATAAAGCGCCTAATTGTAGTTCCAGTCATTGTATTCTGCATAGACAAGCACTTGCGATGAAGCAAATGCCGTCTAATCTAAAATTAGTTATGGATGAAGCGGTAAAAATAATTAATTTTATCAAATCACGACCACTACAATCCCGATTGTTCTCATTATTGTGTGAAGATTATGGCAGCAAACATAAAACACTGCTGCTCCATACAGAAGTGCGATGGCTGTCTCGGGGAAAAACTTTAACAAGGCTATTTGAACTTAGAGCTGAGTTACAAATGTTTCTTTCAGCAGATACTTCTTTTAATTTGAAGGACCGTTTGTATGATAAAACTTGGTTGTTCCGATTGTCTTTTATGGCGGATATCTTTCAAAAACTTAACGAATTAAATTTATCGTTGCAAGGTAAACAGACAACAGTGTTTCAGGCCTATAATAAAATAACTGCTTTTAAAAGAAAATTAGATTTTTGGATCATTTGCATTGGTAAGAAAGAAATAGAAAGTTTTACGTTACTCAGTGAGTTTGTTAGCGAAAACGACTCAGAAATGTTTGAAGATAATGTGTTTGAAGAATTGGTCCAATATCTCAGTTCGATGCGCGCATCTTTTGAAAAGTATTTTCCCGAAGAACACAATACAAAAATTAAAGTGAACTCCTGGATTCATAATCCTTTTTTACCCAACTTGGAAAAGCCTGAAAACATGTCAAATGAGATATATGAATCTCTTTTAGAAATGTCATCAGACACAAGTATGGAGTCATTGTTCAAAACGACGCCTCTTAATGATTTTTGGTGCAGAATCCAAGATGAATATGCAATGCTTGGCCAAATGGCTCTGGATATTCTTCTCCCGTTCCCAACTACATATTTGTGCGAAACAGGATTCTCTACCTACGCAGCCACGAAAACAAAATATCGCAATAGACTGGACGCCGAAGCTGATATGAGACTCCAACTTTCTTCCATCAAACCTGATATCAAGCAATTGATGAAAAATAAAAAACAGTTTCATACCTCCCACTAGTTAGATTTTTTCTTTTTTAATGTTTTCTATTATTGTCCTTACCAAGTGGTGAAGTAAATAATAATTAGTAACTGATACATTGTACTTTTATTATGCTGATTAATATAGAATACACTTATAAAAATAATTGTTTTATTGTAGGGTTCCATCAAGTATTTTGCTTCCCAAAAGGGTTCCGTCATTTAAAAAGTTTGAGAACCACTGCTCTAGAGCAACCAATGTGTTTTGAAAATGGAACATTCTTATTAGGTACTACTTAAGTTCCAAAGTTGACTGTTTAATGAACCCCTTCTCATCTGCTTCACCCCCCCCCCCCCCCCCCTAGAAGTTGCCAACCAGGTTTCTTGGATATCGATGTCTGACATCAAGACAAAACTATGTTAAAATATATTATGTTTAAAAGATTTAGGAAACTAAAGTCCTATTTAAACATTTAACTAAACTTTTTAACTAAAATTAAGATTCCTTTTTTAAGATACCTAACAATAATTTATTTAATTGTATAACCCAATATTACCCAGTCTAGTAACCGATACTACTACTTACACCTTTTTTCACAAAGTGACTCTTCTCAAAACAAGTCACAACACTACTTCCTTGCCGGGAGAGAAGTAAACAAAATTTCTGCAAGGATATAAGGGCCCCCACCCGGGAAGGGGGACAAAGGGGGGGGGCGACTAGTTAAGGTTTTTTGTCTGTGTTCGTTCGCGTACGTCCGGCAATAATTCCACCAATACCCATGGGCTATAACGAGCTAGTAATAAGATCGAGAATTGAATGATTTTGTATTAGTGTTGTCACACGTTGATTTTTATTAGTGTGTGTATTAGTGTGATAGTGTAAGTGGGACGGTTTTTCGGCCAGCCTTTTTAGCGATGAGGGTGAAATTTTGATAGTGTTTAAAACCGTTTTCTGGGGGAAATTGTTATTTTATCTTAGTTTGGGAATAATGTTTAATAATTTAATCTGTGTCTCGTTTAAAGCAACTTCCTTTTAGTCTTCGTGCTACTGTTTAAAATAGTGTCTAGTTGTAATTAAACTTTGTTTCATTAATAATTAACTTAACTAATAATATATAGAAAATACTAAAATAATAGGCACTTACCTAAAATAGGTTACCTATACCTACCTAAGTAAAAGCGT
The DNA here is from genome assembly GCA_914767545.1 of Sesia apiformis. Taxonomy (NCBI): domain Eukaryota; kingdom Metazoa; phylum Arthropoda; class Insecta; order Lepidoptera; family Sesiidae; genus Sesia; species Sesia apiformis. Next base: position 8,683,204 of record OU611972.1, on the reverse strand, counting down.
CGTTTAGATTTCACAAGGTGTGTTTGTAAGCCTAGGTTATTTCTTTATAAAAAATTAATGACATTTAAGATTTCAAAAGGATACACTTACATTTTAATAGGATAGGTACTTATATGACACTGAATAATTAATTGTTAATCGATGTAATTACGATTATCAGTTAAATAAGATACTCAAACATAGGTATTGGTTATTATTCCTAAGAACATGAAAAAATATTAATTTGATTAAAGTTTGATTAAGTAAATAAATATATAAAATATAAAAAAGTGTAAATTTTACTGTACCTCTTAACGTCCTAAAATATGTAGGTAAATGATTTAAAATATACGTAAGAAACAAGATTATCCAATTGAAAATTTATCTATCTATTGAAATCTGCACATTCCTATGTTGTAATAAGAAAAAGTCTGATTTTTTTAATATTCACACTCTTTAATCGATACTGTTCAAATACAAAAATGTTTATTAATAACCACAAAAACAAACATGAAAAAAATAACAATTTTAAAACATTCAACATAAAAAAAGATTGTAAAAGTTTGAAATTCGAATCCCAAACTCAGTTTAAACTAAAACCGCGTTCGAAATTCAATTCCCAACTGGCGGGCAAAAATCAATCCGCTCTGCACCTATTCTTACTCGTTGCTAAGTATCCACCCCTTTTTTCACCCTAAGAATTGCTTTAAGGCGGGCTTAGGGTAGAAGTGGGGTGGGGTTTTTTCACCCTTTGAAGAATTGCCCCAAGGCGCGGGGAGGAGTTTTTGCGAGGGGGTTTCGGGACGTTCTTTGTGTGTGTAGTAAGTATTATTAGACGAATTGAAAATGGTGGAGTTTTTGTACGTCCTTTTCCACGCAATCGATATTAGTTTGCGTTTAATTCTAAAATAATTAATGTTGCCTGTTTTGGTATGTTACTCAAACCATGTTTAGTATAAATATTAAGTAAGGGTTATTAAATGTAACATTCTGTCTGTGTGACATAGTGAATAAATAAATTTGTTTCAGGTGTGTAATAAAAATGAAAATAAGTATGTATTAAATTTACGATAAAGAAAAACGTTTTACACAGTACCTACAGATTACAACGGTATCAATATATTTACCTAAATTATGAAGTAATTGATATAAACAATTTTGTTTTTAGCGTGCAATAAATATGAAAGTATCTATATAATAGTGTTCCCGGGAATTGACACGATACAATAATCAATATTGAGTTTCTCTGTAACAAAAATAACGTTTATTGTTTTTTCATATTGAATTATTGACAATAATGGTGGGTTTAGCACAGTATTATAAAATAAAAATCCTACCTGTAACAAAAGAAAGGACCATAAAGTCTATTCTTCAATTAATGTCAATCCCTTTCAACAACACACAAATTCACAATATCAAACTACTCAAGTTTTCTGATCAACAACGCCATCGTCATGTCACCATAGATTACCTATGGTGATATACCATAGATTATAGACCATAGATTACCATACATCGATATACAATATCGATAACCTTGAATATCGACCGCGCCCGGAATGCGCGGCAAATTCAAATTGAAGAAATAGATTTTCTTTACATCTATATAAATAAAGGAGAACTTATACTAAATTTAATGAATTAAAATAGAGACATTTTACCTACCAACAGATTAAAATTGTATAATCGTACGTGCTGATAAGTTAAATCAAATTAAATACTCTAAGAAGGTAAAATAATTTTGTTTTAAGTGTGAATATAATAAACAAGAAAATATTTAATTAAATTTTAGATAAAGGTCTTTGTCTCGCGTTGTAACCTATTTCTTTTTTTTTGATAGATGATTTTTATTCTATTTTTTTTTTTAGTCTAGTATATTTGTATATTTTTTTAGTCTAGTATATAGTGTCTAGTATATTTGTCTAGTAACATAAACTCAAAAAGAGAATTATCTCTAAATAAAGTGACCAAATTGATAAAGCGACAGTGTAGTATCGGCCGGGTTTTGAATAGCACCCCATTTCTAACCGCAGGTGTAGTAAAAGGCGACTAAGAGATAAATAACAAAGCCCTGAGGAACAACACTACCTCCACAGAGTGTACTCAGCAACTCGCTTGGCCAGTGTGGCGTTTTAGGTAAGGCCCTACATCCCTCTTGCACAAGTCAATGTTAATTTAAGTAAAAATAATTCGTCCTTTCATAAAGTTTGTTAGCTTACATTTTGTATATCTACTGGCTACATATAGGCTACACACACATTCACTCATAAACACGCACATTTAAAGCGCTATTATCTATACGTATTAATAACCTGTCTTCATAAGCTTAGAACCAATTATTTACGTTATCATTTGTTGAAACATTAATAGGCATAAATTTAAATATTTTTACAATGTAATTTGTATCCTGTGTTTATGCTGTTGTTTCTTACCATAGATGAAATGAAAATAAAATATGTTGAGTTATAAAGTGTCAGTTCAAATAAAATGGAATAGGTTAGGGTTCGTAAAAATCCGATATTTGATATATATCCGATATATTATTATGTCAAACGACGTATATAAATAAAGACGCGAATTTCATTCCGTAAGTGCTTTTAATGTGTCAAAATTGTTAAATGAAACTTTAAATTTGATTAATAGTCTTATTTATTATAAACAAAACAATAAAAGAGTGTGAAATTAAAGTAACAAAAAATTAGAGTCTGTGATTAATAATCAGTCTATTTAATCAATATTCAACTAAATTATAATTACAATCTTCAGTGTTGGATCATTGGCAGAGGCAGTGATCATAATTTTTATTTATATCAGTATAACAATTTAAAAGCATGACATCTGCCAAAATTCTAGTTTCGACGCTAAATATCAATTGATATATTATAACAATATAAATATCAATTGATATATATCATGATATATGTCAGCGAACCCTGGAATTAAATAAATTATTATCTGGCGTTCACATTCCTACCAACTCAAACAAGGCATAGGTAGATTCACAAAGTTCACTCACACAACCATTCACCCCAGTACACCCCTAAATGATGCATTATAAAACTGTAGGCGAGGAGACGTATTATCTCGTCTAAAGCAAAGAAAGTTAAGCAAACGAATTCTGAACGTCTACAGCGAGTAAGTTTATATAGGATGTAATAAAAACACCAAGGATTTTTTTTCTCAGACATTAAGAAACAGTTGCTGTTGTAACTTAAATATCAGAGTACCTTCAAAGCAATGTATCCTACCATCGGTGTGTCTCTCCACTGCTGGATATAGGCCTCTCCGAAGACTCGCCACCACATGCAACCTCGATTTTTCTCATCCAACCACCATCAGGGGACTTCAGCTGGCAGGACACCATCTGACCGGAGAGCGTCCTACAAATTTTCTTGTAACACAATATTTAAGTGTAGTGTATTTAGTGTCTTGATCAAAATAACAGCAGACAAACAATTAGTCTGACATTAAATAGTTTAGACCTTTATAGATCTGTATAAATAATTTCACCTTCCAATACTTTGACTGACAACTCCTCTCGGTTATTCTAAGATTGACTGGAAGAGTTTCCTTCTAGATAAGTCCACTTTTGTACTTACGGCACTTCATATTGTAATGTCTTACTGTGACAATTAATTATAAGTACAATAAGGAACAATAACAGCAAATATTAGACTTTTTTTAGGATGCTCCAGATGTAAAAAACATGGCTTAGGAACAAACACAACAATTTTGTCTCACTTTGTTCATATTTCACTTCAATTTAGTTCAATTCAAGTTCAATTTAGTTCAATTAGTTCAAGTTAGTTCAATTTCACTTTCTCCAAATTTTATAGAAAAAGTCAAAATAAGCCTGTATAAAACAATTACCGCCTTTGATTCACAAGAAACGCGAAACATAAATTCGCACCCTATATAAACATTTGCACCCTTGCGAAAATCTTCGCGACTCATTACTCGCGGGAGGAATAGGGTGTAGGGGGTGGAGAAGGGGGGCGTGGAGGGGAATCTTCGTTCAAATCTCTGACATTTTATCTAAATGGGCCTCAGAATGGGCGTCGTTTCAACTAATGACCCCGAAGAAATAGTAAGACGTATATAGCCGACATTGAGTTAGCGCTCGCGTTCCGTTCTAATGTACCTATCCTGTTTTATTGTGTGAATTTGATACGAATACTTAATGCGTCTACGTATAATGATTAACAAAACAAACAATTTTTGAACAACTCAATTAAATAATTTTAATTTCAACACAAGGTTCACGGACTCCAATATCTTTATTGTTGCCAGAGAAGCTAAACCTGGCTCATCTTTAAATTTGTTGTCATCAATGTGCTGCCATATTCAGTATTTCCGCTGCTCATTTTCCAAAAAGATGATTTTGTCCAATACCAAATAAATCTTTCCAGATCATTCTTTGAATTTTTTTTTTTTAAATAGAGTTCAGGAAAAACGAATTCAGGCGCTGTTGTGGTCGAACTCAATTTATATCCAATAAAGTAATACTAAACGTAGCATTTTTTCGATAATTAATTAGATAACCAATGTGCCGTGCCACCCAAAAACCTTCCAGATTTAAAGAGCACAAAGTATACGAAATGTTAAGTAGGTATTGTTTTTGCCTATGAATAATTTGACTGAGAAAACTTCTGAACTGACACAACAGCTCAAGCTCAAGCATAGGGACAAACGGCCAGACAGACATTTTATATTTATTGTAGTATAAAGAATATAGTCAAATAATTATCATATAATTATAACTGAACACAATGACACTTTATAAGTAAATCATTACGAGTAGAAAATATTTATCAATTACACGATTCTTAAACATGGCACCTAATTATTTTATTTTTATTTTATTTTACTCGACGTTTCGGTTGAGTTACTCCAGTCACGAGCTGAGTAAAATAAAAACTTTAAACACACTCATTCTAAAAAGTTTAATAAATAAATATGTGTGAAAAACACGAATATCCTAAAAGCTACCCTATGTCCTAGCTGGGCGTGCATTGCGTCGCGATAATGTTTTAAACATTCGCTGCGCACGCGCGTGTCCTACGTGAGCCGTGCGTTTAGCGTTGCGATACGACTTACTTTGCTTCTTGCCCTTCTAAATATAAATACTTTAAATTAATGTTTTCACTAAATAATAAATAACATTTTTTTTTTGTGTTGTCGTATTAAAATTTGCATAGTAGGTACTGGCGGTGATCGCGCATCCACGACTCCCGCGACGTGACGCACCGCGACGCGATGCACAACACAACGCATCGCAACGCGCTGCCCACCAGGACAAACCCTTAGAATACATTATTGGCGTATAATTCCGTCACACTCCGCCAATATAATCCTGTAAACAATCAATCGATTCGAAAATCGAATCTAATCCTTCACCGCAACTAAATCGATACAATTTCATTAGAGCGGAGCCACAATAACAGCTTGCGTGCGAAATTTAAATTCAACGGAAATTTTGCTAGAAACGCGGCAATCCGGTGCTAGAGCAATTTAGCTCTAACTGAGTCATTTGGCGGCGGGGGGGAGGCCGTCTTCGCGGAGTGAGAGGGGTAGATGATTTGTAATTTGTTTTCTGGAGCTCCTGGCTTACTTAAGTGCTGAGGCAGAAAGGTATAACTGAATTATTTAAGATGAATTTATTTGGAAATAATAAAATGAAAAGTATTTGTGCACTGTATACGGAATAACATATATATATAATTATTGGTTGTAGTTTTTTGAATATTGAGACTTTGGTGGCAATCTTTAATAAAGTAACATATTTCTCATGATATAATAAATGCTCAACAATAATATGTTAAACATTCCGGGACTAATAGACAATATAATCACAACAACACACACTCTCACGCACACAAATACACACATATGCACACAAACACACACATACGCACAGAAACACACATACGCTTATATAATCGCACATACATACCTACATTCACATTTATCAACATGCATTTCATAGTACCTAATAGTATACATTACTAGTATAATTAATAGTACCTACTAGTATAGTATTATAGTATACTAGTATAGTATAGTACTAGTATTAATAGTACTTAATAGTTTATACCGACAATAAGGTACCTTTGCTCAGATAACGTGACGTTTATCATTTTCAATACTTTTACTCTTAAAAAGGTGGCAAATATCTCACGAAAAAGGGATAGAGATCAGTCAACAATGAAGAACATGTACCTACATGTTCACAGCCGCGGTACTTACAGCAACTTTCATTAAATTAAACGCGCCTGCACAAGGGTAGATGAATATTTAAAGTGTTGTCTTGTAGGACGAATTTTTAACACATCGAAGGACGTATACAGATCAATATAAACTACATTGGTAGGTATTTAATATGATAGTCACCTTACTATTGGTACCTGTTGCTTATTGTCATCAGAAGAAAAGATAAAAAAAGTAAAATAAATTGATAATATATATTAATAAATCTTCCTACGTATATTAGTATCTTCTTAAGTTAATTTATTTTTACCTAAATCTTTAATTTGTTACATTTAACTTTAAGGTTTTCACCAGCAAAGGCCATTAAAAAAATTAACTGGTCATAACAAATTACCGTGAAGGTTTCACGGTAAGCACAAATTACACACTTTTGAAGTTAAAGATATGCTTGTGTAAAAATGCACCACGTCTTTTGTAACAGCGACTGATTTAAACTAAAAAAAAAAAACAAATCAAATAAAAAAGATAATTAAATAAAGTTATTAATTTAAGTTTTATTGAAAATTTTCAGATACGCCCATCTGTGGACCGCGGCGGCTGACTGATGCCGCCGCCTCGAGAAAATGCACGCCGTTTCATTACGTTTTCTCGTTTAGCCCGACACGATTTATGGCAAAACACCTAGCTGTCCGCCTACTGGCTCACTATCTAGCATTTTCAAGCATATTTGCTCCCTTACAGGTTGAGACAAAACATACACAGGTGACAAATGACCCGACATAATGAATTTACTTATTTATATGTCAATAAATTAAGAATTGTACGTCTATTTTTTTTTCGTTTACAGCGGTACCTAGTCTCATTATAAAACGAATCATATAATTTTTCAAACCTGTTTATTTAACAAATAAAACGTGGTGATTTTCTCCATTATCACGGCTTTCTTTTCACTACACTTGAAACTACTCGTATTCACTTCAAAGCTTCACTATTCCACTGCACACGTATATCACTAACTTCTATCGGTGCTATTTGACTACAACACAGATTCTTAACCCTTTAACGGCAACAATAAAAATGAGGACAAAATCTATCGCGATGACCACTATGGGAAAGAGAACAGGTTTTTCAAGAAATTGTCTTTCTCAGAACAGGTTTTTAGCATAATGATGAGGGGTCCCAGAAACCCCGAGACGTTACCGGACAGTGGTCAGCGCGTGGGAAATAGGGTTGAAGGGACACTTGAAAGGGTTGATAAATGTTAGAGAAACAGATTTGTTGGTTATTAGCAAATAAACTTGTGATTGAATACCATTCAATGTTTGATTTCTTTTTATATTGTGGATAAAAAAAACTTATTTGGTATTAATGTTGTAGATTAATTAATTTTATTTACAGGCTAGCGGCGCCAGCTATTTCGTTCCCGTGAACTTCAGTGATTCCCGTGTCAACTCTTTAACAGATCGGGATAAAATGGACCTCAAATATTAACCCATGTCGTAAGCTATAACTGTGCCAAGTTTCACTTAATTTTGATCCGTAGTTTCAGACAGACAAAAATTCTAAGAGTGGCTTCTGGGCTTTCGACTTCTGTATCGTTCATAGAGAATCTACACTGCAACGAGTTTTCAAAAAATATTTCATGTACCGACACGACTTCGTTACGATTTGATTATACGTCTAGATAGATAGATAGATATGACTCTATGTTGCACACCGAGACAATCCCAAACAAACATTGTGACAGATGAAATGCACAAAACTGCTAGATCTCTGCTAGAGAAACTTTGTATTATAGAAAGTAGATAACAAAAGACCAAAGAGTTTACCCGGTTACCTATAAATGAACACTGTTGTCCATGGTGATCCGCGATTCATGTCAACATCAATCTAAAGTGACATACAAACGTTAATACCTACTCCCGTTACACTTAACAGAATGAGGAGTTTTTCTGCCTAATTACACCCACCAATCTTCTTTGGGGAGATGGAAAGTGAAGAATATGAAGGTATAAGGAGTCTACTTTATCCTTTATACTCTATACTGAATAGACCTTCTTTCTATAAAAATAGCCCTTTTTATTTATTTATCTATTTATGGAGAGAAAGCGGCAGACGAGATGACAGTCCACCTGAAGGTAAACACGGATACTGTCGGCCATGAACATACGCGATGCATGCTAACATCATAACATCAGTTCAATGACAAAGGTTGGCAAGCCCCCGGGTGCGTGGTCTAATTTCGGAGATTTAAAAGAATAGACTTGGAGGAACGGTTAGGAAAATGGGGATAGGATGGTAATGGGCTCTGAACACGTAATTACATTAGGGAAGTAGGATATGCAGTGGGAAATGCAGTAGTCTACTGTGAGAGAGGGGTAACGTAGCCAGCCTCGTGGGCCCAACGGCTGTGGGATTCAGCGTGCATCCTCCCCCTCCATTTTTTTATGATAGAACTACATATGCTATGTAGTTGATTTTTGACACTGAACTTTAAAATAAATTTGTGTAATTCAATTTATGGTCGCTAATGACATGGTAGGTGTACTTGAACATAACGTCGGCTTTTTATTGCCAATCGAATTCAGATTGAATGAGATCCTAAATATTATTTGTTGAATGTTAAATAATAATAAATCATCGTAACAAGTTTGTCTCTATTTTCTAATTCAAGATAAAAATACTAGTAGCGCCATCTCTTAAGGCGAAGTAAAACTGCCGGTACTTGCGACATCTAACGGAAAGTACTAAAATATTTTAAGTCGCGACATCTATTGATGAGTAGAAATTATTTTTATAAAATTGTATGAGCCTAATTTAATTACTTCACAAAATAAAAAAATCTTATCTATGTATACTCGTAATAAAATGAAATTATTAACTTATTCCGTTTGGTTAAATTAAAAAAGTTACACTTTTATTCCAAATTTGAACGTTAATCGTCAGAACAATCACATTTTGTTCTATTCTGCCATTAGACCCTGCCACCTGCCAATTGACTTTTAACAGCCACAGGCTCAATAAATAATATACTTATTCAAATTAAATATATTTAAAAGAAATCAATAGTAGTGTAACTAATCTGAGGCCTTTGTAACTAATCTGGGGCCTGTGTAACTAGGTAGGTGAAGCTCTCTTGAAGTTTTGACGTGATATTAACGAGAAAAAATTACTGTAAAATTTTTTTTGATACTAATTCATAAAATAGTTGTCATTACCAGTTATAAAACTTCAGTTGTATTTTTTTATAAAATATGTTAATAATATTGTGCTAGTTATCTAGCACTAAGTATTACAAGTCGTAAAAGGCGACTAAGGTACCTATAACAAATACGTTATCTACCACAAATGCTTAGGAACTACCTACACCACCTGTAAAACAGTGGACTCGCCAACCTGCTTGCCCAGTGTGGCATTTTAAGGCCATACATCCCTCATGCACACGACAATATGCTTGAGGAGGTCCATGTCTCGAGCAGTGGATACTGAAAAGGCTGATTGCAAGTATTATAGGATTTGTCTAACTAAAATAATAATTAACATTTTTTTAAACAAATGAGCTGCCAAGCAATTGACCTTTGTTGACCTTTTATTGTTTCTTTTGTTTCTAAATTTCACCGGTGGCTACAAAACGACTGATAAATTTAAAAGCCACTGTAAAGTATTGTATGTCAAGTCAGATTTACGAATAATTCTGGAGAATCACCGACCATTACTGTAAAAATGTATCTATTTAAAGTAGGTAAGTATTTAGTAGTACCGGCGAGGATTTGAAATGAACTCACGACGTCGTGCTTGAAACCTGTAGATTACTACTGTGATGTAGACAAATCATTTTCCAATAAATTGTCTGAGTTAAACGTCAGTCGTCGCCCAATGAGAGTAGCCACATGTTACGAACTGACCGGACAGTGACCCAGAACAGAGGCGAGGAGACTTCACAGTAGCCTAAAATTATTTTAAATTATTGATAAGGTTAGAAAATTAGTAACAGTTAGAAACGTTAGGAAATAGTCACATTTAGCCTCTGTTTATCCCAACAGAGGCATGGAGATTTCATAGTATTCTAAAATATTTTAAATTAAAGACAGTATTAGAAAATTAGGAATAGGTAAGAACGTCAAGAATAGTGACATTTAACTTTCAACTGACCGGCTGATAACCCGGGACAGAGGAGTGAAGATCTCATAGCAGGCGTTTTTTTTAAGTTAAAATGTTTTTAACGAGCAAGCCCACGACTTCGTGTACGTAGGCGTTGGAGTATGTATGGTTAGCTTGATTCCTGTGGGTATTTTATAAGTGATGTGGTTAAAAAGTACCGTCCAGTGTTTCAGACAGACAGACGAACAGATAGATAGATAGTACATGTTTCAGCAGTGAGCGAGATATACTAGAGCTCATTCCCATCCCATCCTAGCCCTCCGCATTTTTCCAATCCTTTCTCTCAATCCATTCTTTAATCTGCAAAGTTAAGCTAGGCAGCGTATCCGGGGGCGTGCCAACGTTTGTCATTCTGGACTGATGTTGGCATGTATCGCGAATGTCTATGGACGACAGTATCCACTTACCATCAGGTGGACTATATGCTCGTCTGCCGTCTTTTTTTTTCTATAAAAAAATCCACTCTTATTTTACACTGCAACGACTTTTTAAAGTTTTTTTTTAATATTACTTGTACGGTTTTGTTACAATTTTGTTATATGTATAGGAATGTTGTTGTTATAAGTCCCAAATTTTTCCGGCAATTTGAGCACACTTTTCGGATTGTTTAATTAGCAATTCTATCCCAGGATGAAATCGTCAGACGTTTTGTCTTTAAAATGGGCGAAAACCACTGCATCATCAGATGAAAATCTTCTACCCCTTAAGTCTGCCTTGAGTTTTGAGAACAAATAGTAATCACTGGGAGCCAAGTCAGGACTATAGGGTGGGTGGAGAATTTCCGTGAAGCCACACTTTCAAACAGCAGCTTCAATAATAGCAGGCGGGGTGGACTAGTACATTAGTACATCCACGACGTTTCTACTTGATTGCTTCTCGTAACTGCTCTATAAGATTAGCATAATAGCTTCCAATCACCGTAGTATTACGTTCGTTCATAGACATCCATTAACAATATTCCATGACAATCCCAGAACATCGAAGCCAAAATCGTTTTGGTGGACTGAGTCACCTTTGACTTTCTAGGCGATGCTTCACCAGAATGACGCCACTCCATCGACTCCTTTTTTGAAAGGAGATCATAGTGTAGAACCATACTTTCATCATCAGTCACAATTGACTCCAAAAAATCGTTTCCATTTCTCTGAAAGGCCTCCAAATTTTCCTTACAGCACGCTACTCATTCACTTCGCTGCACACTTGAAAGAAGTGTTGGTTTGAACTTTAAACCTCGCGAAATAAAAACTAAAAAGGTTTGAACTTTAAAAATTATACACGAATTAGCAGGATAAATGAAATTACAATCACGTATAATTTGTTTTTCAGACATCTAGAAATAATATGTTAGGCCAGAAACTTTTAGACCTCACTGGTACCTCTAGATATAGAAGAAAATATAAAAGCGATGTTAGGAAGTTAGGAATACTAAGAAATTTTAGGGAGAGTCACATTACGGCCACTTCAACGGAATTAAATTAATTTTGATTAAGAGTAATAAAAAATATAGGTGCTACCTTAAAATCCGGCGCAAATAATCACACATTCTCGGACCAAACAGACATTTCTAATATTTTAGCTATAAAAATAATAAATAAAAATCTTTATTGTTAACAGATTTTTGTTCACATGCATGATATGAAACCCCAACTGCTGAAGTACCTAGGTAAACCTGTATCACAGGAGCTAATGTCCTCCCCAATAATAAGACAATAAGTAATATGCTTATCCAATAATTACAACTTATATATTAAAAAAAGTACAAAGAAAACAAGCTTATAAACAAAGAAAGATTGAACTATAAAAAGAAGGAATAGAATGGACATGTAGCCTGAATGTTTGACTCGTGATGCTAAAGACAACTGGATTAGATACTATGAAACAAGAAAAGGCCTATATTGAAGCCATAAATGAGGTCGAAAAACGACTTCATTAAGAAAATAGCTTGCAGCAATTGAACCCTGTCTAAAATCGGAATAAGTGTAGAAAGTACCTACACTACACTAGACCTACACTAGACAGTTAGTAGAAGAGATCTAAAGAAGAAGAGGTTTACTACCAAAATATTGCTATAGCAATAAGGCTCCCTGTACTAATTCAGATACATAAGGTCCTACAAAAATAGTTTAAAATATTTTATTATGCCAATTCAGTGCCCACACTAAACATACTATAACTAACTTTTTTTAACTCAAAATCGCCAATTAGTTTTGATTTGTTTTACTTCCATGTCGCTTCAAAATAAACAACATGAATATAGAACTTATATAAATAATTTTAAATGAAGTATCAACGACAACTCTACGCCTTCTCATGTCCACACAGGGTCAGTCGGCCGCGCCACGGAGTGTTACGTTTCACCATGTCAACAAACACAACATTTAAGTGGATAAATATATGAAACATATGTTTCGACATCAACATACAACATCGCTATTGAGTAAGACTACAATCCGCCACGTGGGTTCAGTAAGAATTGATGGATATTAATTACCCACCGCCTGAGATTTATTTAGGTATTTTATATTTAAGAAACAAACGGACTGTTACATATGTTACATAGGTAGGTACATATGTGAACATAAATATAAAAAATACAAAAAAATCCTAAGTAGTTTCCACGAATTCCTAATGCATTTAAAGATGCACTTGAGTGCAATGTATGTGTGCTGTACCTACCTAACTATTACAACAATTTAATATTTTAATCAATTAGATACTGAATATTTTTAATTCAGAATTACAAAAAAAGCTAAATAAATAACGAGCTAAAATTATATAAACGACAGTGCACCAGGCCATGTATAAATTCATTATTAGTTTCTGATTGGAAAATAATCTAAAAAGTAATTTCGGAGTTTCGGAGTAAATATAGGTAATGAGTCGCTAAGTCAAAATTCTAATTACCCAGATTTTTACTTAGGATTTTATTAGAGGGGTCTCTCTCACGGACTACCTTGAAATATATCTACTGCATTTCCCACTTTATCTTATTCCTCAGTGTACGTACGATTTTCGGTAGTGAGTGAGATATGCCAGAGCTCATTCCCATTCCATCATATCCTATCCCCAGTTAATTAACTTTGTTCTTTTCATTTTATAATTTAAATATCCAATATTTTTCTGTGTGTTTCCCGTTTTTCGCTAATAATTTAAGTAAAGAAAATCTTGATATCTATCTTAGGTACACTTTGTATTCACCTAATACAAGTAGGTAGTTATAACAACTTGAAATCGTGCTGTAACTGCAATTAACGCAAAGTCTAGTTGCACGGCAGTGCTCCAAGCCAAGTTCTAATATAGGATGTCCAGTTGGATAAGATTCTTTGTCATTGTTGGATTCTACTTGGACTATTAAAAATAAACAACATGTATTCTGTAAAACGTATAATTTTGTGACATAATCTATAAGCAATCTATGAACAATAGATAGAATCAATCGGGTTAGCAGCGCAGTGGATACATAAGTGTGCGCATCGCCTGTATCCCCGCAACGGGATGAGGTGGGTAGGCAATTTGTTTGGGACGAATTATGTTATTTTTATGAATTTAGAACATATATCAGCGAAGATAATATTTAGAAAACAGTTTAAGGTTATCTGTGGGATTGTGAGCATTCATTTGTGATTTTGCTCCCCGGGGAAAGTGTGCGCGGGTAGTATGCGGGGGTGGGCGCGTGCGTATACTTACCTACCCCTTCTATGGTCAGTTGATATTTACGGGGACCACGTTATCTACAACTTGATTTACTTCTATATTTCCGTACGAAAATATACCAGAAAAAAATCCGAATTTGCCCCAGTTACCCGAACAACAAATTGAACATCAAATTGAACAACAACGAAGACAGTAATTGAAAAAGGGAAAAGTTGAAGAAATGCTACAAAAACCTTGATATTACCTAGCCTTGATATTTTGATATTAGCCAGTCTTGTCTTAAGCGAGGGCTCGTGTTGAGGGTACTAGAGGCAGACTCGGGTTGAGGGCGCCGGCGCCTCAATGGTTGAATGCTCGAATGGATACGTTGCCTCGGATTGGAGACACGCCTCAACCCGAGCCAATTTCTGCTCACACCGAGGTGAGCGAGGCAGCCTTGGCGCGAGGTGAGCCGGATCGGTTTTCCGTCCGTGGTCAAAGGCACCTCAAATATGAAGCGTGCCCGCGGTGGAAACTTGAGGTGTTGGCTCGTGTTGCGGTAAAAATGGATAGAGAAAAGTGGATTAAACTAACTGGTATTTAAAAATCATAAGGTGCCGTGGGATCAGAAAAGTACCTACGTTAAATTTTTCATAACAAGTATTTAAAAGAAGATACCTACTTGGAAAGAAATCACCACAAAACTGAATATGCCTGGCGATGTAAAGAATGACATGACATGTCTGTGTGATTCCTGTACCTATAAAAGAAAGATTCTTCAATGTTTCATCAACACCTTCAAAAACCAGGCGTCTTCTCTTCTGTGGTGTTTTTTTATAAATAATAATTGACTGACAGCAAAGCCGCAGCCACTTATCGTATGGTATGGAATGGTGTGTGGTGAGTATGGTGACTGCTAAGTTTTGGTTAAAAAATATTTTATTTTATAAACGTACGTACACATTAAAAGTTTATTAAGTTTAAGTTTTATTTTAATTATGTCAAACAATGTGTTCACTTACACATGTGCGTCTACCTACAATACTGGTCAATTGAACGCATTCCGATTTCTCCCATTCAACCTTTATTTTTTCCGTTAGGTAGATACTTACCTACTATGGAAATGTGTGCCATTTTTGTTTCTCCTTTGATTCACAGCCTAATAAATGTTCTCTCTGAAAATAATACATTTATTTTCTGACCCGAATGACTCTACCTACTTAAGTCAATTTTACTATGTTGTCAATATCATTATATTGAACAAATGAACCTTATGGGCTTTGGTTTAAATATCGGTTTAAATAAACATGCTCTAAAAACTGATTTTAAGATGATGCAATAAAAAAGTCGTGATATTTTTTAATATTAGGTAGGTACACTAAAGTCCTACTTAATGTAACTTAGGTACTTGGATACCTACCTACCTATGGTGATAAATATACTAACCATTATTCTTTTAGCTCTTTCTCTGATCTAAACCAAGTTCACCTGTTTTTTTCTGGATTCTTCAGAATCTTATTAAGTATACCTACCTAGTAAAGAATAGGTAGGTATGTATTTTACCCACTTTTATTTCCATCTACCCTGACTTATTCTGACTAAGATCACTACGTCAATTATTACGCTAGCAAAATTTCTTATTAGATAGATAGGTAAGTTACCTACTTATCTATGACTTTTGATAGGTATTCCTAATAGAAAGTGTCAATTATTAATATTTTTTTTCATCTGACGGGCAAGTATAATTCCTAAATAAACATGAAAAACAATCTGAATTTAATCAGAAACACATGTCTTCATAAAACACACACACACCGTGAATTCTAATTGTATGTGTTTCTAACTGTAGAGTGTAAAACATTATTTCCATAATTTACAGCAATCTGTAATTGCTATTTCGTTAGAATTTTTATCTTGAATTAGTTGTATTATATTTTATAAATTTAAACGCTGTTGCTCTCGTAAAAATAAGAGAACCAAATAGAATTTTAAAAACTATGTCTCCATACAACGCAGACATCTTGAAATTCCAATAACAAATAACGTGAACGGAGCCCCATTACCAAACGAAACGAAAATCCAATAAAACGATCCCTCTTCCAAACTTCTTCAAAACTCTCGTGCTCCACTATGCCAACTACTCGGCTCCCGCCCATTTCTACACAACGACAAACATATAACTATCTCTCTTTATCGCATGGAAAAGGGAAGTTATGATGTGAGATAGGGTGAGCTAAACCACATGCATTGTTATTATAGTTTGCGCATTGAGTTACTTAACGTCATAACTTTAAATTCTTGCCAATTTAATTACAAATTTATGTATATGGAATAAAGTTTAAATTGATAGGCAAATGTAGGAGATAAGATGTTTTGGTAATGGGTTTGTGAAGGAATGGAGCAACATTTTTACGCGAGCGATTTACTAGCGTAAGGTGATGGCGTAAGGGCTATAGTGGCATAAAAATGGACAACTTAAGACGTTCTTGAAAAAAATACGCGGTGACTAGTTATTCTCTATCGACGTCTTGCGCAAGATGGCGTTGGGTGAATTTGAATTTCTCAGAGGAATAGGTGGGGTGTGTATTTTATATGTGTGGAGGTATGGAGGGGTTTGGCAACTCAGCGGCTGAAGCGCTGCAGTGTTTTGTACGTGTTTAGAATACAAATGTCTAATACGGATGTTTTGATTTTATTTTGGAGTAGATGTTTGGTTGTTTTAGGTGAATATATGTTTTGTTATCTGAAAGAAGGGACCTTATTGTCCGTTGGAGTTGTCTACGTATTGAAATTTTAGAAAACATAAAAAATACCTAACTTAATTTCGTTATTGCATTTGATATAGGTATGTACCTATGTTTGTATATAGTTTATGTGGGTTTTATAATAATAGTCATATATTTTGATATGTTTGGTAGGTAGCTATGTATCGATAAGTATTGATTTATATTTATCTACACTAGTTGTTTTTTTTCTATATAGATAGGTACCTACTATACCTATGTAGGTATTTGTTACATTTATTAACTCCTACCACTTCATGTCCTACATACCTCAAAGGTTGACTGGGAGATAATGCTGTGAGGCAATAAATCCGCTTTTAGTAATAATTTGTATTAATTTAAACAGATTTTATAACAACTAAACTTAGGCATCTGTAGTTAGAAAATCTTCACTAAAGACAATAGATAAGTCCATCCAGACAATTCCCTTGCGATCCACTTGTCCAGTGTGGCGTTAGAAAGCTATATTTACATGCTTCATGTACAAAAACACAACGTGCTTGAAGTGGGCAATTTCCAGGAGTGTAAGATCAAGGGGCTGGTGACAGTTACGGTATATTTATAGGTACTAACTCTGCATTTATTCCAGCGCGAAAGAGCACTCCAAAGTAGGTAGGCTTAGATAGGTGCATCATTCTGTTGGAGTCTTAAGTACAAGCCGGGTCTGTCATTGAACGTTTTAGAGCTCTAAACGTAGGTAATCCAAGTCCCTTGTATTTTATGAAAGGGATCTCTTAGGACAAGACGTAAAATTATTTTGTTTGAGTTATATCTAACTTTCTAATTAAGACAACACTTTATTATTTTATTTTGTCTGAGACTTAGACCTCTTAGTGTCTTAAGAAGTCTACTAGACTTAAAAAAATAGGTAGGTATGTTTCTTCCTAATGTTACCAAGATATAGGTATTTGTTTTTCCTCAAATCGGTCACTGTTCAAAATCAAACCGGATTGAAAATGAAAAAAATGAGGCCTTGAAATTAAACACAGACCGACTCGTGATCCCGCGGTACCCTCGCAAAGCAACGCCCTAAGCCGAGGCCCGTTTCGAGGTCCTTAGGCTCGTGTCTGCATATACTATTTGCTCGTGGCTGAGCGCCTTCCGCGCTCGCCCTGCACCATACTTACATGTTCGGTGACTCTTGAAAGGCCATTAGGGCCACAAGAATTTAGCCATTCCGGGAATAAAATATCTGTCTACTTTTTGAGCCTAAAACGGCTCACCTTATTCCAAATTACACATATAATTTAATAATGTCATCGTCCACTGCTGGACGTTAAAGCTTCCTTCTCATGCATGAGAGATCTACGGGTACGACCTTAAAACTCCTCGCAAGTCAAACGGGTTGGCGAGTCCATTCTTTTAGAGGTGGTGTAGTTCCTGAAGGCTTGTGGTAGCTTCTTTGTTAGTCTTTAGTCGCCTTTTACGGTACTCACGGGATCGTCGTAATAATTGAAGTACCTACCTACAATTTAACAATCTTCTTACAAACATCGTATAAAAGCAACTAAAACCAGTTCGAAGTTGATCTAACTGCTATAAATCAAGTTTCAATATAGAATTTCTTGTGAGAAAACGCCGTTCAAGGAACGTGTTTTAGATATATTGATATCTTGTTATTGTGCTCTTTCAGAACCTGCTGGTTGGAACAGGTATCTTTTTGTGATGTCCACTATTTGCAAGAAATAGAAAAGATGGGGGACTTTTTTCTCATATAGGTAGGTGTCTACTTATTTGTTAATGTGTCATAAAAATACAAATAATAGAACTACGAATGACATTAACAAATTATAATTTTCTTTTGTATTAACCTACTAATCTTTTGGTTTAGGTAGGTACGTATGCTTCACATATAGGTAAGTACCTAAGTGCTTATAAGTAAGATACCTAATAATAGATGATAGGTACCTTTTGTGGTAGGTACCTAGGTAGGTAGATAGTACTAAAAATGCATAACAATAAAGTAATTTTAAAGAATATTTTGACAGAAAATAAAATACATGGATTCCACGAGTTCCACAGTACCTACTTATATTTTTTCAAAACTAAGTTAAGATATTATTTGTAGGACAAGCAAATGGAGGAATAGGTACATTCATATGCGGTGTTTAGAGGTGTTTTAATTTATCTAATTAGGTATATTTATTTTAGGGATAGATGAATATATAGGTACACTTAATAATAATTTGTCAACAACCAAATTTGTATGCAGCATGTTTGTTGTCTATGGATAGCAATTGTATTGTATTTTTTCTGTATTTCATCCACTTTTTACTTTTAATATCTATCACTAACTGAGTATATTTTTATTTTGAGATAGGTAAGGTTGCCTATTCCTTTGGCTTTGGCGTCTTTGGTATATAGGTAAGTGGTAGCAGAATATCAGTGCTGTGGATTTGCTGGAGTTTACTGAGCCAGCTCCACTTTGTTGTCGCGACACACAATAAATAAGTATACCTATTTAGATATTTTATATCTCTATTTAATGTAGGTATTCATACGTAATTGTGGTGTTGTGATAACAAATCAATAGGTATATTTTCTTTCTATCTATAACCATGAAGAAAGATTATTCAAGGCCTATTCAAAGGAAATAAAATCAATTAAGTTGTTTTTCAAGAACATACCAATGTCTCTTTTCTAAGATAATGTCGTATATATTTAGGTATATGAAATCGAAAATAAATATATCACGTCCACTCAGTTGTTGTCGTGACGTCATCACAGTTGTATTCTATGTGTAAACATTGTCAATCGTCCGCTCGCACATTGATCGCCCTTGACCCTTCAAGGGCCTCCCTCTGTACCTACCTAATATATTTAGACGGACAATGGGTATGTCGGTTAGTGATACCTTATTGATATCACAGCAATATTTATACCTATATCTGCCTATATATGTAGTAGGGGAAGAGTGGCATGAAAGAGCTAAGTTTTGAAAGAGCCACTATCATTTACGCGGTTGTTTTCGAACGAATGATGCACGAATTATAATTTTGAGATAGCAACAATGGCTATCTGTCACCCACAAACATTTCACAGTTCACCGAAAATAAACGTCGCCATTGTAACGTATTGAACATTTCGTCGTTATAAAGTAAATTTTTGAGTTCATTTTATTTTTTTTCTGACGTCTACACGTACAAAATTAACAGCAATATGATTATACTATAATTTTATGGATATATTAGGCCTTCCAATAACATAAAAATTTTGCAGGCAAAGCTTTAATTTCGTTCTAATTTTCGAGGTTATGTTTCTTGGGAGAATATGTTTTGAAAGAGCTGGGCTACGGTGTAATGAAAAAGCCGGCTCTTTCAAGACCAATATTATAAATATTATTATTATTTATACAATATTATAATACTATAATTTTCATTGCACACTACACAATTATCCTGTCCTCTTCCTCTTATAATAATAATAATATAATATAATATATAATAATAATATTTATAATATTGGTCTTGAAAGAGCCGGCTTTTGGTACCAGTGCAAAATTTGTTCCGGTTGGGCACATGAATCCTGTGGTGTAAAAGGGAGATTGCATTATTATTGCCAAAAATGTTTTTAAGTTGAATTCTTTATTTTTGTTATTAATTTTGAATTTTTTATTTTTGTTTTTAAATAACTTTATATGTTCTATACCTAGTTAGTTTGCAATGATTGATCTCAAACGGATGGTTAAGTGAGAATTTCTTAGATTTAAGTAAATACTTTATTCAGAGTTTGCGTTATATAAAACATTTTATATAATAATAAATATTATCGATAATATCTTCGTTAATTTACAGTTCAAGTTCTGTAATAATAACTTGGCTCTTTCAAAACTTTTGTTGGCTCTTTCAATGCCTATGTGTTATGAAAGAGCCGAGATCTCATTCTTTTTATAAATGGTTAGAAGTCTAAGAATATTGTTGCTTTTGGAAAATGTTTCATGACATTATGTACATAAAGAAATAAACAATAACTTATGATATAAGTTTTATTGTTTATTTATTTCCTTTTGTATTATTTGCTCCATTTTTCAAAACTGGCTCTTTCATGCCACTCTTCCCCTACCTACCTACAGATAGTAATAAACCTCAGGTTCGATTGGAATATGGACTTGAGTAAGGTGAAATGACTAAGGATTGCCTTGATTACAAGCAGGAAACAATATTATAATGTCATTGCTATTGACGTATTAAATGGATAAAAACCGAATCTTATAGGTAGGTATTTATGACTGAGAATATAAATGATTAATTTATGACGTTATTATTATAGGTAACATACTTAGGTACCTACATAATATTATCAATGTATCCACCCATATTGATAATAAGTAATTAAAGAGGTAATTAATTACCATTACCTTATTGTAATTGATTTAAAAGTAATTTCAGTAAGTTGTAAGGTCCTACTCATGTGAATATTAAATTTTGAATAAAGTCAGTACTTTACTCATAACTTATACCTATAGGTATCTACCTACAGGTAAGTAATACATTTTTTTTATAGAAAAACGGCGGCAGTCGAGCATACAGTCCACTAGATGGTAACTGGATACTGTGGCCCGTGGACACCCGCGATACATGTAAACATCAGACCGGAATGACGAACGTTGGCACGCCCTCGAATGCGCTGCTTACCTTTGCAGATTATGGAATGAATTGGGAGAAAGGGTTTGTTAAAATGGGGAGGGATAGGACAGGATGGGAACGGGCGCTGACATAACTATCTCATTCACTACCGAAACACGTAGGTATTTTGGGAAATGCGATAAAGTAGGAAATGCAGTAGGTAGTACCTACATTTCTGTGAGAGAGGGATAACGTAGCCAGGCGAGTGATTCAGCTGCTGCGGGAACGCAATTTGCCCCCCCCCCCCCCCCCCACCCCCCAAAATAGTCTAACTGTTTTCATTGATCTCTTTTCCCCCTTACAAATTTCATGTTTATAATTTTTTTTATTAATAAGGTTCAAGCAAAGCCGATCCCACGTTTTGTCAATGTCGTGGTCATTCTGACATAGATAGGTAGGTAGATACTGTTTTGTGATCGACAACTGCCGGATACATATATCCCCACAATTTGCTAAAATCCGTGGATTTAGATATAGGTAGGTACCTATAGCTTCCATGATAAAATCTTAGTCCCATTTATGTTGGATGTTATTTTTTAATAGCTTTACGAATCATCATCATCTGGACAAGTAGGTTGGCGAGTCCACATTTTCAGAGGTGATTGTAGTTCCTCGGGGCTTGTGGTAAGTATTAGCTTTGTTATCTCTTAACCGTCCACCTGAAGAGATGAAGTGGTTCTATAGGTACTTACCTACTTAAATTGTTTTATTGTAAATAAATTCTAATATTATAGATCAAAAAATAGTAAATCAAAGTGGGACGCTCGCCGGTCAGTTTCGTGGTCGTCCTAACCGAGTGCTTACTAAATACTATTTGTGACCGAGAGCCTGATACAGATGCCCCTACCATTTGCTATAACTCTAAATTAATGTTAATTTATTTCACTTTACAGGTAGTATACATTATCCCATAGTTTGATGCTACGTATCCATGGTAGGCTAGGGGGCCGTATGTCGGTCTGCCACTACGCGACAATCTACGCACTGGATAAATGAAATTGTTAATTTTTCTACATAAATGTACGTATTAGCTATAATATGCGGTTGCGGTGACAGTTTGTACATTTGTACAGTTTGTACATTATTCCATAAGTATTAACAATTATTTTAATTCTGCGAATTACTAAAGTTACGAATTACTAATAATAGTTTTTAAAAATTGTCAGCTCGGGTAGTGAGGGAAAACATAGTGAGGACATTGTTGCATGCTGCGGAAATAAAAAAACAATGGACTATGTAATCCACACCGCGCTCTCGTGGTGGATTAAGGCCCGGAACCCGGAATTTACTAGGGAAAGCCTGTGCCCTGCAGTGTCCGATAGTGAGGCGAGTCTTAGCGGGCTGCCGTGCCCTCTGATAATACAAGAGAGTTTTGTTGACACGCATGCTAGGAGAAACCAGTATTACCTACATCTGTTAGCGCCTTTCACTCTGTAAATGATCATAACATGATATCAACTCACAACGCACAGAAGACTACCTAGAAATGTAGGTTCCCCACTTCATCTTATTTCCCTAATGTACGTACGTGTTACGGTAGTGAGTGAGATGTACCAGAGTCCAGTCCCCATTTTCCCAACCCTTTCTCCAAATCCATTCCTATATTTCCAAAGGTAGGTAGCGCATCCGGGGCCCTGCTAACGTTTGTCATTCTGGACTAATATTGGCATGTATCGCGGATGTCTATGGGCGACAGTATTCACTTACCATCAGGTGGACTGTATGCTCGTCTGCCGCCTTCGTCCATAAAAAGAAATTATATTGTGGCGAAAATATCTACTCTAATGAACATTAGAATATTTAAAAAAATATTATCTGATAGGTACCTACCTATCTAAGTATTTTATGAATTAATTGCATAGGTATGGCAATCGATCATCATTTTAACTAATTAACATAATACATTAAATTCCTTTTTAATCAACCGATAAACATCTGTCTATTAGATGTGAGACCAGTCGTTAATACGAAATAGGTATTATGAAAGTAGGTATATCCAATGGCGATCTTCAACGTTATTCTTATTTAAAAAAAATAATAATAATTACACGAAATCTAATAAGTTCAAAACCTACAAGAAAAAATATCGATTATAAAAATGTTAAAGTTTGAAAACTTCAAACATAATCTCGAACTGATATCAATGCTAAACTCGATCTGAATCTCTTAGTAGCAGTGTCCAGTGTTAACGTTACGTTGTGTCAAGTTAATTGCTGTGATTGAGGGCAATGGTCCCTTCGAACTGATGGGTTATGTAATTGTTTGTTTGTTCTCACTCTTGTAATGCTTCAGCTGGTTGTTCATTAAATGATTACAAACAATGCATTAGGTTATGCATTACAATATTTTTTCTTGGGTTTATTCAATTTATAGGTACATTTTTACCTACATGAATTCAATTAATCTGTATAATTATATGTAATTGTAGGAGATTTATTTTTGTGTAAAAATAAATATACAAATGTACCTAAACAAATATAAAAATACGAATAAGTATAAACTAGTTTTTATTTATATACCTACCTATAAAATATAGTTTACCTGTATCAAGCAATTTGCTATAGTTTCGCACATACTCGATATACGAGTACCTACCTACCTACGGAATATGATTTTTCAAATTTTACTATTATGTAGGTAGGTACCTACTTACCTACCTATTTTGTAAATTATAATCCAATTTTGACTACTTACCATACATTAACAAAATAAGTGATTAGGGGGAAAGTGCCTTGAAAGGGACAGGTTCTGATTGGGACAAATCAAGTTTAGCTCACTAGGAACGCAGTATTAGATTTTAGATTTTTACATAATGGCAACACTCAACCATAGATAGTTTTGACGTAAATTACATTTAGCTGTCAAAGATATCAAAATGGTGAAGCGTCGTTGAATTTTTCTGCGCTTAAAACTATTATTTTTATTGTTTCTTAGCTTCAGTTTGTGGAAAGGTGTAATGATATATAGTAATTGGTTATAGAAGAGATTGAACCTGGTTTTGTTACCTACAAGGAGAGTGCTTTACCTGGTAAGTTGCTATGAGAATATTTTTTGCTATGAGGTTATTTTGCAAAAAGCAGACAAGTCATGCTTGGGACATCTTAACAAGTCTTGAAAGGGACGTCCCTTTCATGACTGTCCCTTTCATGACCCGTTTGTTCGTATGTTGTATGGTGGTGGACTTTGGCTTTTTTGTTCCAGGTTAAACCTATGGATTTATTAAATCATCCGAAAATGCCTCCTAAGAAAAGAGAACGCGTTCCGCCTAGTAAAATCGAAGAAGCAGTAAAAGAAGTTCTAGAAAAGAAAATGCCATTGCGATCTGTTGCAAGTGCATACAAAATCAGCAAGTCCCACTTAGGTAGGCTGGTGAAAAAAGCTAAGACAAGTGAAAATGATTTTGAGTATTGTCCAAATATTGGAAATCGTAGAATATTCACAATGGATCAGGAAAATATGTTATCCGAGTATTTGAAGACTTCATCTAAAATGTGTCATGGGTTAACTACCGTTCAGGTCAGAGAATTGGCATACTAATACGCTTTGAAATTACACATTGCTCCTAAAAAGTGGCACCAAAATAAAATAGCAACAGTAGATTGGCTAAAGAAGTTTTTGAAAAGACAAAAGTCATTAAGTGTCAGGAAGCCTGAAAACACGTCTTTAGCTCGAACTACAGCTTTTAATAAACCGAATGTGACAATTTTTTTCAATAATTTAGAAGAGTGTTACCAAAAATTCAATTTCCCGCCAAAAATGATTTGGAACACTGATGAAACAGGTTGTACTACAGTGGTTAATGCACCAAAGGTCGTAGCTGAAGCAGGTCTTAAACGTGTTGGTCAAATTAGTTCAGCGGAGCGTGGCTCCTTGGTCACTATGTTGGCATTTGTAAACGCTGCAGGCGGTAGTATTCCCCCGGTCTTCATATTCCCACGAGTACATTTTAAATCCCATATGCTACTAAACGGACCTAACGGCGCCTTAGGTTTAGCTAACCAGTCTGGTTGGATAACCGAAGATTGTTTTTTGGAAGCGATAAAGCATTTCGTGAGCCATGTTAAGCCTTCAAAAGAAGACCCTGCTTTAATTGTCTTTGACAACCACAAAACTCATATATATTACTATAAATGTGATTTTGTTTGCGCGACAAAATAATTTAATTATTTTGACTTTTCCACCTCACTGTAGTCATCGTCTTCAGCCGCTTGATGTAACAATTTTCGGCCCGTTTAAGTCCCGCTACAGAACTTCAATGAATGATTGGATGACATCTAATCCCGGAAAAGGTGTAACGATTTACAATGTCGCTGGATTTGCAAAAGATGCATATTATTCTGCTTTCAACATGCATAACATAACATCGGGTTTCAAAAACACAGGCATTTATCCTTTGAACACAAACATTTTCACTGATGATGATTTTCTACCATGTGCAGTCACAGATCGTCCGTTAGTGACAGAATCTGATATAATTCTAGAGACTTCAGCCAATGTACAGGAAAGCTGTGATTTAATACAATCATCGAGCATAACAATTAACCAGCCACAGGTTGATAGCTTGGAACCTGAGTCTCATATGTTACTGACATCCATAGATGTTTACTTAGAACCTGAGACTCCTGTGCTACTAACATCTGTTGTTACTGATCCAGTCGATCCATTTGACGATCCTCAGCCATCAACATCAGCTGTTCTTAGTCCTGAAATCGTGCGCCCATTTCCCAAGGCACTATCGCGCAAAAATTTACAAAAACAATTTATTAGAAAGATTACTACTAAAATCATTACTTCTACTCCAGAAAAAGACAGACTGCTAGCAGAATCGTTGACAAACTTGTTAAATAAAAAACGAAACATAAAAGATATGGCTCACGTAAAAGATATATTTAAAAGCTTATTAACAGATCAGGAAAAGTTGAAAGGAAAAACAGCAGATAAAAAAGGCAACAAGAAAAAAAAAGGTCAGATACAAAATAAAAGAAATAAAAAGAGTAAGATAGAATCATCCAGCGAGTCAGATTTAGACTCTTGTGAAAATTACTCTGATTCAGATAATGAACTCTTACATAGACTAAGAAAATCGTCAAATACCAAAGACGATAAATGCTGTGTCTGTAAACAGAATTTTTCCATTAGTAAGGAAGATTGGTTCCAGTGCAAAATTTGTAAAAAATGGGCGAATGAAGGTTGTGGAGTTAAAGGTGTTTTCAATTTTTTCTGTAATCTGTGTCATTAGACTGTACTTTAAATTATTGTTAATTGTTAATTTGATCTCTGTTCATCTATTGATCTCATAAACTGTAAGTGATAAACTGTTATAAAAATATTAAGTAGTTATAAGTAAAAATTATTATAAGCCTAATATAGATCTAATATAGATATAGATATATAGATATAGATCGTATAATATAGATCTAAATATAATATTGCAATAAATGTTGTTTTGGTGTAAAAGCTGTTTTAGGCAGGTAAAACTACATCAACGATATCTGTCTCTTTCATGACCATCAATGTCCCATCCAAAACCATGTAGTCATGAATGGGACATTATTAATGTTTTTTTAATTTGATTTTTAAACGAATTTGTTCCATGGAGATAGTGGTTTAATTTTTTTTTTTTTGTTAGTGAATAAATATACTTTAATTTTAACCAAAAGCTTTTTATTTATCTCTAATACAGTGTCCAAAATCTTGAATAACAGAATTTTGTCCCTTTCACAGCACCTCTCCCCTACTTAGTGAGTCACTTATATTGTTAACTTACCAAACTAAGATAAGTAGGTATTTAGGTGAGTACATAGGTACGAATAACTAAGTTTAGTACCTATACCTACCTAGCAAAAAATATTGGGAGTACGAAAAATTGCTTTAAAAATGTATTAAATTAGGTAGGTAGGTATATGAATCGAGCCCTATGGATTTTGCTAAAGATGTTGAGTTTAGTTGGTATTTTTGTAAAATAAAATGTTCTTGAACAAGGTATAAAAACTCCAGATAGGTACCTACCTAAGTAAAAAAAAAAATTACAATAAAGATTCGTATTTTTTTTTTGTTAATGAACTCCAAGTCATTAGCGTAGGTACCAACCTAATTCAAGGATTAATGCTTTAGAGGTTCGAACACTCCCTGAAATTTACCAACTGCGTTTCCCATTTTATCCTATTTTCCCAATGTAGGCACAGATACATTATGAAAACGTTGGCCATCCGCTAATCCGAAAACAGCCGAACGCATCATCCACGTCTCTGCAATAAAGATAATAAAGTATCTCGTAATGAAGTATCCAATTAGAGGTATGCATTAGCCGGATTAGCCGATGGCCAATGTTTTCGTAATGTATTTGTACGTGTTTCGGAAATGAGTGAGATATGCCCGAACCCATCCCCATCCCATACTATCCTATCCTTCCCCATTTTGCTAACCCTTTCTCCAAATCCACTGCTATATTTTCAAAAGCAGGCAGCGCATCCGGGGGCAACATTTGTCATTCTAGACTGATGTTGGCTTATATCGCGGATGTCTATGGAACTACAGTTTCCACTTACCATCAGGTGGACTGTATGCTCATCTGCCGCTTTTCTTTAATAAAAAGTCACTATTATAGATCACTGCTCGATATAGGCTTCTGCGGACTCGACACCAGGTTCACCGATGACTGGATGATAAGTGCCGAAGATCGTATGTGAGTGGCGAACCTTGGTAGGGGCCTGCACTCTGTATTATATAAAATAATTTAAATGAAAATGAATATTAAAATAGATATTTTAAGTATAATTGTTAGTTTTCATTGAATACATTTAGTGTTCAGAGTACCTACTGGTATTTTTTTTTATTTAGTGGGGATGGGGTTTTTTCCAACACTGATTTTGTGTATGTTTTGATTTATATAGAGTAGACCAACCACAAACACAAAGTGTCAGTGTTAGAAAGATGATAGTCGCAGAGTTGTAACATTTTAAAGACTTTATTTATTGAAAGTAGAGTGAAATAAAAACGGCTGCATGGATAAACTCGTTCGCCCACCGTAAAAAGAAAAAAAAAGTTAAATTCCCAAAAGAAAACAAACTAAACATTTTACAAACGAAAAACCGAACTTGCGAATCTGTAAATAACCAGAAATTCAAGCTCAGAAACAAGGAAAACAATCCGCAGTCACTTCACAACAAAGAGATGTCACAAATAGAGATTATGTTTTTGTTTGTTTAGCTCGATGACAGGCAGGGCCGTCTTAAGTCTATTCTGCGCCGGGGTGCGGGAGTGTATCCTAAGACAGTCAAACATCCTATTGTGTATCCTATGACAGTCAAACATCCTATTGTGTATCCTATGACAGTCAAATATCCTATTGTGTATCCTATGACAGTCAAATATCCTATTGTGTAATTGTTTACTATAGCGTTATATTTTTTCATTACCTTTAAAAGGTGAGCGCCCGGGGTGCACCGCACCCCTTGCACCCCCTGGTAAAGACGGCCCTGATGACAGGTGACAGTGAAGTTTGTTTTTTCTTCAAATATATGGCAATGGCGCAATCAGCACATTATGCCTATGTCAAGTTTTTATCGTAACAAACAATTTTAAAGTCTAAAACGTATCCTATCAATGTCCAGTCCCGTCGAAGTAAGTCAGCAGTCGCTTAGTATAATGATAGTAGGTTTACAGAAAGTACAGAAGAGGACCCGAAGCACACGAGAAACGTAGGTAGTCCCACGCTTTATTTGATTTTATTTTGCTTTGCTTTTATTTTATTTTATTTTGCTTTTATTTGACCTAATAGGTAGGTACACAATTTTTACAATAATCAAACAAAAACTTCATTTCTCGAGATCCCGCCAAAACGTCCGACAGTGAAGATTATTTTGATCTGTGGTGACTTTTTTTTATACATTATGACATAAGTAGCGATTCATTCAGCCGTAATTGTGTCGCCATCGCTTATATTTCACATTTTACGCTCTATTTTCCTAGTCCTTTGTCCAAAAAAAATTAATGAATCATTTAAAAATTACACCATCCCCATTCTTTATAAGGAGATAAAAGCAGCCCAGCCCTAACAGTATTAAATTGCCGTCGGAAGCCGGCAGCGACGCTTAACGGAAAAGGTTGCCAGTTCATTTACCTTCTATTAGCCATGCAGTAACTTTTCTCTCCACCTTTTTTTACTATTTACATTAAAACAATTGGAGATTCGTACATTTGATTCTTAAGCAGCGGCATAGACAAAACGAAATGTAAAATCTATTTTCAGAAACACAAAATTCTTAGCTTACGGTGCCTTTATATTATGGAAATTTGTTCGAAAATATCCAGAATGCTATACGGAAGAAAGATGACATAGGTAGGTATTAAATATTCACTACGATATCCAAAAAAGTTCTAAAGTACACTCATTGGAATTAGGATACTACACTCATCGGAATTAGGACACTACATCCATCGGAAATAGGACACTATACTCATCGGAATTAATGAAAAATTTTACCAATTTTAATGACAAAGATTTTGTAAAACAATTACATATTACTTATTAAATGTTATTATCCTATTATTGACTTCTTAAACGATACCTACATTTTAATGAAATCATTGATGATAAGTAGTTATGAGTATTCATATTGTATCTACACAAAGTATTAATAGTAACTACATTCGAGTTACTATTATTATGACTTCTATGTGGTCATTGTTAGGTATATGGTTGTGGTAGTTTTTTTGTATTAACTTCATTTTAATTAATTGAATTGAAATTAATATTTATTTATTTGATTAAGTAGTTTAATTGAAGATTAATTTAATTTATCCGTGATTATATTGATTATATATTTTTATTATTTTTTATAAACAAGTTGGCGGACGAGCAAGCGGTCCCACGTGATGGTAAGTGTTACCGTTGTCCATGGACGCCTGCAACATCAGGGGGTATGCGGGTGCGTCGCCGACCTTGCTAAATCCTATTCACAGCTTTCTTGAAGAACCCCATATCGTAGCTTAATTGATTAATTATTGATTTTAATTGTTTTAATTGATTAATTTGGGTTCGAATTTGGTTTAAATTGAAGTTTTTATTTAATTATTTTCATATTTAATTAATTTATTTATATGTGATTGATCAATTTTAGTCTCAATTAAAGTCTTCCTCTCTACTTGCTGTGTCCTCCAGGGTCCACAACGTTCTCATGGTTTAAATTCACCAAATTATAAACACATTGAGGAATGCAATAAAGTATTGAGTATTGAATAACCTACCGTAATCGTTACAAGCCATTTTCTCGTCCACTGTTACACACGCGCCATGTGCACGGGGCGAGTCCACTCTTTTAGAGGTGTGTTGGCGACTTTGTTATCCTTATTCGTCTTCTACGGAACCCACGATACGAGATAAGGTGATACTATTCTAAAGCCCGTGGACATCACACGGCCAAAAATTAAATGGATCATTAATGACATGATGAATTGATTGATTGCTTGACATCAGCCTATAATGTCTCACTTCAGAACACAGGGCTCCTCTAGTAAATTACTGGGCTATTTCGGGCTATAATGAAACACGCCCGCGTGCGGATTGGTGAGTAGGTACCTACACATAATGAAGATTTTTTTTCTCGAACGCTAGTGTTTTTCCTCACCGCCGAGCTAGTGACATTTTTCTTTAAAATTGATACTTAAGTGGAAATTCGATTGTAGGTACCAACAGGCCGAGGATTTAAACGCACGATCACATAAACGCGACTCGAGTAATAGATATCGCCAGCCCATCGCTCGTGTCAAATGAATATCGTTAGATGAAAGTGAAAGACATTATAGGTATATTTTTTTAATTTTTATTATCCAATTTTTGAATGTCTTATACCTACTACTTATAGGTACCTATGCATTAGTCCATATTATACCTACAAACTTAACAAAACTGAACAGACCCATCTTGTATACCTACTTATATATCTAAATCACCTGCGTCATTAATTCATTTTAAGACGCCTAACACCTATCGCATCCCCTTAGACGCTACATTTGCATATTACAAAGTATGGAAGTTCGCTAACGAACCGCGGGTGGGGGTGGCCGGGTGAGGGGGGAGTCTAAGGTTGCTGGTGTAAGACGGGGAATTGGATGCAGGCACGGATTTTGCTTGTAGATTTTTTTGATTTTTTTTTGTCTTTTTTTAATTGAATAATACTACGAAAAGATACTGTTGCCCAGGGGCATTCGTGATACATGCCAACATTGATCAATAAAGACGAATATTAGTGAATCAGAAAGTGCTCTGCCTACGTTTAGGGAGAAAAAGTAATTAAGAAAGATAAAAAAGTGTATTTTCATGCATAAAATCCTTTATTGTATTTTTACACTCCCTATTCAAAGGATTGGGAGCAGATGCCTGTTTATTTTATGTAAAAAAATATCCAATAGATCAAGTAGGTACCTGCATCAGTTTTTGAGCCTTTAATTTAGCAAATACCTATTACATATTAAGCAATAACACAAAAAAATCTATAGAAAAAGATTATACCTAAAGTCATTATTATTGTTATTAGACTATTATTATTGTTATTCGACTATTACTATTATTATTGTACTGTTATACATAAAAAAAACCGTACGCACTAAGCCAGCCTTTCTGTCGTGACCTATATTTCACTTTCCTAGGTCTGCTGGAAGAAATACGAAAATCGTGATCTTCGCAATAGGTAGATTTCTTCCAAATCTCCCTAAAATTCAGGCGCGTAAATCTATACATATACCTATAATAAAATCGTAACGAAACCGTATCTGTTGGTATATGAACTATTTTTTGAAAATGTCATTGCAGTGTTCCAAAAAAATCCAAACAACAATTCTTGTCTCTCTGTCGGTTTATCTATCTGAGCGCGCATCAAGCAAAAACCGCTGGACGTATTTTAATTAAACTCGGCATAGTTATAACTTATATGCTGGGTTAACATTCAGGGTACTTTTTATGCAGATAAAAAGATTCTACAGGATTCACAAGTTTACGCGAACGAAGTCGCTGGCACCGCTAATAGTTATACCTAAATACAAAATAAAATAATTCACAGCAGAATCCGTCCCTGCGAGCGTCGAAAGCGGAGAGAAAGATGAAGGAAATGAAAATGTACGTCGCAAAAAGGGGGGCTGCCTCCCGCCGAGGGAAGTGGAAAGCCCGAAAATTCTATAAAGAGGGGAGAGGGGAATCGTCTCCGATACCTTTTGTGGACGATAAGACCTTTTAGAAGGGCCTAAAAGGGAGGGAGAGGGGAAAAGGGAAACATTACTCTTGCCGACGTCTCGCAATAAGTTGTTATCAGTCTTGGCAATTTCCTTTCGTTTTGAAGGAGGTACGGTGATGCGGGCCGTTTTGTTTGCCTTTCATTATGTGTTGAGCGGAATACTTACTTATAACCTATACCTAGGTAGGTTTTGCTAAAATATTAATAGCTATTAGCAATGCCCACGACTTCCCTCGCGTGGCCTTTAGAGTACCTACGTGTGGCTACTTTATAATCATTACAACTTATAAAGGTTCGGGATAAAAGAAATACCGTATGATGCCACTTGATATAGACTATCATTATAACATTTGAGACCTTCGCGCTCTTCACACATGTATCTGTTCGCAATTCACGACGTGGACTACCCGCCTCTTCGTTCGGCTCGTGACCACGGTTGGTGCGGACCAACTGAAACGTCGAGTAAAATAAATATGGTAAATAGATTAATAAATTGTAATTGTACTAAATTTCATAAAAATCCATCCAGCGGTTCTTATGTAAGCTGTTCTTATGTTACATGCAACCTTGATTTTATAATTGATCTGGATAAAAAGTATCCTAAATGTTAATCCAGCACATAAGTTATAATTATACCAAGTTTCAATTAAACCTGTCCAGTGGTTTCTGTGTGATGCCCGTCCAGACAGTTGAACTTTTGTCTGTCTGTCTATCGTCTGCCAACATTACAAAAAATGTTGTTTTGGGCTCCGCGTATCATTCGTACTTTAGACGACAAAGATTTTTTAACTAATATTAAATGTACGTACAAACACGGTTTTGATAAGTTTTTATTATATTGTATATACGTAGGTATATTATATATAATGTATTTTTATTATATATACATAACTCTGTGTGTATTGGCGAGCTTCAAGAGAGACCTAAGTATATCAGGGTAGTGACGCCGTCGTCTTAGGATTTAAACATAGGTACCGCGAAGCGATTTGTCATTACTCACTAAGATCATTGTCCCAACCGTGAACTAGAGCACCATTTCCCTACATTTAGAAAAGATGGCACTGCGCATGCATCCGGTCCTACTTAGCAGCAAACTAACAGCAAAAACTAAATAGGCAGCAAACCATGATCAACGAAACAAACTATTTTTGAATGACTGAAATAAACAATTTTTAATTACTAATAATGTAGGAGGAGAGTGCACGCTGCAATCCAACAATCGCTGGGCGCACTCGACTGGCCTCGTTACCCCTCTCTCACAGAAGACTACCTTGAAATGTACTGCATTTCCTACTTTATCGTATTTCACCAATGTACGTACGTGTTTCGGTAGTGAATAATCTGACTACCATATCTATATCTATGTCAGAGCCCATTCCCATCCCGTCATATCCTATCGCTCCCCATTTTCCCAACCCTTTCTCCCAATCCATTCCTTAATCTGCAAAGGTAGGTAGCGCATCCGAGGGCGTGAAAACGTTTCTTATTCTAGACTGATGTTAGCATGCATCGCGAATGTCTATGGACGACAGTATCCACTTACCACCGGGTGGACACCAGGTGCTCGTCTGCCGCCTTTTTTCTATAAAAAAAGATCATGTGAACACAAAATCGATCACCGCTTCGCTCTTTATAGTCATCAGAGAACTTAATCCTAACCCACCTCTAAATTTGCTGCCACTTCCAGTATTTCTGCACCTCATGTAATTATTCTTTCTTCTGTTTCTATTCTTCTTATAAGAATACCGATAGCACCTTTAAAACCCACCCTATAGCACCTCGTTTCAAAAACGATATCAACAAATCAAAAATCGTCCCACGACCTGTCGGTCAACAAGATAGGAATTAAAGAAACAGGTTGATTCACTTTTATAATTCTTTACACTTTAAAAAAAAATGATTCAAGAAGAAAGGGTTTGAAATTCCCACTGTCCACCTTTTTATCCATCGTAGAAAATCTCGCTCCCTCTCTTTCTAACTTAACCTGCGAAAAGGGGACAGCGCGTGTGCTTTTTATATGAACTGGTTATTTCCAGTTCAAGTCGGTATTTTTGAGTTTAGAAGTAAACATGTTGAAACATTATAATGATTTTGTACTAATATTCGTAACCAGTTTTAAGAATAACATTCCAGTTTTCATGAGAATTTTATGAATTGTAAATGATGAAATTGTTCTCTTTATGAAGCTTTTGTTAAATTTCAAAGGTAACAGCTATTCATATGAAAATTTTATATAGAAATATATTACACAAATACACAAAATTTTATAATATCCACTCTTAATAAACAGTTTATTTACGTTTATTATGGTTTTATACGTTTTTATGGTAAAGCAGATACCCGCGTAGGCATTGAAAGTAATATTATTATGGTCACCTTCAAAGGCGACAATCGCTTGCAAACATTTGCCATCGAATGTACTAAAATAATACACAAATCAAATTTTAGAGCAAGCAATATTAGAAGCAATATTTACAAAAAAAATAACTGGAAAACATTTCATATGAGCATAATTCATGGTTCCCATGGATTATGGAACATCTAATTTACCCTGTGGATATATTAAACGGTTATTAAAACATACCTACATATAAAATAGGTAAATATATAGTAAATATATATGAGAACTGTTTAGTATATGTATAAACACGCCACTATTAATTATAAAAATTGGTAATAGGTACCTAATTTTGATTTATAGGTAATTATGACATATATATATATATATATATACATATATATATATATATATATATATATATATATGTGTGTGTGTGTGTGTGTGTGTGTGTGTGTGTGTGTGTGTGTGTATGTATAGAAGAATATACATATAAAAAATAAAACACGAATGTTTTCCGAAGTGAACAAACAGATTGGACCCTCTTCATTTACCTGGGGGGGCGAAGGGGGTGTTGGTCCCCACCCGTCCATTAATTACGAAGGACTGCGATAGTTTTATTATCTAATGCTTATGATATATTGCTCTATAGGTAGGTACATTAAAAATATTAAGCAGGGGGTAGAATAAGAAACGTTATAGTGAAATTTTGCTATATCCATTGCTGGATATAGACCTCTCCCAAGGCTCGCCACCATACACGGTCTTCTTATCTAGCCACTACCGAAGTTTGTAAATCAAGACGGCTAAATTCCCAGGCAAACCCTTTAACTAACTAGTATAAAAGATTAACTTTAATCGGAACGGATCCAACAAACAATCATACTTTTTTTCATAATAAAGAATTTTGTGACAAAAACCTAAAATATAATACACATTTTTTCAATCAAAACGCATGTAATATATATGCATATATATGCGGAGTGGAATTCATATAATATTGTATTTAATCACAGTTTTTTGTTATTACACGTGGGAAACACAGAAAGTTTTGCGAAAAATAAAAATTATTTTGTTGATTCCAATTTTTCAAAGTACCTACTCTTCACTTGTATCTATTCGAAGTTTCATGGGTCTGAACCAATTTTGAAAACATTTTTTCCACTCTTCCTCGGGTACCTCTTTCACAGGCTCTTCGAACGTAGCCATCGCGTCTTCCGGCGACGAAAACTGCTTCCCCTTGAGTTGGGATTTAATTTTGGCACGCAGTTATATAATAAGTAATACAATATTCAGAACACGCTCAGTGGATTTTAATGCTCCCCATAGAAATGCTAATGTACCGTCTCCGCCAATCAGAAGCGTCGCCTTAATGTGAGCGTCTCATCTTTCCACTTATCTTGGACTGAGATAGTCAAAGGATCCTTGTAAACAAATATGTACTTAGGTACTTGTCACTTTCCAAAATATTTGAATTTGCTGGTGGATATGAATTTGCTGGTGGATATGAAAGTTGGCTTTCTTCTTTGGATTAGTTACATAAATAGGACATTTTTACAGAATACAGTATTATAGGACACTACAGTTACAAAAGAAAAGACAAAATACATACATATTTAAACAATTAACAACAGATAAATTACAACAAAGTGAAAAGAGAATATTCAGTAGCGTAATCTGGTGTTCGCGTGTCCTACGAGTGCCTTGAAAGCACGTCCAGCTCAGCTAGAGCTGTGTAATTTTAAATATTTAAAATAGAAATAATTCAATGAGCAGAAATTACTGAGTGAACAGAAAATCTATGGTAGTAGGTGGGTTTGGTTACCTATGTTCTCTGGTGACAAAAAAGAGACAGCAGTCTCGCGAAACAAGATTCCGTCCATTTAGTGGTAGTGATTTTAGTAAGTATTATTTTTTTTTTACTTCATTTACTAGTTACCCATTCAAAAATCAATTGTATTTAAATACAAGCCTATTTTAAAATCCAGAAAATAACGGTGTACCTACGTCGTTCTTAGAAAAGAAGTTTTGTTGGTACCCAAAAAAAATGTTTAAATTATGAGAAACTTTTAACAGCGTACTATACCTACAGCCTAATTATATTTTTCGTCGCAATGAAAGATGAAAAGCACAAGACAATTATTTTGTCATCGACTCATTGATTTATTTATATAAAAACTTTATTCCACTTAATCGTACAAAAGGCGAGCTTAATGCCCGAAAGTATTCTCTGGCAGCCAACCTTTGGGTTGAACAGAGAACTTAAAATAACTTAAAATAATATAACGTTATACATATTTTTTCACAATTACTTGTAATAACTATATACCTGGTTATAAATACTGAATTCATAAAAACATACATAGGTACATTACAGAATAGGAAATAAAAGAATAATTTCAAAAAAGATTTAGGAGATTTGTGCTAACATTAGATTTAGACATTCGAAGATCTATGTTTTTAGAATAATCAAACAAAAACTCAATTTCACTCCTCGAGTTCCTGCCAATAAGTCCACTTGACGCCATTATTGCCAGCCTGTCCTCTTACTATTGTAATGTTACCCAAGCATTTGCAGCCCAATAAAAACATTTGAGAACCACTGGCTTACTGTCAGCCACTTGAATTGTCTCTTCTAAGTGCCTTTATGAAATTCCTCCATCGTGTTGTGGAGTTGTAGATCGGATTTGTTTGAACCGCATTGAGGGTCGCTGGTTCAACTTCGTAGCAGTATAAATTTTTATACGTTTTAAAACGAACATTGTACAGCTATACGAGCCCTACTTACCTAATATATTAGCGTTGATTGTTGATTTTGGGACAGTCATAATACTGTAGCTACTCTATGAAAGGTAATTAATTATAATACTCAAATTAATTTTCTACCGAATATTAATTTAATCTGTTAAATCACACATACTGTATAAGAATTGTTTCGATTTAAAGAATTGATATTACATCATTATATAAATTATACTAGCTGCACCCGGCAGACGTTGTCCCGCCTGTGTATATTTATTTACCTCAGTATATAAAATCACAAATTATTCTGTTTTGCCGTCGATATGATTTTTGCGATCGGTTGAATGGTATAGAAATTAATGTGCTGCAGCGCCATCTAGTGGCGAGTTACAACAAAGTCGATAGCTCGAAAATATTCTGCATGCTCAAATACCTATGTATACCAATTTTCATGGCGATCGGTTGAACGGTATAGACGTTGATATGCTGCAGCGCTATCTAGTGGTGAGTTACAACAAAGTAGATAGCATAAAAACCTTCTCCATGAAAAAATACATAAGTATACCTATGTGCCAACTTTCATGGTGATCGGTCAAACGGTGTCGAAGTCTATGAATCTCAGATATACCAACATCCATTTTTATATACGAGTATATAGATAGCTATGTTATTATATATATTGTACCTATATACACGTATTATATTAGAAAAGTGTAATAATAAAATTATAGCGCAAAACTAAAACGTGTCTCTCTCAAGACGTTTCAATTTAATCAAGTTACGTTTACGTAATTTTATACGCAATGCCTCAACCCCCTCACCTCTCGCGCTCCACCCCTCAGGATTAACAAGATTCCATTAAAATTATTATTGTGCTGAGTTATAAGTCGGCATGTAGCTAGAGCGAGATGATAATCTATGTGTTTCCACTTGTCAACTTTATTGCTGACACTGTCTTCGATATTTTTCCAGTTAAATACCTATTTAATACCTACCTAGATACGTACAATTTTTACTGACTACAACCAAGTCCGAATTTTGTATCGGTGAAACTACTCGTTAATCGTTACTATTCTTTGCTAAATTCTATCCCTCCCCATTCTCCAAGTCCATTTCTGAATCTGAAAGGTATTGTGGGGTCGTTATGAAGAATAGATTTTCTACGGAGATGATACTTTATTAACAGTTCGTGAGGTAAAGTTAATGAGAGGTGTGACGCAGGCTTCGTCGCGGACTACTTGTGGCGCACTGGCGCGTTGGAATGCAGTGTAGCGATGCTCGATATACATCGATGCATCGAAAACATCGATGTTTACTATCCAATATATCGGATCAATCCGATACATCGGTTAATTTGGTTATTTAATGATGCATCGATGTATTTTATTCGATGCATCGAATGACGCACGCATTATAATCCTCTAATAAAAGTACATGAGAAATTTATGGAGCCACAGTAACGCGGCATTTCATTGGTTGAGATAAACATATAATATAGAAAAACAACACAAAAATATATACAAAATAAAAATGTAGGGGAAGGTAGCCCAAAGCGGGTACGTTAACGTTTGTGGTATGATAAAAACGACTATTTAAGACACATTCATTTTATTTTTTATATATGTATTTAGCATATATCAGTGACCATTAATCTAAAAATAAACTCAAAAAAAATCTTACAATTTTATGAAAAAACAAGAAAAATTAATAACCCTCTTTTGACCCGCTTTACCCCATGGAGGCGCCTAAAGCGGGTCTAAGTTTTGGGCAAAGCGGGTCTAATATAATTATAATGAGATCAATCACTTTATTACGCCAGTAAACTTTATAATTACGTTTACATCAACATTTTATAATCTTCAATAACAAAACAAAGTTCACCTACTAATGTTACATAATCAGACTCTTTCAAATTGCTTTCAACCTTACTCAGCCTTATTAATTTGTTCTTAAACATAATTATATAAAATAAACAAAAAATATTATTCTTGACACATATCACAGTAGTATGAGCCAGTGCCTGAATATGAGGAGCAAGCCTCATGGGCCCACATTTGACAGTCGTCACATTTAATCCAGTCCTCTTGAGGAGGATCTTTGTATGGCTCACTGTAGATCAGGCATCTATAGATTTTCTCTTTTTTAGAATTTATTTCCTTTTTCTTCACAGTTTTACTTGAGGCAGCATCTTTATCTTTAGTAAGTTTTCTTTTTACAGCTACATTTTTTTTAAGTTCCTTAGCATTTCTCTTCAATTCCTTTGCTTTTTGTTCTTCTTTAATGTGTGTGCTGGTGAGTACTTCAGCTTTTTGTATTCTTCTTTTACGTGTAGTTTTCTTCGCCAGCGTTTTAGGAGACGGTCTTATATCCATAGGTGTCACATAAAGGATTAAGCTTGCTGCGATGTTTCCAGAATAGTTTTTAGCATCAACGTCATCAATGGAAGTAAAATTTTGTGTCAACTGTTCTGTCTCTGCTACTGCCGGTGTAGGAGTTTCACGGCTAGTAGGTTTGCAAATAATCTCGTTACTAACAGCATCATTTGAGGTCAAGTCTTGTCCCGATTGTCCTGCAACTAAAATAGCCGGTGATGGAGTTTTGAGCCTAAGGTGGTTCATAATAATTTCATCTAGAATTGTTGGTGAGACAGTACAGTCAGAATCAATGGAATTACGGGTATTTAGATCAGGCTCTTTTGTGCTGCGACCAGCAACAGCGACAGTCTCGGATAAATCATTAGACGCAGGCTGATTGGCTTCAGCAACAATGCTGGTATTTGTTGGTTCTGGTCTGTCCGTTAACATTGACGGGAGGAAATCGGAATCGTCGAATATGTTTCTATTTGTGGGCCAAATGCCTGAGGAGGAAAACCCATTCACAGCATTTTGAGAACTGGCCGCTTTTAAATAGGCCTCTCCAAATAATCTTGCCACCTCATATTGAGAAACAATGCGTCCAACGTGGCTTCTTTGGAACAC
Organism: Sesia apiformis; assembly: GCA_914767545.1. Classification (NCBI taxonomy): domain Eukaryota; kingdom Metazoa; phylum Arthropoda; class Insecta; order Lepidoptera; family Sesiidae; genus Sesia; species Sesia apiformis. The sequence goes on along the minus strand of OU611972.1, from coordinate 8,642,527 downwards.
AGAAATTGCTTGCTCGAAATAGATTTTAAGAGGGCCATAGACACATTTATCAAGAGGCTGCATTCGATGAGTTGTATGCGGAGCCAGAGACACAAATATCACATTATTTTTCGATGCATACTGCAAGGCTTCCAGGTATTTGTGGCTCTCGTGGTTGTCCATTATAAGCAAAATCTTTCTCTCTGGAGTTGGTCTAGTTATATTAACAAAGTGTCGCAACCATTCCAGGAATGTAGGGCCGTTTATCCATCCATTATCTGTACATGTGGCTGCTGTGCCAGGTGGAGCTCCGTCTAATAGTCTACCAACCATCCTTTTACGTCCAAAGATCATGAAAGGCGGTATAAATGCCCCTGCTGCATTACAGCAGCACACCACCGTTGTAAGTTTTCCTCGTTCAGTACTAGATATAACCCCAACTTGTTTTTTTCCTGATTTACTTAGAATCCTAGGCGGTTTACTACTCGTAGTTTGAATGCCGGTCTCGTCTATATTATATAGACGAGTAGCATCAATATTATGCTTGTCGATCTGGTCTTCCAACAGGTTGAAAAAACGTTCAACTTGAGGTTTGTTGAAGCCTCTTGCGCGTGCTATTGACGTAGGTTCCGGACGGCGCAGAGTAAGGTCTGGATGTCGAGCTTTGAAACCGATATACCAGTCTATGCCCGCAGTTCCATTTCTGAATTGATGCGAAATCTTGTTGGCATCGGCGTACTGACACACTAATTCTAAAAACTCAGATTTTGTGAGTCCATAAAACAAATTATCCATATGAAAAACATACTGGAGCAGATCCGATTCTTGTGTTTCGGTGAAAACGGTTGTAAATCTTCCCAACTTTTTTTTGAAAGTTCCTTTTTTGATATGTCGTTGTAAGGTCGACAAGTTTATATTATATTTTTTGGCAGCACTTCTAACGGACGACTTTCGAGCTTCTTCCATGGCGAGTTTCATGGTATTTTCATCCCATGTAGCCTGGGCAGTCTTTCTTTTATATTTATTAATCATCTGTAAAAATAAAAAATATGATAGTATTGAGCTAACTTACAAAAGGCAACCCGCTTTGCCCCTACCTGCTTTGCCCAACCGCGTGTTTCTTTAAATTTCGAGAGAGATAACCTACAAATCAAAACTAAGTGGACAACTGTTTTTGAGGAAAAGTAGGGTGACTTACTACTAAATAATCATACAATAATGGTATACATCTAGCATACACAGTTTTTGACTATTCACTTCTTAAAAATACTCAAATATTTTAGTGAAAATGGAATAAAAAAGTTTTTTGTCTTACCTTGAAAACTTTCAACGCTAGGCGAGCGGGCCGACTGACGCTGATTGGTCGGCCGTCGAGGCACAGCACTGCACTCACACATTCACAATGATGTCGATAGCTTACGGTTAGAAGAGGTATACCCGCTTTGGGCGGTGTACCCACTTTAGGCTACCTTCCCCTATGACACGAATGATGTGAATTATAAGTATGGTCAGATTATAAACAACAGTTTCCGATATTGTTCAAAATAGCCTATAAATATTTAACTATGGTAGCCAGCTCAGTACCATCAGAAAGACTTTTTTCAAAAGCTTCACAAGGTTTGAATTAACAACGTAACAGAATACAAGGAAAACGGGTTAATAAAATCTTATTTATGCAAAGCTTAGAGAATAAGTATTGGGATCTGTAATTTCCAAAATTTACATTCATTTTTCTAATAAATCTCAATTAAATTGAAACCTTGGATGTCTCATTTTCCTATCCTATATTTCTAAATGATGTCAGAAAGCATACAAATCATCGATGTTTTTTAATTGATACATCGAAAACATCGATGTTTTTATTTGATGCATCGTAAAACATCGATGCAACGTTTCGATGCATCACATCGAAAAAAACATCGATGTATTTTTTGCATGAACATCCCTAATGCAGTGTCGCGGGTCGCCCGTCGCCGGCGCAGAGCAGTGGCCGCGGTGACGTCAGAGCTCAAGTGAGCGTTCATTTTAGCTCCGTCCGTCACGCACGTCGCTCCACAGTATACAACGAATTTATACTAAAATGTTCTATATTTGCGTATGATTATTATTGATTACAATACATACTCGTATGAATTGTGTTGGTTTATTTAGAAGTAATTATATTGGTTACTCTTCAAGAGAGCTGTGAACAGGATTCTGCAAGGTCGGCAACGCACGCGCAAGCCCGCTGGTGTTGCCGGTGTTCACAGGCGGCGGTGACCACTTACATATAGCATGTGCCCGCCCGCTCGTCGGTCATCTATACCTACTGTAAAAGAAAAAATATTTAATTTCACCATCTACCTGGCAGTTATTTCTCAACAACTCTCAAAGCCAAAGGATGTCTGGAAGAGATCGCCGTTAGCGATAAGACCGCTTTTATATACTGTTTTATGTTTTTATGTGTGTTCTGTGTTACGTATTATCTTTATCTGTAGAATAAAATTAACAACATTTCCTTAAATACTTACTTACTACTTCTCCTCTATTGGAGGTCCAGTTAATTTACCAGGAGATCTATTGAAGTTGATTTACCACTTCTGCGTCTATAATCACGACACAAGTACAAAGATTGCTATCGGATAACACGCTATGATCTTAACTCAAGTCATCCGAGAAGGAAATCAATCTATTTGCTCACCGAATAGCTCGTGTAGTTGACGTATCATGGCGGTAACGATAGTACTTACCTCAGAAGTAATATTTCGGAAATATCATCGACGTTTGGAATCTACAGTCTTATTTATTGCATTTTTAATTATTCTCAAAGGTAATTTGGGGTGCAATTAATCAAAATTGGCATGATAACATTATAAATGTTAATAAAGTGTTTAAATCCATGTGAGCGTTTTTTTATAGAAAAAGAAGCGGCAGACGAGCATACAATCCACTTGATGGTAAGTGGATACTGTCTTGATGGTAGTGGTACGTGGATCCGCAATAAATGCCAACATCAGTCCAGAATGACAAACGTTGGCATGCCCCCGATGCGCTGCCTATTTTTGCAGATTAAGGAATGGATTGGGAAAATGGGGAGGGATAGGATGGGATAGGAATGGACTCTGGCATATCTAACTCACTATCGAAACACGTACGTACATTGGGGAAATACGATAAAATAGGAAATGCAGTACATTTCAAGGTAATCTTCTGTGAGATAGGGGTAACGTGGCCAGTCGAGTGCGCCCAGCGGCTGTGGGAATGCATATGCAATCTCCCCCGGCAACTGCTTTTCAGGGGCACTTTAAAAGTTTAATGTTTGTGTTTTCTCCCCATAATTAGAACACATGAAAAATAAATAATGTATCTTAATTATCTAAGACTCTTACTGCTTGCTCATATATAGCAGACGTTATTTCTTTTAACACATCCTTTGAGGGTGCGAAATCATCCCAATAATTTTCATTCCGGTCAACAGATTTCTGAGCAACCAAATTTCCCTTAATAGTTTTTGTAATTAGTTTATTTCTTTTAGCTTGGCTGAATATTCCTTCATATGCAGCGTTTCGGTGAGATGAGCTCTTTTCACTCGGATCGAGACCGCGTTGTAATGACAACAGGATAGTGTGATTGAAATGTCAAAAATGCAACAAAGACAGTGCGATAAGCCCGAGTGGATTCCTGACCGGGACTCCATGACTCCATGAGTACACTTTCGCGGTGGTGCCTCAGATTATGTTTCGTTTTATCGAACTTTGCTTAGTTTGAATCGAGTAAAAAATGTCAATAATGTTTTATACGGTAATTGATATCAAAAATACTATATAATTTAACACGGTAATGAGACATTACCGTAGACCGCGTATAAGCCAAATATACCGCGTATACGGAAACACTGTTCCTCCTCTCAATGGGCCTCCTCATTGAGGATTCATTGTATTGCGTTAAATTACTAAGAATGTCACTATAAAGATTCCTTATCGTCACCAGAAAACCTAAACCCTCCGTTAAATTTACTGCCCATTCATTACTCTCCGCTGCACATTTCATTATTTCTCGTTGTTTCATATCTACTAAAACACATTGAAAATAGTAATAATAATATATTTTGTCAATAATGTTAATAATACTTGGACATAACCCACCTCCTTCCCATGGTCCTACCAACCTTGCGGTTATACGGACCGAATCTTTGGGATGCTTTTGGGACAATCATATAAGTACTTCTTGGGATAATCTTTGGGATAATAATACATGCACAGTCAAGATAATGTTTTAAATAAAAAAATTAATAACATCCCGTCCGCGCAAAGTCGGTGCTGTTCTCTAGTAGATAATATATAAACGCCGTGTTATTTATTCGCCTCAGGAGCCGCGAAAATAGAGACGCTTCGCGAAGGGGGTCCCTGCCACCCATCACCCCCTGGGGGTGTTGGGTGGCAGGGGTCCGCCACCTGAGACAACGCCAAGACGGAGGCACTCAAAATTTCGCTTATACAACATAGATATATAGTTGAATTAATTAGTTTTACTGTGTTAAGTTTTACAATCATGCGAGTTGGAGGCATGTGGTAGGTATTATATTGATCGGGGTGGTTGGTGGGATTTCGTTGTAATAAAGCTTTATAACAGACTAGTTGTTGCCCGAGGTTTCGTTCGCGGGCAAATAGGATTAATAACTAGGTAATGCGTGTAACTTAACACTTAAAAATAAGATCCACTTAACTAATATTTTATTTAAAGAGATGATAGATATCAACGACGGTGGAAGGAGAAACGGAATAAGCGACACACTCTTTACTTTCAAAACTAAACCTTAATTCTTATGAATTGCGGTCTACAGTTTAAAATAATTTATATATCGCTTATCCCATTTCTCCTTTCCACCGTCGATATTGAACTATAACATCCCACTGCGGAAAATAGGCCTCCACTAAATAAACAACTGAGGGTTTTGGGTCATAATGCCCCACGCCGGCCCAGTGCTGGATACACATACTCCAGCTTTTTTTTAGTTCTCAAACATACAAGTTACTTCATGATGTTAGACCACACCGTTGCGTTACAGCGGTGATAGCCTAGGTGTATCTATACTCGAATTACATTCGTGTAATCGTAACTTCAATCCGCGGGCCGTACTTTTGAATTTCTACTTAAACACCTACGAATATTTTAAAAAAAGTTGTTTTTTATATTTAAATTTGTTACTTAGATATATACTTAGTCTGGCCATAAATACATACCGTTACAATGAAGAAAAATAAATAAATTACATTTGTATTTGGAATCTGTCATTCTCAAGTGAAAACTAAATGTTTTTTTTTCATTTTGGCGCCAATTGTTATTAAATTTTGTACTTATATTAAAATGGGGTGGGGTGATAACGAAAACCGTATTGATGTAATTGCATTACACAAAGTAGTCATTTAGCCAAATGCAATTTTTAAAACTCTCCGTCCGCTTGTTATTGACCGAATGTTTGTGAACCGGACTATTGGTAGGTACACGTCACAAACGTCCTCTGTTTGTGACAGAAAGAGGTCTGTCCGTCCACGCACTATTCGTACTAAATAGACGATTAAAACTGTCAAGGAGAGAATCCGAAGAAATCCTGCCCAGAAAGCAAAATATCTTATCCAGAGAGATAAATATATGCATCTAGAACCATGTCACGTATTTTGGAAGATCATTTAGGAATGTTGCTTACACAACACGTACTGATTCTTTCTTAACGGATAATTTAAAGAAAAAAATATTTTAGAAATCAAAATAACTTCTTCGGCGGTACGCAAAGGGAGCTCACAGATAAATCTTATTTACAGATGAAAAAATAATTACCATTTAGGAACATTTCAACAAGCGGAATGATCGAGTTTATGCTCATACCTCTAGAGATGCTGCTCAATTGGTCAATATGGTGTAATTTATCCATTTAGGCTTCAATGATGATTTGGTGGGGTGTTAGCAGCTATCAAGGAGTGACTGAACCATATTTTTGTGAAAAAGATATTAAAACGTCGGCTGAAGTGTATCAAGATACGATTCTTGAGAAGGTCGTAAAGCCTCTTAACAACACAATGTTCGATAACCAACAATAGTCCTTTGAGCAAAACCCAGCACCAGGTCATAAGGTTCGCTCAACACAGGCGTGCCTAGAAAGGAATATTCCCGACTTCAATACGGCTGAAGACTGGCCGTCATTTGTCCCGATCTTAATCCGCTCGATTATGATTTATGGTCTGTTTTGGAGAGCATGACACGTTCTTAAACCCATGATAATATTGATTCCCTAAAAGATTCCTAAGGGTGGCAGTTGCCAATTTTCCCATGGAAAGGGTGCGTGTTTCAATCGAAAACTGGCCACAACGTTTGAAAGATTGTATAAAATAAAATTTTGAGCATCTCGAATAAACGTCATATTTTAAATTGGTTACCTATTTATTTCTAAAATAACACAAATTCTTCTAATAAAATGATAAATAAAAATAAAATATCAATGTTTTCTTTGTAACACAATTTATGACTAGACTAGGTGTATAGAAAGAAGGCGAATGCTGGTCTGCCGCCTGGCAAGTGGATACTGTCGCTCTTGGACATCCGCGATATATGCCAACATCAATCCAGAATTACAAACGTTGCCGTGCCCCTGGGTGCGCTGCCCACTTTTGGAGATTTAGGAATGGATGTGGAGGAGGGGTTGGAAACATGGGGAAAGGATAGGATGGGATGGGAATGGGCTCTGACATATCTCCCTCACTACCGAGTAAACACGTACTTACATAAGAGGAATAAGAGAAATAGGTGAACGCAGTACATTTTACGGTAGTCTTCTGTGAGAGAGGAATATCTTGGCTAGTCGAGTAAGCCCAGCGGCTACAGAATTACAGCGTATACCCATCCAAATTCCCAATTTCCCGATCCCGGACAGTACCGATTTCCCTGACGAAATCGAGTTTAATATGTTCAAAACCATTGACCATCATAGTTGTCAATGTATTAGAATTGAACATAATTTTGATAGATGGCAACATTTCCCGGTGGCGTCTTTAACCCCCAACACCCTATAGCTAAGTGTTACCGCACTAATATATTTCAAACTACCACAAGCGCAAATAAATAATCGGTTACTAACTTACTGCTAAGTTCGGGGCACGTATCTCTCGCGCCCCCGCTTCGTTTTGAATTTGGAATCTTCAGGGTTGCCATTACCACAGATAACATATACTACATAGTAAATATTTATCTGATTTTTGTATTTTCAGTCTCAACCAATGCTCTGTAACCTTCTGTTGCTTGCGGCACACTTACTAGTATATTCGTCACGTCTAGCATCGTTGCTATCGGTTGACGTATACTGGTTTAAACTATCCACGTCCTATGATTCTTGACAGAGCACTAGGAACACAAGAATTTTAGTCGTTTGGAAAAAATCAGTCCCTTCATCACGCAAATAGGTACTTTTTTAGAGGGTTGATAGTCTGGGCAGATCTATTTTCGATTCCGTTTCATGAGGTCGTGCATTCAAACGATTTCTAATCGTTTCCAGTGTTAGGTGGGTAGTAACCGATCTCCTAACCGTTCGGTTTTGAGCCAAACATCTCCTTAGATAGGCGGTTAAATATAAACCATATTTCATCAATAAACGGCAACCCATATAAAATATTAGACGAATATATGCTTAATGTAATTTATACACTTAATTATATATTGAATAAAAGTAAAATAAGCATTTTATGGGAAACGTAGCTTACGACGCTTTCCAGCAATGTGGACTATCGACTTGAAGATATTTACCGGCAATGGCTAGATGATAAAAGCGGACTAATATGGCGAGTATAGAGAGAGATCTGTAGCTAGCAGTGGAGAGACATAGGCTGTTGATATGGTATGGTACACTAGTACAAGTAAAACTACCCATTAAACGGGTAAAACTAGAAAACAAAGAGAAAATCCCACCTACTTAAGCCTCGAGGAAAATTCTCCTTAGCTACGCTAGGCATAAATACAGCCTTAAATCTTAGAATATAATATATTATGTGTACCTATATATATATATATATATATATATATACGTTGTATAACTTATTTAATATATTATCTCGCGGCAAGTAACGAGCGCGGTGAGGCGCAGATGAGATTCAAGATGGCGGCTTTGAGCACTTCTTAGCACTCGCGCGGTTGAGCTATTTTAGTGTGGAGGCGACTTTTTTATTACATTTTTAAGACGAAGTATTTATATGACTAAAATTAATATTACTTTCAGGGCTATTTGAAATTATCAGAGAAAAGCGACATTATAGTCGGTTCTGGTTCCCTTTTTTTTCGGAATGACTAAATTTTTGTGGCCCTAATGGCCTTTCACGAGTCACGAGGCGCTCAGCCAGGAGCAAAAAATTTGTAACAACGAGTCTAAAGGCTCCCATGCCGGTAAACCGGTGTTACTTTGGGGGGGTACCGCGGGATCGCGAGTCGGTGTGAAGCACCCAGGCATGTGCCGAAGAGAGTTTGAAAGAGTTTTTTAGGAGTTCTGACCAGTTCTTATTTAGTCCTCTATGGAGTTAGGATGCATGTATGTATATTAATTGAGAAACTTAAAAATATCCTCCAAATTATTCATTTTACATGAATTACTTTTGACACATGAATAATGTGTGCGAAAGAACTGGAGACGACTGAAGGGAGTAGGGACTTCTATTGGTTTCTATTGTGAACTTAACAAAATACTGTGTTCTGCATTCGTCACGGTGTCGACACTGTGCTCTTCATAGTATTGTCACAGGACGTGCTATAACATGTCGACCGACGACTAGACTGATGTCTCATTCGAGTCGTTCTCTCTATCTGGTCGGGAGGCGTATCAAGATAGATAGACTGATAGATGTATCAGGGAGTAGTTAGTTACCAGCCCTTTTATCGTACACCGCTCGATAATGATCTCCTCATGTACATAAGTTTGTGCCTGAGGGATATGTAGCCTCAATACCACGCTGGCCAATCGAGTTGGCGAGTTTAGTGGTGGTGTATTTCCTCGGGGCCTTTGGCCGCGGCTTTGTTACCCCTTCACCGCCTTTTACAACATCACGACGGGGGGGAGGGGGGGTTTAGTGTTACGTAAAACATATCAGTATTTTACATATTTTCCTCCATACTTTCCTAGCCAGCACACAAAGTTATAATATCGCTGGCAGTTTTCGCGGGGCAGGGAGGCGGGCGGCAGCGGGTGCGTGATAACTCGTTCACCACTTATTTACATAATTATATATATGTACGTGTAAGTAGGCTGTCTTCTAACATATTAGTTGGAGTTGCTTAATACCTAGGACAATTTGAAAATTCCCCTTATAAGGCAAAAAAGGCCGTGAAGTGTCGGCCGGCTATAGATTACCATCACCCCATCTCATGCCGTGGGAGTCGTAAAAGGCGACTAACGGTTAACAAAGCGGCTACTACAAGCTCTGAGGAACTACATCACCTCTAAAAAAGTGGAGTCGCAAACCCGCTTCGCCACCGTAGCGTTTAACGGCCATACATCCCTCGTGCACATCGTCTTGTGCCCATGTCCAACAGTTGACACGGAAAAGGCTGGTTGAATTGCAGGGCCAAATCTGGCTGTTCTCGTAGTCCTACTAAGTTGTCCCACTATTAGAACCATGAGGAACGCTTATTTCTTACGGTCCTACTGCTATATTATATGCTCATGAAGATTATAAATTTCTACACCCGACAGATTCAAATTACAATGTTTCTAAAAAAGCCCTCATTCCGATTAGGTATTAGTTACAAAAAGTATGTTATTATTTATTTTAATAAAAATAAAAATGACTTTTGAACTAGCGATAATAAATTAAACAGGTTATGAACAACTTTTACAAAAGATCCCATACAATATATACATACAATATTTTATTATATTATTATATATACACATAATAATATAATAAAATTGTATCAGAGCCGTGTCTGTACATGAAATATTTTTTGAAAAAAAAAAACGTGTAGTTTACAGACGATATAGAACCTAAAACAGTTACTTTTAGAATTTTTGGCTGTCTGTCTGTGTTGCGCATCACGCAAAAACAGAATTTAATGGAACTCGGCATAGTTTCAGCTCATGAGCTGGGTTAACATTTTATCCCGATCCGTTACATATTTCCCACGGGAATCACTCTAAAGTTCACGCGAGCGAAGTCGCTGGTACCGCTTGTAGTTTAATTAAATGTCTCTTTATTAACCTTATACAACTTACATACAGGAGATAGCAAGAGATAGCATAGGACCACAGTGTCCCTCGTGGTCATAAAATACTTAGTAGGACCACGGGCAGACAGCTCAAAATCTTAATCCCACGTTTCTAATGCCGAAATCTAAGACATCCAAGTCTAGCGTCAGATGAAGCACGCTCGCAGTTCTTTGATAACGTTTTGACATTCACAATAATACACAACCTCGACCATGTGACGGGATGGGTTGACGCACTCGGCTGGCCATGTTACCCCTCTTTCACAGAAGACAAACTACCTAAATTCAATTCAAATTCCTATCCTATTCCTCCTCATTTTCTCAACCCTTACTACATCCATTTCTAAATCTCCAAAGGTGGGTAGCGCAAAAAAATCTCAATCAGTATCATTAGATGCTTTTTAAAACACTGTTTTAATCTTGTGGTAAAGAAGACATAGTACATAGTATATTGTGGACATAGGCCTCCTAATGCACATTGTCTTGTGTATGGGGGTTGTGAGGCTATGCTGACCAAGCGGGTTGGCGAGTCCACGTTTTTAGGGGTGCTGAAATATCTCAGGGCTTTTGCCACCTTTCAAGACACCCATAGGAATTGATAGGTTGGTGCTATTCCAAAACCGGCGACAGACGGCTCACTATAACTAAAAAATCCAATATACAAACTTTTTCAAATATGTTTATTTTAAAATAGAAGTTTTTCTTCATTTATATGTGTCAGCTATTGACACTAATCATCATTACTTTGTATTTTAATAGAATATTTTACAAGAATTTCTGAAATTTTAATTTTCCAATAAAATGGATACTTCGCAAAACTCAAAGTCGTTTGCTAAATAACCACAACCCGACGACTTCGTGGCATATTTGCCCTGGACCTGCAACGAGTTACAAATCGAATCCATTGTAATAGTCCAAAAAGTGACACAAAGTGAGTTTTGGAATTGTTTAAAAAATAGTTCTCATGGGCAGGATTATCACACCATACGATACCTTCAGCATGTGGTTCTCTATTGCTGGATATAGGTCTCCTCCTAGGACCGCCACCGCAACCGGCGGTCTTCTCATTCAGACACTACCGATGACTACAGGATTACTACAAGTATAGCGTTAATTGCAGAACTAATGGTAAATGTGTCGAGAAATCTGATCAAAGTGAATGGATTACTAATCAATCAATAGATGGATAGAGGGGGAGAGTGCACGCTGCAATCCAACAGCCGCTGGACGCGCTCGACTGGCCACGTTACCCCTCTCTCACAGAAGACTACCTTGAAATGTACTGCATTTCCCACTTTATCGCATTTCCCCACTGTACGTACGTGTTTCGGTAGTGAGTGAGATGTGCCAGAGCCCATTCCCATCCTATCCCTTCCCATTTTCCCAACCTTTTCTCCCAATCCATTCCTATATCTCCAAAGGTAGGCAGCACATCCGGGAGCGTGCCAACGTTTGTCATTTTGGACTAATGTTGGCATGTATCGCGGATGTCTATGGGCGACAGTATCCACTCACCATCAGGTGGACTGTATGTTCGTCTGCCGCCTTCGTACATAAAAAAAACATTCATACATTCGTACATTCATATTATATGAAATATTCGAAATTAACCCTTTTTTTTACATAAAGCCTCTAACAGTTGCTAAATTATTATCAAACTTATTACTTTCACTTAACGCTCAAAGTTCAGCTTCACTTTGTTTGTTTTTAATCAGTTTCAAAATAAGAAAAGGTGACGATGAGTTATTTTCTATTGACAGATGAGTACGTGAGTGCAGCAAATCGCGCAAAGAGCAAAGGAAAGTCTAAAATGACAATAGCTTCCAATGTTGAAGATAATCTAGATCAAGACGAGGACGAAAAGAATTCCCGTGGCCATCAACCAGAGCCTTTTGAAGATGTTATAAGAATTACAGTTGTCTACGACAGCAACAGAAATTTGGTTCAGATTAAATTTAATAAAAATAAAAGGATACCCCGCCTTATCCTCCAAATTCTAGGTATGATCATGATATATCACCCATATCTACAGATATCTATCTGGATGGAGGTATGGATAAGTACGAGGGGTGATCAAAAATTAGTGAGAACGACATATATACTCCTTGGTAAGAAAAAAAATAAATACTGGCAGGCATAGCTCAGATATTTGTAATATTAATAAAGAAAAAGTCTTCGATTCTCTTTTGTTTTTTTTCTGAATTTGTTTGCTTCGTGTCGGAACGTGTTCTCGAAAACGGAGAAAAACGAAGTGCGAGCCGTTATTAAATACATCTGTTTAAAAAAGTTAACGACGCAAGAGATTCACTGCGATTTGGAGGCAACATTAGGAGAGTCTGCTCCGCCGTATTCCACTGTCGCAAGGTGGGCTTCTCAATTTCGAGTAGGGAGAACGAGCACGGAAGACGAACGTCGTTGCGGCCGCCCATCGACGTCAGTCACCCAAGAAAATGTTGTTAAAGTCGAGAAAATTGTATTGAGCGATCGAAGAGTTACCATCCGTTACTTAGTTCAAGAAACGGGCATTTCATATGGAAGTATTCAATCCATATTGAAACAATCTTTGAATATGAGAAAAGTCTCCGCAAGATGGGTGCCGAGAATGTTAACAGACAGTCAGAAACAAAATCGACTTGACATTTCGAAGACATTGTTGGACAAGTTTCAAGAAGATTCTGAAAACTTTTTGTCTCGTTTCGTAACAATGGACGAAACATGGGTCCATCATTTTGATCCCGAGACCAAACAGCAATCTTCACAATGGAAACGGCCATCATCACCGACCCCGAAGAAGTTTCGTGCCGTGGCATCGGCTGGCAAGATTATGGCCTCAATATTTTGGGACTCAGAAGGGATATTGTTGATTGATTACCTGGAGCGTGGAACCACTACTACAGGCCAATATTATGCAGCATTAATTCCCAAGTTGAGGAATACCATCAAAGAGAAAAGGAGAGGGAAACTTCGAAGGGGCGTGCTGTTTCATCACGACAACGCATCCGCGCACAGCTCGGCAGTTGCGATGGCTGCCATTCAACAAGCTGGCTTCGAATTGGTTGACCATCCCCCTTATTCACCAGATCTGGCGCCTAGCGATTTTTATCTGTTCCCCAAATTGAAAGAATACTTAAGGGGAAACAGGTACGAAGACGATAACGAGGTGATAGATGCCGTGGAGAGCTTTTTGCAGGACCAAGACAAAACTTTTTTTTTGAAAGGGATTGAAGCCTTGGAAAAGCGCTGGACTCGGTGTGTAGAGAGACTCGGAGACTATGTAGAAAAATAAATTATTAAGTTATCAATAGTCATTATATTCTATCTCATTCTCACTACTTTTTGATTTCTCCTCGTATACGCTGTATGAAATTGGAAAATTCCTACCATTTTCCACGATTACCGATATTTGCCTTGATGGCGCATTCCTTCAAGAAACAAATTATGATCTGCTGCTTGATAATCTAAGCAATTTAAAATATCTTTCCTTAGCTCGATGCAAAATTAATGATGAAGTAGTGCAAATTATAGCTGCCAGCCTTATACATCCGCTGCCAGCGTCAAGGAGGTTATCTTTGTTAAATCTTTCAATCAATAGAATCACATATGTAGGTGCAAATTATCTCAGCGAAAGTTTAAGATCAAATAGACAGCTGCTGTACTTGAATTTATCTGGTAACATGATAACGGATGAGGGTGGTATAGAAATACTAAATGTTCTATAAAAAATTCCTTTAACTTTTGAAGAGGCGATAACTGTTAAAGCTAGAAACATAGATTATTTGCATAAGAAGAAGGAATTGGTTACTAACCTAATAGCAAAAATGAAAGTGGATGATTTTGACAGAAAACTAGGCGCAAAAAAGGTAAGAAATATTCCGACTAGTACAAAGATAAGAAAAGCGTTTGTAAATGACGCATGTTTTAAATCTGTGACTGACACAGACTTGATAAATAATTTGATTTTTCTTGAAAAGGCTGAAACCGTCGCTTTAGAAACTTTAGGAGAATTCAAAGACCCATTCGACAACAATGAAACAGTTGTGAAAAATGGTATTTTGCACTCTATTGGTAATAATTCTTTAAGCTATTTAAACTTAGCTTATAATCATTTGAGCTATGTGCTTCTGAAGAAGTTACTTCTCGTTCTTAAGTACCAGAGATCATATAATACAACTGTAAAGAGAGGATTGATTAATTTCTATATTGAAGGTGTCTGAGTTACAAAACTCATTAGAAATTGGAATTATGTTGATTGCCTCAAAGGTTATATCAAAAAAGTCAAAGATGCTAAAATTAGGAACCCAGGGAACTGGTTTATTTGAACTAAATAACAAGTAATAGAATATAAGTTAAATCTTAACAAGGATGGGACGTCCTTGTGGTTATCGTCTGGAACGAGTGATCATGAAACCGCAGTCAATACACAAAATAATGAATTAGTTTAGAACATAGTTACATAGTTAGTATTTTGTTAGGAAATTAGTGATATGTTAGTATTAGTGCCACGTACCGGCGGACGAAGCCGAGGACGTCCATCTGCTAGATGGACAGACGACCTCATAAAGGTTGCGGGCACCCGCTGGATGCAGGTCGCTGCCGATAGGTCTAAATGGCGGACAATGGGGGAGGCCTATGTCCAGCAGTGGACGTCCAAGGGCTGAGATGATGATGATGATGATGATATTGTATAATCTTAGTGAATCCTGTGGAGATGACTATATTAATAAATTTATCAAATATGTTAAGCATTGTATCATTTGTTAAATATTTTAATGTAAAAAATGTATACGTGGACTTGACGAAGTTTGGTGCATTCGTTTACAAGCTATTATTTATATAAAGTAATCTAACAGACAACCATACACTATACCTGGTTGTAAATGGATACACGCACTCGCGATACATGCCAACTATTAGAAAAAAATATTGGGACGGAACGTAACTGGATTATTCTTCTTGATCCCATTACACCCCAGCTTTCTTTTTTGGGGATGGGAATAAAGAGTATAAAGATCAGGATATCTTGGCCAGTCGGACGCACTCAGCGTCTGTGAGATTGCAGCAGGCATCCTTTGCCTTCCTCTATTGTACCATGTGAGACGTTACCTATAATAATTTTTCTAGCGTTAATTTCTTACAGAATGGTTCCATCTCAAAACACTTTTTCATTCCAGTACACATTCCTGTTTTATGCAAATACCTTTTAATTTGTACTACGAGTACATTCATTAAAATTTGTACTCCCAAGGATTTACGGACACATCTTATGTGGTCCTGCTAGGAAGCACTCAATACCTGTCTAATCTCGTAAAGAGGTGCAAATTTTAATGGATGCAGTTATATACAATGCCTTCTCGTGCACATTGTCACGTGCATGAGGGGTGTATGACCTAAAAACACCACGCAAGCCAAGCGGGTTGGCAAGTGGTAGCCCTCTGTTATTCCAAGTCCCCATAAGACACCCAAGCGAAGAGATGAAATGGCGCCTAGCCGACACCACACCACACGACACCTGGTTACATTGCCGTCATAGACATACATTTTAATGCATTACAAATTATTCAATGAATTTTGAGGCCGTGGTCTTACCAGGAAGTAGGGCACGATATCTATTGTAATCTCATAACTATATATATATATATATATTCACATAGAATTCAGTCTGCATTTTGCGCTGTAAGATGCTTTATAATTTGGAAGAATATTATCATCCATTATCATCATAATATCAAACTTCTATCCTTAGAACTTCTATTTGTCTTTTTATATTGTAATTTGGGTCTAAACGCGTAAAATTAAAGGTTTTTGTTTACCTTTTATTTCTACTCGACGTTTCGGCGCCGGCACGGGTTACACCAGCCGTGGTCACGAATTGACTAAAGAGGCGGATAGTCCTGGATTTCAGCTGCGAGCAGTTTTATCAACTAGCCACATTCTATTTATCTAAAAAACGAATCTCCTAATAACATTGTTTAAAATTCCATTGGCCTAAAATATTATTCGAACTTCTTGAAACAACTCGTCTAATTTTAAAATAAAATACAAATTTTGAATACTGTCATCTTTTCTTATCACTCACTTTTTAATTGTCATTACCTTGGTTTACAAATAAATATTTGTAATTTTTACAATAATTTTTTGAGTATTTTTGTGATAAAAATGGACGCAGTTTCGTTCCAATCGAAGACAAATGATAACTTACTACCACTACCTAATGACTTCGTCTCATATTTGCCCTGGGCCTGCAACCAGTTAGAAATGAACTCCAGCGTAACCATTCGAAAAGTATTGCAAAGTAAGTTTTGGAACAGTATACCACAGGAAGAACTGTAAAGAAAGAAAGGTTCAATAAACGTTTTGGCAGGACTTTACGTGTGTAACTTCTAATTCATTTAATTTTCGAGTTTATTTCAATAATAAGGTGCATTTACCATTTACCATAAAAGTTTTATTTAACGTAACACCTCGATTTCAGAACATCCCTAATACTCGTCTCTAGCAAAGTCTAGTTTCGGAGACATTTGGAAGACAAGGACAAATTGGTTAATAAAAAGCTCGATATACTAAATAGATCGAAGCAGTAGGTACTTCACTCCAAGACAACGCCTGTCGCTTTAAAAAGATCAATTTAGACACCACATGAAGTATTGCTCGGCGAGCAGATGTGCGGGTGAAAAAGGTGTGAGCTATGTAAACATTTGACTGCGATCAACAGCGCGCCGTCCGAATTGTCTACGATTCGTTTTCTACTGGTTGTATACGGCCGTTCGTGTTGCTCCAACGCGTGGTGTTCGAATTGTCTACGACCCTACTCTCACGGGCGATTTAGAACTCCTCAGCGTTCGGAGACGTTGCGTCTCTCTGTGTGTTCTACCGCCTGTACAATGGAGAATGCTCTGAAGAATTGTTCAATATAATTCCCACCTCGAGTTTCTACAACCGCACCTCCCGTCACAGAAGTGCGATCCATCCGCATTACCTCGATACAGAGGTGTCGCGTACTGTTCGGTCCAAAAATAATTTTATACCGCGAACCCGTAGACTGTGAAATGAACTGCCTCAAGGAGTCTTCCCATTACGCTACGATATGGGGTCCTTCAAGAAAGCTGTGAATAGGATTTTGCAAGGTCGGCGGCGCACGCGCATACCCCTGGTGTTGCTGGTGTCCATGGGCGGCGGTAATATTCACCATCACGTGGGACCACTTACACGTCCGCCTACTTACCTATAAAAAAACGGCACTTCTTTGACGCAGACTAGCTGCGTACTGTCTTCAAAACACTTTATATTACGAACCCGAAAGTTGTAAAGAAACTGCTTTCTCGGCCCTTCCACTAAGCAGAGACACGGTACTGTTCAGGATAGCTATAGATGGGGTTCTGCAAGGTTGGCAGCACACTAGGTTGCATGTGTCAATGAGCATCGGTTATCATCTGCCATCTCGTCTGCCATCTCATCTATGTATAGAGCGAAATAATTAAATCAACACGACTTATTTTCATTTGACAGACGAATATAATATAGCGGCATCGGACAGTTCGAAAAGTAAATCAAAATCCAGAATTAAAATACATTCTCATGTTGAAGACACTGGCGACCAGGATACGAACGAAAAGAATTTCCGTGGTCAAAAATCAGAAGCCATTATTAAAGATATAAGGATAACCGCAGTATATGATAGCAACGGAAATTTAATTCAAATTAAATTTAACAAAAACCAATGTATACCTCGGATCCTCCTCAAAGTTATAAGCATGATCATAATATATTACCCTTATCTACAAACTGTTACTATCGATGGAGGTGTGGACAAGTATACACTGTATGAAATTGGAAATTTCCTGCCATTTTCCACTATTACACATATTTGCTTAGATGACGCATTCATTCGTGAAGCAAATTACGATCTACTGCTTGAAAATGTTAGCAGTTTAAAATACCTCTCCTTGGCTCGATGCAATATTAATGACGAAGTAATGCAAATTATAGCCGCCAAGCTTGTGCACCCGTTACCAGCCTCAAGGAAGTTATCATTGTTAAATCTTTCGACCAACAGAATCACAGATGTAGGTGCTAAGTACCTCGGTGAAGTTTTAAGATCCAATAGACAGCTGGTGTACTTAAATTTAGCTGGTAACATGTTATCGGACGAAGGTGCCAAAGAAATAATGAATGTTTTGTCAGAATTTCCTTTGACTTTGCAAGAAGTGATAGCATTTAAAATGAGAAAAATGAAGTATTTGCAAGAGAAACACAAAATGATTGCTAAAGTGGTTTCGGAATTGAAAGTGAACAATTTTGATGAAAAGGTATCGACAAGAAAGTCAATAAAAACCGTTTCGGCTAATTCAAAAAAAACAAAAGCACTTGAGAAAGAAGCGTCTATCAAATCATTCACGGACTCAACAGCTAGAAGTCAAATAAACAATAGTGCAATTTTTTATAAGAAAGCTGAAGCTGCCGCGTTAAAGAGTTTAGGAGAATTCAAAGATCCATACACCAAGAAGGAGACATTAGTAAAAAATGGAATTTTGTACAGTTTTGGTAACAATACTTTAAACTATTTAAACTTAGCGTATAATAACTTAAGCTACTGTACTTTGAAGAACCTTCTTTATGTTATCAAATACCAGAGATTGAATAATAGAACTCCTAGGGGTTTGTTACACTTTTGTATTGAAGGCAACTATATGCCATCCTCTTGTAAGGAATTGATAGAATTACAGTACCTCTTAGATATGGTCGTTGACAAAAAAGATTCTGCAACAAAAAGACCTAAGGTTCAAGTCTCAAAAAGTTCAAAGTGACTATTATAGTCGGAATCAATTATTAACCCACGGATGAGACGCATGCACACCAGGTCGTAATGTCGGCGGCCTAATGTCTCTCTGTTGATGCTGACGATTCTAAAACCTATTTAATTATAATTAAAATGAATAATTGGTGACTAATTCACTCGTGCAGTGCCATGTGGTGTTGGCCGACTATAGTATAGCACAATCCCTTCCCGTGGATTTCATAAAAGCCGACTTAGGGATAACAAAGCGGCTACCACAAGTCCCGAGCAACTACACCACCTCTAAAAAGTGGACTCGCCAACCCGTTTGAAGTTTTGAGACCAGACATCCCTTATGCACGAGACAATCTAAATAAGGAGGCCCATGTCCATCAGCGCATACTGAAAGGGCTGGTTGTATTGCATTACATTACTCGAACATTACATAACACGTTACATAGTTGCTATCGACTAACGCGTATTTACTAACAAAAGCGTGTGCGTTCAAAGATCAAAGACCTAATTGAGTGTGGATAGTATTATGCACGTACGAGTAATTCATTATCAATTATTTATTTTTAATTCAATAAAAATGTATTAATTTTTAGTTGTACTGATTGACATATTAAAATAATTCACACTATTTTTGTAGGACCATGTATATTTTATATCGTTACTTGTCTCACTTAATGAGTGTAGGTAGAAGTGTGGAAGCGTCAGACGATCGCTGACCAGTCCTGATTGTCGGCGACCATGCACGTAAGGGTGAAATGTTCGCGTGTTGTGGTCATATAACGCAATAATCAATTAAATAATCTACGACAGAACGCCAGTGAGTCCGCTGACATCCGTCTCGGTGTGCACACGCCCTTAAAAGCACTTTTCATTTATGTTTAATTGGTGATTCAGAAATAATTTTATAACTATTTGTTTTTAGATTTATAGTATAAATTAGATATTTAGAAATTTATTTTAATAGTTATATTACGTTACGTTTAACATGGTTTTTTATGTACTATAGAATTGAGTACTTATTTCATAAAGTTTAATAATAATATGATATAATTTCTTTTATTTGTGGTACACATATAAAAATTATTTGATAACAAACACTAAACATTATTGTTGTATACTAAAACTAAACAAGAGACGACGATGTAAGATTATATACAGCTGCTAAAACTAGGATGTTGATGTGTACCTAGAATTATTCTCATGTTCGCTGTTGTATTACGAATAAACGGATAAAACAAATGAGCATGTAACTATATCTCAAGTTACAATTCTTAAAAATGAGAAGTATAAATTAGAGTTAAGAATAGTTCTTCCATCTCACAAAGACGTACAATAACATATACGGAACGGAACATATAGTTAACGAACTGCCAACAGAACTCCAGATCCAATACAATCAGTGAAGACGAAATTAATAAAATTTATAGTAGTTTTAAATATTATTTAATTAACATAATTAAAAAGAACGACTCGCCACCTACGTGTAAACCTTAAGGCGTTTCTGTAGGTACATTGTAAATTCAAAACTGCAATTTTACTTTTGGCAAAAAAGTGTATGTAGTACACATAGTATGTAGAAAGTAATACACATCGTAACCGCACACGAAAGAGACGATGCTCTACAAAACCGAAGCTAACCGATAGTCTCTTTATAAACGCCGATGTGTATTACTTTCGGCCGGGAAGTGCGTAAACTTGAGAACGCTCAGTTGGATTCCCGACGCCCCCGCACACTAAAGCAATGTATTATACATGTATCTACTAGCACAACCACTACTAAGCGTAACACGCCTTCGTGAAATGAAAGAACTATAATTGATATTATTAACGTTAGTACCACAGCCTTCTACTCTTTTTAAAACAGGGAAGGAAATATTGTGAGGAAACCGTGCGGGTGTCCTGTTGTATCGCCCCAAAAATCTCCGCCAGACCACATCTGGGGCATGTGTATTGGATCCTGTGATGACTCGCTACCAATCCGCACTAGACCGGCGTAGTGGATTGTGGCCAAAAACCTCATAGCGATTTACTATGGGAGGCCTTTGCCTTGCAAAAATATATATAGATAAATTGATATTAATACCTACTTAAATTTATAAGTAATCCATAATCCGGGCCATAATCCACCACGCAGGCCCAGTGCTCGATGCTTTAGTAATTTACATTTTATGATTGTCTGTCTCTACATTTGTTTAGGGAGTCCTGAGTAGACGAATCGGTGGACAACACTGTAAAGCCCACTCAGGTAATTAATTAATTACGTAAAAAGTTAAGCGCATATTAACATAAATAAGCATTTAGTATTTACGTATTAGATAGGTAATGTATATTATTTCATAGTTTATTAAGTAACATGCAATTACTTAAAATGTCTTTTACATCTCCTGTTACTAGGGCTGCCACCTTCGGGATATTTTTGAATTTAAAATTAAAGTTATACTTAGAATCTTAACATATTATCTTACTTAATAAAAACCTAACACTGACTGACCGACAGACAACGCACAGCCTCAACCGGTAGGTCTAGAAGCATGAAAGTTTGCACAGGAATTCCTTATATAACGTATCTGAGCACTAAGAAAGGATTTTTGAAAATTCATCCCCTAAGGGTGTAAAATAAGAGACGAAAGTTTGTACGGCAGAAAAGTCGGATGGTTCCTTAGATGTTGTCGATGAGCACAAGGCTAGTACCTACCCTAATAAAATCGTAATAAAGCCCTGTCTGAACGTTAATATTTATGTTAAAGTTAAAGAAGTTAAAGTTGAAGCAGTATAATAAAGTACGGACGATATAGAACCCAAAACAACAGCTTATGGAGTTTTTGTCTGTCTGTCCGTCAGTCTGTCTGTTCCAGCGCGCATCATGCAAAAACAACTGAACGGGTTTTAATGAAACTTGTAATAGTAGTTAGTATATGCATTTAGGATAGGTACATTAGGTTAACATTAGAGAAAAACTGCTGGTCCATATATTTATATTTTTACAAAGCAAAAGAGGGGGGGTCCCGTTAGCGTCAGCCATCGCCATCGTGATCTCCTCATAGATATCTGCACTGATAGATGGTTTTGGATGGCGGTAATTGCTATTAAGTCTTTAGCCTCTTTAAGTTAAGTAAGTACCTATTTGATATCGAGTAAGTAAGCGTATAGAATGTCGTTGTTCTTAAGCACCATCAGTATTTATTTTGGACGGAGTCCTCAAGTACTGTAAATTAAGTACTGTTTTTTTATTGTGCCAATTTTTCGTGCACCAGCTTGGCGAACTAACTGGTTTCTCTTGAGGAGACCTGACCCCCAACTGGAAGATCTTAAGTGTTGTATATATGCAATTATGAAAAGGTACCTCGTTAGCGAGGTTTAGGTCGCGCGTCGTGATTGGCTGACGTTCATGCGTAAAAATTGTGTGTTGAAACAGAAGAATGTGTGTGTTGATATTAAGTTATTCTCAAGATAAACAGCTTGATTAATGAATAAACTTACGCGAATATAATCATCCAACTAAAAATATAACCGTCGCATCGCTTCCAGCCCGCCAGTATTTAAACTGAGTTCGAAGTAATGTTTTTAAAACCACGTTGGCGCGCAAAGTAATGCTATTGAATCTTTTCCATGTCTCCATGTCGGACTGTGCGTCCGACACGACATATACGTTTTCGGTCGTTTCCATTCGGTCGGTCGACCTGTCAACTGAGTGTCAACTCGACTCATTAATATTTCGTTGACAATTTTATGATAATGTGCAGCGTGGCATCAAAAACTGAACGAAATTTTATTTCACTCAAATTAAAGAAATAAACTTAATAATAATAATAATGTATCATTAAAATAATTAGAAAATATAGTTTCTTTTATTATTGTGATATTAGTTACTAATAAAAACCACATATCGCACCTCCCGTCACAAAGTGCGGTGCATCCGCATTTCCCTCCATTCCGCATGTCGCGTACTGTTCGATCCAAAAATTATTTTAAACCCCGAACCCGTAGGCTGTGGAACTAACTGTCTCAAGAGGTCTTACCATTAAGCTACGACATGGGGTTCTTCAAGAAAGCTGTGAATAGGATTTTGCAAGGTCGGCGGCGCGCCCGCATAGCCCCTGGTGTTGCAGGTGTCCATGGGCGGCGGTAACACTTAGCATCACGTGGGATCGCTTGCTCGTCCGCCCACTTGTCTATAAAAAAAAATATTTCAAAGGAAAAAAGATTATCTCGCCGTGCACAAAATTTGTATCTACGTGGTACCTACTGGCGATTACTTATTTCTAAATTTCCATAAATACAGTAAAAGTATTTTTTTTTTAAATTATCATTAATATTCTAAATTTAGTACTTTGCCTTTGGGCTAATCGTTTTTATTTTTAATTTTTAAACGTACCTATTATTTTTATAAACGCATAGTATATCGCGCGTGTCCTCTGAGCAACTTTCCTTTCTGTCTTTTAAACTGCTTTAATAAAATGCTTTTAAACTGTCTTGTATCCTGCTGCACCTACGATAAAATGCTTCAAACCCGTTAACTCAGCACTGTAACTGTAACACAGCCGGATTAACTCGAACAAATGATATAAAAAATCCTCCAGCAACCTAATGATGACGAGGGCGCGATGCAAATAAAATAACAAACAAGTTAGTGTATGCAGTAAATATGCATAGGTACGTAAGTACATCATCTATTCATTTTAGTTTATTTCAATATATGTGTTCATAGATGTTGGACGCAGGAGAACGTAGGTTGGACGAAGGAAGTTTTAAATAATTAATTTTACTAAGCAAAAGAAGGGGGGGGGGGGGTCCCGTTAGCCTCGCCTTGGCGGTCTTCTCATAGATGTATGCACTACGTAAACGTTGCACGTTCTTTAACCACTTGAGTATTGGTTTGGTACGGAACTATTTGTCAATGTTAGTCTTCAGTTCTCTCCTATTGGTTTTTGGAGCAGAGACAATTGTCGTTACTCCTCTCAACCGTGTCGAGTATTTTGGGGTGACACTTATTGTATTTAATCTCATTGTGGTAATAATCTCAAACCACCTTTGGTGTCAATGAGCAGAGCCAACTTTTCGTGCACCAGCTTGGCGAACTGGTTTATCTAGAGGAGACCTGACCCCCGACTGGAAGTTCTTTAAAGTTTTATATATGCAATTTAGAGAGGAAGTATCGTTAGCGCGGTGTAGGCCGCGCGTCGTGATTGGCTGAAATATATTAAATTACCTATCGGAAGAAATGTTGTTTATTGCATTTAAATTGTGAATGTGTTTCAAATAGTTATTCTCAAGATCTTCAGGCATTATTGTCGGCATAGATTTATTGGTTTTGTTTAAGATTCTCAAACTTGAAATTTCATTGTTTTTAAAATTCTCTTTAAACATTAACATCTGATTTTGAAGATAAAACCAATAGAAAAAGTTCTTTTTTATTAAGATTAAGTTGTTATGTCTTAAAAACCTACAATATAGTAGGTACCTTTTCTCATATATGACGACTAATTATTATTTCTACACGACTTATTTCTTCATCTACCCACACCTACTGATAAAATTGTAGTGGAAATTTACAACATTTCATCTTTGTATTATGTTTCAAATTAGTAGATACCTACTTTAAGGGACTTATTAGAATACATTCGTTAATTATTAATTAATATTGTTGGTATAACTAATACTAATGAAATTGGTTTGAAATTTTATTGGTGTTGAATGAAATCGTTTTTGTCGGGTAGTTTTTGAATAGTTTCGTAATTCAATTTTTTTTATGGACGAAGGCGGCAGACGAGCCATCAGCTGGATTGTATCCCCTGATGGTACGTGGATACTGTTGTCCATAGACATTTTTTTTATAGAGATGTGGGCGGACGAGCAAGCGACCCCACGGGATGGTAAGTGTTACCGCCGCCCATGGACACCTACAACACCAGGGGGCATGCGGGTGCGCTGCTGAATTATTCAAAATCATATTTACAGCTTTGTTGAAGAACCCCATATCGTAGCTTAATGGAAAGACCTCTTGAGGCAGTTCGTTCCACAGCCTACGGGTTCGGGGTATAAAATGATTTTTGGACAGAACAGTGCGCGACACCTCCGTATCGAGGAAATGCGGATGGACGGCACTTGGTGCACAGTATACTTAATTATATATAATATTATACATATAATATATACGAGTACATACATATCATCTTATACTTGGACCTTTTTGGTCTTTTATTTCTTCTTCAATTCAATTGTGTTAATAACATACCTGAAACAAACGATAATTACCATAATTAATATTGATCTTTCTTACATTAAGTTTTCCTTAATAAATTGAACCAAAGGTGAGTAATCCGCAGTTACAATGAGCGGTGATAGGTTAAGGGATCTATTATATTTTGTACTTTTTGTTTATGTACGAAGGCGACAGACGAGCATACAGTCCCCATGATGGTAAGTGGATACCGTCGCCCATAGACATCCGCGATACATGCCAACATTAGTCCAGAATGACAAACGTTGGCACGCACCCAGATGCGCTGCCTACCTTTGGAAATATAGGAATGGATTTGGAGAAAGGGATGCGAAAATGGGAAGGCATAGGATGGGAAGGGGCTCTGGCACATTTCACTCACTACCGAAACACGTACGTATATTAGGGAAATAAGATAAAGTGGATTTCAAGTACATTTCAGTAGATTTCAAGGTAGTCTTCTGTGAGACCGGGGTTTACATAGCCAGTCGGGCGCGCCCAGCGGCTGTTGAACAATCCACTGTCCCTCTCTAAAAAACGTCTGTACTACTTTACTTCAGCTGGACATTTTAGGTTTGAAATTTTTAATGATAAGTGTCACTTTTTATTGTCTAGCTAATTTAAACTTGAATATTGTGTATCTACTTAAGTCAATTTCTTGAATATTTAAACAAGTTGATTTAATATTATGTGTATTTTTATTTGCAAGTGTTATGTAACGAATGTATTTATGTGAAGATTGTAGACACAGTGAATAATAATACATGAAGAATACATTTGAATATGTATATAAGTATATAATTATTTTAAATAATAAAGCCACTCTCAATGAGTCACACTAGGATTCCCTGTGTCGTGGGTCCAGATACACATACAAAGACGAATCGGTACATCATCTAGAAGCCAGCATTAGGCAGATAAGTCAGCTGCATAGAAATGTAACCCTCTAGTGTAAATATTTCAATACTTAGAAATTTTTAAATTTAATGCAAATTATCTTATTAAAAGCTTTTCTTTTTATGTAATTTATTATCTCTAGGAGGATTTATCAGTAGAGCATATCTTCAATTTCTATTATAAGTAGGGATAATTTTTAGAACTTTCTTTAAGATTTTACGTTACATAATTAGGTACCTTCAAAATTATAAATAAGGATTTTTTTAACCCTTAGTAATATTAATATAATAAGTTTTAATAAGAAAATAATAATTCCAGAAAAATGTTTAATTTTTTTGTTCTAAAAACGTTTGAAGTTTAATTATTTTATTTAATTATTTTGAATAAATAATTAAATTAAATTAATTGGTGGAATTAAATAAGTTTGTTTAGATACAGCTAGGCTACCATCGCTCTTTCTCGGCCCTCCGAATTTCTATTTAGGTACGGATTTTTAAAAATTGTCACTAGCTCGGCGGTGAGAGGAAAACATCGTGAGGAAACCCGGTAGACTTGAGAAATAAAAAAAAACACTGGAATATCTGTATCCACCAAAATATGCGATTTCTTACGCGAATTTGGAGTTATGCGAATTGGGATATCATAAACGTTTTTTACGTGAATTTTATTCCCTTCCACGCGACCAATTATAAAGAAATATTAGGATTTTATAGAAATTGCATTGTCATTTCAATTAAAACAATTCTGAATTCTAGATTCTGTAAATTATATAAATATGAAAAAAACAGCAGTGGTTTGCAATTTGAATTGTATCAAATTAGGAAATTGTTATGAATTTAATGTTTGTTTTTTCATAATTTTGCTTATGCTTCGCACCTTGTAGAGGGAGAGTGCATGCTGCATTCCCACAGCCGCTGAGAGCACTCGACTGGCCACGTTACCCCTCTCTAATAGAGGGTTTTAACTAACAATAAAACTTACCTATTATTTTTCCAACGATATCCGGAATCCATCTTGAGTCAAGCTCCTGTCTTTTTCACGTTTTTCGTCCTAGCAACTTCCCCTCTTCGACTTCCGGCGCCACTGTCGCCTCGTTTTATCGTTTTAGATGGCGGCGACCCGCATGGCGCTCGGCTTTTACCTCATTATACTTACTCACGATGTACCAGGTAGGTATTACCTGGATTCCGGATATCGTTGGAAAAATAATAGGTAAGTTTTATTGTTAGTTAAAACCCTCTATTATTTGTTCCGTGACGATATCCGGAATCCATCTTGAGTGATATGTTTGTTATCTCCTGGTATGCCCATAATTATTACAATAATTATGTAGATGCTATAATGTGTTATGTAAAATAAAAAAATAAAAAAAATTAAATTATAATAAGTTATTGAAAAGTAAACAATATTTATTCAATGTTATATATGAATCATACAGTTTTAATCATCAAATTAACCAAATCATTGTTATCGCACAGGTTCAAAGAAATTTGACAAGGAAACTGACGTCGTAAAATCATTATTTCTGGATTGATTCGCTAGCTCTCTTTGATAGTACGTTCTAAAAGTATGTTCTTGCCGCCAATTTCCAGTCTGAAGAATCTGATCAATAGGAAACTTTTCTAGCCAATTGAGAGAGGCTACGGCAGAGCGTACTGAGCCTGGCGTGGCATCGACACCCGCGTCCTTTAGAACAGATTTGATCCAACCACTGATTACAGTTCTAGAAGCTGGTTTTGGATCACCTCTAGCAGTTATAAAAAGTTCTGACAGCATACCTGATTTCCGACGATCTTGTGAAGTACCGATTAATTGACGAGTCCAAAATACACAGTCGAGATTTTTGTTCGGATGTGCTTTTAGTTTCCATCCAGATTGCCTGTTGTTAGCGTCATCCGTCTTCGATCCAAAACAAGGCCACATGACAATAGAATTGCCCTCATCTATATATTGGTCGGCATTGATCCTCAGCAGTGTCAGGTCGTGTACTCGTCGTCCTGCCGCTAGCAAAAGTAATATAGCGGCACGTCTGGATACTTGGTACAAATTATTTTCATCTGGTGTATTATTTTCTAAGTATTGTAATACATTCTTTACATTCCAAATAGGTGGTTTCATTTTCTTGTCCTTTGCAACTGAAATAGCTTTTAAAATATGTTTAATAAGAAAGTTAGATGCCAATGTAGTATTATCTGATAATTTGGTAAAAGTAGAAATAACAGATTTATGGACTAGTATAGTTCGATAAGCCAGACCTTCGCTGTTGTGTAAATACGCCAGGTAACGAGCAACTTGTTCTGGACTCGGATCTCTGTAAGAAGAATTGTTAGAGGAGCACCATATCTTCCATTTGTTCCATGCTGGCATGTAGGTGTTTATTGTAGATCGCCGCCAACTTGACAATAACAGTGATCTTTCTCCTACTGACCATTCTTTGATTTCGTCTGTCCACCCAAAATCAGCCAGGCTTCCAATTGAATGTCTTGAATCTCTGGCGGGTGCATTCCGGTTTTCGTGTCGATCAGAACTTGTGGAAGGAGCGGGATGTGATAAGGTTCTTGAATGGTCCGGGCTTGTAGGTCTGCTTGCCAAAATACCATCTTCCACTTCGGAGCGATCAAGATGTACTGACCGTTCGCTGTGTTCAGGTGAGACAATACTTGGGATATTAGGTTCGGTGGAGGAAATAGCCACGCAAGTTCGTAGTCCCACTGGTGAAGGAATGCGTTGTGAAACAGAGCCTGCTGGTCTTGCGTGTCCAGCGATACATACCTCATTACTACGTGAGCTGTTTCCGACGCAAATAAGTCTACTTGCGGTGTGCCCCACATCTTGAATATGTTGTCCGTTGCTGTAGAGAGTAGGTGCCACTCGGGGCAGACCTTGCCGCGTGATAGGGCATCTACTTCGCAATTGAATCGGCCCGGAAAGTACTGAGCCGTCAGTTGTAGATTTAAGTGGTCCATCACCTTCAATAGTTGCCGTGTGAGGTTCAGAAGCTTCTTCGATTTCGTTCCGCCTTCCTTGTTTATGTAAGCTACGACTGTTCGGTTGTCTGTTTGCAGTAAAATGTGAGCATTGTGAAGCCGGCTGTTCTCTTGTTGTATTGCCGCGTAGACAGCAAACAGCTCTTTGAGATTGACATGCCATGACTGTTGCCGTTTTGTCCACTGTCCTGACATTTTCGTGTCGCCCAGCTGAGCTCCCCAGCCGAAATCCGATGCATCCGTCGTAAGCAGATGAGAGATCGAGTTTGTATGTATAGGAAGTGAGCCCTGTGCTGCCTTTAACCACCATCGCATTTCGGAGAGTACCGGTTGTGGCAATTTCACTTGTTTGTAGGGGTGTTCCGTGGGAAGGTATCGATTGTGAAATTGCAGGGTTCGACAATGTAACCTCCCTCTGCGTATTACAAAAGAGGCGAAGTTGAGTCTCCCCAGAAGGGACTGGGCCTGTCTGAGGGACCAACTGCCTCTGGACATCTGACTGAGAAGTGCTTTGCGTAGCGTTTCGCACTTCGGTTTCGACAGGGACTTCGTGTTGAGTTTGGTGTCCCATGTAACACCCAGAAACTCCAGGCGTTGTGTCGGAACCAGTACAGACTTGTCCATATTGATAGTCCAGCCGAGGTGTCTCATTAGGTTCACCATAAATGTAATGTGTTCGCGCAAAACTTGACAGGACTGATTCACTACTAAAAAATCGTCTAGGTATACCACGCACCTCATATTTCGCCTTCTCAGGAACTCGGCTACCCAGTTCGTCAAGGATGTGAACGTTCGTGGCGCTGATGAAAGGCCGAAGGGAAGGCACTTCATTTGTAGAAGTTGGCCTTTGTAGCTGAGTCTCAGAAATCGCCTGTGTTCTTCGGCTATGGGAAGGTGAAAATATGCCTGGCTCAGATCTACCTTCACCATCCAATCGTTGCTCTGTAAAAAGCTTGGAATTCGGAAATGACTGAAAAGCTGAAAACCTTTTAGTTTGACAAAACGGTTTAGTCTCTTCAAATTGAAGATTGGGCGAAACGATCCGTCCGTTTTCGGAACTAGAAAAAATGTTGATAGGTAGCTGGGATTGATCTCGGCTTTTTCTAGTACATGCGTGTCTATCATATTTTTTATTAGCTGTGTCATATGATAACTCTGCTTTGTCTCGTAATTTATTATGACAGATTGATTTGGATATATAAGGGGCGGCTTCATCACGAAAGGAATACGTATTCCCTTGAGAAGTTTGCATATGTGGTTGGGCGCACCTAAGTTCTCCCATGCATGTATATATTGCTTTAGACAGCCGCCCCGAAATGATTGCGAGTCATGATCGATTGTTTCTATTCGATGAGTTGTAATTTGATTTCTTACGACGAATTGTGGTGTTTGTTCTTGCCATTGGAAGTCTTGTTGCCGGATGCCCTCGAGTGACCTTTGAACTTATCTTTCGACGCTGAGGTATTTTTACGAAAAAAGTTTTCACTCTCTTGCTTGCTTGTCGATGGTTTCGACTGGTTATAATACGCACGCCTCTGGCCGGTAGCTGTAGCTGCAGTTTTCTGCGTTGGCTGGAAGCAAGTGGTTAGTTTTTCGGCCCCCCCAATTTTTTGAAGGTAGGCTGTAAGCATATCGTTGTCAAACAATTGTTCAGTACTGGGTGGAATTTTTTGCAACGCCCCACAGTGATATTCCTCCGAAATTTTCTTAATTAATAAATCCCTGCGCATGCTAATGCAGTCGGCTCGACGGCCGCAAGATATTTGTAAAATATCATCGGTCATTTTTGTATAGCTCGAACCTTTATTAAACATTTGTTCAATCTTATCGAAAAGAGATCGTGGTGTAAGTGTTGTACTCTTATCATTAGACCATTCGACTAAACCTTGCAAAGTTGTGCGCAATTCGTCTTTTTGAGTCAGTATAGCATTGGATAAAGCTGCAAAAGTTCTCTCTATCAAGTACAAACGATCATCGTTAGACCTAGACGCATTGAAACGTCTCAGTTCATCGTTTACATTAAGTTCTATAAAACCCGGAGTAGTGACGTACTTTTTCTGAGCTTCGGAAAAACGAAATGCATGCCAGTCATTACATTTAAAACGCTGTAATTGGGTTATCTTTTCTAAATGTTTATCATCAGACTTAGGGAATGGCGGATCTTTTAACGTAGTTGATAGCTCTGACAATTGGAGCTGTTGATTATCCGCATCACTCGTGCTCGGCGGTGGGCGTAAGCCCAACTCGTTTGTTGTATCATTGTTGGGTCCATTTATTACCTCGGCAACCCACGAAGTACTCGTTTGAGGCTCACCGTGTTTTTGCGAAATCAAATTCGTTAGAAAAGCCATTTGTTGAGAAAGGAATTCAAACTGTGCGTCACTTACATGGTTAGACCGCCTTTTTCTCCTTTTATCCGGGCTAGACTCCTCCGATGATGTACTGCTCGAACTTGAAGAACGACTTCTCTTCCGTGACACGTGTTCACCATCACTTTGTTCTTTATCAAAATATATTTCGTTCTCCATTACGAGAGGATTTTTTCACTACGTATGCAATTTACGTTAAACTATTAGATTTAATTAAATGAAAATTAAAATAATGATTGGTAAGACGTGTTAACGCTACGAAAAACGACGCTATAATGAGGTAAAAGCCGAGCGCCATGCGGGTCGCCGCCATCTAAAACGATAAAACGAGGCGACAGTGGCGCCGGAAGTCGAAGAGGGGAAGTTGCTAGGACGAAAAACGTGAAAAAGACAGGAGCTTGACTCAAGATGGATTCCGGATATCGTCACGGAACAAATAATAGAACACTGCCTTGAAATGAACTGCATTTCCTTACTTTATCGTATTGCCCAATGAACGTAGCAATATAGGTTTTTCTATAAAAAAACACTTTTACCATAAAGTCCTTTTACCTAGTTACCTTTTACCTAGTTCTTTTTCCCTTAAATTATATTTACTTACCTATGCGTAATTTTTAGAAACTCATCTACGAGTATCGTATAAAAGGAGGATTAGGTATAGTGAGTAGTACGAAAATATAAAATTGATTTGTAGAAATAAATAATACTAAATAATTAATAGTAAATAAATAATTTACAATAATTATTAATAATTAATAAATAATATAAAATGTTTTTTTCACAAAGCAAAAGGGTGGGGGGGGTCCCGATAGCCAACGCCTTTGTGGTCTCCTCTTAGATTTGCACTGTAAATGCACTTTATTCTTCAACCACTTGGAGAGTATTGGTTTCGGACGGAACTATTTTTCATTTTAGTCTTTAGTTCTCCTTGGAGTATTAGTTTTGAGCAGAGACAATTGTCGACTCCTAAACATCTCGAGAGTATTTTAGGTGAAACTTATTGTAGATATCTCAAATGGTTAATCTCATTGTGGTAATAATCTCAAACCACGGTTTTATTTGAGCTGAGCCAACTTTCCGTGCACCAGCTTGGCGAACTGGTTTACCTCGAGGAGACCTGACCCCCGAATGGAAGCTCTCAGATGTTGTACATATGCAGTTATAAAAGGAAATGTCGTTAGCGCGATGTAGGCCGCGCGTCGTGATTGGCTGGAATACATAAACAATAATTTTCGAAAAAAAAATGTTCTTTTTGCTTTCTGTTTTGTCTGTATTTTTTTTTTATTAGATATTGTCGGTGTAGAAAAACTGATTTTGTTTAAGATTTTTTAACTTCAAATTTCGTTAAGATACCGTTTAAATAATAAACACGCTCGAACATCCAAATGTCAAGCTGAGCAATAGAAGAAAATGACTCCGACATCAGATAATCAATCGCAGAGACGCGACATTCAGTTAATGCTGTGACAGCCATTGTGTAACATTGTATTTTTGTAGATGTTTTTAAGACGAAAAATAATTAATAATAAACTAACATTTGATGTGCCCTAGCAGGATGTTGTTAAACATTATATTATGTACTACAACTTCCAAAATAAATAAATACAATATATAAGATTTCACAGAAGTGTCAATACTTGGAGAGTCGACAATGACTTATTATACTTAATTTAATTTCATCAACTTATATCAACTTATACTTATTGTTAAAAAATGAAGTAGGTCTTCAACTTTCTATCTTTGAATTATCGAATGTTTTGGCGCTAAAAATACACCGTACCTAAAATCTTTCTAAATTACTTAATTTTCGAATTTATTTCAATTTTTCACAGCAAAAAGGGGTGGGGTGGGGGTCCCGTTAGCCATTCGCGCAGCACTGTCGGTCTCCTCATAGATATATTGCACTTTGTTGGCACCATTAAATGCAGTTGTTATTTACATCTACTCTAAGTACGTGAATTTTGAGCAGTAACCAATTTTTTCGTGCACCAGCTTGGCGAACTGGTTTCTCTCGAGGAGACCTGACCCCCGAATGAAGGTTCTCAGATGTTGTATATAAGCAATTAAGAAAATAAATCTTGTTAGTGCGGTGTAGGCCGCGTGTCGTGATTGGTTGAACTTCATGACCTATAAATTTGTAAAAAAAATTATTTTTATTAAATTTGAATAAAGAAGCTGTTGGTAATTCTACAGATATATTTATGATGTGGATATTACTTATTTAATTTCTTCATCTACATATACTCATTGATAACAAAATTGTAGTAGGTAGATGCATACTACTTTTTTATTTCTACCTACATTATCGAATGCTTCAGATTATTACATCACTAGCAGTGCCCGCGACTTTCTACGCGTGGTATTTTAGTTTGATTTAAGATTTGTATACAGCATTTTTTCTTCCCGTCAGCCGATTTCGATGAAACAAAGCCTATTCGAAGCGCTTAATTAACCTCTTCGTATAACGTGTTCGAACTGATAAACAGACAGACAGACTAATATGTTCAAAATCGTCTTTTTGTATTCTGATACTCTTCCTTCATCGCCCCCAATCAGTTTTTGGTAAATATATTCAATGTATAGATGAACAATGATTAAAGGCAGTCAGAAGAGTAACAGGTAGGGCTGCCACTCCTCCGGGTTTAACTCAGTTTTCGGGTTTAAAAGATGCTCGTCAGGGCTATCTACAGGTTAGCATCATAAATCTCCGGTCGACGCGGCTGTGATATGAAGCATTCAAAAATCTCAGAAAAATTAGAAATAAGTATATTTTAAATATCAAGCTTTAGCAAGCATTAATATTAATATCATAATCATTTAATATAATGTATTAATAAACTTTTAAAGATTACTGTGATTCAAATAAAAAGGTGTAATTTAAATTTCTGCGTGTAATGATGCAAGGACGGTGCAAGTTTATCTTTTGTTAATTACTACTGATAATTTAATATTAGGGTTAAAGTATGAAATTGCCGATTTGTACTGAAAAATTAAAACTCGTTTTTTTTCTAAAATGTAACATATTTATTTAATCAAAATATTTAAGTTCATTTATGCCTTTGCGATAGAACTCTGGAGATGTAGATTCGACAAACTGTGTGAAAGCATTTTGTACTGCCTCTTGGGAAGAAATTTTTTTACCATGTAGAAAATTGTCCAAATCACGAAAAAAATGGTAGTCCGTTGGAGCAAGGTCTGGCGAGTACGGAGGATGACGTATGGTTTCTAACTGCAGCTCCTGTAGAGTTACAACGGTTTCTCGTGCAGTGTGAGGTCTTGCGTTATCTCCATGATAACGATAATGGTGAAGATCGATTCACGAGTCGGGGCTGTTTCACTGCTAGTTTCGCCATCATTGTTCGAAGTTCGGCACAGTAAACATCTGCTGTTATTGCTTGACCAGACCTAAGAAAGCTATAGTGAATAACACCATGAATATACCACCAAACAGTTACCATTACCTTTTTATTGGTAAGCTTTGCCTTAGGGCACTGTTGCGGCGTTTGACCTGGGGTCAGCCATTGCATTTTTCGCTTTCCGTTATCGTAAAGAATCCACTTTTCGTCACATGTCACAATTCGATCCAATATTCCTTCATTTCTGTACCGATTCAACAAGGCAACGCAAGTTTCAACACGCGTTTCTTTCTGCAGATCAGTCAAATCATGAGGCACCCATTATTCATATTTTTTTATCTTATTGATTTGATGCAAATGAGACAATATTGTAGGTAAGGTAACGTTAAACCATGCCACTAATTCCTGGGTAGTTTGACTCGGATCGGCTTCCACCATCTCCTTCAATTCACCGTTATTCACCTGTGTGGGCGGTCTTCCACGTGGTTCGTTCTTCAAGTCGAAGTTTCCATTACGAAAGCGTTTAAACCAAAAACGCACGGTTCGTTCATTAGCAGTCTCCTCTCCAAACGCAGCATTGATATTGCGAGCCGTTTCTGCCGCGTTAGTTCCGCGTCGGAACTCGTATTCAAAGATTACTCGGATTTTCGAAGTATCCATCTTTCCCGTCTAAGCTAAAAACAACAATTGAAAGTCGAAAATCGAATGTTGCACATTTTTTAAAACAAGAACCTCATAGGTATCATGTGAAAAAAGTTTCACTCGAAAATCTCACACCATGAAGGTTTTATGTCAATTCAAAGTATGTATCTATTACTATAAAACGGCAATTTCATACTTTAACCCCTATTATTATTTCGTCAAGATTATATTAGGTGCTTACTAATTAATAGCTACGATGTTCTTATTTCAAAATCGATATTTCATTTGTTTTTCATCTGAACGTAAATTTTGTTCATGTGATTGTTTGATTCTGAAAATTTGATGCTGAAGTACGAGTGTGATTGATTACTCGTAGCTGTGATTAGGGCTTTTGAAGAATTCATTGGTACCCGTGCACGAGACTGACTAGGAGTGGCATCAATCAACTTGTCGTGAGGTGGCGCAAGTGGGTAAATAATATGGGTCAATATTTCGACTAACATAATAAATATTTTTAACACAAAAAAAAATTCAATTTGTCATACAAATTGGTCATTTCAAATTGGTACAAATTGGTAAGCATCTAATATATTTATATACACATATAATACATAATTATAGAGGTAATAGTCTATATGAGTATTTAATTTCGTGTGATCGTGGGTTAAAATCCTCGGCCATTTTACCATTGAGTTTCAATTTAAGCACGGATTTTTATAATCATCACTGACTTGGTGGTGAGAGAAAACATCGTGAGGGAACCTGCATGCTCAAAATAAAAAAAAACTGGTATATGTGTATCCACCAATTCGCCCTGGATACACATGGTGGATTACGGCCCAGTGATTACCTAATTGGGGCGACATATGACCTGTAGTGGGAAGTTATAGAGTGAAATCGATCAATTAGATACCTACATTGATAGGTTATTGGTACATCAATTAAGTTCTGACGTTAAAAGGGTTTTTCTACTTGGACATAGTACCTACTTAGGGTACCTACCGGACTAAAAAAATCCTTAATTCTTTCTAATTAAATTTCAGTATTATGCCAATAGAACGAGTTAACAATAAATGAATGCATTCTACTAGTTCTTTCCAATATATTTACTACATTTCCAATACATACCTACTTATTCATTTTTTTGTAATCAGTTGAACATTTTGAATGTTTTTTACAGATATCTCAGATATTTAATTTACTGTAAGTACCTATACAGTGATAAAAGGTTGTAGGTAAACATCTATAGTATAATTATAAAATTGTACAATACTATGTCAATGCACAATATTATTGAAACGCGCCTAGTACTCAAAATGCCTAGTCCCTACGCCTAATCAAAAATATACCTACACTCCCTAAACAATCAAATATAATGCGCAATCCTTACAATTCCACAATATAATTGATCGTCTAGGGGCCTACTTATAATAAGTCATCGTCTTGAGAATAACTATTTGTAACACCTTCTTGATTTAAATGAAACAAAAAAATATCCATAAAATTATTGGTCAAGTGTCCTATCTAGCCAATCACCACGCACGAACTAAACCGCGTTAACGATATTTTTCGCCTTGCTTGCATATATACAACATCTGACGCTTCTCAATCGGGGGTCAGTCTCCTCATAGTTAACCAGTTCTGGCCAAGCTGGTGCACGAAGAATTGGCCCTAGTCAAAACCTATGTGCCCTTATGGTTTGTGATAGAGAAATTCTCAACTTGGTTGAGAGGTGATAATAGCAACTGAGTGGTCTCTACTCAAAGCCCATAGTCAGAGGTGATTGAGAGTAAATACAGTCAATTCCGTCCAAGGATAATACTCAACGTTGTTGGCGAGTAACAACATCTACCAGTGCATCTACCTATGAGGAGAGCTTGTATGGAGGACGCACAAAATACAAAATGTGTGTAACGGGACCCCCGCTTTTGCTTGTACAAATCAAAGATCAGGACAATAAAGGAGATAATACCATTATTGCATATTAAGACGAATACAGATGTCGCCACTTTTAGAGAATTATGCGTGTCAAACTAATACCCATACAGGTCTATCACATTTTTTTGTATATCACATACACGCACACAATTAAAAAAGTGACAAAAAACAAATTTAAACTGTGAAAGCGATTATTATCAGTTATTACCCTTATTTTTATGGTGCGATTATTACCCTTATTTTTATGATGTTAATTCTAAAATAAATTGTTCTATTGTTAATTGAATTCAGTTATCTGCTCACATTTATTATTATCTTCAAGCAAAGTGCTATTCCAAACAGATCGATTTTGCTCCAGTAGATCATTATCAATAAGTAACCCACTGATATATCTGAACAAGATCTGGATTTATTTAATTTAGTGGCACAATCGTTATATTGTTTTGAAAATAGTTTTCTTTAAATTTTTGTAGTGCAGTGACATTTCGGACAAGTGCAAATAGCCTTCTATTCTGCTGTTAAAGCAACTGCATTTATACACAGCGAATGAAAAAAAATCTAGCAGTTACAAGTTTGTTTTTTTATACATAGAAAAAAGGCAGCAGACGAGCATACGGTTCACCTGATGGTACGTGAATACTGTCGTCCATAGACATTTTTTTTTTATAGAGATGTGGGCGGACGAGCAAGCGGCCTCACGTGATGGTTAGTGTTACCGCCGCCCATGGACACCTACAACACCAGGGGGCATGCGGGTGCGCCGCCGACTTATTCAAAATTATACTTACAGCTTTCTTAAAGAACTCCATATCGTAGATTAATGGAAAGATCTCTTGAGGCAGTTCGTTCCACAGCCTACGGGTTCGCGGTATAAAATGATTTTTGGACCTAACAGTACGCGACACCTCCATATCGAGGAAATGCGGATGGACTGCACTTCTGTGACGAGAGGTGCGGTTGTAGAAACCCGAGGAGGGAATTATATTGACCAATTCTTCAGAGGATTCCCCATTGTACAGGCGGTAGAACACACAGAGAGACGCAACGTCTCTCCGAATTCTGAAGGGTTCTAAACCGCCCTTGGGAGTGGGATCGTCGACAATACAAACAGCACGTATTGGATGGGATGTCAAATGGGTCCAATTGATATTTCGGTGGACCGGCCCAGAAATGTAAGCAGTACTCCATATGGGGCCTCACCTGGGCTTTGTAAATCATTAGAAGTTGCCCAGGGGTGAAGTACCGCTTCGCTCTGTTCAGCACATCGAGCTTTTTGGAGGCCATTTTGGCTTTATTTTTCAGATGACCCCTAAATTCGGTATTGCTGGAAATGTCGATACCAAGGATCCCGATACTCTCCGAGATCTTAAGAGGTATGCTCTGAAAGCGGGGTGCTACGACAATGGTGAATGCACAGACTTCTTACGGGGTTTACTGGGGTTGAAATCCACTAGGTTTAGAGAACCCCAAATCGAGACTAGATCTAAAGCGTCTTCGATTTCAGACACAAGCCTGACGGGATAGGTACATGACAACCTCCGCTGCCTACCTTTGCAGATTAAGGATTGAATTGGGAAATTGGGAAGGGATAGGATGGGATGGAAATGGGCTCTGGTATATCTCACCTAATACCGAAATACATACGTACATTGGGGAAATACGTTGAAGTAGGAAATGCAGTACATTCCAAGGCAGTCCCATTTACAATATTCTACCCCTTAGGTACATTTATAATATTCTTATTGATTTACAATCAATAAAACAATATTTTACGTGTTTTGCAGACATTGCAAGTCTTTTTAGCTATTTGAGAACGTGTGCGTAGATTGTATTGATCAGAAAAATAGTTCAGTAGTTCAAATAAGATTTTTTTTTATTACACACACATACATACCTATATTTTATACGCTTTGTGCACAGGTTAACAGTACGCCCAATATATTTTCCTTTGTTTTTCTAATTCCTTAGTCCTTCCTGTATGGTATGTATCTCTATGTACCTATCTGTGAAGTCTTGAACATTGGCCAGTATCCACCAATGCTTACGAATACGAATTCCTGTATTCGGAACATCCCTAGAATCCCTACTTAAGTTCCAAAATCTTGACTGAAGACAAACTGAAAGTTCTCAGATAACGTCACATATGGTAGGAAAAGGATACCAGATATATCCGCATTCAGCAAATCTCCTCCCAGGTGACAGTTACGACCGAAAATTCGATAAAGACGAACACCAAACCTAAACACAGGCGTGCACTGCAAATCAGTGCCAACAAAATTCCGCGACGTAAGTTGTGGGCGAGAGAAGAGAGGTGGGAAGGGAGGGGACGTTTCGCGTCGATATTCGCGCTCGGAAGCATGGAAGCCATCTTAAAATATAAGAGCGCCCCCTCGCGCCGCGCCTCCTTAGACGCTCGGTTTTTCAATCCAGCCGCGTTGTCGTGAGGAGTCGTCAACTTTAGGCTATCAATTATAGATTTCTATTATTTTGGTTTAGACCATTTTTAGACTATACGTGGGACATAAAATGTATTACCAAAGACTTAAACTACCAATTCTGCTCATGACTCTGTGTTAATTGATAGATTACGTATTGTTTTACTTGTATTAAACAGGCAGCAAAATACAAGTATACTAAATGAGCAGTAAATCATGAATTAATCAACAAATCTATTTTTTAATGTCACCGGAGATTCTAAACCTACACTGCCTTTAAATTTGCCGCCATCAGTATTTTCTGGTGTTCATTTAATAAATTCTCTTTTTGTAAAATATAAAATGAAAAATATTCAGAGCGTAAATAATTTCATGGCAATTGACTCAGAATCATGAATAAAATCCAAGGATTGAGAATAGAACGATCTGCGCCGGTGTCTTAATTGTAATTGCAATGAGAAAATTAATTCAAAAATTTTCATAGTGAACAAGATGTTAAGCGAAATGTACATGAATACGATACTCAGAACAACATAATTACCTACCCTAACTTGTCTGAAAGTTACTAATAAAACTGTAAAGCATTCATTTATATCTACAGGCGAATTGAGCCCGTCACGATATATGATGATGTAACTAATCTGTCCCCATAAGGAAACCGATATCCACGAAAACAAAAGGAAACAATTTCCTGTTTCGTTTTGTTATCGTGGATATCGTTTCACGGTTAAACGTTAAATTGTTTAATGAATTCGAAAATTGTAACATTAGCGTACCATCGTGACTTAACAAATTTATCTCACTCTTAGACTATACCTTCCTTATTAACATATTACCATACCAAGCCATCAGCTTATGTCTCTTACGCTGAATATAGACCTCTCCAAGGACTCACCACCACATACGATTTTCAGCTATTCTCATCCAGCTATTTATTATTATACATAACGTTGTCATGAAACGCAAGTTTTTTGTTATTGGTATTGGTATTACTCTTTTTTCGTGGGAATGGTACCTTAGTTGACTACTAAGCTAGTGATAATTATTTTTTTTGTAATTACATAATTGTTATGAAACAGGGTTCCAAATCACGTCCACATAAATATGAGTCAACAATAGATACTCCTAAACTATCATCCCCCAACAAAAAGTACATGCAAATATTTTACTATCTCACTATGAATTTATCTACACATTAAATTCTCGTCTTGGATCTAATAAATTTCTTGCTAACTTTTAACCACAGCAGCTGAATCAATACGGCATTAACCCACACACGGTTAGCTCACGCTCACCGATGCAGCGCAAAAACTATTGAAATGAAAATATAAGCACACAGCGGCAAATTTTCACACACACAAATACATGGCAGGTGTATACATTACCCACGGAGCCTCCCGCTCCCACCTCTCCCGCGCCTTAGACGTTGGCTTTTTACATGAGTACAAGCAGCTATGCAGAGGCTAATAACATTCGGTTCAGATATTTTTAATAAGTAAAGAAACATAAGTAAACATTGCGTATTCCATTGTGTTATTTAACCTGTCAAAAATTATAACTATTAACCTTTTATTTTCTTATTCTTTGTTCCAGTATTGGTGCAAAATCCAGGTTAGATAATTTACTGGTTATCGGAAAATATTATTACATTTAAATAATTTACCAGAGATTCAACTGATAGCAGTGCCTGGTAGTTTAAGGTAGCAGCGATGTAGTATACCTATATCAAAACCAAATTTATTATCAAACAATATCGAATTACGACTTTCTTTACATTCGAAGAATCGAAATCGAATCCGTAAATCAAACATTTTTTACTTAATACCAAAAAAGAATAAAAAACGGATTTAAAGAAATCTTATCACCGCCCTTTTAATAATTATATACAAAATTTCACACGGTATTCTGAAAATTAGACAAATAAAAAGCATTATACATTTTTAACAAAAAGTTTAGATTAAAAGCAACTCGTTTCTAGAAAGACGAAATAGGCAAATAAAAAAGCCTCACAAGAATTTATAGAGCACATTATTACCCCAAATAGTGACCCAAACCGGTTACTACTTAACTAATTCTCAATGTTGTCTTGTCCCAGTGGAGACGATGTCCATCCCTAGATATGACAACAGGTATTAAAAAAACATGTAGTACAGAAAATGTAGTTGTCGTGTGGGAATTTCAGAGTCCAGATTATTTAGACTATTATTGACCAACCTGTTCGGTTTGAAACATTTTTAAGGGTTGAATTTATGAATCTCGTTTACTTAAAAACGAGTTTTTGGATGATTGTATCGTGAATGTATTTTATCGTGATTGAAGAGAATAGTTTTTTATAAAAATATAGGTCGAACCAGTACATTGTTAGGACTTTCGTATCATGAGAACGTCTAATAAAGGTTATGAGAAACCTTAGTAAGTTGTGGTTTTTGGATTTTGGATCTTCAATAAATATTGACATAATTATTAAAAAAAAATTGTACACTTAAAGTAAGACCACAAATCCAAGTATTCAAAAGCAAAGAAAACAAACTTTTATTAAATGATTTGTCTACTATTAATGTGATTTATACCACAATTTAATACTTTGAGTGATGTAGCCGATATCAACATGCATTGTAAGGGAAATTTGAATGGATAATTCACTATAATTCCTCATTATTTTGAATTATACGCAAGAATAGACCTAATTAGTTATTGAACATACTTAGTAATAGTTTAAGAATTAATATAAATTGATTAGCATATCTAAATTATTGTCCAATTCAAATATAACACATCACAAAATGACAGCACGTAATAAAATATTATCTTCCAAAAACTCCTATAAAAAGTGTTCCCAATCTCCCCTCAAGATTTACGACTTGAATGAGAACAGGTTTATAAAAAAGATATGAATATTCTCACGAAAGCGATACTTAGACTAGTTTCTTGTAATATGGTCATCTTTTTGGACACAACATCAATTGTTATCTTTGAAGAAC
The DNA here is from genome assembly GCA_914767545.1 of Sesia apiformis. Classification (NCBI taxonomy): domain Eukaryota; kingdom Metazoa; phylum Arthropoda; class Insecta; order Lepidoptera; family Sesiidae; genus Sesia; species Sesia apiformis. The sequence continues at coordinate 8,599,717 of OU611972.1, read as the reverse complement.
CTGTTTTATTAGAAGGGAGACAGGTGATTTTGGACGTCTTCCAGAATGTTCACGTTTTAGTTGATAGGTTCTAGTTGTGGTGATAACTTGGTTACTGGAATTATAAAATGTGAAGCCTTTTAAATGACATGTGGTTGAATAGTGGTGAATTAATTATATTGATGTAATTAATCTTTAAAAGTGGTGAATTTAAAAAAAATATTTTTTAGTGTTCTATGAAAGAAAAGAAATATTTTCACTGAATACCTTCTATTTATCTTCTATATTACCTACACATATATTTATTTCATATTTTCACTGGAACTTTTTAATGAAATTAAACATTATTTTTTATTTTAATATTGATGAAATTTTGTGTTTGTAGGAACATGTTTCGCCCCAATAACAATATCAAATTATAATACACACAATAAAGAATTTAAGTAGGTAACTCGTGGTTATTGGACGGTCTTTCAGCGACTACATTATTGTTGAACGCTTTCGTAATGTAAATGTGCCAGTCATTAACTTTAGTATTGATTTTTTTAAATTAATATTGAAAAATGCTATCAATTCATGTCTGTGGTGTCAGAAGATATTGACAAATCTGTATAAATATTGAGGTATCATTATTTTATATTTTATAAATGACTATAAAGTGACTTTAAAATTATTTTAAACTTTAAGTAATCCATTGTGTATGTTGTCTGTGCCTGTAGTAGCATGCAACTCGGATTAATTCTCTATAATGTTTTCGTATGTTATTGTATCAGTGATCTGGAGAATCTGGAGTATAAGGGGATATCCACCAATTCACAATGTGTACGCGTGGTGGGCGTACACTGAGACATGCAGTGCAGTACCTCGGGCTAACAAATGGTTGAATAAGAAATATATTAGTAAAACACCTTGATGATTCATCGAGTCGATAAATAAATATGTATCGCAGACTTTCGAAACGAAAACATTATATACAAAATATCTAAACCTGAAAGTATAAGTTCTTATGCGAATCACGCACGTAAACATCGCAATACCTTAATTAGTCTTTTAATTATAAATCCGGCATGAATTCTTAACCGACGAGACGTATTAAAATTTAACTTCCCCCGTTCTAACTACGCCTATAGCGTATCGCGGCAGCCCCATCTCCGCTGTCTTTCTAAGGGGACCGCATAAAATAGTTATAGAGGGTAGGGGGAGCTACTTAACCGTTTTTAGGAGACACCCCGCCCGCAGCAACACCCTGCTACTTCAAACCCCACTTCCTGTATCCCACCCCATCCTTGGAGGTGGGGGTCGCCTCCCCTGTGCGCGTGCTATAACTATCGTATATTTTTGCAAAATTCTTACCGAGGGTTGGCGATACCTGGCGTTCTAGTTTTAAACGCCCGCCGTTGATTGGTGTTTTTGTTTTTATAGTTACGAGGGTCGATTTAAAATTCTAGCTGCGATTTTAGTTTTAATTTCGGGGACATTTGTAAAATGGAATGTTGAATTGTTTTTGTTTTAGAGATGCGGGCCGCATGCTCAATGGTTTTGCCGCAGCTTGTCTATAAGGTGATTCATTTTTGATTCATTAATCATTTAATCGTTTAATTTCATTATACGTTCATAATTTTTATTTTTTTCAAAGAGGAATTAATTATACCGAGAATTGACTATGCTTTACAGTCCATCTGATGGTAAGTGGATACTGTGGCCCATAGACATTCGCGATATATGGCAACATTAGTCCAAAATGACAAACGTTGGCACGCCGCCAGATGCGCTGCCTATCTTTGGAGATATAGGAATGGATATAGAGAAAGGGTTGGGAAAATGGTTAGGGATAGGATGGGAATAGGCTTTGGCACATCTCACTCACTACCAAAACACGTACCTATGTACCTACATTAAGGAAGTAAGATAAAGTGGGAAATGCGGTACACTTCAAGGTAGTCTTCTGTGAGAGAGGGGTAACGTGGCCAGTCGAACACGCCCAGCGGCTATTGGATTGCAGCGTGCACTCTCCCCCTCAAAAACCAATTTTACAAGTTACTTTTAAATAACTTTTAACGGTTTTCGTTAAATAAATATTTGACAACTTATTACTGCAGTTGCAATGTGAGTATATCCTGCTATCCCAATGGTACCTATCACTCTCGGTCCAGAGTTCAAACGCCGACCCATACTAAAATAGAAATAAAAAATAGATTTACCTACATATATAACAAATACTTAGTTAAAAAAATACCTTAAACATTTCTTTGAAATAACATCATAACAACACTGAACTCCTCTAATTGACATAAGTATTAGGACATTCGTATAAAAACTGCGATGTTAATCCCATTGTGAAAAATCTACGAATGATTAAATTGTAAGTTAATCATAAAATCAATAACATTGGGTTGTCTTTCAAAATCAGTGTTATTCTATTTGATTTTAGCGTTTTAGCAGTGGAGAAAAGCATGATAATACAGAAACTTGGTTTTAAAAGAAATTAATAACCCCTTTTACCTAAATAATTCGGCCATATATTCCATTAGGTATTCTTTATTTTTAGGAAAGAATAATTTTTTACCAAAGATTTAGTTACAAAGATATTTTAACAATTGCCGAAAAATAGATTGTATTATGGTATTTACGCCTATTCGAACAAAAGTGTTAGAGAGGAGAGGTGAGGTCCATTTCGTGAGGCGATTACCTTTGGCGCCGGCGCATGTAGTAGTGAGAAGCAAGCTTAAAAATACAGGTAAGTTACGTTTAAAGGCAAACGGGTGAACTAAGGTAAACAAACAGACAATGTATATTTATTATATATATATATACATATTTGATAATAATTGATGATAATAATAATGTCAACGATAATAATAATAATAGTCATGATAATAATAATTCCATCCATAGATATAAGAAAGTTATTTGGTTGTGTTTTAATTGAATTTTGAAAATAATTCATTAATGAATCAATTAATTAATATTGAAATTAATATATAATACATAATGCTATACTGGCCCTCTATAGAAAATATGGTAGGTAAGTATAAGTTCTATTTTGATGACATTCGAAAAGAGTGCAAAATCTTTGGTAATCTCTTTATTAATTCAAAATTTAGAAGTTTGGAGTTTTCGATAAAACAAAAATAAAATCATTGTTTAATTTCCGAATGTAGGTACCTACTTAACGTTACTTATGTTTTTTTTAAAATGTCACTATAAATACCCTTTCTTCTTAGGAGCGTAGGTGTAGTGGTGGGTAATCAAGACTTCTCGGAGTGTTATAACTCACTTAATCTTGCTCCGCTTGTGGATCCTCTTAGTTACTCCTTAACTCTTTTGATTCACCTACTTAATCACCTTCCGAGAGCGTTTCATTCCCTTCCCCTAACGGATGTTGCATAAACAAAAATAAAAGGTCATGCCATCATTCCGTCATGCGCCGGAATCGGAATGAATAACAATTCGATGGAACAATTAAGAGATTCTGCTCCGCTCGCGGATTCAACTCTTTTGATTCATTAATTCCGGAGTTACCCATCACTACTGTGGTGAGTAGTTAAGGGTAACTGGAAGGAATTCCTTCTAAGAATAACTCCACCTTTGTACTTATGGCATAATACTGCAATGTCCTATTGTAACAACTCATTTTAAGAACCCGTAAAAATGATTCGTCCTATTTAACCACAATTTAAATCAATATATCTTAACTCAACGTAAATTATTCTCATATAGGATACATACTTATATGGTACCAACCTTTATAATATAGTAAGTACATATCCTTTAAACGTAGTAGCGCAGTGAGAAAAACCCCCGGGCCAGGTGTGCAGACGACTTTAATACAGTCGCGTGTAGCTGGATCAGACGAGCCGAAGATTGTATCCGATTGCTAGCCTTGGGATTGCATTTTAACATAGGATGATTGTATTATAATGGCATCTTTAGAATATTTTTACATCTTTATATAATCAGCCTATGTCTCTCTATTGCTATATAATAGGCCTTTCCCAAGGCCTACCACCATACATGATTTCCTAGAAAGAAATAAAGAAATTTATTTGTGCCTGATAACACTACCCACTATTAACGTGAATCACAAACTATTGATAACCCAAAGGCGTGCATTGCCACCGGTCCAACGGGTTACAACTCAGCTGCACAAAAACTCAAACTCCAGAGCTGATTTTCAGTTGTCGGCGCTTACAACTCGCGCAGTGTGACTCGCGGACTGTCCTCAGGAGTCCTGACCCATCACTATTTATCGTTGTTATTTAATTGCTTAAAAAATATTACTAATTATTGCGCCAAACCATTTATGGCACATCAACCTATGTCGCTCCACTGCTGGGTACAAGACGGCATAATGATGGGTAAGTGATACGATTTCTTATTCTTTTCATCCAGATATCACCGGCGAACTCAAAGGCATCAATCTACCTGGCCGGGGGGCGCATCACACTACGTTTTCCAGTACGTGGTCTTCATTCGAGGATTTGTCTATCCCATCGGTTATCGGTTCTGCAGCAGATATGACCTGCTCACTGCCACTTCAGCATGTCGATTCTATGAGCTATGTTGGTGACTTTCTTTGGCCAATCTCTTCGTTTCGAATCTCATTCGAGATCTTGGCGATCTATTGGCGCAGTTGGTAGTGACCCTAAGTATTGTGCAAAAAAAAGTTCCGCGTTCGAACCCCACCGGTCCGACGTTCATTTGTTTAAATTAAATGTTTCTTTGAGTGTTTCATTTTTGTGTGTGTTTCTCTACTCTCTATACAAGGAATCCTAGTGTTGTCCACACTGAGCGTGGCGATATTTATTTATTATAAGATAATCCGAGCAGAGCTCGCTGAGCGACTTTGGGCTTACGGATCAGGCCTACCGCCAGACGCCATGTTCAGCAATGTCATAATTGGCAGGACGCACTGATTGAAGACTTTCGATTGAAGATTGTATCTACATAACAAACTCCAAATAAACATTCACCTTTAGGTACATTATAAACATTCATGCCTATTTAAAATTACTCTAAATACCTCCGTAAATGTTCACCGTTTCAATATAAATGTATAGACGGTAGATAATTTTACATAACTAATGTGATATACAAAGTACGTGTGTAGCTCGCGAGGAATGAGGCGAGGTAAAATTTGAGGGGGAGGCACGCGGAGCTGAGGCAATGAGGAATATGGATGTAACTGAAATAAGTAATATTAATATTAGGGTTAAAGTATGAAATTGCCGATTTGTACTGACAATATAAACTCGTTTTTTTCTAAAATGTAACATATTTATTTAATCAAAATATTTACCCTCATTATCTATACATTGTTGCTATCTAATCGGAAGTTCATTTATGCCTTTGCGATAGAACTCTGGGGATGTAGATTCGACAAACTGTGTGAAAGCATTTTGTATTGCCTCTTGGGAAGAAAATTTTTTACCACGTAAAAAATTGTCCAAATCACGAAAAAAATGATAGTCCGTTGGAGCAAGGTCTGGCAAGTACGGAGGATGACGTATGGTTTCTAACTGCAGCTCCTGTAGAGTTACAACGGTTTCTCGTGCAGTTATCATGGTCAGTGTGACGTCTTGCGTTATCGTGGAGCAATAATGGTGAAGATCGATTCAATGAGTCGGGGCTGATTCACTGCTAGTTTCGCCATCATTGTACGAAGTTCGGCACAGTAAACATCTGCTGTTATTGCTTGACCAGACCTGAGAAAGCTATAGTGAATAACACCATGAATAGACCACCAAACAGTTACCATTACCTTTTTATTGGTAAGCTTTGCCTTAGGGCACTGTTGCGGCGTTTGACCTGGAGTCAGCCATTGCATTTTTAGCTTTCGGTTATCGTAAAGAATCCACTTTTCGTCACATGTCACAATTCGATCCAATATTCCTTCATTTCTGTACCGATTCAACAAGGCAACGCAAGTTTCAACACGCGTTTCTTTCTGCAGATCAATCAAATCATGAGGCACCCATTTTTCATATTTTTTTATCTTATTGATATTGATGCAAATGAGTCAATATTGTAGGTAAGGTACCGTTAAACCATGCCGCTAATTCCTGGGTAGTTTGACTCGGATCGGCTTCCACCATCTCCTTCAATTCAGCGTTATTCACCTGTGTGGTTTAACCTGTTAACGGTCTTCCACGTGGTTCGTTCTTCAAGTCGAAGTTTCCATTACGAAAGCGTTTAAACCAAAAACTCACGGTTCATTCATTAGCAGTCTCCTCTCCAAACGCAGCATTGATATTGCGAGCCGTTTCTGCCGCGTTAGTTCCGCGTCGGAACTCGTATTCAAAGATTACTCGGATTTTCGAAGTATCCATCTTTCCCGTCTAAACTGAATAAAAAAAACAATTGAAAGTCGAAAATCGAATGTTGCACATTTCTTAAAACAAGAACCTCATAAGTATCATGTGAAAAAAGTTTCACTCGAAAATCTCACACCATGAAGGTTTTATGTCAATTCAAAGTATCTATTACTATAAAACGGCAATTTCATTCATACTTTAACCCCTATTATTTTGCTAGAAAATATAGGTACTTTTATATGTAAACAAAATGTTGGTGGAACCATAGTGTTTTTAATTCTCGGACGAACGGGATTTTTTTCGATGTTTTCTTCTTGTCTTTCGTTTCCTTGTATTCCCTAATTCCTATTTCATCCCATCTATTCCCATCTCGTCACGGCGAGTAAAAAATAAATAATGACTATAAAAAAGAAAAAATGTTGAAATGATAAAAACTGCTTATTCGTTATAATATATATATTATACTTTACTTCCCATACCTACCATCCCTTCCATAGAAATGTACCTAATGGAATGAAGAAAACTTCTCAGCCAGTTCATTTCCTATTCTCCAATTCACTCTTAAATCTCCAAAGTGGCAGTCGAGCAAACAGTCCACTGGTGGTCAGTGAATACTGTTGCCCATGGACAGTCGCCAATATGCCAACATTAATCACAAATGACAAACATTGGCATGTGCCCCGATGCGCTACCTACCTTTAGTAGGATATTAGAAATAAGGGATTGAAGGGGAAAAGATTAAGGAGTTTAAATAACTAAAGAGATTCTGTCATTACACTTGTCATTCTAGGATGCAAAGAAAAAGATGGGATGCTATGCTAGCAGCCTCTTCAGTATCCACTATACTCCACTAATGTAAGGCTTTAAAACTGCACGCTGGCCGAGCGGGTTGGCGAGGCCACTCTTCTAGAGGAGGTGTAGTTCCTCAGGCTGGTGGTAGTCGCTTATCCCTTAAGTCCGTCATTTGTACAATTACTTGTGCAATGAAGTTTAAATAAATAAATAAAATAAACAAAAACAACGAAATCTTCCCTCCGCTGGCGCTGCCATTATCGGTCTGTTAATTTTTTAACCATTTCTTTCCAAAATGTTCACTTGCCACCCTCTGCGTAACTACCACGCGTGTCTTGATACAGCATATAAGTCGATCGCGCGGGGTGGTTTTTACATTCGCCCCTCAAGTATACCCACCCTATCGCGGCCGCCTTGCCACCCCCACAACTGCATACCACAACCACCCCTATGCTGTACAAGTTTAGGATTGTTTTGCTGCGAATCGCCGACTCTCCCAGTTTTGCCTGGGACGTGGAACGTAATCTTAATATTAATATCGCCTTGGGAAGCTCCTTACATGTAGAAGTTTTATGTTGTCTGTGTCGGTATATTGGTGTGCGGATTGAGCAGGTTTATGAGATTGTAGCAAGTAGGTAAGTTGTTTTATGAGGTATCGCTATTGGTTATAAAATGGGTTCGTGGGCAATATCTGTTTCTGTATTGATTTGTCATATAAACATACCAACTTGTACATAGGTATATGCAGGCTGCTACAATTTTTTTCCGTGGGTTGAAACCACGAATGCTGCTGATGATTTTAAGTTAATTGACACGTAATGTGTGGTATTTTTTGTATATATATCATTTGCATCAGCCTATAACGTCCCACTGCATGGCACCGGCCTCCCCTAGTAAATCCGTGCTGGGTGTCAGGCGATAATCCACCACACGGGCCTGGTGAGAATTGGTAGATCACATACTCCAGATATGTTTTATTATTCCTGGAGCATGCGGGTTTCCTCGCGATGTTTCTCCGCACCGCCGTTATAGTGACAATTTTTAAAAATCCGTATAAACTCACGCTCACACGAATGTGAGTCGAGTATAGATATCCCTAGGCCATCACTGCCCTAGGCTATCACCGCCCTAGGCTATCATCGCACTAACAATTATAAATAATTAATACGTAATAACGCCATACTCAGATACACACACCTACAAAGGCGAACACACCACGCAAACCTGAACAAACATTTGTCTTTAAATATCTAAATGAAAGTCTGACCGGGAATCGAACTCGGGACATTTCGCACAACAAGTAGCTTCACTACCAACTAGTCTAAAAGGTTGTCTAATGGGGCTAATCTGATCGATTCTTTTGGTCTTTGTATCTAATAAATACATAGGTAGGTACCTAATGTATGAAAAATTTAGTAAAAAGTCAAAATAAAGTAATCTTTTGCGGAAAAGATTACTGACATAGATTAAACTACAATATACTGACATAGATTAAACTACAATATACTGACATAGATTAAACTACAATACACTGACATAGATTAAACTACAATATACTGACATAGATTAAACTACAATATACTGACATAGATTAAACTACAATATACTGACATAGATTAAACTACAATATACTGACATAGATTAAACTACAATACACTGACATAGATTAAACTACAATATACTGACATAGATTAAACTACAATATACTGACATAGATTAAACTACAATATACTGACATAGATTAAACTACAATATACTGACATAGATTAAACTATCGCGAAACTGTTAACATTTGTAATTCAATAGAGAGCACTTAATTCCTACATACACCAACAATTAAAATATACTATATGTAATAAATTAAAATATAATATATGTATTATATCTAAAAATAGCCAAAAGAAAATCACAAACATTAAAAAAATACAAGGATGAACAATAAATATGCATATTAATACAAAAGTGTCCCGTTGCTATTTGGTGGATGTGCGTGTTGTGATGCCGGGAATGATCTCCAACTCAGCATACCATATGCTCTGACTGAGTGTCAGTCACAGCGATGATTTTCAGTGTAGCCATCAGTGAAACAAGTCATATTTATGATATTAAATTAAGGATAAATGTAATAATCGACCGACCGACTGGCGCAGTTGGTAGTGACCCAGTTTGCTGTGCAAAAGGTCCCGGCTTCGATTCCCGGTCGGACAAACATTTTGTTAAAAAAAAAAAACAAATGTATATTCAATATACTTATTCGAAGTCGAGACTATCTTTCATTTCACATACATAGTCTAGAGATCACGCACATTTGTCATAGAGGCCTACCACCGTCCAACCACTACCTACGTCACTCCAAATCCACACAAAAATGAATGAATGAAAGCAATATTGAATGAAAGCATGATTGAAATGAAATTTGATGCAAAAATTGTTTGGGTCTATAGCATCGATGTAGGTACGTATCCTTATATCTGTGTCTATAAATATCTCTGTGGAGTTCTGTATGAACCAAATCGCTCAATAATTCCAAAAATAATAACGATTATATATTACGTACAAACGATATGTCGATGGCTAGGGTTCGACAAACTCCAAAACTTTCGTACCTACAATCATTTTCTTTCTAAATCTCCCATGCGATCTGCGACTAAAGTTAATCTTTTTTATGCAATACAAGAAATAATTCAATGCAACGATGTCTTCGGTCTGTCGTCTGTCGTCTTCTTTCGGTGTCTACTGCTGTACATGGACCCCCTCAAGCACATTGTCCTGTCCTATGGTCTTAAACGTCACGCTGACCAAGTGGGATGGCGAGTCCACTCTTTTTGAGATGGTATAGTTAATCAGTTCTTGCGGTAGCAGTTTTATTATCACTTAGTCGCATTTTACGAGGCCCACGGGAAGCTATTCCATAGCCAGCCGACAACACGCAGCGCACAACACATATAAAGATAATTTAAAAAAATATCTAAGGTGATACTTTTATAAGTAGACACGGGGCCTCTTGAGCTGTGAACGGGATTATGCAAGGTCAACAGCGCACCCGCAAGCCCCCTGGTGTTGCACGTGTTCATGGGCGACGGTGATCACTTAAGATCACGTGGCCAGGCCGGTCGTTTATGTATAAAAAAAAACTCAGTGATATGAGCTTATATTTGAACTCACGACTGCATAAATGTAAACAGAGAATCGGTACATATGTTGTATCAAAATATTGATACTTAATTGTAAACACAATTAAGGACCCCTTAAATAATACACGGTCTTTTAATACGCTATTAATACACGGTCTTTTGCTCTTCTCATCCACCAATACCGGTGACTTTCTTCAAGTCATCAGTTCACCGAAGGACGTCTCACGCAAGTTACAATCATAGAAATACCTATAAAAAAAAATCACGATCTGTGACGTATATCGTATTAGTTCCCGCCAATGTTTGTTCTGTTTTAAATCTAGATAGTTCTAGAACAGAATCTTCTAAGGAAGCTACTTACTTTACTGAATAATAGTTCAGTAATCAGTAAGAGCAAGTTTGGTTTGTGCTATGCGGGCCGTACATAAATTTTATTAGTATATCTTGTCGGACCGCAAGATTCACTGGGTGGAAATTTTAAGATATACGACTTGGGTAGCGTCAGTAGAAAAATATACACCATCTGCGGTCTTATTTTAGACTTTCTTATTTTATTTACAACACGATTAATTTTAAATGAAAGTAAATATTGTTGTTAAAAGTATTTAGTAGTAAAGGTCCATATATACACACACAAACAAAATATTATAACAATTAGTAAAACACAAATTATAATTATAATAAAAACCAAAATTGAAACTCAAGAATTAGCGATTTAAATTAAAATTACAAAATTTAAAAGTTGTATTTTCTTGTATCAACCTTTAATGTCCCACTGCAAATGTAGGGCACGGTCCTACCCCTAGTAAACCATAATACTTATGGTAATAGTAAACCATACTTATGGTTTCAACCATAAGGAAGGCATGCGGGATTCTTTGCAATGTAAAAGTGTTCTAAACAACATGTCAAAATCGATATTAATATCGGTTGTGCGTTTTGAGTTATTCGAGATCAAAGGTCATGAGATACATTTGTTCGTGAAAATCTCACTTTCTAGATCTCAGAGGTCAATTACAAAAATTCTGAACTGTGGGGTTGGAAAACAAAAAAAACAATATATTGGGAACCAGTTACAAATTTGTTACCACCGGCACTCGACAATCTATTAAATACAAATAAAGTAAGTAAGTAATAAAGTTGTGGTGGAAACTGTGGATGCAGAAAAATTGCTTTAAAGTGCTCTGCAGCTTGAGGATATTGCCCCATGGTCAGTCATGTTTAAATTAATTGATTTAACAGAAGATACCGATGGCTTTGACATAGATTTTCTGATCTTTAATTTTGATAAAAGCCTTTCATTGACCATCGAGCCATAAAAAGTGAGATTTTCCCGAAGAACTGTATTTTGTGACCTTTGGACCTTGAATAGTTCAAAGCGCACATACAAGATATCAATGTCGAACTTTGATATATTATTTAGAACACTATTACATAAGTGTATGGCAAAATTTAGCTAGCTGTATTTTTTTTGAGAAGTCGTAGCCTTAAATTACTGGGCTATTTATTTGTTTAGTCATCAGTTGGCAGAAATGTTCCAAACATACAACGTCCCGTCCACAAACGGTAACCGTTTCCAGCATACACATTTGGAAACAATTTACAAATTATGTATATCAAATTTGTATTTGAAATTGTAATATAACATATACAACGATTTTCAAACAATTTACTTATTTGATTGTATATGATTACATATTTGAACTAGGTATACGATATATATATAAATAAAATCATTGAATTAACCATTCGTTCCTCTTCCTGTTTGATCTCATGGTTGGCTGGTAGAAAATGCCATATGGCATAAAGTCCGTCATTTGTATAAAATGAATGACTATGAATGATTTGCAATGAATTTAAAATAAATATTAATAATCACATTGATGAATTTATTTGCATAACATGAACAATAATCACAATAGATGCCTCAAGAGGTCTTTCCATTAAACTACGATGTGGGGTTCTTCAAGAAGGCTGTGAATAGGATTTTGCAAGGTCGGTGGTGCACCCGCATACCCCCTGGTGTTGCAGGTGTCCATGGGCGGCGGTAACACTTACCATCACGTGGGACCGCTTGCTCGTCCTCCCACTAGTCTATAAAAAGAAAAAGATATATTGTTCATAACACTACACGGGAAGTCATTTAAAAGTAAATACTTCTGACTTCTTTTATTCTGTATGAGTACTTATTCTTCCGCCTAGCCTTGTCTTGCTTGTCAACTTTTCGACCTTCAACGAAAAGCCTGTCAAAGCCTCGAATATTCATACGAGTATAAATCCAATTTAATAGAAAATTCAACTGAATTCTTCTGCTGTCGCTACATATTTTATTAGGTCAACTTCTAACAACGTCTTTGCGTTTAATCAAAGGAAATTTCCAATTAAATTGATTACGATCTGAACCAACATCCACCGCCCTTTTCGGCGGGTATTTATATACCTACCTACCATCGGATTGTTTCACAAGCATTATATAGGTAGGTATATTATAAGTATTAAGTATTTTATAAATATAAAGGCGCATAAACTTAGCTCAATCGTAGGGACCACTTTTATAAGTGGCTACCTATACAAGCAATATCGTAACTAATTTCTTACTGTATCTGTAGAAAGATAAAGAAAGAAAGATATAAAATAATAATCTCCATGCTCAGGTATAGTCTAATAATTATAAGTTATAACTTTGAACCCAATAAACATTTGTAAAATTTCCCATTTCCTTTGTATCTAATGTTAAATAAAATATTTTTTTTTAGAATGTCTGTCTGTCTGTCTGTTTGTAGCGCATCACGTAAAGATTAACATGACGTAAGTATTTTAGCAAAACATGGCATATAACTTTACGTCCTGGGTTAATATACTAGGATTCCGGGACAGGTTTTACGCTTTCCTGGTGTTAAAATAACAAATTATTTTTATTTTATTTTATAGAAAGTTTATAGATTCTTTATTCAGTTCCATTGTTACCTATATATTATTGTGCATATTATTTATTTATTTTTAAAGAAGATTACAGACAAGTAAAAAATATTGTTGAAGAAACAGAAATTAGTGGATATGCCATTTAAAATCTCCACATATTTGCATTTAAGTAAGTATATATAAAAGGCCTAAACGCTATTAAGTATAATAAATAATACTAACATTATTATAATATACGTTATTATTGTAAGTTATTATATAATAATAATAATACGTTATTATAATAACAACTACTTAGATAAGATCTAGATAGGTTTAATGTCATTAAAATTTTCTGTCATAACGAAAACCAAAGCCTTGAAATCTGGCGTATTTCCATAGACTTTGAATTAAGTATAAAATATCGATTTTTCTTTAAATATTTTGATTAAGGCTAAAGTATGCCACGGCGGACGGTTATCAGATCTGACATTTCTTGTGGGGATATATTTGTCTCCGCATTTGTATAATTCAGAATAAAACACGGTTACTGCTTCTTCTACGATACCTGTCTTTAAAAGATCAATCCAACTTAAATTGTTAAAATTAAAAAACTTTTCTTTGTAATTACCCGTTCGCGCAATGAACAGACTTCAACACAGTTAACATCGTTGGACAATGATTGATGAAGGGCCTCGGGTACCAAAAGATCATCACATGCCCTAACAAATAACAAATCATTGCAAAGGATCAGGTCGAGTATTCTCTGATTGCATATTGGTGCATGGTTAAACTGGGTTAGATTACATATATTTAGTGCATCAAGAAAGTTTTCTTTGTATCCCCCAGAATAGCCCTGTGAAATTAATCCTGTAGAATCTTGTAAATTAGATCATGTAATGCAACTAAGATTAAAGTCGCCCATTATAATATAGTTGTCTTGAGGATGCGATAACAATATTTGATTTGGATTTTCAGAAAAATCAATAATTTGTGTAGGAAAAGAATTGCCACGATTTTCACTACACAAGTATGTGGTACATGGTACTTGGAATGCGCCACTGGAGTTTCTTAACGGCGACCAGGTCGCGTCTAACAGTCAATAGCACGACTCCTTTTATTTGTGAACTTTAATCAGTCACGATCGCGTCTCCATACTACATAAATATAGTTTAGAATCTTTAGATAATAACCATGACCCACTGCCATAAAGCTACCAGGAAAAGTAAATTCCTGTTTTATGAAATACCTCGACTTTTTGTCGAAAAAAGTTGTTCAAGGTTTCACATCTGCGAGGGGCTTGTTTCTTTAAAAATATTCCAGAGAGCGAAATATTTTTTTTCAAGTACTACATTCGTCTATTTAGACACTGCACCCTCCGATTACCATTCACTACCATTTAGACACTGCACCCTCCGACTACCATTCACTACCATTTAGACACTGCACCCTCCGACTACCATTCAGTACCATTTGGACACTGCACCCTCCGACTACCATTCACTACCATTTAGACACTGCACCCTCCGACTACCATTCACTACCATTTAGACACTGCTCCCTCCGACTACCATTCACTATCATTTAGACACTGCACCCTCCGACTACCATTCAGTACCATTTGGACACTGCACCCTCCGACTACCATTCACTACCATTTAGACACTGCACCCTCCGACTACCATTCATTTCGGAGATTGGTAGTGTCATAGAAACATTAAGTACAATCTTTTGTATTAATTTCTTTTTAATTAAATAACAAGGTTAATAAAAAACCAACATTCTGCCGCCTTTAACATATAAAAATATTGAATATTGTGCAAGTACCTACAATTAGTCGCAATTGGAAATAGAACCAAAACAATGCAGGCAACGACATTTATCTATTATTCCTCAATTCCCATTTGCCTTGTGTGATGGATTAATTATTTTCTTTATTGCATGTTGTAAGTAACATTAACTTACATCTAATGACATACAACACCTGAACAACATAAAATAAAATAATTAAATAACTCCCCACTGACATAAGGAAGGCTACTAATAAAAATAGCCTCAAGAGGAAGCTTTGGGAACATTACCTCCGTAAGTCACAGAGCTTTTCTCCTTTTCTCTTTATATTTATATTTTCTTATTCATATGGGTGGTCTAATTTTTTTTTTACAGACTCGTGGGCGGACGAGTAAGCGGTCCCACGTGATGGTAAGTGTTACCGCCGCCCATGGACACCTGCAACACCAGGGGGCATGCGGGCGCGATATTTTATCATATAAGCATATTATCAATGTATTATATTATTATTGTTATTTATAGAGATGAATAAGCTTTATTATTTGAGTTCTTCTGCTCCTGATTAAATGTTTCACCTTTAACCAACGGTCGACTGACAGAGAATGCCTTAAAGCATTAAGTCCGCCTCTATACAGTATATAGTGCATAAAGAGTAAATAAATAAATACATCTTAAATTTAACTTAATTAAATTATTATCCATTTAATTACAATATTACATTATTAAATCATACGATACGTTTATGAATGAATTGTTATTTTTTTTTTATATATAAAAAGGCGGCAGACGAGCATACCGTCCACCTGATGGTAAGTGGATACTGTCACTCATAGACATCCGTCCATCTACATCCATCCAGTCCAGAATGACAATGCACGTCCCCCGGATGCGCTGCCTACCTTTACAGATTAAGGAATGGATTGGGAGAAAGGGTTGGGAAAATCGGGAGGGATGGGATGGAAATGGACTCTGGCATATCTCACTCACTACCGAAACACGTACGTACATTGGGGAAATACGATAAAGTGGAAAATGCAGTACATTTCAAGGTAGTCTTCTGTGAGAGTGGGATAACGTGATCAGTCTAATGCGCCCAGCGGCTGTGAGAATGCAGCATGCATTCTCTCCCTACCGAATTGTTTCTAATTAATTATTATTTTCTAGTTTAATACCTTCTTATACTCCAGAAAGCCTTTCTGAAACCTTGACAAACAAACAAACATGCATATCTATAATAAAATGTTAAGAGGACCATACAAAAGCGTGTCAAACCATTTTACCTTCATAAAAAATCATAAAAACATTGAATCCCTCGACTGCATGAAAATAAAATAAAAATATGTTTACACAAAATAAAAATATCGTAAATGAAAGTGAAACACGTCCCAAATGTCGGTGGGAAATGAGAATAAAAACACGGAGAGCACGGTGAACAAAAAGCTTCAATGAATGCTAACAAGCTGTCATTGTAAAGTCGGGCGTGCACTGAGAGGGAAATTGAGACCCTGAATGGAGGCTAATAACGGGGAGCACACTGTGGGAAGCCGGAAAGCCAGGTGGACCGGTGATTTGAAGAAGTTAGCTGGTTGCTGGATGAGAAGAGCTGAAGATCGTGTGTGGTGGCGAGCCTTGAGAGTAGGCCAACATCCAGCAGTAGAGAGATGTAGATTGGTGGATTGGACGTATAGAATTGTCATTTGATAGGTACTTCCCAATGTCTTATGAAGATCGGCTGAATAGATTCATACATGTGTGGATAATTATTGTCGTTTATCATCATTCTAAGCTTTTTGTTCTGGTCACTACCGTATATTAGCCGTATATCTTTTTCGAGTCATTTATCTCTTTCTTTTGCTAGTCGCATCCAGGTTTTATTTGCAGCTGTTCATGTCATCGTAATCAAGTGGGTCGACCCACTTGATTACGAAACGGCCTACACTTCTTTATCCAGCTTTTAGCCACCATTATGTGCTTTGCTCCATCTGTCCATCGCCATTTAAGTTTTGCTAACCTCCTATTTAACATGTTCTGTGGCTAATTTCTAGGTGCGATCAATTGTGAGACTAAGATAAGTTAAGAAATAACCAAATGGTCTTGAGGATTATCTGTAACCTATCTGACATATATTTCCTAATATCTAAATACGATTCTTCTTCTCTTCTTCTTCTTCTCAGCCCTTGGACGTCCACTGCTGGACATAGGCCTCCCCCATTGTCCGCCATTTAGACCTATCGGCAGCGACCTGCATCCAGCGGGTGCCCGCAACCTTTATGAGGTCGTCTGTCCATCTAGCAGATACGATTATTAAACATTAAAATACATTTCCATTAAACTACTATATGGGATTCTTCAAGAAAACTGTGAATAAGATTTTGCAAGGTCGGCGGCGCGCCCGCATACCCCCTGGTGTTGCAGGTGTCCATGGACGGCGGTATCACTTACCATCACGTGAGACCGCTTGCTCGTCCGTCTACTTCAATATCAAATAATAATAATAATAATAAGCGGTACGTACCTAAAGTAAGGCTACTAGATTGGGCCGCTTCTTTTGAAACGTTTAATTGTACACAAGGGGAATTAAATAAAAATAATCAACATTTCCGAGGCTTCATAACTGTGAAATTCAACATTGGCCAATCGTCAACATAATAATACAACTAAAAAGTTCACAGATTAGCAGCATTAAAACAGTGGTGCCTAATTTGGTCCACAAAATATCATTCGTTAGACCTATCAATGAAAAACACTGAGTTATTAATGAGATAAAGAAAGAAAGAAATTTATTTATGCCCGGCAACACTACACACTTATAATAATAGTATAATAAACTATATAGGCTACTTAACACAAAGGAGTGCATAAAGTGCATTGGGACATCTATCGGCTATCGGAAGACAACTCGATATGCGCTGCAGTAAAACTTGCAGCGCTGATTTTCAGTTTTAGCCGCTTGCAGTAACTTGCAGAATGCCTAGAGCCAGGGGTGCTCAAACTTGAACTGCTGGCGATCTACCTCAATATTGTTAGACTACGATCGATCGACTCTGAGAGGCTGCAAGTATGTGTGATGCAGGATTGTCGTCTAGGTAGGATGTATCGTGGCATAGATATTAGTTTTCCGCACAATATGAATTTTTTTAGTCAAGGTAAGTCGGTCGATCGCGATCGACCGTTTGAGCACCCCTGGCCTACACTATAATAATGAAGGAATGTATTGTTAGTTTCTCTAATAAACATATGTTCAATGGTGGCAACCTACTTGTATATAAATTCTCCCATTGTGTCCCCAACCTGGCTGCACCCTCGGGATGTACCGGGAAAAGGCCGGGTAGCGGAGTACGTACGTCAGTGGCGCGATGCCGTTTTACCGTGTTTGTGCTATTTGCCAGATGCTTGCTGGTAATGATATAGATCTCACATACAAGGCGTCACTGAAATAAGTGACTAAGAGATATGCAGGTACACCGCCGACTTTGCAAAATCCTATTCCCGTCCTTTTTGAAGAATCCCATGTCATAGCTTACATCACTTTTTTTATGTAAAAGGCGGCAGTCGAGCATACCGTCCACCTGACGGTAAGTGGATACTCTCGTCCATAGATATCAGCGATACATGCCAACATTAGTCCAGAATGACAAACGTTGCACACCTCCGATGCGCTACGTAACTTTGTACATAAGTGTAGGGAGATGTGTGTCAATAGTTACATTTTTTTTTAAATCACCATAACCTTTTAATTATACATAACAAAGTCAAAATTTCTGGACACAAGATAGGCACACTTATCATTTATTAATTAAACCGTATGAAAAAGAAATACAATTACAGGTTATTACTACAATTGCTCTTCAGGAGCTTACGAGTAAGTCGGAATTTAACAATTGTACCATCAGTTGGGGCAGTTGTGACGTTACCCAGGGGCAATAGTTACAGACTTGTACACATCACATTTATTAAAATATTAACGTGTTTTCATAACATATTTTTGGAAGATATTATAGAATAGGACATATTAAATTTCTTAGAAAAATAAAAGTTTACATAAAATTGATTTACATTAAAATCAACAAACTTTAACCATAATTTTATGAAATAAACTATATTAAAATTACAAATTATAAAATTAAATCCTGCGAGCATGATAACAAATGATAAAATTCTATTCCGATAAACAATTAAGCAAGTAAAAAAGGGGATATTTGTTTGCACAACTACTGTGTGCCCATTTGTGGCAGTCAGTGCACTGCAACCAATCTTCCTTAATGTGATCATCATCATCATCATCTCAGCCTTTAGACGTCCACTGCTGGACATAGGCCTCCCCCATTGTCCGCCATTTAGACCTATCGGCAGCGACCTGCATCCAGCGGGTGCCCGCCACCTTTATGAGGTCGTCTGTCCATCTAGCAGATGGACGTCCTCGGCTTCGTCCGCCGGTACGTGGTCTCCATTCGAGAACCCTTCTGCCCCATCGGCCATCGGTTCTTCGAGCTATGTGCCCTGCCCACTGCCACTTCAGCTTGCTAACCCGAGAGGCTATGTCGGTGACTTTAGTTCGTCTACGGATCTCCTCATTCCTGATTCGATCACGTAGGGAAACCCCGAGCATAGCCCTCTCCATAGCTCGCTGTGCGACAGTGAACTTATTTATGAGGCCCATAGTCAGAGACCACGTCTCGGTGCCGTAGGTCATCACTGGCAACACACACTGGTCGAAGACCTTCGTCTTCAAGCACTGAGGTATTTTGGACGAGAAGACGCTGCGTAGCTTCCCGATAGTAGTGCTTAATGTGATAGTATGTTTATATTATCAATTGTTACATGTAACAAACGCCACCCACATTTTTGTAATTTTTGTCCCACCACTACGAAATTTCATAAATATAACTAGAAATAAGTAGTTAGATAAATAAGTACTTATTAAATAAGTAGGTACTTAACAATTAGTAAAATTGTTCTGCAACTTTTTATTAGGAACATTTTTGTTCTTAATGTCCAACAGTATATTCTCAATGCAGAATTCTTAATGTTAAACTTCTCAAAGTGCCCCAATCAATACCTATCCAATAACACTGTAATATTTTAAACAAAATATCTCGGTCCCAACCCGAACCACTTGTTACACGTCCACCACATTTTTTCCATTTTCCCGTTTTCCGTGAACGGGCCCGGTCGAGAATACAAATGGCTTTTTAAGTGGCGTTTTTTCCACGAAAATCTGCGTCGTGTTAACAGATTTTTCCCGGGATATCCCCGGGGCATGTTTATTACCGTGATTAATTCAGTGGAGCACTTTTTTCCGTGAAGGGTGCAATTTGTCAGCTGAACTCTGCTACATTGACTTTTAGACTTAATGGGCTTGTTTTGCTGGTCATTTTTATAGGATGTCGTTATGTCCCGCTTGAGAACGGGAACAAATATTCTTTAGACTTTCGAGTGTTATGATGTCAGTGTTTTTGATGTTCCACTACAGACTTCCCCTAGCAAATCACTGGTGTTTCCGGCCATAATCCACATGCTCAATATATTCGGTAATTTGAGCTTTTTTTAATTTTTTAATTCACCGCCGAGTTATCTATCCATGTGAATCTATCGTTATCTATCCTAGATACACATTAAATACACAAAAACCATCTCTGCCAACCTTTAGGTTGACGGTGTAAAATCTGCAAATTAAAAGAAAAAAAGAAAATATATTTATTCGTTGTAACAATACCACAATTTCCTACCTACAGTATTATAATAATAAATAAAGATAGATGGTATATAGTGTTTGGTGACAAAGAAAAATGGAGCTGGCTCAGCAAACGTTGCAGCTAATTCAGAGCACTCACTGACATTCTGCCAGCACCTATCAGGGACACCCAAAGAACTAGTCAACCCTACCTCAAATTAAAAACAATTAATAAATAATTGCATTAATATAAAATAGGTATTAGACTGTTAATTAAATTACATACCTACCTTTATATGTATTTTGTACTTGTACTTTACAAGTACTTGTCTCTGTACATTTACAAGTAGTGTATCTAATTAGAATATAATTAGAATAGTGTATACACAGAAAACTTTTTCTAATTATGAAAAAATAATAAATTACAAACTTTATTAATAAAAGCCGAATCTCCTATCATTTGGCTGTATCTAGATCAATCAAATCACTTATCAAATCATCGGGTCTATGTAATCTAGATAGGTAAGCTAGGTACTATATCTAACTATGGAATTAATTCTAGTAAGAATTGAAATAATCTTATTAGAATCTTAATAAAAAATAATTCTGATGTGGATTAGGAATATTCTTACTGCGAGCTATAAAATGAATATGAGTCACTTATCACTTTATCTTATAAACTTATCACTCTTTCTGTAAATCTTTCAAGAGGCAACAGGCTAGGTTTATAAATAATTTAAGAAATAAAACCAGTATTTAACAAGTCAATATCGTACTGGGAAGTGCAGTGTGTACCTAACGCTCATCGATATGAGAATGAGATCAATAGATAAAACATCCTATGTTCTAGCCGAAGTGTTCATATCGCTTTAACACTAGGCAATCCTAAGACATCGAATTGTGACCTGCAAGCGACCGAGATTTCAACAACATTAAGTATGTCGGTCGGGCCTTCAACTAGGCAACAACTACCGATTGACAAACAGCTGTGCATTCACTAGGGGCAGAACTATAGCAGCTCTATCTCTAATATTTGAAAGATGCTTTATATACTACTTTTATTTGTATTTGATTATCTTTTTATATGCATTTAGTTCCATAAAATAATATATTTAATTCGTGACCTGTTTTGTAACCCTACTGAAGGACTACTGGCGCCATCTAGTAACGAGTAGCAAAAACTTATAAAAATAATTATTTACTTTTATATTTGTTTCACAGTAATTATCAATTAGCGTTATTTATTTATAGTTTATCATACTAACGAAACAATTTATTCTGGAAATTTTTGACTCTGTTCTTGCTATTAGCCGTACGATGGCACTTTCACATTAATACTTCTATTGCACAACAGATGGCAGGAACCAATAATTTATATCTACGTTAATAGATGACGCTGTATTTGTACCTAGTTTACACTAGATGGCAATACTGCATTATTGGTATTCTACTCTACACTAGATGGCGTAAAATATGTTAGTCAAAGTAACTGTTTTTGTTTTGATATCAGCCTTTAAATGTTTCCAGCAGGCCATATGCCTCCCCTACGAAATGCTTCAGATATTTTTTAATTCTGGAACATGCCGGTTTCCTCACGATGTTTTCTTTCACCGCCGACCTAGAAATATCAAATCCGTAGGTTAAGATGAAACTTAGTGGTACGAGCCAACATTTTAACTCAGGGTCTCACGAATGAGAATCGAGATCAGAAACCTATCATAAGCTATCACCGATAAAAAAATATACAAGTATATGGTCAACTCAAAAACATACAGTTATTATTATTCAGAATTTATTGTAGTGCCGTCATCTGCATTTTGTTAGTTTCTGCTTTTTTTGCCATCGATTTATTATACGCAATAGATATTCGGAAATACTTCGCCGCAATCAGTCCTTTTATCGCGTGCTACTGAACATTGATGTCCTCGTGGTCATCATTTTGCACCTGAGAGATGTACCTATGGCCTTAAAACGCCACACTGACCAAGCGGGTTGGTGAGTCCAGTCTTTTGTAGATGCTGTAGTTATTTCCTCAGGGTTTGCGGTATAGACTATAAAAGTCGCCTTTTATGACACTCACGGATCGAAATAGGGTAGTGCCATTCTAAAGCCGGTCGACATTACAGGTACGTGTATACAACAATATGCAAGCTATCTGTCTGTATACCCTGAGTAGGTAACCTCTCATCCAGCCACTACCGGCGACTTTCTATATGTCTTTGGTCCACCTGGCCAGAGGGTTTACATTCACACGACACTTTTATCTCGACATTGTCCCTATAAACACATTTCAAAGATTCAACCCTTCAACCGTCTAAGAAAAAAATGACGGGTCCAACACACCGCGATATATTGTTATTTAAATTAATTGCTTGGCATTTCATTATTATGACAGTGTTTGTTTTTGCGAGTCTGTGTGGTTAGGTGGCCTTATAAGCATATTTATAAAATACTTGTCTTTATAATTGTTTGAAATATACATCGTATCGAAATTAGTATCGGGGCTATTAGTAACAGGGCCATTAGTATCAAGAGTACTCGTACAATCAATTCTATTTGTTTTTTGCAATAGGTACCTACCTGTTTTATTCTACTGAGGTACATGGCGTAGCGTCACACCGCACATATCTCACTCACTACCGAAACATGTACGTACATTGGGGTAATACGATAAGGTAGGAAATACAGTATATTTCAAGGTAGTTTTCTGTGAGAGGGGTAATTCGTGGTCAGTCGAGTGCGCCCAGCGGCTGTGGGAATGTAACGTGCACTCTCCCCCTACAACGTTTAGAACGTTTTAGATAGAACAACAAAACTCTACCTGTTGCTTACTTTTCGTTTATTCACTGGTATTATTTTTTTTAACAGTCATAAGTATTATTATTTCATATATATTTTTTTTAACTTCTTGAATGGCTTTAAAATGACTGTAAACCTTGTATTTTATACTATGTGTAATTTTTCATAGTGTGAAGTTTCCGAATTTGATAAATATTTTAAATTAATTGTCATGTTTCAGGATTTTCGTTACTTCAATGACACATTGTAAGTATATCAAATTAGTACTACTAAGTATATGGCAAAAGAATATGTGAACATCAACATGACACATGATTTGATCAATGAACTGTGTCAAGTTGGCAGAAAAAATATAAGAATGACGTGAAAATAAAACTTTTACCAAAAACATTTTTAACAATAAGTGGAATAGAAGGTTATATTTAAGGAAGGGCTTCGGTACTATAGTTAAACCCTGGAGGTTTTTGTAGTATCTACCTATATAGATTACCTAAAAGAGTTTTGTAAAAATCTAATTATGGTTAATAAAAAAAAAAATCATAACAATATAATCATGACAATATTTTAATTTGCTGATACATTGGAGATTTTAGTACCTAATGCATTTTAAACTTTTAGGTAGTAACATCGAGAAAACAAAAGCATAAATTGTAAATATGCGACTCTACTGAGTGCAAGATTTAACTGAATGTGAGACTTTGCTGAGTGCGAGACTGTATTAGGTAGTAGAAAACATCGAGAAAACAAAAGCACAAATTGTAAATATGCGACTCTACTGAGTGCAAGATTTAACTGAATGCGAGACTTTGCTGAGTGCGAGACTGTATTAGGTAGTAGAAAACATCGAGAAAACAAAAGCACAAATTGTAAATATGCTACTCTACTGAGTGCAAGATTTAACTGAATGCGAGACTTTGCTGAGTGCGAGACTGTATTAGGTAGTAGAAAACATCGAGAAAACAAAAACACAAATTGTAAATATGCGAATCTACTGAGTGCAAGATTTAACTGAATGCGAAACTTTGCTGAGTGCGAGACTGTATTAGGTAGTAGAAAACATCGAGAAAACAAAAGCACAAATTGTAAATATGCGACTTTACTAAGTGCGTGACCAGTGAAATCTTAAAAAATAACAATATTCTATTGTTTTACCTTAAAAAATGACATGGCTGAGCATGTTTCGATTTAGACAGAATCTTTAAACAATGAAATTTTAAGTAAATCTTAACCAAAGTCACACACTTTGGAAAGGAAAGGAAAGGAAACGACACACAAATATCAGTCCATATTGACTATAAGCTTGTCCCTTTGCTCAGATAACATGACATATACATTTTAATCACAGTGATATGGAATTGATGTTACAAAAAATACTCTGAAGGTTAATTTATTCTCACGCGGTCCATTATCTCGCCGAATGATGGGCAAGACATCTCAAAGATTTAACCCTTCACCCGTCGTAAGAATAACGAAATGTCCAACAGACCGCAATGCATTGTTATTCAAATTAATTGCTACTTATTATGAAGTGAGAATGTTAGAACAATGTTTGTCTTTTGTTGTTTACTAGTGTATGCCCGTGTCTTCGCTCGTTTGAACAATAGTTGAGTTCAAAAACATGTTAAAATTGATTTCCTTGTATTAAAAAATCAGCTGTAGGTAAATTATAAAACTTTTTTTTTATAGAGAATACGTGGGAGATGAGCATACATACGGTATACAGTAAGTGTGTACCGTCGTCCATAGTCCAGAAACGTTGGTACGCCCCCGGATGCGCTGCCTACCTTTGCAGATTAAGGAATGGATTGGGAAAATGGGGAGGGAGAGGATGGGATGGGAATGGGGTCTGACATATCTATCGAAACACGTACGTACATTGGGGAAATACGATAAAGTAGGCATTGCAGTACATTTCAAGGGGGAACGTGGCCAGTCGAGTGCGCCTAGTGGCTGTGGGAATGCAGCATGCACTCTCCCCCTACTAAATTCCAAACCCCTACCCCTACCTCTTGAATAGAATATAGTGTTAATATATAAGTATAAATTCAAAAATCTTGATAAGGCTTCTAGATTACGCTAAATTGGGACGAATAGCGCAAAAAAAATCAAATGTAGCTACTAACTAGTCCTAGTGACAAATTTTTTGTTATTTGCGCCATTTGACTCAATTTAGCGTACCTATATAATCAAGCTGTAAGCTGTAAAAGGATTTTTGAATTTTTATTTATATTTTACTCGATATTTTAGTAAGTAGTAGTTCAAGCGCCTTCTAAAATATTTTAGTAGATACCTACAAACAAAATGTTCTTTCATGTAAAATTTCATTTTTATCGTTCAGATCGGTTATGCAGAGCTGTAGGTATCCAATTTATATTGTAAAACAAAACCTAAACCTAGGTACAGGTGACTTGAAATCTATTTATTCATTAATTTTGAAAGTTTATTAACTATTTTAATAAAAGTTAAGTATCGTATAAGAGAAACTCGTCGAGAGCTGAAATAAATCCTTTTTCACAAGTGCCAGGCAGGTACTATTTCAGTGACTTATTAGCAGATATTGATCTATTTTGTGCCAGCATTGCTGCGGTTAGAAAAAGCCCTTACAATGCATTATTTCAACAGTACCACTGTGTAAGTAATTATA
The DNA here is from genome assembly GCA_914767545.1 of Sesia apiformis. NCBI lineage: Eukaryota > Metazoa > Arthropoda > Insecta > Lepidoptera > Sesiidae > Sesia > Sesia apiformis. Next base: position 8,573,689 of record OU611972.1, on the reverse strand, counting down.
GCTTGTAACATTTAAATTAGCTTAAAATTTATAATTTGTAACAAATACAATAGCTTAGAACCTTAAATATCACGTGGTTGTCGTACACTTACATTAGGTATAGGTATATAAATATATATATTAAATATGTAAATATAAATATGTGAATATAAATATGTTGTATATAAAATATATTTAAATATGTTGTAATTTTAGTCTAAATGTGGTGATTTGTCATCGGCTTTATAATTATTAATTAACATTAACATTGTTAAACATTAATATTATTAATTGTGTTATCATATCCTGTTTGGTGTAAACCAAATAGCAAATAATTCGTAATAGCAAATAAATCAACAAAATAAGTAATTAATGCAGTTATTAAGTAGGTATAGTCACTTAGCAACAAACAAAATTACAATATTAACGTCATCAAAAATTAGAGATTAAAAATGGCACTAGGTCCACGCATAGGTGTGAAATGAAGACATATGTCCGCGCCGGGTGCGCCAACCCTTACGTCGCCGTGAGAACCGGTCCGGCCGGTATGCAAATCAAGGGCCTTTGTGACCGCGGACAATTCTTCGCTTTTAATTGTTATTCTGACGGTTGGCCTGTCTACCTAGTGGTGAGCTGTTGGGCGATAGTGTATAGGAATTTTATCGATATTATTTTTAACCGTATTTATCTATTGTAAAAAAATTAAATAAGTCTTGGCTACCATACCATAATACCAGTCAATGTCTCTCGACTACTGGATATACATACGCTTTTCCCAAGGCTCACTATACACGATATTTTGTTCTTCTCGTCCATCCACTGCCGGCAATATTCTCCAAGTCTTCTTCCTACTTCTTTGTACTCCACGTGGTTGAAGGGTACGCACACTGCGATTACAGGTAATTGATCTCCATTCATGGACTCATCTACCTCATCAGTCGTTGATCTTGCGGTGGATATGACCTGCCCATTGCTACTTCAGCTTGCAATGTCAATTATATGTCTACTACGATTTCAGTGTTTTTAGTAGTAGAAAACTCCAAATCTCAATTATTAGGTATATTTTATTTAAATGTCATTAAAATATATTATTATTATTTATACATACATATTTTTTTATAGATCCATTAATTATTAATTATTTTGTATAAAGCAGCAAATTAAACTTGATAATTGACACTTAAACCCTGCCACCAGTACGATTTTTATTAAAAATAAAGACTTGATAAGACGTACCAAAAGGGCTCCTTCTTTACCAGTACTTAAGTTATCAAACATTGGCATTATAAACACTAAAAAATTCCGTTGAACATTAAATATTTAAAAAAGATATTGGTCTTGATATCAAATTAGGTACCTACTTATTTATAGACACAAATTTTATCGACATACTGTCACCACTAAACTAACACGAACCGCCACAAACCGGTTAGGTCAGTTTGCAAAAATCACAATAGCCGACCCATTGGATACTTAAATAGGTCCAAATATTATAATGAAATGCATTATTATTTACCCTTTTTTGCCAAAGGTGATTCTATTATGTCCAGTTGGCACCCTTCACTATCTTTTGTTCCGGACCCTGGGGTAAGATAACCGGTAAGACAACTTTGACCCACGTCGCCTCCGAAGGGTTAATTTAAAGTTCAGTTGATCTTTGACCATGTCCATGTGGTGTGTTTGTGAAGTTTTGTGCGTAACAATATTATGTTTCCTTCAGGTAAGAGAATTTGTAAACTATTTAATCTCTCTTTTAAGCTTATGTTTGATATGATATCAAAGGTTAGGTACCTTACTTACCTAGTAATATTAAATGTTGCTATATAATTTCCAAAAATATCGTTGATTACTTTGCATATAAATTTACATTGTGGCAACGTGCCAGTTTGGGTTAGATTTCGCAAATGGACTGTATAAATAGAAAGAAAATTAATAGATTGTACAAGAATTTTGGTGACGGACCTTTGGATCTAAACTTTATAAGTATTCGTAAATTCATGGTTTGTATTTATACAAAAAACATTCAAACGTAGACATATTTATTGTATCTTCACGTATTAAAATTTCTTTTTATTCAAATAATCCCAAGAACCTAAGATTTCCATCAGTGTAAAAAAGAAAGAAAAGCGATGGAAAAATATAACGACTTTTGTAAAAGAAAGATCCTAATCAAGAATTCAACAATACTTACGATAATTTTCGAGATGAAAACTTACAAATGATGTCATTAGAGTACTAAATAATCCATAATTACTTAAAGTATAATCCGATGTCATATTTTTATTGTTATATGAAGTCCACGTGTTCAACATCGATCCCAATTTTTTGTCCGTTATAATCAGCGGGCGCTGATTGGTCGGCGCGGGCATTTTTGTTCGAAATTCAAAAGCTTTTTCTGTTGTAGGCGGCCTTGTAGGTGGGGTGGGGGGGCGTTCAAACATGGCGAGGGTATCTTAAAAATAAAGGGTCCTTTCACAAGTTCTTTGCAAAGATCTTTTCAATCGATTTCCGTCTTTCACTTTTTGTGTCAATGAAATTCTGTGGTAATGGTGTTTTTAAGTTATTATACTTAAAGGAGTTCACAGAATAGGTTTCTTGAAGAAAGCCATCAAGTGATTTTGGCAGAAAATCTTTGTTTAAATTTTATCATGAATTATTAACACCATTATTGGATGATCCCAACTAGTAAAATGTGACTTCTAGTAGAGAACTTCAGCTTTTTAATTATATACCTCATTATTCATAATACTCAAATACTTACTGTACTATAAAAATAATATCTATAAGTAGGTATCGGTGTATATACATACTTAATTCTTGTTAAATGTTAACGATTATTATTTTTATATAATAGGTAGTATGTACCTACCTACTAACATACTCATTTTGTGCAAGCAAGCATATAAGATATATTTTATATAACTCCTTACTCTAATTCACTATAACAAACTCATTTAATCGGAAAATGTAAACCCTTAATTTAGCAACAAGAAGATGCTATGAATTAAGTATTTATTATTTTATTTTTAACTAAGTACCTTTTATAAAAACTTACTAAGTAACTTTTATAAAAAGTATTATGAAAATAAATAAATAAGGAAAGAGTCCGCCTGACACTAAGCGTTTGGACAAATATTTAATAGTGTTAGTCTTTATTTAACAATTGTTCAAATGCGTGCACGTAAGTTGTGTTCATATTTTCGTGTTTTGGGATCTACGATTCTTATTCAAATCTTTTGGCTAACCCATAAAATGTGTTACACTCGATTTTCCTATATAACATATATATCCTATATTTTAATGTATGTACATTAAAATATTCAATATTCAACCTTTCCTCCGACACCTCTAAAGTCTTCTAAAGTCCATCAAAACTTTTTAAACTCCCAAAATGTAATTATTCCGAAATTGAAAGAAGTAGCACATTTCACTGGGACACTCTAAACACGTTATTATGAATCTTATTGACAAAGCAATAAAAACCATAATAAGTTGTGTGAAATGTCTTGGCTGATATAAGTTTGGCTGATCTTAGACCTTTCTATGTCATATATTTAGACCGTTTAAGAAAACTAAGCGTTATGTACACTCCATAATTTCCCTAAGTCTGTTATCCTCAAATTTATTTTTATGCAACCGTTAAGAGTCGAGAGAGAAATAAAAAAAACCTTTAAATTTTCTTAGCGCGGGGGGGGGGGGGGCGGATTGATTTTATTTGAGAGTCGACACGATTTTTTAATTAAGAAGGGGCCGGAGTTTGTTCAAAATTTTAATGACGCGCCGCCATCTTTGAGTTTCAGAAAACTGATCCGAAAGACGCAATAGGCTTGGACTTGTTGTGATGGGATTTGTTTACGATAAAAAGAGGATAAAAATGGACGCCCTCCAAACTAGGACAAATCCGGGAAAACTCGGATAGATGGCAATCGTAATAATCAAGAGCTTTACTTAAAATTCAATATCTCTATAATAAGTAGATACAACTCTATTCACATTTAAAAAGTAACGTCATCTGTCCAAAGTACACATCGTTCATTGGTCAATCGATGAACGCTCGTAAGGTCAGTAGGTGAAATCACGTCATTTTTTTTCTTAACTTAAACAGTATACTTAGGTACTTGTAGGAGCTAAAAAAATATCTGTACCATCTTTATATTATTACTATTAATATTGTTAATCAATTAATTTCGTGAAAATTAATAACTTTTGTTCTACGATACATTTTTATGTTACTCTTTCTATAAAAATATACGATAATATTCTTTTTTTTGAGAAAATATCAAGTTCACAATTGTCGCAAAATAAAAGTAATTAATTGTAGTGATAAAAATGGAGGGAGTGCACGTGTTTTTTATTCAAACCTGTGGATATTGGTATTGACAAATGACATTGACATGTTGGAGGTACAAATTAAGTCCTTGTGCCAGGATACCCAAATTAGGGCCTATTCAGATAAAAGCGATATTCGCCAACCGCTGCGGCTAGCGATATACCGCGTATAGCGGCATAGGCCCAGTGTCAACGCGTGCATAAGCGATATTCGCTACTCATACAAAATACCCGGTGGGATATCGCCTAGACATTATCGCTTATGTGTGAACAGGTCTATTCGCAATGCCGAGACCCGTTATAAGTCGATTCCAATATCAACAAGTCAATCACAGCGTTCACACCAGAAATTAATAATCATTATCGGGATGTCGGCGAAATTTTTCAAATTGACACTTAGATACGCAACGGCGAAACTTTACCGAGCCAATTTAGCCTTTAATGACTGCTATTTGTTTAGTAAAAACATCTCGGGATGGCGTTTAGAAACTCCGCGAAGTCGGAGACTACGATTTGTAAAAACTTCCAGAAGTTTCAGACTACGATTTGTTAGCGTTGTCAGTGTGATAAGGAAACGAAAAATAAGTATATTTCGTTAAAATTAAGTTAAGCGCTTGCTTTGTGATGTTGATTACTTATTAAACTTATATGAAAAATAAAAAGATTTTATATATCTGATGGACTGTTCATGCAATGCAACCAGCCCTTTTAGTATTCACTGCTGGACATGGGCTTCTGGACATATTGTCTTGTGCATGCGGAATTACACCACCTCTGAAAGAGTGTACTCGCCAACCCACTTGGCCAGCGCTATGTTTTATGGCCATACATGTCCAGCTGAGAGAGAGCTGGATTGCATTACTCGTACCTACTCACATATATCTCCTGCCACCCAATGTTTGTCTGGAAGATATTACTTTAGCATTTTGTATTTCTAGTTACCTACAAATAATGATAATACAAAAAAAATACAAAAGTATACTTAAAGTGAAAATTCTTATTTTTTACCCCACAAATCAGTAATTTATTTAAATTATTATTAGGTTATAATCTCTCCATGGATACAGAATACGGGCCTCTCCCAAGGTCCGCCATCAAACACGATATTTCGCTCTTCGTATCTACCCACTACCGACGACTATTCAAGTGGTCAGTCCATTTGGTCGGAGGGCGTCCCACGCTAAGGCTCATAACAGGAGGAAGGATAGAATGGGATGGGAATGGGCTCCGGTATAAATCACTCACTACCGAAACACGTACGTACCTACATTGGGGAAATACGATAAAGTAGGAAATGCAGTAAATTTCAAGGTAGTCTTCTGTGAGAGAAGGGTAACGGGGCCAGTCGAGTGCGCCCAGCGTCTGTGGGAATGCAGAATGCACTCTCCCCCGACAAATGCCATTCAGGGGCACTTTCTAAGTTTAATGTTTGTGTTTTCCCTTTGAATATTGAGACACCACTTTAATGCTGAAATCAATTTCTCTTAATTTGAAATTTAAATTTTCTCTGAAATTTAATTTTCTTTATTGTGTATGCAAAGTGACTCCAACGTACTAGAACTACTTACTTAACATTGTAATTATATACTCGTATCTTGAGTTATCAATTTATCACTGCCGGATAAATTGTTATATAATTCTACTGAATCTATCTTTTTGCATTCAATAAAGAAAAGGCACTTACTTTTTTTATTGTTAATTTATTAGTATTTATGTCAATAGCTTACAGTAGTATTTATGTCAATAGCTTACCGAAGTATTTATGTCAATAGCTTACCGAAGTATTTATGTCAATAGCTTACCGAAGTATTTATGTCAATAGCTTACCGAATTATTTAACGTAATTAAATGTGTATATAACAGAACAGTACACTTATGTATCTTATTTATTTATATTTCGCCATAATACCATTTCATTTGAGTCTTTCTCGCACATGCCAATTGAACCTCTCTGATCAACTCAAAGGTTAGCTGGTAGAAAATGCCTTAAGGCATTAAGCTCGCCTTTGTACGATAATGTGCAATGAAGTGTATAATAAATAATAAATCTATACCTATATATAATAAAACAGTAAAAGGGATGAGTCCTGTACACCGACTTAATAAAAAATGGAGGTCTCTTTCGAAGCTGCAGAACCCAAAACAGTGTTCTTTTTAATCTTTGTCTGTTTGAGCATCAAGGAAAAACTACTGCACGGATTTTGATCGGGTTTTCACTAATAATATATATAGCCAAGTATCCAGAAGTAAAACTGGTATGTTTCATCTTCATATGACACAAGGGAGTTGAGTTATTGATGACTTCAAATAGAATTACTCAGAAACTACAGAATCCATCCAGGATTTTCATCCGTGAAATCCATCATGTCAGTGCTTGTAGAAGATTAAAAGATCTTGTCGGTGTTTGTAAGATTTTTAACACCTGTAAAGGTGTTAAAAATCTTTTACGGCTGCTTAGTCCACCCGAGCGCAGCCGCGGACAGTAAATAATGAATAAATACTTATTTATGTTATTCTGAAGTTAATATAACTGTTAATATTAATAATAAATCGATGAGTTTAGAGGAATCGGAGTACTACTTGAGTATATGTAATTGATGATATAAAATACCATGTGTTCTTACATGTAACGCAATCTATCATCATTACTCTTCGAGCCTAAAACTGAAAAGGCAGTAACAAAAAACGTCTCCAAATTTGCCGCGAACAAGCTCCAACAGATTCGCATAAAATAAAAGCCTAACAAAATAAACAGCCCAAAAACAATGTTATTTTTAAGAACAATCCACAACAATCCTTGTAACGAAATACCTTGCTGATAACAAGAAACAAACGGTTGAAAAATATTATTTCGAAAGGGTGAAAACGGGGTGAATGGGGTGGCGTCTCGGGGGTGACCGTTTAGGTACTTTTTTGACGCCCACTAGACCTTTTTTCGAAGGGGGAGCTCTTTGCAATTTAAATTTTATCTTGCCGTAATGAGTGAGACGAAAGATTTTGCGCGATTTACATTAGAATACGATTGTGGAATAGCATTTTTGAAGCATGGAAATGTAAGTTTTAAAAGTTAAATTGGGTTAATCGAAGTACTTTTTTTACAACAATTGATATCATCTAAACAATCTAAGAAAATTGATTTATATTGATCACGACACGCATAACAAATAAAATGGGCAAAATTAAGTCCTTGTTCACTGACCTAACGTATTTAATTAGGTATTTAATCAAAATAAATTAGGTTAATTAAGGCTCGCCATCTACACCTAAAAGGTTTCAGTAGATGGCTACATACTTTTTGTTACTATTTTTTCTTTCTTTTCTTACATCACAATGGTGCAATTAGCACATTCCGCCAGTGTCAAGTTTTCTTGGTAATTAACAATTTCAAAGTCTAAAACGTATCCTGTCAAAATCCAGTCCCGTCGAAGTAAGTCAGAAGTCGCTCAGTAAACTGATAGTAGGTTTACTGAAGACAAAAAAGGACTCGTTGGAAACACACGAAAAACGCAATCGTATGCTTTTATTTGATTATCACAAACATGACGCACATAAAACACTTTGAAGTTTAATAAACTATCACTATTAAACCACAAAACATATAGTACACATTTTTTAAAATTAATCGTACAAAAACTCAACTTCACTTCACGAATTCCCGCCAAAAATTTCCCTTTTTGTGGCATGTTTGTGGCATGTTTATAATTACCTCTGTTCACCATTGCAATTCAGAACAACATAGGTTCTTACACCAGGCACAGCCTGTTTCGTGAGGGCCATTTTGAAGGAGCTATCCATTACCAGACAACGCGTAGGTAAGTAACGCGTTTTTTTACAATAGGTACCTACATGTGTTTTATAGTGTAAATCGGGTCTGAACGAGAATAATATAAGGTATTTGTTTACCTTTTATTTCTACTCGACGTTTCAGCGCGGGTTACACCAGCCGTGGTCACGAGTATTATTGATTAGTTTTCAATATAAAATGTATACAAAACGCGAAATTTTCAAAAGTTACTATACATGTGGTCAGAGAAATTAAGAGAAAGCAAAAATAACACAACGTTAAGATACACGGTGGTCGTAGACCTACCAGAAGACGAACATTTTGGCTCAGAAATCTTAGAGAATAAGATGAGCACGAAGTCTTTGTACCGGGCGCAGTCTCTCGCGTGAGAATAGCCATACTGACCGCCAAACTCCTCAAGGAGATGGAAACAGAAGAAGAAGATGACAATCCCAATAAAATAAACAAAAAATATTATTTTACTTGTACGTATTCTTATCGGAGAACATTTGTAACAATTCAACAAGAGAACATGTGCTGCCAATATAAAACAATCAATACTAGCTTTTAACATCCCATTGGCAAAGGTATCCCGTTCTTAATAATGAGGGGGTTTAGAGTCATAATCCAGCACGCGGACCCAGTGTAAATTGGTGGATATTTTTTTTCTTCAAGCACAATGGTTTCCTTGCCATGTTTTTCGTCACCGCCTACCTAGTGTTATTTTAAAAAAGCTATATTAAATAGGAATTGTGGAGTACTAGCAAAGACTGAAGTGACTACATTTAACCCATACTTTGTTCTTCAACCGCGTTTCTATATTTGTTCTTTAACCATTTTACTATACTTAAATACCAATAAATTGAGTTTCCCGTCAACCGATGAAGTAATAGGTCACTTCCGGTTTAGAAGGAAGTGCGCCGGACGTAGCTCTCATACTGCCGTAATAATGTTAATGTTATTTGGATGGCCGCGATGATGAAAAATTGGATTTAATTTTATAACATTATCAAAAATCAATCAACAAGAGAAAAGAAAATATAAACAAAAAGCTTATAAGCTTTTTTCAGGAAGCTTATAGACTATTGTGATTACATATATATTCTATATGAGTAATCGATAAAGTGAATAGCTTAAACAAAGCTGTCACAATTAGAAAATGAATAACAATTTGCAGCGAGATCACAACTTAGTATTATATACACGTATCTACGCTAGTCGCATATTTAGCAGTAAGGGTACGCTTAATTGCATTTATACCATTAAAAAACAAGTGGATGCGTTTATCTTCGCCACACAAATCATTGAATACAGAACAGGCGTTTACTAAAAAGCTATTTTTACGATAGTTAGTGGAGACAGGAAATACTTTATTGGAGCGAGAGTAATGAGAAGGAATCCTAAAAGAAAGCCTTAATTAGGCTTAAGTACAAATCAAATTTGTTAAGTACAAATCTGGACTCCCTTGGCAATCTTCATTAAAAATATATTATACACAGACAAATAGACAGACAGACAAACTAAAATTTTCAAAATCGTCTTTTTGTATTCTGACTCTGGAAGAATTTCCTTCATCGCCCCCAATCAGTTTTTGGTAAATATATTCAATGTACAGACACACTGGTTCTACAGTTTTATTATAGATACCTATATATACCTAGATGTTATTGACATTGTTTATATATAATATTTTTAATCAAAATTATATATGGCAGTTCCTACGGAACAGACCTTAAATAACAGTAACCATAAACCAAACAAGATTGCCAAGAATGTTCTATTAATACGAGTAAATACATGGGTAGTTTTAATATGAAGCATTCTTTGAACTTTAATAAACTGCACTCTTTTTGTCGTAATCACGAATCAATTGCGAAGAGTTTGCAAAAGTGATATAATTTAATTTATTGTTATATATACAATTAGAATTAATTATCATACCATCAGTTTGTGTGAATGTGGTGTACAGAACTGTAGCCTCTTCGAAACCCAGCCTGTTCCGAAGGCTGGAACTCGAACCGCCGGGCGAGACGGTTCGTGATAACTCTCGAAAACAGCTTATATAATATGGCTTGGATCGGCCTATAATTTTTCAATAGTGTCCTGTCTCCTTTTTTGAAAAACAGAACAAGTACACTCTTGTTCCACGCCTCTGAAATTATTAGTAATTTGAATTTACTAATTTATTTACTACTACTACTATTATTACTAATTTATTATTACTAATTACTAATATTACAAATACTAATTACTAATATTACTAATACTAATTACTAATATTACTAATTTACTACAGCATTCGCGGAGACGTTGCGTCTCTCTGTGTGTTCTACCACCTGTACAATGGGGAATGCTCTGAAGAATTGTTTAATATAATTCCCACCTCCGGTTTCTACAACCGCACCTCCCGTCACAGAAGTGCGGTCCATCCACATTTCCTCGATACGGAGGTGTCGCGTACTGTTCGGTCCAGAAATCATTTTATATCGCTAACCCGTAGTTTGTGGAACGAACTGCCTCAAGAGGTCTTTCCATTATGCTACGACATGGGGTTCTTCAAGAGAGCTGTGAATAGGATTTTGCAAGGTCGGCGGCGCGCCCGCATATCCTCTGTTGTTACAGGTGTCCATGGACGGTGGTAATACTTACCATCACGTAGGACCGCTTCCTCGTCCGCCCACTAGTCTAGAAAAAAAAAATCCATCACACGCTGTGTCGATCTTTGCAGTTAGCATAAAAATTCTGGATCTAATGGTTTAAATAAACAAACATGTCGACTACGCAAAACTTACGCAAAAAAATACTTTTTAAGTGGCGGTAACAACCCCAGAAGAATCTGAAAAAGATGTCTAAAAAAAGGTTGTACCAATAAGAATTTAAAAAATATTCCGTTAAAGCAAGAGATTATTTAAACTTGAAAGTTAGACTATTAAACTGTTTCGCACCTCAACTACCGACTCGAACTTAGCGCCGATGAAAAATTCGACTTTGGAACACCGCCCGTTCGCAAATTAAAAAGTTTGGAACACTTTCGCTTTTAAACTTCGAACTATTCCGGGTGCCATTTTGGTTTAGCGTTTAACTTTTTAATTTTCAAACGGCCGCGAATTTGGGCATTTCATTGAACTGCCTTGAACTTTAAACTTTGTTTTTTAAAAGTATCTAGTGTTCGAGCCAGTAGTAATCCATGCCAGTAGTTGGATAATAAATACTGTTCTTTGTCTTAAATTTAAGCAAAACGCTCAATTTATTATTAAGTACCCATTAAACAATAAATAAACATGCAATTAATTTATGTTAGTTTTAATAATAATAATAATACATTCATTATAACATTCATTATATTTTAACGTTTAATATCAATATACATATCACTAAACCTCAATATACCTAACTGGGCTAAATCCTGTCTGTAAGTATTTATAAACATGTAAATTATAGAACTTTTTGAAGATACAGGTTGCTCGAGAAGGGACGGTTCAGTTTTCAGTTTGTTTTTGATTATTATAAAAATTGTGTATTGTGAGATTTGTGGTTTAATAGTGATAGTTAATACAATATTAATATTAAACTTTAAAGTTCGAATTGATAGTGTGTAATGTTTGAGATAGGTAATCAATGATTGGTAATTAATGAGATAGGTAATAATGGCAATTAACAAACATGAGCGTGCTTTTTTCGTATGCTTCCAACTCTTATGTCCATTTTTTTCGGAAAGGCTAAATTCTTGTCGTCCTAGTGGCCTTTCAAGAGTCACCGGACATGAACTTAGTAAGAAACCTACTATCACTTTACTGAGCGATAACTAACTTACTTCGAACGGGATTGAATGAACATTGACATAATTGATGCATTTGTTTTGATTTTGAAATTGTTCATTTCGAAAAAAACTCGATACTGGCACAGTATACTAATTGCGTTATTGACAAAAGAAAAAGAAATTTATGACGAAAAGCGAAAATATCATAAACATCCATGTGAATTCGAGTATTCAAAACTAGAACAAATTGAAACAGACACTGCATTTTATTCTAATAAGAAAACACAACACGGCGTTTTGAAATCCACCGCCCACTGCGTTAAGTCTCGACTTAACTGGCTTTCTAATTTAAATTACTGCTAACACGATTCCTGATAATCCAGTTGGAGACAGCGTCAAACAGTTATTTATATGAATCTACCCTACCTTTATGGGTGGGGTGAGTCTTTGGATGTTTCAGCATCTGGTTTTTGAAATGGATTTTTTAGAACTGCATAGGCTAGCTGGAACTCTTCAAGTGTCGTCATATTCGTCAATCCACCTGCAGGTACATCTGTACTTCAAGCTCCATTACTCTTAAATTTTGCATCTTTTGGGTTGACATCTTGTGTAAAGTTGTGTGTGTAAAAATTATTTAAAAATCAAATGAAAATTATAGCGTTTTTGGATATTAAACGGAGTTTGAATCAAAGATTACGTTCTGAAAGAATTGACAGTGTGATAATTACTAATTATAAATATACCTAAGTTATGTAATAATGTAATACGGCTACGGAACCATATCATGCGAGTGTTTGATACTCCTTTGATCGATTTTCTTTATTAGACGTTACGGTCTACGGTATTCCTAAAAATGGCTATGAAACACGTTCCGCGATGCAACACAATGCAGCCGGACCTTTCAATATCCACTGTTGGACATGGGGCCTCCTCATGTATATTGTCTTGTGCATGAGGAACCTTAAAACTCCACGCTGGCCAAGCGGGTTGGCGAGCCCACTCTTTTAGAGGTGGTGTAGTTCCTCAGCGCTTAGTTATCCCGCAGTCGCTTTTTACGACACCCGTGGGAAGAGATGGCGCGGTGCTATTGTATAGCCAGCCGACACGACACGGCACGTTCCGCAGCAGCGAGAAAACGCGCTTCTCGCCGTGCGCACCGTGTCTAAACACCGTATCAGGCCGATTATGAATGATCCACAGTGAACGTGTTAATATACGGATAATTATATTTACTCTATTGTAAAATAAATTAAAAAATATATTACTCATGAGGCCAATAAATGTTTAAAAGTAAATTACTGCTTCAATGTACGGTTAATAACAATAATACGACGCCGCCGTCGAAGCCACGATTGAAAATAGTTGGTAAACATGCGAAGGATTGATTGGCCAATGTTTCACGTAAAATAAATGTCTCTGATTCAAGAAAACTGTATAGCAGGTTGATCCTTTCCCTACATAAAGAAAGAAAATGGGCCGTTGATTTGGTCCCCTCCAAATTTTGAATCGGTCTATAACGAGTTTGCAAATGAATATTATTCATTGTGTAGGTATCTATTGCCGTTGAAATAGAATTATTTTATATTATATTTAGTTGATTTCCTGTGATAAATAGAAATTAATTAAACGATTTTTTTACACAATGCGGTGGTGTATATATGATGTCCGCCGGCTTTAGAGTAATACCATTCCATCTATTCCCTGAGGAAATACCCCGCCCCTTAAAGAGTGGACTCGCCAACTTGCTTAGCCAGAGTGGCGTTGTAAGGTCAAACATAGGGATGTTTGACCTTACAACGCCATTCTTGCACAAAACAATGTCGCATAAGGAGGTTCGTGTCCAGCAGTGAACAATAAGAGGGTTGATCACGGCATTACAGAGCCTGGCTGTTTATTAAAGATTTATTTTTTAAAGTTTAACATGTTTTAAAGTTTTTTAAGTTTACAAGTTTTTACAAGTTTTTTAAAGGTCCGTAGCATGAGTATTGGGGGTCCATGTCAGATATTAAGGCAATAAATAATGCGCATGATCCATCTAAAAATGTAGGTAGGTACCTATCACTCGCTCGCTCGAGCGCTCGCTGGTCACCGCTACGCAGTTGAGGAGCTACGTCGCACTAACAACCGTCACGCTTAAGTCAAGTTTTTTTTCCAAATGCCTTGTTTTCTTTCCCCACAATTAAGTTTGGAAGGGTTCCGTCAGATTTTTGAAATTTTGAAAGTGGTCCGTGACTACAAAAAGGTTAAAAAACCCTGCATTAGGTTGACATCAGCTTGTCATAAGCGTTCCAAAAAATATGCGATCAAATCGGAAGAATATCAGGAATTACCGCTGAAGCAGCCGTTGATATACTCGTACTTATGAGGTTCAAATCAAGTCTTTTGATCTCCCAAAGCAACATGAGGCAAGGGATTTTTCATACAGAAACATTTCAATAATTTTACAACTTTCATAAAAATACGTAATTTAATAAACTACGCCAAAATCTTACCGTCAACCATTGACCCGTTTAAAAGGTTACCATCCGAACTCATTAAATAACCTTCTACGTAAAATACATCATTTAAAATTAACATTTTTAACCGAAGTAACCACTTCCATATGAAAATATGTCTAATTGCAATCTTGTTAGAGTTGATATTGGAGTATCAACTCGATTCAAATAGAGGAAAACTTTTCTTAAGTTGGTAGCAATTATTCTTTAGAATGGCGGCAGAAAAAGTAGGGGATTCGAAAGGATTGGTCCAATTTAGATTTATTTTTCTCCCCATCGGGGGCCCAAGTTTCAAAGTTTTGTTACTACCTACCTAGACAGGGGGTCGGACAGGCGGCACGGCCGATGGAAAGTCCCGAACATTTTCTATTTTATTTTGATGTCCAGATATAAATAAATGAACAAATAAAAATATTATGCATTAGAGTGTTTGCTTCAGTTTTTTTTTGTTTATATGATTTTTTTGAAAAATATACCATCCATTACCAAGTGCACTGTAATACAGAGAAAACATGATGAAAATTAAATACACTGTGAAAAATAACAGAACATACGAGTGGTACCTATAGGGGGATGCTGGATCGGAGCTTTTTGGAGTAGCAGATAGTAAGAAAACATTTAATTCTTATTTAAATGATCGAATTAGAATGTTCCAATTAGTGTCATTTCTTATTAATCCTAAAATACTATAAAATCCTATTATAAATACTATATAATATTATAATACTCAAAATACTATATATCCTACTACACTATACATATGTAAGTATATTTTACTTGTATTTGTAATATTTGTACCTATTTGTATAACTTTATAACATACTTATTTATATTTAATGAAATATGCATTAATACAAATTTAATTAATACAAGTACAATAGATACATTTTTTTTAATATTAAAATGCCACTATTAAAACCACTATTATTAGCCACTATTTAATACGGTACAGCACTTTCTTCCACCCTTACTAATAATAATTTCGTCGTCGATAAAAAATAGAATGGGGTGCGTACCCTTTGCAAAAACTCGGCTCTCCTTAACTTTATAATCATCCCTTAGGTAACTGCTATAGGTAGGTACATAGGTATCTATATAAATCGTAGATTCAAAATTAATTTTGGATTATGAAATGGATACACGAGGAAAAGTTCGTTAATTTGAAGTACTTTAATTTTTTACGCGGAAATATTGCCACACTACAATGTAGTTTCTTCCAGATTCTCCACGAATCACTTGCTGGTGTTACAACAACATATTATAGCTACAGTTACTTTTGTCAACACATACCGGCTGTTGGTGTACAATGGCCATTGTCTCTCCACTGCTGAATATAGGCCTCTCCCAAAGCTCGCCACAACACACGAGCCTCGGCTCTTCTCATCCGACCACCACCGGTGAAATTTTTCAAGTCGTAGTCCCACTTGGCCGGGGGCGTCCCACACTGCGCTTCCCAGCACAGCGTTTATCTCATCGGTTATCGGTTCTGCGGCAAATATGACCCGTCCATTGCCACTTCAGTATGTTGATTCTGTGAGCTACGAGTATGTCGGTGAACTGTTAGTGTGTTTCGTAGTGTCTTATGTGTGTGCAAATGAATAATTTTCTTTGATCTTCTTTCTTGCATACTATCTTTCTCAATATTTTTCTCATTGATTTGTTTTTTTGTCTTTAAGAACAAAACGACTTAAATGACTAGCGACTTAAATGACTCTATTTCAAAAATATTTTAGATAATTTGTAAATAAAATGTCGGTTGTTTGTTAATATATTTTTTTTTATTCTTTCTTATATCTTTCTATTCTTCTATTTTTCTGTATGTTTTAGTCAAAAACAAATCAACTTTCGCATTTTTATTAAATATGTTATAAATACACCCATTTATTTTTAATGAAGTCATTTTTTCCCCATTAAATTAAAATAAGATTTAATATTTAATTTCACCCAATAATAGTAAAATATAGTAAAATTATTAATAGGACAGTCAATTCAAATAAACCATTATACGTCGGCACATATATTTTCTGGGGTTACTGTCGGAAGCGGATGGAGACAAGACACCGCCATCTGGACCCACGCCAGCAGTCACAAGAAATACAAAGGAGACTGTACTTTTTTTAATTCCGTCCAGGCCAAGACCGCCGAATTTATGATGCCTATAAAATCTTTATTGCGAACCGTAATTTGTTTAGGAACGGCAGTTTTATATAGTTGACGACTGGACGAAAGGCCAACATTTTTATATTTCTTTATATTATATTATGGCGTATTGCAATATTAATGAGGGGGAGAGTGCACGCTGCAATCCAACAGCCGCTGGGCGCACTCGACTGGCCACGTTACCCCTCTCTCACAGAATGTACTGATATGTACCTTGATATGTACTGCATTTCTCACTTAATCTTATTTCCCTAATGTACGTACGTGTTTCGGTAGTGAGTGAGATGTGCCAGAGCCCATTCCCATCCTATCCCTCCCCATTTCCCCAACCCTTTCTCCAAATCCATTCCTATATCCAAAGGTAGGCAGCGCATCCGGGGGCGTGCCAACGTTTGTCAGTTTGGACTAATGTTGGCATGTATCACGGATGTCTATGGGCTACAGTATCCACTTACCATCAGGTGGACTGTATGCTCGTCTGCCACCTTCGTCCATAAAAAAAAAACATTCACAATTTGAATTTCGGAAGAAATCTCACTATATATCGATTAGATGACTTTGCTGGTTATCAGATGATACCAGAACTACAATCAAATACAATTAGTTGAACACCAAACTCTGAGTATGAACAGTTTGATACAGAATTACAGCAACGCTAGTTATTACTGACTTCTCCCGTAATTTGACATTATCCCAAACAAGCTATACCTAATAAAAAAAATGTCAGACAGACAAGTCTGCTTCTCTCATAAATGTAAAGAACTTGAGATAATTAATATTCTTCAAGTTTTAATTTTAAAACGCTTTAATGAGTCAATTTTTTCTTGTAACAACTCGTGTACCGTTTTCCATTCCCTCCTTAAATTAAAAACAATTATGAGAGGGGTGGAACGGGCAAGGGGGGAGGGGGGGGGTGACGGTCGCCGTGATGAAAAATTAAGACAATTTGAACAGCGTCCGTTCTTATATATCTTTGTAAAATATCTAGACTGAGAAAGATTGATAATTATGCAAAAAGTTAGATGTCTTTTAATTTTGTTTGAAACAGCTCCTGGCTTCCATTGTCTATGATCTTTTAATCCCATAAGTTAATTTTATTTGTTATTGTGAGATTGTGAAAACTATTTCCATTTAAGACAATTCGACCTATATACAAATAGAGCTTAATATTTACAAATATACTTGATTTATTGCTAAATTAAACATATGGTACATATGTATATAAAAACAAAAATATAAAAAATAACTTCATTTTGAACATACCGAAAAAAAATTTTTTATTCGTATCGAAACTACAGCACAGCAGTTTCTTTGAATTCTTAGGTAATAAAATCATAATAAATCAGTAGGTATTAAAAAATGTAGTTATTTTCAAAAACGATTTATAATTACCGGCGATAGATATGACCCCTTGCGCCAGTTGAAAGGTTGAAGTTGAAGAAATTAGGTACCTACATAAAACAAAATACATCGATAACCTCTGAGTCAAAGAAACGAATTAAATACATACAACAACAGATAAGACATTCCACCCTGCACCCCTTTAGACAAAAAAAGATTAGAAAGAGACAACAAACAATACCCACTTGTTAGAAAAAGACAGACGACCGCCCCGCGAAAAATTAAGATTCAAATCGTAAGAAAATTAAAATTCGTCGAGCGGTCAACGCAACGTCTCTGTCTGTCAACACTAATTTTCCAATACATCTATCTCTTTCCCTCGTGTAAAAAATTGAAGGGACCGATTGGAGTTTCATTACCAGGCAGCTAATTTGAATAACCTTATTGGAATGGTAATGCTCATAGTGTTTGACGGTTGATGTTTTGAATGGATAAAATGGAGAAGAAAACTCCGGGATAACTTATTGAATTTCTAATTGACAATAGGTACTTGACAAATTTAATAAATATCTAGGATATTTATGGTATCCACGGGAGAATTTGTTTTGACCTTAATTAAAGTACCTACGTAATTTATAGTCTATTTTCTTACCTAAGTCAGTATAACGTTATAAATATTCACAGGTCGCAATGCACGAGATATTTTCTTTGTACATTTTCTAAGACACTATTTATGTGCATTTTTATTTGAACCTTGAATATAAAATAATTGAAATAAGGTGCCCTGTTTACTTTAAAGTCACTTTTAACATTAATTTTGTATCATACGCGTATGATCGACAGATCATAAAAATCCATTTGACGAATGTCGATTTGGATATGTACTTAATATGTAATAATATATTTATCTACTGATTTGGTCTTACAAATAATATTGGACACTTTTTTAATTTTTTTATTATACTTTTCATACAAATAAATGTGTTAAATATAACGGTTAAAAAGTAAATATTTTACCAAGAAATACGTAATATTTCAATTAACTTAGTCTTGAGCAGGAACCATGGTTTCGGGCTTAGAGAAAGTTTCGGACGCTCTGTATACAATATATTGTATTATTATATTGTACTTATACCCTGCATATAATACAATATTCGTCGTATTAAGACACAAATTAACTTTTTAATTTTCCTAGACACAAACTCCCCTAACGCCATCTTTAAAAACGAATGTTATAAAAACTAATTTAAAAAACGGCTCTTTTTTCGGATAATTAAACGGCGACGTCAAAACCTTGATCAAAGAGGGTTTGAAGACGCTAAAAATGTCCCCCTCCTTCAGGGGGTGGGGGTGGCAGGGTGCTCGTTTCTTTGTCCCGCGTTATCTATACAATTATTTGAAGAAAGTAAAGTCTCGCAAAAAGATAGGAAGGCTGGACGCCCGCTCCGGTTGAGACCGTCGCCTTTACTGAAAATTATAAACAATGATATTTACTATTTAAATATTTCTAGGGTCTTATGAATAATATCTTACAGGAATGATTCTTATAAGAAATGTTTCAAGTACCACAAATTCATCGTAGTTATATCGTAGTTATCTAATTAAACAAAAAGTTAACTAGTAAAGAATAACTACCTCGAGTTATTAATCTTTCCTTTTGTAATTTTAATTGTTTTATTTAAATAAGAAACATTGAAAGAACGCTCAAAAGCGCTATAGATCGTCCCATTTTTGGTTTGAAAATCACTCAAATCTGTCATTTGAAATATTAAATTTGATCAAAAACTAAAAACCTATCACAGTATTATTTTTCCTTTGACCATATTTTTGACAAAATTGTAGTAACTCTTCTAATTTAATATTTAATTATTTACAGGCCACTTAAAAGCAACATCTTCATCGCCGGACGCCCTACAAAAACGATCCGCGAAAGGGGAGCCGTGGCAAAAATGACGCTCCCAAATAAAATAAATACTCGACTATCATAAAATGACCCTCCCTCCCTCGTGCAATATGGAAGAAAAGACTACGTTTGAGGGGTAAAACTGGGAGTAGATTGAGGTTTTGTTTACTGGTCGAGTTATAACTGTCTTGAACAGTACGATCGCCAAGAAAGCTGTATAGATGGCGCCCCAGCGTTGGTTACAAAATTTACGACGGAAAATGAATGGTATTTTGATGTTTTTGAATGTTATTAAAAAGAGTGACTTATTAGTATTATTGCTAGTTTTCTACTCGTAGTTACGAAAGAAGTTAATCAATATTAATTATATTATAAACGAAGACTATGAGTTTGTTTGTTTATATGTAAAATGTAAACTCAAAAATTACTGGGTTGGTTTTGATAATTGTTTCAATTAAGTAAGTTAATAAGTAAGTACACTTTTTTCATATATAGCGATGGTGCAATTAGCACATTATGCCAATGTCAAGTTTTCTTCCTAATAAACCATTTTAAAGTCTAACGTATCCTGTCAATGTCCAGTCCTGTTGAAGTAAGTCAGGAGTCACGATACGTAATAAATATATTTATATACTTACATCCTATATACCTACCTACCAATAAACCAAGAAATAAATTTCAAATAGTAAAAATAATACAGGATAATAATACTATTATAGTAGGTAATTCGAAGAACGTACAATAAAAACGACACAGGGAATATTAAGAATCGGTGAGCTGCAGCAGGCCTGGCTCACTGCGCACTTCATGCACGAAAACATGCCTACCAGCGGCGGGCCCCTGCGCAGGAGTTTATTTCAGCCGGTTGCCGCGAACTCTTTGGTACTCACGCGCAAATAACAATCTACAAATGCTACTTGTGACTCTTTCCAAAAAAATATGACCCATACATACAGATTGTAAGCGAGATGTGCCAGAAGCCTGATATCATGGGTTCCGTTCAAGATTCTGAATTAATTGACATGAAACCTTCACCAAATTAACCAAATTAGGTACCATTTTTGCAATAAATTCAGTTTAGTAGAATTATCGCTATTGTTTTCCATACATATTTTTGTTACATTACTACCTAAGCTCAAAAACAAAATCAAAGCAATAAGAAAAAACATTTCAGAAAAAAAAAACATTTTATATTAGTTTAGGTACTCAGAAGCAGAATCCAGCGGGGTCAGTATTCTGCGGATTTGGCGAATTTACGTATTTAAAAAGATCATATACTTACGTACGTATTTTATGTACCTATCTGTAAAAATGTAACAAAAATTAAAAACAGAAATTAAACATTTTAATACCTACGAAACATTATGCTAACTGTGTAATTTCATTGTGTAACCCTAATAAATAGGCAGAAATATACCATAGCCAAGTATGAGGTATATACTAAGTATAAGGCCAAGTATAAGGTATATACTTATATACTAAGTATAGGTATTGTATTAATATGGGTTAATAAGTAGTATATGTATATTGTTAGGGTATACTAAATAAATGTATCCCTGCGAATTTGAACTTGAAATATAGAACCTTCTCAAACACCCATAGCACGCCAAGCGCAGGGTATGAATATATAACAGAACAACGGGTCTTTTTCTATGAAGTTACTGTTTTTGAAATAAAAATGTAGACTAAAGAATTGTATTAATACAAAAGCGATCTTTAGTGTGTGTGAAAGAAAAAATCTATCTATCTATAAATTTAATTTAATTTACAATCGATCGAAGTATGGAAACATACATCGACTTATTTCAAAAGCAGTTGATTCATATCGGTGACGTAAAAGTTTTCAGGTGATCATGTTACTGCATTTTGATAATTGATTTTTTTCTTTGATGCCAAAAGTAAAAAAAAAAACCAAGTTATAAACATGAATTTCCCGCCTTTTTGAAACACCTCGTGTGTGACATTCGCACAAGGCCATTATATACCAGTCATTATGTTCGGGAACTCGTTTTATCACCCATACCACAATGCTTGAAGTTGACAAAATTCAATCAGTGAGTTCGCATTCGTAATCAGACGTGGACCTATCCATTAGTTTATAGTTGATCCACGAATTGCGGACTCAGCTACGAATATGCTACGAAAATGAGTCATTTACAGAAGGACAGTTTCTCGAACATTGTTCAAAAGCTAGTATAAACAACTGTTATCATCATCTGAGATTGTGATCCCTGTTATCATCGAGTTGTTATCATCATGTGAACAGTTGTAGATAAGAATTGTATGTACATACAAGTAGTTTGTGTGGTAGCATCCGAGAATCGTATACAATATTCTCGCCCGAACCGTGCGAGAAACACTCATTGTGTAAACGAGTCATAACTAGTTCATTCGAGTTTTGCAGCAGATATGGATTGCCCATTGCCATGGGTATCTATGTCGATCTATGGCGGTGACTTTCGTACATTGGCGAATTTCTTCGTTTAGGATCTGAGCCCACAAAGAAACTCTTTCTAATAAACAATTAATCTGTTTAATGTTTGTTTATAGTCAATGTGCAACAACTTTAATGTTATTTCTAGGCTAGCATGCGATTTTGGTCTTTACGGTTAGTAAAATAATCCAAGTCTTTATTAAATTTAGTTCTTTATAGGCAGCAAAAAGTGTGAAAACAAACAGGGTTATAAAAGCGGCCAGTCACGACTTCACACGAATACTTCACTGGGGCCTGGCAATTTCCTATCCGGCTGACAATTTCCTTGGCTCGCCCGATTTTAATATAAAACGAGAAAAAACATCACCCGGCTTCTGTTGGTGAAGCTAAAATAGTGTGGATATGATTGTTTGGTAGAGTCTGGAAAACGGAAAGTTGAAACTGGAAAAGCGCGGTAAATTAAAAAATACATGAAGTTGTCACTAAAACTAGTTGGAAAAATAATTTTGACACTTGAATTCAATGCTAAACAAATTGTAAGTCATGTCAAATAGGGTTTTTATCACCTTGATATCATGATATTAATAAGATATTATCATATTGATAAGAAATATGTTCAACCCTTAGAATTACATCATGACAAACCAGAAATAAAGAACTTTTTACACGGTTATTATAACCATGACACCAAATTAAAAATACCCTAAAAATAATAAAATATTTAATCATAATGTAATTTTTAAATTAGTCGTCTTATATTGTTGACATGTGATATGCTTATCGATTCCAAATAAAGTACTTTACCATAAAGTCCAAATGATTGTTCCATTTTATAAAGTTTTTTAAACATTTCTTCATATTTATTAAATAAATAATTCTGTAAAATCTATTTCTTTTACTGAATAAAAAAATTCTATTATTCGCAACATTTTTTTTTTAAATAAAACATTTTACGGAGTCTGTAAAGTACGTAGGAGAGAAGCATTTTTTTTAATTTACATAAATTACAAATACAGAAAGAAAAACATCGTAAAATCATTTAACATTATTTATTACTTCCTAACTGAATTTTGCAGACAAAAATACAAAAAAAATAAGAAAATTAATATAAATTCACGTTCCATTTCACACTTTATAATTTATATTATAAAGTGTGAAATGGAACGTACAGATCTTGCTTGCACTTGGTCGGTTTGTACTGACCGGCTGCCATTACGTTCGATCACCTGTTTCGCGTGTCCTTTTATTGTTTTCGTTATTTACTAGTTGTTTCTGTTACTTCTGTTGACAAACTACAAACTACGAGTGAAGAACCGAAATCCAGCGGATTTTGGACGTTTTCTTTCCAGAAGAAAAAAAACATAGGAATAAGTCACATCCGTCTTCTTTAGAGAATGCGTTAATCAATTAATATGGGTTAAAATCAGTAAATATTATAACTTAATAGAAACTTTTTTACCTAAAGCTAAAAAACAATAAAGTATATCGGCATCTCATGGCAGTGGTTGCCTAACAGTGCTTTGGTAGTAATCATTTCATCTTAGGAAAAAATAAGGTATAATTTTATTATTGAATTCAAGTATCAAAATTATTTTTAGTGACAACTATTTTTTTGGGGTGTGTTCCAGTTTCAAATTTAATTGAATAGACTTTATAAGTCCTGATATAAACAAAAGGGATCAAACTAATGCTGTTAAATATAATGTTAAAAACGGGACAGACTTAAAAAAAATCGAAGTCTTAATCAAAAAAGGAGATCTCAAAAAAATCTATGAAATTTAAGCAAAAAAGATATAGGTACTATGTAAAACAATTATTTTGGTTCTACAGATCAGGATGGTCTTTGGATTGATCTAGCAAATTATTCCAGATCGTCCCGTTCATGGCCTTAATCCTCCAATCTGCAATTTTAACCGCTTTAAGATCTCTGTCCACTCCATCCAGCCATCTAACCAGGGCCTGTTATGGTTGCGACGTCACTCCGGTCATGCCATGTATTCTCATATGTAAAATAATAGTATCAAGATATACACACATACGAATATACATAAATACGCACATTGAATTAAGATATGTGTGATATAAGAATATAAAATGTTATAGTATCATAGGAATTATGTATTATGGTTTTGTATGTATTATTGTTTTGTACTAAGCTGCAGGCGCTCGTACCCACGACCTTACTCGTAGCTTACTGTCACCTCAATATGTTTAATAATAGATATGTTTAATATCTATTTAACTTTATTTTTTTTATATATACCGCTATTAATATATCATTGTTGGGTTACAAATAAAAAAAAAGGATTAGTGCCCGTTATAATCACTGGGTGTGTGAAAATAAGTAAAATGTGATATTTTAACATGAAAAAATAAGTACATCATTGAATAGAAGTTTTACAATAGCATCTGTTAATTCGGTATATGTTTTTTGTTGGAATCTCGTAAATAAAGCAATTACGATATTCATTAGAAAATGTATTCGATATAAGATCTACAATGTTTGGGGGTAGAGATGTGGTGAGGAGTTATCGTTACGCGTCGTTGTAATAACAATAAAGAATGACGCCATTGTTGTGTATTACCGACCTTTTCTAACTCCTGGCTTCTATGTTTCTTATCTCAATCATTTTTAAAGATATTTTGGTTTTTATTTCACAGACTGATTTTTAATATCTGAAATTACTCAATTATTTATTTTTTAATACACTAACACGCAACTTTATTTCGATTTAACTAACCCGCACGTCAAACAATAATAACAAATTGGGTGTATCCATACAATCCCAACGTTTTCCTTTGAAAATGGCTTGGGCGAGAGAAAGAAAAGTGGTTCACGATGGCCGCCTCCCCCCACCCTGCTCACCCACCCCAAGATGTTATTTTATAAGAGATGCTATTTTATTTTACTTACTATTGTATTTTTGTTGGCATTCATCTAGATGAAACTTGTTAGCGCGGCGGGCTGTACTTTGTTTTGTTTCTTATTTATATTTTAATAATGAATCTGTGGGATTAATATACCTAATACTGCTAATGTATTTTAAGTAGCAATAGTAAATATGCCGAAAATAAACTTATTATTTAGCTTATTTATAACGTGTACATATTTAGAAAAAAAAATGTGAACAATAAGATGACTGTGAAAATGAATGTTTTTACCTTACTATTAGACTTTATATAAGTAGCACTAGTAGCCTATACCTACTCGACTGGCCACATTAGGTACCACTCTCTCACAGAAGACTACCTAGTAATGTATTTCCCACTTTATTTTACTCCTCAATATACGTACGTGTTTTGGTAGTGAGTGAGATATGCCAGAGCACATTCCCATCCCCTCTATCCAATCCCTCTACATTTTCCCAACCCTTTTTCTAAATCCATTCCTACATCCTCAATGGCAGACAGTGAATTCGGGGGACGTGCTAACGTTCACCATTGTGGACGGAAGTTGACATGTACCGCGGATGTTTATTCGCTTACCATCAAGTGGACTGTATGCTAGGTCTGGCGCCTTCTTCCCATAGCAAAAAATCCTCTTTTTTTATACTTAAAGACTTATAAATTAAAACAGAAATCTTTTTGTCAACTTTGTACAATTTAAACTTAAGTATACCTACTCACCAAACATTTCAAGAATCTAAAAATCAAATGGTTTTATTAAATTTATTAAACAGGTTTAGAGAAATAAAATAAAAATAGTGACCTGTTAAATTTCATTTTTTTCTTTTTACAAAGCGGCTACTGCAAGCCCAGTGGAACCACACCACCTCTAAAAGAGTGGACTCGCAACGTTCGGCCAGGGTGGCGTTTCAAGGCATATCAGGAGGCTCATGTCCAACAGTGGGGACAAAGGGACAGATCACCTGACAAAACGGAATCGTCCCGTTGTCACGGGACGTGTGATCACTTTAGGTATACATCATAATATTCGTTAAGTGCACTCAAAGTTGAATTCAGACAAGCTATCGTAAAAACCATTCGTGTGTATGTACTTAACGATTTGCGTAGGCAACTCTGATCGATAAGTCTCAAAAGGAATGCTAACAAACTGTTTTAAGTAATTATTAGGAAATTGAGAGCCTGAGTACAATATGCACTCATTAAATCTCATTGTTTTAATTCTAGCACCGAATATCATACCTTGCAGTAACTAACCAACCAGCCTTTTCATCGTCCACACTGGACATGCGACCCTTCATACACACCGTCTCATGCATGGCGAATGTATGGCCTCAAAAGGCCATGCTGGCCAAGCGGATTGACGAGTGCACTCCTTTAGAGATGGTGTAGTTCGTCAACGCTTGTGGTAGCGGCTCTGTTATCTCTTAGTCCTCGTTTATGACACCCACGCGACGGTAAGAGATGGGTGATGTTATTTTTAAGCCGGCGGATACCACACGGCCAATACCATTCCATACTTTTTGCGACACCTATTTCTTATCGACAAACAAGAAATCTGGTTTCGATTCCCACTTTCATTTAAATTCCCCTACACTTTCATTGTAGGGGGAGAGTGCACGCTGCAATCCAACAGCCGCTGGGCGCACTCGACTGGCCACGTTACCCCTCCCTCTCTCACAGAAGACTACCTTGAAATGATACTGTATTTCCCACTTTATTTTATTTCCCTAATGTACGTACGTGTTTCGGTAGTGAGTGAGATGTGCCAGAGCCCATTCCCATGCTATCCCTTCCCATTTTCCCAACACTTTCTCCAAATCCATTCCTATATCCAAAGGTAGGCAGCGCATCCGGGGGCGTGCCAACGTTTGTCATTTTGGACTAATGTTGGCATGTATCACGGA
This sequence comes from Sesia apiformis, assembly GCA_914767545.1. Classification (NCBI taxonomy): domain Eukaryota; kingdom Metazoa; phylum Arthropoda; class Insecta; order Lepidoptera; family Sesiidae; genus Sesia; species Sesia apiformis. The sequence goes on along the minus strand of OU611972.1, from coordinate 8,546,693 downwards.
TGTCTATGGGCTACAGTATCCACTTACCATCAGGTGGACTGTATGCTCGTCTGCCACCTTCGTCCATAAAAAAAAAAAAAATCGGCAAAAGAAACGTTAATAAAGTTCACTGATAATTTCAATAAAACTTTTTCAGTCATTTTTTTAACACAATTAATACAATTATGCTTAATACCGACGGATTGGCCCAATTGGAAGTACCCCCTGCCTGCAATGCAGAAGGTCCCGCGAGACATTCGTTTGCTTAAAATATAGACGTGTGTCTAATCGGGAATTTCAGATTTTTGGAACGAAGTTCCTTTACGCGGCTTGCGGTAGGTGTGATTCGAGAGAAAATGTAACGTCACGTAAGATTTTTACCCCCTCCATACGCCTTTCTCTTTCTCTGTGTGTGTATGCGTGCGAGTATCTAGAGTGAGACTCAAGCAGAATAACAGACGTGCAGACTAGTGCGTGGCCGGTTGTATAACCTATTTTTTTGAATTGATTACTTATTTTAAATTATATATTTGCATTGAAAATATGATACAAAATAAAAAAAAAATATATGGACTATACAGACTTTATTTCGAATTACATTCGAAGTTTAAGAAAAAATGCGTGAGGTTCTTCATTTCTGACGTTTCCCCTGACCGCACAGGTTTTTTTTTGTTGAAAAAACAATGTTTGTTTGACAGGAAATTGAACTTAGAACCTTTCACTACTTGGCTACTTAGGTTAATGTAACACAGTGGAGAATGACTTCGCACAGGAAATTTGGCATTATTTAACTTATTTCTCCTTATAAAGATAAATTGATCATTATTTTGTAAATAGTATAAACCTACCGTAAAATGTACTGCATTTCCTATATTATCCTATTCCCGCAATGTACGTACGCGTTACGGTAGTGAGTGAGATATGCCAGAGACTAATTCCACCCCATCCTATCCTATCCCTCCATATTTTTCCAACCCTTTATCCAAATCCACCCCTACACCCTCAAAGGTACGAGTAAGTAGCGCATCCGGGGGTGTGCCAACGTTAGTCATTCTGGACTGATGTTCGCAGGTATCACGGATGTCTATAGACGACAGTATCCACTTACCACCAGGTGGACTTCTCTGCACGTCCGCCGCCTTCTTTCAATAAAAAAAACACAACATGTCCCAACTGTCACACTTTGACAGGGGGTTGGGGAGGAGCGCAAGTTAAATCTCTTTTTACCATGGAACCATCAAATTGTATTTATTTCTACTGTATACAAACATTTGATAATGTGTTAAACTTTCTAATTTTGTAATCTGTAAACAATAAATATTTGATAATTTTAATTAATTTTGTAATCTGTTTATAATAATAATTGATAATTTGTAAACTTGGTATACTGGAGACGATTAAGTACGTAGACGATGTATGATTATACTGACCCACCAACTGATGTACTTACCCTACTTATAACTAATAAAAATATTCTAAAAAAATTCTATTCTATTTGTTTGTATTCAGTAGAGTGTTCATTTCTGTACCACCAATTGGCTTAAATCACTTGTTCAAATAAACACGCTTGCTTGGCTATGATTTTATTTATAATTTTATTTTTATCAATTAAAAAGTTCCCGGTTACAATTTATGGAAAAAATAATTCAACAATACGTTTTAGGCCCATTAAGAACTAATGTTATAAAGAACAATTAAGACAGATTAATTATGTGACTACGTGTGATGTGTGTGTGATAACAAGTTTGTAGAGCTATGATAATTCAGTCGTTGTAGAAAAGGCTTATATATATATAAATAAATGAATGTTTCTTTGTTTGTCCCGTATGCGTTCCTATACCATTCATCTGATTGCGATGTAACCTTGGTGAGTTGTTGTGCGCGCGCTGCCCACGAACGTTTCTGAATTAATTAATTAAGACCACGCGCACGAAGTCGCGGGCAACAGCTAGTTAATTATAAAAATAAGTTGACAGACGAGTAGACACTCTGCCTGATGGTAAAGCGTTTACCATCGTCCATGAATATCTGAGAAATTTCCCAACGTCAGTCAAAAATGGCGAATATTGTCACAGTCTAGATCAGCTGTTTTTGGTCAACAATCAGACATGGATGTTGCGTTAGTAGAATTATTAATTAATAAATTACGCTACACTGAATGACCCACACCAGAATTTAGAGGTAAAGACAAACATATCTACCGACCAGACCCAAACAAGAATCTTTTTTAAACAAATGTTTGTCTGACCGGAATTCGAATGCGGGACCTACACAATGTCTGTTACTATTAATATTTCTTTAGGGTGCACACTGCATTCCCACAGCCGCTGGGCGCTCACAGAAGACTACCTTGAAATGTACTGAATTTCCTACTTTATCGTATTTCCCCAATGTACGTACATGTTTCGGTAGTGAGTGAGATATGCCAGAGCTCATTCCGATTCCATTCTATCCCTGCCCATTTTCCCAATCCCTTCTCCCGCTCCATTCCTTAATCTACAAAGGTGGGCAGCGTATCCGGGGGCGTGCCAACGTTTGTCATTCTGGACGGATGTTGGTATGTATCGCGTCCGTCAGGTGGACTCTATGCTCGTCTGTCACCTTTTTAACTTGTTAATCACCTTGTTTTATATAGTTGCGACTACGTTCAACCGACTTAAATTCATTTGACTTTTCATATATAATCTGAAATAGTAGCTAAGCCCTTGCACAGGCCGCGGTCTATAAGGGCTCCCATCGCAAAACGCTTACGTTAGTCTATTGACGTGTGCTTTGCTTTATATTTTTGGTGCTCAAATAACAGTTAACTGTGTTTCATATCTAAATAAATAAAAAAAATAACAGAGGTACACTGCTATCGGTAGTTAAGCTCTACCACGAGGGCGAATTTTGAAAACTCATCGAAGCAACCTTTTTGAGTTGACGAGCGATTGATTTGTATCCCAAAGATAAGTAATTACGCTCCCACTCGAGGCCAGATCCATAAATCCGAGGGGGGAGGGCAGCCCTCCCTTGAAAAAAGGGGGTTCTTCTTATATTTAAATATCGAACCCCTTCCGGGTAGGTGCCACGGTTTTTCCAGTGAAAGGGGTAAGTGACAGAAGCAGGGAATATGGAAAGATATTGAGTCGATGACGGTGACTTATCGATTGGTGGATTCTCTAGTATAAATTAAAGACGTAACGGATATTCGCTTTCGCAACATGTGGAAGATTCGCTGAATGTAATCTTTTGCAGTCGGTTTCCTTTTCGATAATTTCGTTACAAAAGTTTCAACTTTCTCGACGTCTTTGAGGATCTATAGCACAACCTGCAGGGATCAGAATATATGCATCCGTTTTATATATGGTCCGCGTAAGTACGACCACGTCTATCAGCACAGGAAGATGCTAAGTGGCTACCTATCCGTCATCGCCGCAATTCTCATGTACATTTTCACTAATATCTATATATCTCTCATTTTGTTTCTATTTCTACTATATCTCTTATTCTCTTATTATAAAGAAAAAAACTCATATTTTTTTATAGAAATAAGGCATAAGTCCACCTAGTGGTATAACGTTTTAAAGGGATGGTGGTAGGTAAACTGCCAGCAATGGACAGCCGCGACACATGCCAATATCGATACAGACTTACTAACGTTGGCACACTCCCGTATGCACTTTGGAGATTTAGGAATGGATTTTTAGAACGGTTTTCGAAGAAAATTTAGAAATTATAATGATATAATATTTTCTTAGGTTTTCGCGATTACTATACATAGCAATTAAACAACTTTAACGGTTTAAATCGCGTATATTTGACATTATTTATATCCCGACGTTTCGAACACTTTGCAGTGGACATGGTCACGGGGTGACTAATTGATTTTATTTGTCACTTGAGTTATTAAGAAATTATTTGGACTACCGTCTGAAATTTTTTGAACTAATAGTTTAGTAACTAATTTTTGAACTAAATTTTGAACAATAGCCTAAGAGGCTATTGAAATCAAGAAACACCCAAATTTCAATAGAGAAGATGGTTGGCAAGTACCACCGGCTTGGGATCCAGTCATTAAATTAATTAAATCCCAAGGCCAACGCAATACTGCAAGACCTCTGGACACCGTGAGTGAATACTGCGTGCATAGGGAATGTTATGATTAAAAAATCCAGACGGTAGTTCAAAAAATTTCAGACGGTAGTCCAAATAATTTCTTAATAACTCAAGTGACAAATAAAATCAATTAGTCACCCCGTGACCACGTCCACTGCAAAGTGTTCGAAACGTCGGGATATAAATAATGTCAAATATACGCGATTTAAACCGTTAAAGTTGTTTAATTGCTAATTATAATGATAGTTTAAAAACCATGTTCTTTTGCTTTTGATCCTAAGTACTTAATTATGTTCCTAATAATTAATGTATATATACATATTTTTTATACTTGCATAAAAGTAGATAATAACTGTTTGTCTACTCCAGGTATTTCGCAGAGCCGTCTCAAGATGGACTTAAGAAGCAAAAAGGAAAGAGTCCAGGGGGCGGCACCGCCTTACCCCCCCTCCCAACCCATCGGAATACAGAATAATAATCGCCAAAAGAAATGGGGGAGGAAAAATATAAATAGCTATCTACCTCCCGGAGATATTAAAATTTGTACAAGAAAATGCTGGGCCTGTTTCAATTTTGTTAAAATTATAAAATTATATTCCGACGAATGCTGGCCCTCTCTTTGTTACCATACAACCGTTTGTATATTTTGTTGTTTCACAATGAACACAATTTTTAGACATCCCTAAAAACAAAAAATAACTTAAAATCAATTTACATTAAGCCTCGAGAAAAACAAACAGAAAAATAATAATAACATGAGTCAATCGAAAAGACGTAAGTTTTAAATAATAAAATACTCAAATAAAATTTGATTCATTAATAAAATTAGTCTAGATGTAAAACTGTAATTATTTATTTTAGTGTAAAATTTTCTTTCCATTCGTTAATAAATTCGATCTACCGAGTTTATTGAACGAGTTTGTTTTGATTTATATAAAATAAAAATATCACTATATGAAACTTATAAGTAGGTTAGAAGTTATAATTGGATAAATGGTTCTTGACTCTTGAATTGGTTCTCGGAAGGTTCCGAGTTCGGACGTCTTACCATTGAGTATCTACTCAAGTACAGATTTTCCAGTTAAGTATCTCTAGCTTGGCTTGGCGTGAAGGAAAACATCGTGAGGAAACCCGCGTGTGAATATATAAGTGTAATATTTACCGATCCGTACCAGATCAACGTGGTGGATTACGATCCGAAACCTGTTTGTAATTACAAAGGGAGGCCTATGCCCTGCCAGTGGAATTTTACAGACAATATAAAAAAATGAGAGCCTCGTATAATAAATAACACATTAATCTAACCTTAAAGAGTTTTAATGTTCATTTTAATCAGACTGAAAGAACTTCATACTTTATAATTGTTTGTTTTAAAACTAGTATCAAAAACATAAATAAATGCTAAAGCTTTTAAACGAAGAGCAAATCACTTACACTGACTTGTAAATTAAGATGCGTGGATGACTGAAAAAAACATATAAATATATTTCGACATTTTAAACAATGTCAAAATATAATGATATTATTATTTTTAAAGATGACATGCTTTGTATATTTTTTTTAATTGTATTTATTGCTTACATTTGATCTATCAGAGGTGGAATATGACAGCCTATTATTATTGACAACTAGATCTGTACCCATTTTCTGCAAATAAATTATTTAAATAAAAAAACAACAAAAAAATTGACATTAGATAGTTTCTAAATCCACAATGAGTGAACTTTTTTGACTAATGAATGTGGTGTGAAGAGAGTAAGATTCCGTCGGCGTGTTGTAAGTGAAAATCGTCAAAGTTCCGCACTTTGAACAACTTAAATCGAACCAACTTTAGTTCAGAGACGCGCAGGAGTAGCGATAGCATAAAAACTTATTTGTTGCTTATAGGCGAAGAGGCAGAGGCAAGCGGCCTACTTGATGGTAAGTGGCTACCGCCGCCCATGGACCCCCGTAACACCAGGGGATTGCAGAATCCTATTCATAGCTTTCTTGAAGAACCCCGTGTCACAGTATAGCTGAAAGACGGGTAGGTTCTAACGGAGGGGTTCGAAAGCGTCTAGGAGAGTGGGATCGTTGACAATACCAATTGAACTATTCCAATATAAATTTCGTATAGTTTACAACTCCAACCACGCGCGGCGCTAGTGACGATTGGTGTCAATTTTGAGTATTTGGAAAGTTTATTAGCTCATTTACAAATAATATCACTGTTTTTTAGTCATTTACTCATTAAAGTTCTCATTACTCATTAAAAGTATTAAAAGTCCTGGATATTAAATCATGCAAATTCTTAACTGTTTTGTGTAATTCACATTTTTCGACTTTCCTTGCCCACCCTTTGGTCCATTGCCACCATATCAGTACCATACATAGGTTTTGTATCATTTGTATTAGAATACATACAAGAAGACGATTTTGAAAATTTTTGGCAGTCTGTCGTTTGTCTGTTCGAACACGCTAATCCCCAAAACTACTCAACGGATTTTCATGGGATTTCCACGGGTTAATTAAGCTTAGCTTGGCGCTTAGAATAGGCTTTGTTTTATCGAAATCGGCTGACGAGAAGAAAAGGTGCTGTATACAAAGCTTTATAAATCAAACTAAAATTCCACGCGTACGAACTCGCGGACACAGCCAGTTTATTTATAAAACACACATACCAGAATTTAGGCAATACCTTTCCTAAAAGTAGTTAATCATACATTCAGTAATAATTAGCCATAATTCCTGAGAACATGTGGGGGGGGGGGGGGTTCAATGCATGGCCAAGTTTATTTTATAAACGTTTTATAATATTTCAACAACTGTGAAATTTTATAAACCGGTATCACGATAAGTGAAGCAATACTAAATAATTATTGAAACACTGTAAAATCAATTTAGATTGGATATGTTGTAATTCTTCAAGTGGTTTTTATGTATTTCAAGTGTCGCTCTTTTTTGCTAACCTTACTTACATAAGTTACCCACCTGTTGACAACGCGTGCTTACGTTATCAGATTGCATTAAGTTAAAGTTAAGTTATGCTGAAAACTTACAGCAGTAATTACGTCAAATAGTTTGACTGTCGATGACAAATAAGTTAATACTTAACTTACAAATAAGTTAATATTTAACTTACATTTATTTATATAACGTGAACAGCCTTTGTATGGTCCACTGTTGGACAAGGACCTCCTCTTGCACATTATCTCGTACATGAAGGATGTATGGGTATGAAACGAGACGCTGGCCAAGCGGATTAGGCGAGTCCACTCTTTTAAAGGTGTGTAGTGTCTCGGGGTTTATGTTAGCGGCTTTACTATGCCTCAGTCCCCTTTTATTTAGTCACCAGAAGCCTTTATTTAGTTAATAAGTATTTAACTAAAGTATACCAGTAGATCAGTGATAGCCTTGGATGTCTATTCTCGACTTGCATTCGTGTGGTTGTGAGTTGAGAGCCCGTCAGGTACCACTGAGTATCTACTTAAGTACGGATATTTAAATTATCACTAACTCAGCAGCGGTGAAAGAAAATATCGTAAGGTCACGCACGTGCTCGAGAATTAAAAAACTTGCACGTGAGTCGTATGACACGTGGTGGATTATGACCCGAAACCCTCTAGTGAGTTTACTAGGGGAGGTGTATGCCCTGCATTGGGACGTTTTAGGATGGTATCGATCGGTCGATCGATATGTACTCGTACATAGGTGTGTATGATAGGCAAATATATTACTACCAAAATAATTCCGACTCTGACAAAAGTATCAAATCAACTCAGTATGAGAGATTATGACAAATAAATACTGCCTATATAGATATTTCTCTTTTATTAAAAAGAACAATCCATACACTTATTATAATAAATACGTCTTCAATAAATACTAAATTAATGTAAAGCGTTGGTCATCAAAACGAACAAACGACAACAGACATGTTTGCGTTCATAAATGAGTTTTTGACTTTGCCGTTCACATTTGTTTGCTCTGCCTCTTACACTACACTCACAGACTACACATACACATTTACAGTTTAAATTGTTTCAGAGTTAAATTCACAGCTTTTCTCACTGACGACCAAAAAAAACTTGAAAACTATAAAACTGGTATATTCCCTTAAAGCTTGCTGAACCACTGCTATAACGGTTATTTGTACTGCAACTAATATTTGACTATTTGAGGTACTACTATATTGCAGCATAAAAGTAAACATAGAGGTGTTTGTCATCTCTATTTTAAATATTGTAATATAATATGTACATATTTGACCACTCACTCTCATAATTATAATTTACATTTACACACCTTATAGGATCAAGAATTATGTTCAACGGCGCACACCACTGTTACACACGTTTCACGCGTCTTGGTTCCGTCTGAAAATCAGCGCTGTATGCTGTTTGTACGGTATACAGCTTGTGCTGAGACGGATACCCCTTCGACACGCATGGGACCGCGCAGTTTATATCGCCTTGTTTTTAATTTAATTTTTTTGTTTGCATAACTATGTTTATTTATTTTTTAAAATAAGACATTGTCACGTTATTGCGATCACTTGTGTGTATGAAATAAAAATTTCTATCTACCTTCTATATACACCGTCCCCGCCGGCGGAGACGAGGACGTCACCCTCGCTACACCGTGAATACACACCGGCCTTCAGCCAACACTTTTACCAAGTATCGGCATGTGCCTGGGCGCTTCTCACCGACTCGAGATGCCGCGGTACCTTCCCAAAGCAGCGCCCTAAGCCGAGGTCCATTCCTCCCGCCAGCCCACCGGGGTAGAAGCCCTTAGGCTCGTTGCTGCACACACTCTTTGCTCCTGGCTGAGCGCCTTCTGCGCTCGCCCTAAACTATACATGTCCGGTGACTTTTGAAAGACCATTAGGGCCACAAGAATTTAGTCATTCCGGAAAAAAAAATGTGTGCTCTGAGAGAGGTTTGTTCTACAACGTTGTATTTGCGGTTGTCGTTACTTAGCCACAGATTGAATATGTTGATAATGAACTAAAAAGAAGTTTGTAATAATTTTGTAATAACTTGTATTTTGAGGATGGAACGTAGCGTGTATAGCCGCCAAATGTCGTAGCACTGCTACGAGAGCGCTTAGGAGCTACAATATTGTAGTTCTTGCAACTCGAATGCGTCTCTGCCTTGCTCGTAGCGTAAAATAAAACTTATATTATTCAAAAGCTGGTGGAAGGGAGCTTAGGTGAAAACGGAAAAATGTAAGATGTAATAATGTAAGGTGACATTTTACCTTTTTTAATATAAAAGGGAAAAACGTCCGTATATGTTAAAAATATCACCATTTGACATAAACCAGTGATATCGATTACTCTTTTTGTACATAATTAAATAACTTTTGATGCAAATAACTTCAGATTGAAGGATTGGAGTACGAACGCAAAAAAAAAACGATGGAACCCAAAATTGCAATGATCGTAATTTTCTCAATATACCTTTAATTATATTGACGGGAAAGTTACTCTTAGCCAACTATTGAATACTTTAATGTTAAATAGCCGTTTCATATTTTTTTCGTCTAATATGTAAAGAGCTTTTGTATTTTTGTATCAAATTGACTACGTAGCCCACGTGGACGCCTAGTGTCGTAGCACTGCTACGAGTGTTTTGAAGTTACAATGTTGTAGTTCTTGTAACAACGAGCACGTTTCTTTCCTGCTTGTAGCGGGGAGTACACTTCAAAAAATACATCGTACCCTTTACAATGTACACATATTCTTTTAAGAGGGGGAGGGTGCACGCTGCAATCCAACAGCCGCTGAGCGCATTCGACTGGCCTCGTTTCCTCTCTAACAGAAAACTACCTTGAAATGTACTTACTGCATTTCCCACTTTAACCCTTTCTCCAATGTACGTAAGTGTTTCGGTAGTGAGTGAGATATGCCAGAGCCCATTTCTTCCTATCCTATCCTATCCCTCCCAAATTTTCCCAATCCTTTCTCCAAATCCATTCCTACATCTCCAAGGGTAGTCAGCGTATCCGGGAAAGTGCCAACGTTTGTCATTTCGGCCTGATGTTGGCAGGTACCGCGAGTGTCCACGGGCGACAGTGTCCACTTACCACCAGGTGGACTGTATGCTCTTTCCGAAGGTGTCTGCCACCTTCTTTCTATAAAAAAAAATACATTTATGTAAATACATTGACGCGAAAGTTACTTTTCGCGTATATGGACTCATCTACAAGCAATGCTGAAATATACTAGTAACAATACCAGTGTGGTTCATTGGTTTTAAAATTATTAAAATAATTCTTCGAAAGGGTGTGAGCACCGGATTTAATTTAGAAAAAAAAAAATCATTGTTTCTCCGGCTGTGTGACACGTAGCACCGTCCTGATGGGACCACATTTGATCGAGGTCCATATGTTCCAATTGGTGTCAAAAAACTCATGTAGCATGCAGGGACGTAACTAGGCTAAATATCACCCGGGGCAATACCTCACTTTGGCGCCCCCCCCCCCCCCCCCTTCACCCATTTAAACGAAGAATGTCCAACAATGACCAATGAAACGAAAACTCTCCTAAACAACACTCCTGAGATTGTTACCAAACATTTACTATACTTTTCATAATTAACTTGGGTAGGTGGTAAGTAAATACTCGATTCCAAAGGTAAAATGTTAATTTAATAGTTATTGAAATCACGCAATCAATGGTTACATAGTGTATTAAGCCTATACAGTTTACACGTATATTTATGTATATCTAAAAGATTCTGAAAAATAGTGAAAAACTATGGTGAAACTTAAAACCTGAATATGAACTAAAATTTTACTTTACGACTTTTTGTAGCTGCAAAAGTCCTTGCAATTTTGTCAAAAGATAGTTTAGAAGCTATTTTGTGCTCTATGGAAATGATGCCAAGGTTGGTAAGTCGTTGCTGTCCTGTCAAGTTTCTGATATTTTTTTTTATTATTTTTAATTTACTGAAACTTTATTCGTTTGAGGCAACTGAAACTGTTATTGTTAGGAAAATTCTTAGTGCAGTAGTAATGTTGGGGTAGGCATCTAAAAGTCCGTTTTGGTATATTAATGTAAGAAAATCAGACGAAGTGGCCGTTTTCATGTTAGGGCCTAAATCCAATGCGTACTTGAAACTCTCCACTTCTATAGCCAGTTCGTCTTTATCTAAATCATCTTTATGCGTGGCTGCTAACTCAATAGCCCGATTCTTCAATTCCTCTCCATTCAATGTTTCAAATCCCGCTCCATTGAGGAAACCAAATAAGTCATTCATGTTTTGAATAGATCGAAACCTTTGCCTCAGTTCAGTTAGAATCCAATCAACTATTTGCGTCATTAACAATTTGGACTTCTTCTCCTCTGAGAATTCATGGCTTACATCATCACCCTTCTCATCAAACATGCGCTTTTTCTTCCTCTTTCGTACTTCTTTAAAATGTGGATCTATGTTAAGCTGTGTTGCTATTTCTTTGGCTTCTTTTACTGCGTTACTTGAACAATTTGACCTTTCTGATTCAAATTCAGAGATCAGTCGGCTAATATGTTTTGCTGATCTTTCAATAGTGATGTCCTCTCTTTGTAAAAGCTTATTCACAATGTCGATACGGCTTAACTGCTTGTACCAAAAACAGGAGAGGAGAGAAATTAAAATGTTTTTACATTTTTCAGAAGAGAATATGCTTCTGCTTTTGTTTCAGCAGTTGGTACAATAATACCCTAGTGCATAGGAACTATCTAGTGTGTAACACTAGATGGTTCCTGTGCCTTTAAATAAGTTAAAACACTAGCTAGTAGTGTTTAAATAATGAAATCGTGTGATGAAGCCAGTGCAATATATAATAGATAATGTTTAAACTATGCATCCATAGATTACTTACTTGCTAATATAAGAAATAAATCACATTTAAATTATCGCCAATTTGCACGATCTCTATAGACTATAGACCAATCAAAATCGAGTACGTTCCCGCGCGCTGGCGCGCACCGCGCTCTAAATCTTTTTTCACATTTCCAGACTTTTCTGAACTCTGGAGATATCCTTATGACGCAATAACTCAAATCTTTGGAGCGCCAGTTAAAAATTTTATTAATATTATTTATTTATTTTATTATTTTTATCTTCCACTTGTTTTTTTTTTGGAAAACAACAATTGCCTATTTTGGCGCCCCTGCAAACCCGGCGCCCGGGGCACAAGCCCCGTCAGCCCCCCCCCTAGTTACGTCCCTGGTAGCATGTATTTAGGTAGGCATAACTACAGACCTCTCTAAATACAGATCTCTAAAAAAATGGCCCTATGATCCCGCCGAACCAAAAGCCGCCCTGTAACTCTTTGAGGATGCATCCGTTCTACATGAATCTCATGAGGATTCTCCAAGCCCCGGATACGACAATTTTGCTTATTGACGTATCCGTCGAGGTGGAAATAGGCCTCGTCACTAAAGATGATTTTTTCGCCAAAATGATGGTCCACTTGATACTGCTCTAAAATTCATACTGCGTTGCTCTTTCGTTCCATGTTGACTAATTGCAACTGTTATATGTGACATCTATAAACAAACCAAAGTTTCCAACCGCCAAACAAAAAAATGGCGCGAAATTTAAATCCGGCGCTCAATCTGGGACAGCCATTATTATAGGTACCTACCTATATAGAGATTGTTTTTAATCTCTGGAAAATGTCAGGAAAAATAACAACAAAGAATAATACGAATAGCAATTGTCTGTGGTTACGCTATTAGAGAGTTAGGGGCTCCGTGAGTCGATGAAGTCTCGTATCTGGTCTGGATCGCCTCTTATAGTTCACTGCCAATATGTATGGCCTACAGTTAACGTAGGATAGTTTAGCAGCGAGTTGTTGTTCCGGTTTTAATAGGTAAACACCCACATATGTGTATCTTTAGTACCTACATCATAGGGCTACAATCGTAAAGTGCATAGATGTTTCATCCTGTAAAGAACAAAATCTATATACCTATAGGTTTTTGCGATTAAGTAGCAATGAAATGGTAAATTTTGCGTATAAAAGATGCATGCTACTGGATATTAGATACCTACTATATATACATTATGTATATATAGTAGTTAGTGTGTATACATTATGTAGGTACCAACTTAGGTTCATTTAAACTGTTTATATCTCAAGTCTGTCTTATAATAAATTCAAAGTATTTAAGCAAAATATAGTCTCAAAAAGCGAGGTCTTCCACCGAAAAACCTCATAATAATCGACAGAGACGACCCTCTCTCTTAAAAAATCCGACCAATGACATCGTTTGAGCGAGGGGGTTGAGAAAAGGGGGTCATTTTTGCCAATACTTAAACGAAGATAGATAGCGGCCACCCTTGGGGAGGTTAAGAAAATTTTAACTTTTCTTTATTCAGAGCAATACCTCCTTGGGGGTGGTAGGGGGTTACCCCGCAGGGTGTACCCATTTTTCTTCTACTAGGTATTCTCTTTGGCCAGTCTCAAAGGGAAATAACACTGTGCTCTCCCACTTAAGCATTTATTAAATTCAGCATTCAGGATGAATTGCTAGAAAAGTGTTTCTGTTTTATTTAAATTAATGTAATATTTTAGTCGTTTTTGGGGAGTAGGTAATTTAAATTGATTTTGTATTGATTGTGTTGTATTTCTTTGGACGGAACGCTCCTGCAACACACCACAACATGGAATGGATATGTGATAGAACGCGACTAGTGATGGGTGTTTGCGAGAGGTTCTTGTCGACTGTTTGTACATTTCGAATATTTTAAATTCAAAATTCGCATTTTAATATTCCACTCTGTCGACATATCTTTCTTGAGTAGTTTAGTGCATTTTTTTTCAGGAATGTAAGTCGGATTTTTTATTCGAGTCGGGGATATGACATGCAGAACTGTCATATCCACGTCGTGACATATTTATTTATTTATATTTCATAATCATATCTACTCATATTTATTCATTTTACTATAATGAATTCAGTATTTTTATTGTTTTTTGTTTTGTGTGCGATCCTCAATACTTGAGTCGGTATCTTGGAGTTGAGAGTTAACGGAGCCCGTTAATAAATGTATTTGATAGGTTTAATTATACTAATCATAATGGCGAATGAAATTAATTTAGTATTTTTTTATAATTTATTTGGACACTGGCATAGCCATTGGTCCACATACAGTAAATAATAAAACAGAATTGTTTTTATGACGTCATTCTCCAGTACCGTCGAAGTAAAGTGATAGTAGGTTTACTGAGGACAGAGATGGTACTCCTTGGAAGAACACGAAAAATGCAGTCTCACGATTTTATTTAATTATCACTAACACTAGACACTTTGAATAATAATAAACTATCACTACTAAACCACGAATTCAACAATACACAATTTTTACCTTAATCAAACAAAAACACAAATTTACTTCTCGGTACAAAAGTCTTAATTTACTAATAAACAAAAATATTTATTTATGTAAAATTTTTGTCGTTTGGCTTTTTTTTTCGGGATGTCTAAATTCTTGTGGCCCTAATGGCCTTTCAAGAGTCACCGGTCGTGTTTGATTTAGGGCGAGCGCAGAAGGCGCTCAGCCAGGAACAAAATGTGTGTTGCAACGAGCCTAAGGGCTCCCCCGCCGGTAAACCGGCGGAAGGAACGGACCTTGGCTTAGGGCGTTGCATTGGGGGGATACCGCGGGATCGCGAGTCGGCAAGAAGCGCCCAGGCACGTGGCGGTACCTAGTAAAAGTGTTGGCTGAGGGCCGGTGTGTGTTAACGGTCTAACGAGGGGGACGTCCACGTCTTCGCCGGCGGGGGCGGTGTCTGTGTACTGTGTTTGAGTGCAGTGTGAGAACCGCATTGGCAGCGGTGATCGGGTCGTCGGGATCGTCCAGGATGTGCCGCGGGCGACGATAGCGGGGAGGGACACTCCTGTCCGGTATGTAGGTGAGGGAGGAGACAATCAGAGGGTTGGGATGGTGTGGGATAGCGTCATAGTAGCGTCGGGCGGTGTCTTTTATGTATTTCGGCGATGGAGGGAAGTTCCAAGTCCTTGTGGAGGTCGACGTCACGCAAGTACCATGGTGCAGCCACGGCCTTGCGCACGAATCTGTTTTGAAGTCTAGTTTGGCTTATGACAAAGAGCTGCATGTATTTCCTTGTACAGTATTGACCGATCGTGCGTTCGCTAAAATACATACACCTTTTGAGTTCATTATCAATTTATTCAATAAGCAATTAGGTAGCGTAAACCGCAAATGTAACATTGCAGATCAAACCTATTCATTCAGTTAGAGCAACAAATATTAATTATA
The DNA here is from genome assembly GCA_914767545.1 of Sesia apiformis. Taxonomy (NCBI): domain Eukaryota; kingdom Metazoa; phylum Arthropoda; class Insecta; order Lepidoptera; family Sesiidae; genus Sesia; species Sesia apiformis. The sequence goes on along the minus strand of OU611972.1, from coordinate 8,531,358 downwards.
ATTAATAACTCGCTTCCCAACGCAAAAAATGTTTCAAACTCTTCGAACACTCGATTGACCAACGAAAAATATTGCTTTAAGAGTCATCTAGATAAATTACCTTAAACCATAAGTAATTGTATACTGAAACTGGTGCTCAATGTAAGAAGTGCATAATTTTGTTAACAGATGGCACTTCACAAGTTGATTTTTATGTAGATGGCGCGGCCGGTACATATGTATATATACCACAATAGGCCTATTGGTATATAGTGCTCGTTATGTGTGCGAATATTCCTGGATTTGATGCTGGTTCCACTGTCATTTCTTTAAAGACATTTGTTTATTCGAGTTCGTGTGGTTTGTATTGATTATGCATGGTGGGTTCCAGTGAAATTTACCGAAATCAAAGGCAAATCAATGAAATATCTCAACATTTAGGTTTTTAATCTAGGGCAAACTTGCATCTCGATGAATAAAATTATGGATATGTAAAACAATTATCACCGTACTATTTAATGTAAGGTCGAGTCAGTTACATTTGGCCGGCAGGTTTGTTTACATTTTGGGCAAATTGGATTGGAATAAGGTATAGGACACAAAGAATCCTAGTAGGAGGGATATTAATCGGTTTAAGGGCTCTTAAACCGACAAGAATTAATCGTTTATTTTCAGAGTGGATTTAGTTAAATTGCTTGTAGTTTTAACTAATACTGGTTACTGATTTAAGTAAAAAAATATCACAAGCTTTGTCCACCGAGCGGAAGCCTTTAGCGTACAGAATGAAATAAAACTTATAATTCGTATTTTTTATTGAAATCCGATTTATGATACAACTTTATTAAATTACAATTAGTTCAGACTGCGATTTTAACTCTAGTTAAAATGCTCACGCATTCGATTGTAACAGACGAAATACTTATATATATATATATATATTACATAATAATTTCCCAGTCACACTGTTTTACATACCTGTTTTAGGTATTCATATGCCTTATCCAGACCTATAGACCACAATATACCAACAAAAATATACTAAAAAAATACACCATCACGGATGTTTAAAGCGTAACAAAAGCAACAATAATCCGACTATTTTTCGTTAGGATATTACAAAATAATACTTATGATACTAAAATTCAATTAGTGACATCAAAATATCCTGTAATTGGACTTAGAAGTCACAAGTACAACGATAGCTCTCTGAAATATTGTCAAACTCGTATCTACATAAATAACTCACAATTATGAACGATTCGTTTTAACGTGAGTTTGCCTTCTTCTCTACTTGTCGACTAAAGAAAACGCATATTAATTTTAGGAAGAATCAACTAGTGATATACTGAAGTTCGCTTGACAACATGGTTTTACATACATCTGGTCGGTACGACCACTGGTCGTAGCCGTATAGTGCGAAAGGTCCCTTAGCGACTGTTATAAGAACACTTTTAAAGTTTGATGAACACACAATGTTTAGAGACAATGTTTTGGCACATTACAGTTTGGCACGAATTATTTTACTGTCTAATTCATACTACAAAGTGCATAGTAAAATGCCAAGGCCAAGTATTTAACGCGTCCAGCAAATTCAATTAAATGAAAATGACACAATAAAAATGTTGTTTTGGAATTGTATCTCAATAGGTCTGGATAACGGTTTATATTTAAAAATAGAAATGAATTATAATAGGTTTTTTTTAAAAATAATGTTAGTTTACACCGCAGCAGTACAGATATATGGAAAACGTCATGCATACATATTGTTTGTACCATTGGCTATAAACGTATCAACGAAATAATGCAAAAACCAGAAACATGTCATCCATTGTAAAATATATAAACCTGTTCTAACAAAAAATAAGAATATTTTAAGGAATACATTAAAAGTTACAAACATGTAATTTGTTGTCCTGTCTTAAAACGTTCGTAGCGCTAACCGCCTAGACGGGGGCGTGTGTTCAATAAATGATATACTAGAATTATACTGTAAATCAGGAAAATAACTATTGTAAAAATTAATAAAATCTCTTCTAGTCTCGATACTGAACAAACTATTTTAAGATGTTACGTTATTTTATTAACACGTATATTTTAAGTTTATATTATATGACATTATCTAAGGGACCTTATTGTTGGTTGTAGTTTCCCACATATTGAGAACTGTGGTGACAGTTTAAAATAACAACAAATATTTTTATTACTTTACCTTAAGAATCTGACCTTGGCACATATTTATATAAGGGTCTACAAAAATAGTGTTAAATATTTTAATATGTCAATCATTAGTAAAACTATTATATTTAACTAAAAGTTATCATGATTTTCATGATATTTTTATACATTTAAAATAAATAATTAATGATTAATTTATATGGATAACATATAAACCTGGTTCGCTTAGCTACCCACATCTTTAACGCGCTTCTGTTTACGTATTTCGTACCTACTTTCGCGTACTTAATTCATATGAACTTAATCAGTTGATTATTTCATTTTGATTCTAATTTTCCATCACACTACACGCTTTCAAAGGTTAAATTAAAGTAATATATTATATTTTTTTATATATATTATGGCTATTATAACCCACTGAATGACATACTAGAATATTTTAAATTATTTCTGTGAGACTTTAAATATTTAAACAGAATTTTGAAATAACGTAATTTTAAGTTAACCTTTCTTCTTCTCAGCCCTTGGACGTCCACTGCTGGACATAGGCCTCCCTTTTAACCTTTAACTTTTTAACTCTCCAAGTTAACCTTTAATTAATTAAAAACATTAACCAAAATCAATAAGTTCATATCGACAATAAGGTCCCTATGATCAGATAACATCGCAATATTGCATTTTTATTAGACATTTATCGGTTTCGTAAACAAAAACTGCATAATAATCACTATACCGTTCTAGCTTAAATAAGTTTTTTCAACAAAAATAAAACATAAAAAGGAATTTAAATTCTCTACAAGCTTCTGTCGTATCCACTTTTACTTACAATATATACATAGGTATTACGATGCTTAAATGCAATATAACATTAATAGTAAGAAATATCACAGCAAAGTAAATAATAATGGAAATGTATACATTTAGCAATAGAAACATGGAAGTTTACCGGATATTATACAATTAATTAACTTTTGATTAATGCACGAAGCTCTCATTTTGGCCAAAATAATGCATACTAATTAAAATATATAGATTTGACAGAATTATTATTATCACCGTCACTTATTTAAATGTATGTACAGTAAAGGTGACGTTTGTAGCTAGTGTAGACTGACGCACATTATACATGGTGTCTCCAAAGCTTTTCCGAGGTCTGAAGCCATGGATTCTGTTCATGGGACTGGGTGTATTGACATAAAAAAGAGCGTCTGACATTAGTGGCATAAATACTTTCCGCTACTGAAAAAGATCTCCATTTTACAGCCAGCAACCGAACCTTAATAAATCGATAGAAAACATCAAAAGAAACAAAATAAATGTTTAGGTAAAATCTCCTAAAACGTCTCAGAACTTGAGATAAGGTTAAAATTATAATTTTAATCATTACATTTAATACATTTCATGATCTTGGTTTCTTCAATGTTTCTTTAAAAATATATTTTATAACACAAAAACATAAGCTCGATAAACATAAACAGATGATAATTTATTAAATTTGGTAAATGAAAGTCAAAAATATTACTTTACAAATTTACAAAAAATATTTACAAAAAAGGTAGTAAATGTATGTCAATTAAATCGGGTTAATTCATTTTTCAGACTTGGGAAGGTTCGGTTACACCCTGTATTTATATAACAGCGAGATCAATTTCCCAAAAGAATGGGGACATATTCGCAACAAACTTTCATAGTTTTTTACGCAATTAAAACGTAATAATGCACATTTAATTTAATCTCAAACTGCCTGAACCTTTGGTTGACGTCACAAATTGAATATAACAATAAAATTTCTAAAACGTTATCTAATTTCAATTTAGATAAATATAATTTATAAACTCGCCAGTCATACTGCAATTTTGAAAAATAATCTTATAATTGCAACTTGCCTAAAATTACAACAAATTTTGATTAACGAACCAATAGATTTACATTACAACGAGACAGTTTTACTGCAGTGCTTCGAGCAAATGGTTTTACCACAAATTAAAACCATGAGATCAATTTTATATATACCCTTTCACATATTTTCCAAGGACCAAATTCCATAATTTCTATGTAAATTACCTAATAGATAAAATGTGGAACACATTTGTGTAAAATTTACAATCTGTTGCCAGATCTTACTTGGCGCCATCGATCACCCAAAGTACATAGATGAATAATTCCTTGTGAGAAAATTGTGTACACGAGTGATGCGTGGTATAAAAAATGCGAATTTTAATATCTTTCCTTTATTTATTTACTAAAAATAAATAAAACAAACACATTTACCGCGATACAACATCATTAATATTATTTTGGTTTAATAGAAGAAGTTTTGTAATTCAGGACAACTATCAATAATACGTTCTCGGTAGTTTTTTGCCGCCAAATGACAGACTGAATAAACAGTAAGTAAATTTGACCGCCTTGCGAACGCCTCACTTTTAGGACCGCAATGCATCATCTCTTTCACTGTGGTTGATCGATGTTTTGCACTTAATCATAACTTAAAATAACTTTGGGTAAAGATAAGTAAATAGTATAGTTAAGTTGGCACTATAAGTTCGAAATCTACTTATGGCAGAAAAGCGTTTATTTATCGGAATTATTTAAAATACATGTATAATTAACAAATTAGTCTCAAAAATTACGATCGAACAAGGTTTTCTTATTCATGACAATGTTAATTAAAAGAAATGATGAGATAATTCGTCCGTGTATCGTGTTTGATAACTTTAGAAACAAAAAAGAAAAATGTGTTCAAAATATACTGAGATAAACGAAAATAACATTACATACAAAATGCTTTAATTTTTTTTAAATTGCTGTGAAAATTGTTTAATACTTAGGTTATTATTATTCAATTACTTAGCATTACTTAGTTGGTGGGATTTTTTACAAAAACACAGAAACATATTTATTATCTATAGATATTTCTAGAGCAATGTAAAAATGCCCATAGCTATTTCAGCATGACGCGAATCAATTTTTAAGAACTTTATTTTTTAAATTCTTTTTATAATTCAGTGTTTGATATATCCTGCATGTGCATTTAGAATTTAAAACCTTACAATAAGTAGTTCAATATATCTTTCGTAGTAGGTGATACTTTGGCAAAGGGAGAGAGAAAAAATTTGTAGTAAATTAAAATTACTTAGTAAAATAACTTTATTAATTCGAGTCAAAACTGTTACAAAACGAGAAATGACGATATTTCTTTATATACACTTTTTACGATACGGAGGAACTTGGCATGGTGCACTACTGTAATTGTGATATTACCTAAGAACAAGCACCTTATTTTTCCCAGATATTGAGACTTTAGTGGAAGCTTATAAAAATAACATGTTTTAATTACTCCATTTTAAAAATCAGATGTTAAAAATACAATTACTCAAAAATTCATTTTATTCAAAAAGCAGTTAGGTAGCGTCAACCGCAAATATAACGTTGTAAAACAAACCTATTCATTCCGTTAACAGCAACGAAATTTAAAATCACGGCAAAAACTCGTTTACGAAAGCAATAAGTTTGTAATCGTACAGACACTCGGCTAACCAATCCTTCTGGAAACAAGGTAATTTTAAGTTAGAAAATCTTAACCAAAGACAATAAAAAATGTCCCTTTGCTGAGATGACGTCATATTTCGAATATTTTTTTTTTCTGTCAATACTATCTGTTACCAAAATATTAGAAGAAAAAAATTGGTCCTTAATTATTTGAAGATTATTTGTTATTATGAAACGGATTTTAGTAGGAGATTCGTTGTTTCTTGGTGAAAATAAATTTTAGGAAAGTGTTTTTAGGAAAACCAATAAATACCTAATTTTTTTATTTAATTTAGTGGAATCAGAAACCTTCGCCAAAATCGCTCTTCCTTCGCCAAAATTTTAACATGTGTTTCGAAACTAACCTACAAGCTCCTTAAACTTATACGAGATTTTAATAACCACACATACACACAATACCGTTTCCCTAAAGAATACATTTATCACTTGGATGGTAACTGTGTGATGGTACAATAAAAAAAAGTCATTTTTGTAAACACTTCAGGAACATGGTAATTGCATTATCACATCAGGATGTACATTACATTTGTACAGATGTACAAATGTAATGTACATCTGTAAAGGCTTCAGTCTAGTATAATGAAATATGAGAACTTTGTATGCAAAAAAGCTGTAGAACTATTGTAATAAAATATATATTGTAGCGGTTTCTTCGCTTGGGCCAACACCTTACAATTTTGTGAAACGCTGAATTATCCGCTCCGCTTAAAAATCTTGTACCACAGACTAAACGCCGGTTGACATGTGACGTCACGGTCGATAGAAAGACAGTCGCTACTTGCTCGTGGTGCAGAATCGTTGCTTACTACCTTAGTGCTGTTATTATCATTCGCTATTTATATGTAAACATTTTCAACTCATCTGTGATTAAACCTTAGTCATCATAAATCATCTAGTTATCTGGTCATCATTTATCTTTCACCACCTATCGACTATCAACCTCGCTTTCTTCACTGCCATGTATCTACTTCATATTACATCTTCACTCTTAGCCCACCTATGGCGTAGGTGAAAATATGACGCAACCACAATATATATCGTGTTTTGATTTAATAACAAATGTTTGATTGTAAAGTAAGCAAAAGCTAGATATGTATTAGGAAAACGGTATTACGGCGTTTATTGCACTGGACTTCAATCACTGGAGCCAGTGCAATGGACAGTATGGCAAAGTCATTATAATTACGAGTAGATGCAAGTTCCTTTCTACTTCAAAATGTCCCGATATTCTCATTCTTATTAACAAAACGTAATGATGTTATGAGGCTTCTGATCAGATTCCAAACGTACAGATGTTCCGATGCTAGTTCACATTACAGTATAAACAAAAGTAAACACAAATAAAATTTATATACATTTATTTTTTTACTTCAATATATGTACCTATATAACTCGTGTATTTAAGTAATTTTATAGCCCTCACTGGGGCTGATATATTGGTACGATTAATGTTGTAGAATGTAAATTTATGGTACAATGGAACTGATATGTGCCAAGGCATAAAAGTTCCTTAAAAAAAAGAAAAAAAAAAAGGTAATTTTATGCAGAATATTTTGATATTCTCGCCGTGAACACGATTCATATAATAGGACCAAATTATTGGTAAAAAACAAAAATTTATATATGCATAATCAATATATTTGATTCAGAATAACTAACCTACTGCGCCTTTAAATAAAATTGTATTCAAAATTATGTATGCATGCTATTGTAGTGTATTATAATGACTTTGTCTGTACTAATTACAATCACTCATATAATTAAATAACGCCTATAATAAGCAATTAAAAAGACCTTTTTACAATATCTACAAGGAAGCAAAGCTCAATATGGCGATAGAATAAAAAACGCACTATACCCCACCTAAGTGAAAAAGCTATTCGAACTCCGAACTACCCGCAAAATTGTAAAAGTCTAATTTTAATTGGCCCATTTTAGTACTAACACTAGATTGGCACAAAGTTTGGCACTTCACTTTGACACTAAATACTCGCTCGATGTGGGGGTAGATTGAAAGTTAGTGTGTCATTTATATAATACTGTCCGTTCTCGTCTTCATCTGGCAAATAATATCCGTAACTGCCATCATTCGATATATTATCTGCGCCATAATTGGTATTCTTAGGCATTTCACACGTAAAATCGTCCCAATTCTTCTCAATCGATTTTCTTCTTTTGGCGAACAGTATCGATCCATCGAACGCGTATTCGTCGTCGAAATGCAACACCGCATCGTCATAGAAATAGTTCTCCACTCTTTTATTACACGTATTTCTCTCAATATTCTTCATTAGCTTCTTCTTCGCATAACTCGATTTCTCAGAGTCATAGTCGTCGACTAAGGGATCGTTGCTTCGATTATCGGATCGAATATTCATCGAGTACAGAGAGGAACTATGTGGACTCGTTTCTAATCGCGTACTGAAGCTATGTTGGTACGGATTTGGGTACGATTCGTTATTGTTGCAAGCCATTTCGTATTGCATCATGCCTTTTCGTAATTGGTCGCGTCTTTTTGCGACAATTTCTCTAAAATCTTCGGGGTCTAATTGAAAATCGTTGGTTTTGGCGTTCATATATAAGTATCCAGAGGCTGAATTGAGTCTTAAAGTGGTCTGTGAACGATTTGTGACCGATGATTTATCGACATATCGCGGTATGTCGCCGAGTTCGCGGTAGTGTTTGGACTTTATCTGTTTTATGTTTGTCGGCGGTACTGGTGAAAGTGGATCGCGGTATGGTGATCTGAAAAGGTACATTAATGATGTCGTGAATAAATTATTGTCTCTTTAAAACAAGTTACAGTAGATTTATTGGCATATAGTTTAATGGCATATCTTCACCGAATAATAACAGAAATTCTCTTTGTTTTTTACTCAGCCAGTGGAACGTAATGAAAAGAAGGGGGTCATTTCAAGCCATTGTCGTGAAGGGTACGGTTTTTTTTAAAAATTGTCATAAGCTCGGCGGTGAGGAGAACACCGTGAGGGAACAAGCATGCTCCGGAAATTAAAAAAATCTGGAATATGAGTATCCACCAATCCGCGCGGGGCCGAGTAGTGGATTACGGCCCGAAACCACCCAGTGATTTATTACGGGAGGCCTGTGCTCTGCAGTAGGACTTCAAAAGGACAAGTACAGGAATATTCCCGAACAAATGACAGAAATGAAAATTATTAAATATTTTTTTACAATCTAGCGATTTTTTTTTTCTAGTTTTATATTATATTTTCATTGAAGCCCATTAGAATTGCCAAAGTCTCACAGTAATCGACCCATGTCCCTTTTCAAAGGAGAATTATTTCTTTTATTTATAGAAAATAGATGGCAAACGAGCAAACCGGTTACATAGAGGATACCGACACTGTCGGACATCCGCAATAAGGGCTAAAATCAATCAAAAATGAGAAACGTTAGCACGCCCCGGGGTGTATTTGCCTACCTTTGGAGGTTTAGGAATGATTTGGAAAAAGTATAATGAAGGATGGGGAATAAGTAGAATATTGTGAGGAGTTTTGCGCATCACGTTATAGTACCAATTCTTCCTTTGAGAATGAGAGTTAAGAGTACAATGAGATAAAGAATAATCTTAATTTCATTACAATCTCTCGATGGAAAGAGGCAAAATGGATAAAATAGGTAGTGTAATCTAATAATGGTGTATAATTTATGAAATCTCTAATTTTTCTGACTATAATCCTGTGTAAGGGGAGGTACCAACTTTCAAGAAATAGATTATTAATCTAGTTTGAGTCACGGAGTCACGGCTCACTCGAAATCTGATTGTAAAAATTGTAAGAAATAAAGACAATTTCAATAATGAGATGCAAGATTTCTCCCATCCCCTTTTTTATTTATTTATTTAAGGAAAACAGCGGAAACAGGGTTTAGACAGACACATAAAATAATAGTAATAATAGAATAATTATATATCTTTAGTTAGTATATTTACATTACTCACGTAATAATCATAAAATGCCGATGCATTACATGGTAGCGTGATGCATGGTAGTCCCTTTTAGTACCAATGTTTTCCATATGTTACAGCTTTCTATTATTTACTGACTAGTAAAATACACGAACAAAAATGCTACACCCTTACACGTTATTCCAATTACGAAGTCCCTTTTGACACTTAACATTCGCTGAGAACGTAACTCTCCACGTTTCATATAAATTGAATAAATAAACAGTCTGTTTATGGCAGTAAATCACCATTTGATGAAATCTCAATCAATCCAAAATAATAAACAATTCATTCTCAAACACAAACGTTTTTTTTTTAAGATATCGTGCTCAAAATAATTAAAACTAAAATTAAATTACTATTTTACCGCAAGCCCGCGTTTACGTACTATGGTATATTTTTTACTTTTAAACATAGTGACGTGACTCAAAGAATCGGAAAACGGAAGCGATTTTATAGTTTAATCGGTAACTCACTCGCGAATCGAAAAGACCTGGTTCCGGGTCTTTACGCGAGTGTGTCTGTCTTCGTGTCCACCTCGCGTTCACGATCCGCCATTTTGTTTATCTGTTTAGTACGAGTGCAGAAGCCTTGTATACGTTACGTGTGTTCAGTTTGGTTGATTTTTTGTTAAGTAGTTGTTGTTAGTTGTTACTGTCTGTAATTTCTTTGTTGTTATTAAGTTGTGGCTGTTATTTCTTTGGTTTTGTTTATTTTTATAAACACTGCAATGGCCGAGACCACTAAAAGAACCGTCTTGCGCAGTCAAGCACGTGACTTTGTAGTACGCCTACAAGAATACTTTGAACGGGAGTTTCAGAATGGTAGTCCACTCTTGCCACTTTCACAAGTGACTAACAGAAAGTAGCTGAAGCTCTCGGTATCAGTAGAAAAGCTGTTTCCCGGATAAGCTTTTCCTAAGCATGGGAAAGATAAGATAGAAGACAATAAATTAAAATCGCCACTTAAAAAAAGTAAGAAGGTCTATAATTAGTCACAAATCGACAATTTTGATACCGACGCCATAAGAAATCACATTTACGGCTACTATAGCAGGAACAAATTGCCAATGCTCGACAAATTGTCGAATACTTTAAGAGAATCCGGACTGTTTAGTGGCAGTAGAACTTCTTTGTGGAGGATTATAAAGAAAATTGGATTTGCATACAAAAAATGTGACAAAAGGCATACAAAAATGTGGATTATGATGGAACGCGGAGACATAACATTAGCTAGATGCAATTTCCTACAATCGGCCAAGGCAATTACTGATTGGAATAATGTCATCTTTTTAGATGAGACATGGCTAAATGCCAATCATACAGTTAGCCAGATATGGACAGATGACACACCTCACTACTCCTCCACAAAAGTACCTACTGGCAAAGGGGAAAGATTAATTATTTGTCATGCGGGTTCCATGAAGGGATTTGTTCTGAACTGCCTTTTGGCATTTAAATCTAAGAGAACCGGAGACTATTGCGAAGATATGAATTTTGTTAAATTAAAAGAATGGTTTTGTATCTTGTTAGCCAACTTGACGGAGCCATCAGCTATAATTATGGACAATGCGCCATAACATTCGGTACAATTAAATAAGCCTCCAACGTCAAACAACAACAAAATGGCGCATGTGAAATGGTTGAATGACAATAATATTGCTGCTGACATGTCAATGTTAAAATGTGTGCTTCAGTATTTGGTTGCTATTAATAAACCAGCCAGACCAACGTATGTGTTGGACGAAATGGCAAAAGAAGCCGGACACAATGTACTGCGGCTTCCATCTTACCACTGCCAATACAATGTCATGGAGTTGATTTGGACGCAAATTAGAGGTACAATTAATCATATTTATTTTAAGTTTTTACTTATAATTGTTCTATGTTAAAATCATGCAAACATTTGTTTTAGGATATGCAGCTCATAAAAATACGAGCCCACCTTTTACGGCTAACAAAATGCTGTCGTTGTTGCAACAAGCTTGCGATAGAGTTACAACTGCAAATTGGGAGTGTTGTTTTAAGATCAAAAAATCTTATTACGTCTGATTGGGACAGAGATGTGCACTTCGATAACTTTATAAATAACCTTCAAATTATAATTAATACAGCAGATTCCACAGACGAAGATGAGTACGACGACGATGGCGATAATGAAGTAACGCTTTCGAATAGCGATGACTAATAAATCATTTGCTGATAAAATGTCATACTATATCTAAATAAAATTAAAAACTTGATTAAAAAGGTTTTGTCTTTTATTTTAACCCCAAACCCCATGCTAATCTTTAATAGTTTAGATTCTGTCATCTCGATTTAAATTTGTTCGTAATAGTAATCGAAAATCGATGTCGTTAGACAATGGTACTTCACTAGTACCCTAGTATTTGACATATGTCAAAAGGGACTTCGTAATTGGAATAACGTATAGTAAAATTTAAAAATAAATGTAAAATTCAATTAAGCGGCCTGTACAACTTAAAGTATATAGATTTAAACCGGTCTAATATGTATTAAGTTTATCTTAACTACCCACAAGCGAATGTGCGGTACCGTGATAAACTCACAGAGTTTTATGACACCAATAAATTTTATCTTTATGTACCCTTTATTTGTAAAATAAAAAAATAATAAAAAGAATCTTATAGACAGTTGTAATTAGTAAAAAAACTCATTTAAAGTTATTTTTGAATAAGAAATTAATAAAACAACTCACTTGTTCGGTCCGAAGCAGTTACAGGAACAAGAGCATACACTGGGTGCATAGTCTTCATCCACGTACAGAGGGACCAGTGATGTGTCTGAAACAATATCAAACATGCAATGCAATAATGATTATATTTCTTACTCATGAGCATTGCATGTGCATGAGGACAGCCATATCCGGCTGTCGACGAAAAAACCGGATACGGTTTTTTTTCTCCATACATGACAATGGTGTAATTAGCACATTGTGCCATTGTCAAATTTTCTTCGTAAAAAACAATTTCAATGTCTAAAACGTATCCTGTCAATGTCCAGTCCCGTCTAAGTCGTCCAGTCGCTCAGTAAAGCGATAGCAGGTTTACTGGGGACAGACGAGGACTCCTTGGGAGCACACGAAAAATGCAGTCTTATACTTTTATTTTATTATCTCAAAAATTACGCATAAAAAACACTTTGAAGTTTAATAACTATCACTATTAAACCACAAAACGCACAATACAAAACTTTTATAATAATCAAATAAACAATTCAACTTCACTTATAACATTGGAGAATATACTCCTTATGTGCTCAAATGACATTAAATACCTGTGCCGGTATGCGAGGGGTGCGCGGGTAGCCTCGTCCCCCGCGCCACTCCGCGCAACACCGCCCCGTCTGCAGTTATGACGTCACCCTCCAAACGAACTGCCACTTGTTGTGCCTGTAACGAAACAATAAGTATTATTACGTGGTAAGACTAAGATGCTTATAATAAGGCGGGAAGTTCGTCTCTTGTCCCAACTAGCTATCCCCCTGGTAGGAAAGAATGCATTTTTTTACACTCATCCCTACCAGACAGTCGGGACTAGTGTAATTGAATAAATTATTTTCCTTTTACACTTCCCTACCATGACGTTTTTACTAAGATAGATAGATAGATAGAATTTTTATTTCATACACAAATGATCCCAATAACGTGACAATGTCTTATTCTAAAAAATAATTAAACATAGTTATGCAAACAAAAAAATGAAATTAAAAACAAGGCGATATAAACTGCGCGGTCCCATGCGTGTCGAAAGGGTATCCGTCTCAGCACAAGCTGTATACCGTACAAACAGCATACAGCGCTGATTTTCAGACGGAACCAAGACGCGTGAAACGGGTATAACAGTGGTGTGCGCCGTTGAACATAATTCTTGATCCTATAAGGTGTGTAGATAAATATAAATGTAAAATTATAATTATGAGAGTGAGTGGTCAAATATGTACATATTTCATTACAATATTTAAAATAGAGAAGACAAACACCCATATATAGATATACATAATATATAAATATATTTACTTTTATGCTACAATATAGTAATACCTCAAATAGTCAAATATTACCTGCAGTACAAATAACCGTTATAGCAGTGGTTTACACTAAAAAGAAAAGCTTTAAGCTTTAATGGAATAGTTACCAGTTTTATAGTTTTCAAGTTTTTTTTAACGTCAGTGAGAAAAACTTTGAATTTAACACTGAAACAATTTAAACTAATCGACTGTCTAATAGGTGGGAGAATATTGTTCCAACACTTGGTCGCGGTGTATTTGAAGCTTCCTCTGAATGCAGCTGAACTGTTTCGCGAAACACAAGGTGGTGGTGCACAGAGACGAATGGTTCGTCCGGCATGTTCCCCTAACCACGTCAACTTGTTAAAGAGATAACTAGGTTGTTTATATTTAACGACCCCAAATAGGAGACAAGCCAGTTGCAACTTTCTTCTCGCCCTCATATTCAAGGAATTAAACCGATTTAAATAAGGTGTGACATGATGTCGTGGCGGGATCGAGAAACAAAACCTTGCGCATGGGTTCTGGAGGCGTTGAATTAGCTTTTGAGTCCTGAATAAGAGTCGGGGACCATACACAACATCGGCATAATTTAATTTAGACAATACAAGTGTTTCAATCAACCATATCCGGAGATCCTCAGAGAGGTATTTGCGCACCTTATATAATACTTTTAGGCGGGAGAAACACATTTGCGCCGTTTCAGTAACATGCTTTTAAAAACGAAGCTGCGCATCTACTTGTAAACTAAGATTACGAACCGTAAAAAAGAGGACTAAGAGTACAGTAGGAAACGAAAATTCAGTATGTACCTACATTAGTATATTAGACTATTGGTACAGACTATCTGTATTCATTTGAAAGTAAAGACTAAGTGATTTTGAATGTTCAATGTAATTTTTCAAAAAGATTTAAAATAAAAACACTAATGACCGACAAGGTCCCTTTTCAAAAATGTAGATGTTCAAAAATGTAGTTCAAACTGGGTAAATTCGAACTCAGTTGTATTGCTAGTAGCACAGTGTATTGATTCTTAATAAGTTATAAACAATTTGTTTAAAAGAGTATCGTAACTATAGTGGAGTGTAGACTTTCTCGGCCGGTGTCCATATTAATTGAATCTTCCGGGCTACTTGGCCGAGCTCTTCTGGAATCTCTTCTCTTTCTTCCAAACGTTTGTTCAACAACTGCGGTTGACATCTTCAGTGGCGACTGCGTTCACTTTCGGAGAGATGTTATCTCTTCGGCTTCTCAAGCGCAACTGACTCGACGACTGTGGCGCACCGGTATTTATAGTGGGCGAGGGTAGTGTGTTTGTGTGGTGTGTATCGAGTCTGTTTTTGTCCCCCCTTCTCGTCTCTTCCTCGTGAGCTTGATGTCTTTGGAGTGCTGGATATCAGATATTACGGAGTCTTAAATTTTCTTCTTTTTTGTTAAAATTGTTGGGATGCTTGTAGATTTCAATAGCTTCCCTATTGAGACGGAAATAATAATGATTCCCGGTTGACAAGATCTTTCTGTCCCTGAAGCAGATTTCGTGGTCCCCATCCGACAAGGCATGTTTAGCTACGGCCGACTTGTCAGTCTCTCCTCTTCGACAATTGCCTTTATGTTCTTTAATGCGGGTATTGAGACTCCGTTTTGTAGTGCCAATATACACTGACCCACGGGAGCATGGTATTTTATATACTCCAGTCGAAGACACTCCAGTAAATTTTGCAGTCACTTCGGCCCATGTGCCACAAGAAGATATTGTTGCAAATATCGAGCCAGTATTTCGGGTTATACCATCAGGAGACGCTGAAGAAATACGTCGAGAAGCATCTAGAATTTTACAGGAAGCGAAACCTCCAAAAAGCAACATTACCTCCAAAGAGCGAGTGGCCTTAAAGATTTTAAATGCCAATAAAGACATCGTCATACTGCCTGCAGACAAAGGGAACGTGACCATCGTCCTTAACACGAAGGATTACATAGAGAAGATAACCAACTTACTGGACCCGTCCACATACAAAAAACTTACACGGGATACGAAAGCGAAGGTAGTACGAAAAACAAGTCAGTTGATAAAACTGTCCTCGATGCCTGACGAAGACGCTGTGTTATGGGCGAAGCTTTACCACCCAGACTTTACGGTTTGCCGAAGATTCATATGACCGGAATACCTTTACGAGCTATTATCAGTGCAATCGGTGCCCCAACATACGACCTAGCCAAATATTTATCCCACAAACTTCAGCCACACATCGGTAACACGACTTCGTACATAAAGGATTCAGCCCATTTTGTCGAGAAGCTGAAAAGCATTACAGTAAGACCCGAAGATATATTAATCAGCTTCGACGTAGTGTCTCTGTTCACAATGGTCTCAGTGAAGGGGACAATAGAAAGATTGCGGCAGGACTTCCCCAAGGATATAGTGTCACTTTATGAACACGTTTTAACCACCACTTATTTCCAAGTGACCAATGATTTCTACGAGCATGTTCACGGTGTAGCGATGGGCAGTGCATTGACTCCTGTGGTAGCCATGGAGTCATTCGAAGAGACTGCACTGGAAACAGCACTACAAAAACCATCGCGCTGGTTCCGATATATGGATGACACCTTTGTGATCTGGAGTCATGGGGAGAAAGAGCTCGAACTCTTTCTGAAACACCTTAACAACATCCATTCAAGAATCCAATTCACCATGGAAAAAGAAAGCAATGGGAAGCTTCCGTTTTTGGATGTACTGGTAAGCAGAAATGGAGATGGCAGTCCGGGACATCAAGTTTACCGCAAGCCCACCCACACCGACAGATATCTACATAAAGATTCCCAATCATCATCCTAAACAAAAGAGAGCAATGATGAAAACGCTGAAAGATCGGGCGAAACGGGTCTGCGAACCGATACATCTACAATCGGAATTTATATATTTAAATAAACCAAGCCCTTCAAAGCAATGGATACACAGTCTCCGAAATCAAGAGGGTGCAAAAACCAAAAAGAGGAGCCAAAAAAGCTGACAATATCGACACCAACCCAGAGAGAAGCAGGGCATTCTTACCTTACTTAAAAGGCGTAACAGATTGCATCAGCAAGATCTTACAGAAGAAAAACGTGAAGACCATTTTCAAGCCTACATGCCAACTCAGAAATATCATCAGATCAGTCAAAGATCGCAGAGATCCGTTGTCCTCGACTGGAGTATATAAAATACCATGCTCCATGGGTCATGGACCATGATACCATGGGTCAGTGCATATTAGCACTATAAAACGGAGTGTCAATACCCGCATTAAAGAACATAAAGGCAATTGTCGAAGAGGAGAGACTGAGAAGTCGGCAGTAGCTAAACATGCCTTGTCGGATGGGGACCACGAAATCTGCTTCAGGGACACAAAGATCTTGTCAACCGGGAATCATTATTATTCCTGTCTCAATAGGGAAGCTATTGAAATCTACAAGCATCCCAACAATTTTAACAAAAAAAGAAGAAAATCTAAGACTCCGTAATATCTGGTATCCAGCACTCCAAAGACATCAAGCTCACGAGGAAGAGAGACGAGAGGGGGGACAAAAAACAGACTCGATACACACCACACAAACACAACTACCCTCGCCCACTATAAATACCGGTGCGCCACAGTCGTTGAGTCAGTTGCGCTCGAGAAGCCGAAGAGATAACATCTCTCCGAAAGTGAACGCAGTCGCCACTGAAGATGTCAACCGCAGTTGTAGACGAAACGTTTGGAAGAAAGAGAAGAGATTCCAGAAGACCTCGGCCAAGTAGCCCGGAAGATTCAATTAATATAGTATCGTAACCTACTGGCAAAATTTATTCAATAACTGGCGGCGCATGGATGATCACAAATTCATGCAATACAAAGACGATCCCACTTGTGTTGCGACAAGTGGTAATAATGAATAAAGTGATGAATATTATTTTTTATGGATGAAGGCGGCAGACGAGCATACAGTTCCCCTGGTGGTCCATAGACGTCCACGATAAATGCCAACATTAGTACAAAATGACAAACGTTGGCACGACCCCGGATGGCGCTGCCTACCTTTGGAGATATAGGAATGGATTTGGAGAAAGGTTTGGGAAAATGGGCAGGGATAGGATGAGAATGGGTTCTGGCACATCTCACTCACTACCGAAACATGTACGTACATTAGGGAAATATGATAAAGTGGGAAATGGCAGTACATTTCAAGGTAGTCTTCTATAAGAGAGGGATAACGTGAGTGGAACGCGCCCCGTGGCTGTTAGATTGCAGCATGCACTCTCCCCCTCCAGATAATAATAATAATAAATAAATGGTAACAATGTTAAAAGGTGTAACCGAATTTTTTTTCCCATTGATCTCAATCTAGAGTTTCATTATAAACGTATATATTGAGACAATGATGATAAATGACAGCGAGACATTATAATGATTATTATAAATAGCAATAATCATAACAGGATAATAATGATAAAATTACAATACCTCTCGCGGTTCGTCCGAGTATAGAATACTTATTTATTGATACACAATATCGTACAAAAGGCGAGCTTAATTTTATAAGCCATTTTCTGCCACCCAAACCTTTGGGTTGATCAATTTGGAGGTAAGTGAAAAACTAGAATTTGATAAAATAAATACTATACATTAATACTATTTTGATAAATCATGATAACGATACCTGTTCAGCTTGCTGCTGATCCCTCTTCTCGTCCTCAGTGTTCATAGTGACAAATCTCAGTACTAAAAGATTGAGACAGGCGGCCACTATAGCCAGCCCGAACAGAATGAAGATCAACGCGAACATCACGTAAGACGGCTTGCGGTTGAGGGCGTTGTCCTTTTGAAGGGCTACCATGTCGCCGAAACCTGGAAAATTATTGTAAAATTTATTTATCAAATGAAGGGTAACAGAGATGTGTAGCATCGGCTCTAAAATGTGGCATTAATGAGACTGTCAAATTCACAGTATGCCATTTGGCGGCAAAAAAACTACGACAAACGCACCTATTGATAGTTTACTTTTTTTTAGAATAACTGCAAAATTTTTGACGTAGCGGTGTTGTTAGTGAAAAAAATATATAAGAGAAATAATTGAGAAACAAAACTTTTTATATATAAAGCGACTAAATAAAAATCATAATCGGTAATGTAATGTAATATCGGTAATGTGTGTTATGTGCAATACCCTATTGTTTAAATTTGTATGACGCGCCAGCCCATGAGCGCTGGCTATACTCGCAACATTAGTGTAATTAGGACTTAAAGTATAATGCGTAAGAAATAAAAAAAAACATGCATTCGAGTAAATTGTACGAATCACAAAATAAATAAATAAAACAAAAAAAAAAAAAAAACATAACTCACAGTTATTCTGTCGTTAGGTCTGATCATGACACCATTCCACCAGAAATAAAAACCTGATAGGAAAAAAATAAAAAAAATAATAACAAAATAAAAGCATAATTCATTCAAATTTTAAACATAACAAAAAAATACAAATTAAAACAATTGAATTTAAAGAAAACACTATGTAACTTACAAAATTATCTATTTAAAACTAATTATTTCATAATGACCATAGAGGTTAGGTTTTCTGGTCTTTGGAAAACAGACTTATCAGATATCAATTAATTCTATAACATTCCACATCCCTCCAATGGTATTCTAATCCATATAAAAATATAAGTACTTATATTCATGCATACTATATATAACACCTAAAAATTGCGAGCCAAACTCTTACAAGAAAAGAGACTATTGTGATGGAGCTGAGTAGTCAATTATAACTTTTAAACTTTCGCATTTTGTACACATTTTATATTGTAAATCGGATCTGAACGCGTAAAATTAAAGGTTTTTGTTTACCTTTTATTTCTACTCGACGTTTCGGCGCCGGCACCGGGTTACACCAGCCGTGGTCACGAGTTGACTAAAGAAGCGGGTAGTTCAGGATGGGAGATGCGAGCGGTTTATCTTATAGCCAGACTACAGCTATGTTAGTTCCTATATAGGCCAAACTAAGAGTACAGTTGCGGAAAGGATCAAGGAACACATTGTAGCTGTAAGAAACCGTCCAACGAGTAAATCAGAAGTAGCCGAACACATTCTCATCGCTGGAATTAATCACTCCACAGCAAAAATGCTCTACACTGAACCTCACTATTATGCCAGGATTGTACATGAAGCGATTAAAATTGAGAAATATAAAAAAAACAATTGGGAAGATGGATGTAAATTGTCGTTGACGTGGAATCCAGTGATTAACAAATTTATACCTTACGATTTACCATCGAAAAGATCTGCGAACATTGTTAGTGTAGTGTCGCAGCCTTTCCGAATATGAAGATCACATGTGGGTACTTCATAACACTGCTCGCAGCTCCCATCCCGGATTACCCGCTCGTAGGGATGTTCATGCAAAAAATACATCGATGTTTTTTTCGATGTGATGCATCGAAACGTTGTATCGATGTTTTACGATGCATCAAATAAAAACATCGATGTTTTCGATGCATCAGTTAAAAAAACATCGATAATTTGTATGCTTTCTGACATCATTTAGAAATATAGGATAGGAAAATGAGACATAATCCAAGGTTTTCAATTTAATCGAGATTTATTAGAAGAATGAATGAAAATTTTGGAAATTACAGATCCCAATACTTCTTCTCTAAGCTTTGCATAAATAAGATTTTATTAACCCGTTTTCCTTGTATTCTGTTACGTTGTTAATTCAAACCTTGGGAAGCTTTTGAAACAAGTCTTTCTGATGGTACTGAGCTGGCTACCAAAGTTAAATATTTATAGGCTATTTTGAACAATTTCGGAAACTGTTGTTTATAATCTGACCATACTTATAATTCACATCATTCGTGTCATACATTTTATTTTGTATATATTTTTGTGTTGTCTATATTATATGTTTATCTCAACCAATGAAATGCCGCGTTACTGTGGCCCCATACATTTCTCATGTACTTTTATTAGAGGATTATAATGCGTGCGTCATTCGATGCATCGAATAAAATACATCGATGCATCGTTAAATAACCAAATTAACCGATGTATCGGATTGATCCGATATATCGGATAGTAAACATCGATGTTTTCGATGCATCGATGTATATCGAGCATCCCTACCCGCTCGTCTCTTCGATCAACTCTTGACCACGGCTGATGTAAACCGTGCCGAAACGTCCAGTAGAAATAAATGTAAATACAAACCACCTTCAATTTTACGCGATCAGACCTAATTTACAATATAACATGGGTAGGAAATTACTTGAATACTCATGACAATGACACAATGACATGTATTAAAGATAATTGTGAAGTCACAATGACATGTATTAAAGATAATTGTTAAGTCACAATGACATTTATTAAAGATAATTGTTAAGGCACAATGACATTTATTAAAGATAATAATTGTTAAGTCACAATGACATTTATTAAAGATATTTTTTAAGTCACAATGACATTTATAAAAGATAATTTTCCATAAAACTTTTTTTGAGGGCCGCACCAAGTTCGCGATAAAGGCCTTTACTTATTTTTGATATATATCAAAATATCACAGTCAAGTCATAATTGTTTATATCCTTATTTACTTAAAAATGTGGGTACATAATAGAAGTCTCATTCTAAGTAAAATTGTATCCATACACATTCTGCCAAAATAATAGCGTACAAATGTTGTTATTAAATAAATTATCCTTGATAATATCCAAATATTAATTCTCATCATTACACTCAATATACTCACCAATAGTAGTAAGTGTGATGAAGCAATAATACACACTGTCAAAATAACTCCACCCCTCGAATTTTGAAAAAGCCGCCGCTCCCCCAGCGATGGTAAGTGACGATAAAGTTGTCACCACGCAAATAAGGTCCACTTCTGAAGCACTTATTTGCTTGCAATTCATCGCGCGTTTTATTGACTTTATTATTACACTGTAAATAATTTAATTTTAAACTTTGTGACATGTCACTAATGATATTAATAATAATAAATACTCTTTATTGCATTCAAATAGTTATTACACATGCACAAATAATAAATGACAGCATACAATAGGCGACTTTATCGCTAAGGCGATCACTTCCAGACAACCTTAGTATAGAGAAACATAAAAGAGATATAGGTAGTGCAAAATGACCGAAAGCCACAGAATGAATGTGGCTTTATATGAAGTATATAAAGCATATATATAAAGCTTTATATAAAGCATCGTTTCTCAAACTTTTACTATCGGGACCCCTGAAAAGGTAAAAAAAAAATAAGGAAATAACTTCACGACCCCTTTACTCAGGTCTTAATTATATATTTTTTATCATTTAATTATTATAATTAATTAATAAAAGGTTTTTCGTACAGAAGTTCGTTTTCGTACTACCCGCTTGAAATGTGATCGCGACCTTCAGGTTGAGAAATAGTATAAAGGATAGTTCATAATAAACCTACTTAAATAATCTAGCCCAAAATCCATTTTTTTTTATAGAAAGTAGGCGGCAGACGAGCCTACAGTGAATACAGTGACAAGTGAATACTGTTGCTCATAGATATCCACGATACATGCCAACATAAGTCCAGTAAGACAAACGTTGACTCGCCCCTGGATACGCTGCCTGCCTTTGGATATTCAGGAATGAATTTGGGGAAAAGATTGGCAAAATATGGAGGGATAGGATGGGATGAGAATGAGCTCTGGCATATTTGACAAAATCGAGTTCGCACCAGCAGCTGTCTGGGATTGCAGCGTGCACCGTCCTTCTCCCTGAAATGTGAAGTACATTCCCTGAAATTATGAAACATACCTGCTAAGCCTATTGACCCGTTCACCAATGCTCTGGAACATGATAAGTCCGAGCGGTATGCCGACGATCGCGTAGAACATCGTGAATAACTTGCCGCCAATCGTAGAGGGTGTTGAGTGACCATAACCTGGTGAAAGTAGTTAAAGATAGAGGCTTGCATAATAATAATAATAAATAGGAGTTTTTATTTAATGGATCATTAGATAAGGGACTGCGCAGACTTTAACAGTATTTAACAGTTCAATATTTAACAGAAATAATTAAAGATTTAACAGAACAAAAAGTGCAAAGAAAATTATTTTAGTTACTAGTTAAAGAGTTTATTATTCACAGGAAAAAATATTTAATTTGATTAGTTAATTTTTTAAGAATGACAAATTAGTTATGTGGCTCTACATAAGTACTGTTGTTTTTTATTTGAGTGAAATTCTTTAAAAAAAATAATTTTTGTGTCATTTTCTTTCATTCATTTAAACTGCACGGAAAACGTGTCTTTAAAAAATGCACCATCTATGGAATAACATGGTCATGACTTATAAGGGTGTCACGACTGAAGCGGCTAAATAGCTAGATCGGGCCCTACTAGGAACTTTTGAATTTTTTTTTATAGAGTAGGGGATGGACGAGCAAGTGGTCCCACGTGATGGTAAGTGTTACCGCCGCCCATGGACAACACCAGGGGGTATGCCGGTGCGCCGCCGACCTTACAAAATACTATTCACAGCTTTCATGTTTAGTAATCGAAACTTATCATTGGTTGCTGCAACTCACAACTAGAATCGCTATGTTTGTTCCTAAAATGTTATATTTTATAGTAATTATATGAAAATTATTTATTTGCAGCTAGTTGCCGATTGCCAGTTGCAGAAACTGGTGATTGAAATTGCGGCCGCAGGCAGCTTGGACGAGCGGCCAGTCAAAAAATAGCACAATGCCTTGTGAACACTGTTAAGCAGGGTTGCCAGACGTTCGAGAATTATTGTATATGTATGAGAATTTCAACTGGTGTACGATATACGAGGAAAAACGTATTCTGATATGCAAAAGTACAAGAATTTTAGATTCGAATGATTTTTCTACACTACGAGCATTATGCGCAACACTAAAAACAGACTAAAGTCCACCCAAAAATAGAAATCGTGTCTATAGTCGCGAGGATTCCGCGTTTCCGTCATTGAACGAACAAATAAACCAAAAGTAAGCGAATTCTTTGTCAGTTCATTCATTTTCTAACTCAGTTTGTTTTCATATTGGGTTCAGAGGTTTTTAATGTTTAAAAGTTAAAATCTAGTGTGAGTGTGTTTAATTACTCGAATTATGACATTGACTGAGGTATACAAGAAACCTGATGCAGTAGCGGCGCCAGCACTACAGACTAGTAACTCACATTTATTGTTTATTATAAAACACTTATTGCTTGCTGATTTTTTGATAAAAAAAACAGAATATACGAGAATTTTTCATGTGGTACACGAATTTTACAAGTACCCATCTGACAACACTGCTATTAAGCGACCACAGACGACTTCTTTCGAGTAACTGGACCCCGGACGTCTTCTAATGTAACGGTGATGTTAACAGAAATGTTTTATTCATCTGTAATAGGTTGATATCTGCACCCTCTTAACACTGAATGTCATTCGTGAAACTAACAACTTCTATTTATTTATTTAAACTTACTTGCACAGACAAAATGTATAAAAGGTGTGTGTGCCTTATGGCATTCTCTACCAGTCAATCTTTGGGTAAACAGAGAAAGAGTGCATTGTATAGTAGGTATTATAAGTACCTACTCTTAATTAGAAAATAAATAAACGTAACACATATACATAACAATGCAGGTACAATAATAAATATGTATATATCTAAATTATATGATAATAATATAAATTATATATCTATATATCTATATATAAAACAGACAAGTTTCTATTTTTCTAGTAATTATATATCTTCTATACAGAAAAGAGAAAACTTAGGTAATGACAGAAATTAAAGAGAGTAGAGAGGTGTGAGAGAAATTTGATTATTACGTTATCGAGAGGTTAATATTCGTAGAAGTTCGATTTTATTGTACGACTTTTTAAAATTCAACAGTTTTTTCACTAGTCACTTTTTTTTTTTATAGACAAGAGGGCGGACGAGCAAGCGGTCTCACGTGATGGTAAGTGTTACCACCGCCCATGGACACCTGCAACACCAGGGGGTATGCGGGCGCGCCGCCGACCTTGCACCTGGTATTGTAGGTATCTAATAGTAAGGGTACGATTAGCACCTGTTTATGAATGGGGTGTAGGGTGATGCCATATGTAGTACTATATAGTTTTTTTAATGCAATTAGTTTCAATATGAAATTTTTTTTCAAAAAAATCCTAAAACCAAAGTTGTTAGTTTTATGATATGAATTCAGTGTTAAGGGGGTGGAGGTATGTTTTATTTAACCTGTATATAAATGACGTGTCTTTATGATACAATATTACAGAAATGTATGTGTAAATGTTGGTGTTCCTAAAATAAAATAATAATATGTACCAATAGTAGTAAGCACAGTAGTAGCATAGTAGAAAGCTCCCGTGAACTTCCATTGTTGGCCAGCCTTGTGAGGCTCCGACTTGAGGACCACAGTCTCCATCACACGGAAATCCTCCTCTGTGATGTTATATTTTCTTATTATCATGCCCTCGATTGCTGAAAAAAATATTTTGAAAGCAGATTAAAATTCAGCCCTGTAGGCACTGGGAATTAATGTCCCATGTGCAGTTGATTAAAATTCAGCCCTGTAGGCACTAGGAATTAATGTCCCATGTGCAGTTGATTAAAATGGTGTGCAATTGTCTATGAATAAATATGGTTGTAAGAAAACCAGATAATAAAAATAAATATTTTTGAAATGGACTAAAATGTCGCATTTAAGGGTGATTTTAATCATACTGTCTCACTGAAGACTCATAAAATGTACTGCATTTCTCACTTTATTCTATTGCACCAATGTACATATGTGTTACAGTAGTGAGTGAGATATGCCAAAGCCCATTCCCATCCCATCCTACCCTGCCCATTTTCTCAACCCTTTCTCTAAATACATTTATAAATTTACAAAGTTAAGCAGTCCATATAGGGGTGTGTCAACATTTATTACACTGGGCTGATGCACACATGTATTGTGGATGTCCATGAGCCACAACATTCACTATGAATTCACTATTCTTCTATGAAAAAAAAATGTTTAAAACTTGAAAAGGCAGTTTATACAAACCTTGTAACACCTCGTATCTGTTTCTCTCCGTGGTAGACTCCAAAGCATCAAATACAGCAGCACCGACTAATAAGTAAGTGAATGTGCACACAATTAAGGATAGAGTGCGAACATTTTGCTTCTTCATCACTGCCGAGTCTCACCCCGGCCTCAGGGCGTAAGGCCCAGGTGCAAAAACCACCCTTATTGCTCAGTCAATTAATACCATATTGTCTTTGATTATTTTTTAAAATTTAAGTAACCATTGCACTGTGTAGTACAGTCAAAATTCAACCATTTTCTACAGAAGATGATATGCTCAACTGTTTTTAATTTAGAATGTTTGTCTATGGACTATTTGGGGTTCTTTTCCAAGTACATTATGAAGGAATTCAATGAATCATAACCAGTGATTTGCATTTTAGAAATTGGTTATGGCAAAATCATGATTTATGAATAATACTATGTATAAATTGATCCCATTATGACAAGTCATCTTCAAAACGGTATTTTCATAACATTTTTGGCACAATTTTTGGCTTGATAACATTATAAGTGACTTATCCCATTTTGTTATGTGGTGTTTGGCAATTTATTCATCTGAAAAGCAATTTAATTATAATGTCAATTGGTTATTGTTGCCTATTATAATAAGTAATAAACAAAACAAAGATTAAGCTTTCACAAGCCAATCTGATATGCTTAGTTCATTGCAAGTAAGTTTTATGTTCAAAAACCATTTGAAATTCAACCATTACAATCTTGAAGGTTGTATTATTGATGCTGCAACTATGTTAGACAATTACTTAATAAATTACAATAATGTAATGAATAAGTAACACTGAATTAAAATGTAATTCAGTTGACATTGTTCACATAATTCTATTTAATGCTCAAAAGAATTTGCACACAAAATCAAATTAGATTAACAAATATGTTTTATGTATGTATGATTTCTTGTAGGTATTAGAAATTTTATTTATCATAGGTTTTTAAAAACATCGCAAAGCAAAAATCAACTAAAGGTTTAAAGAACAAAGGACTTGCCATTTCGTAAGAGAAAAGGTCACGTAAACTTTCATTTGCAGTTTATTTTGTATCGCAATTCTGTATCTTCAGCGGCATCTATAAATATTTAATTATCTGCAAAGCTGTATCCTAAAAATAACCATAGCACTTTATTCCACATTCAAATCCATAGGTCAACGCACACACAAAGTGGGTCAGATGTTACGAATAATAATCAACGAAGAAAACACATCACAAAAGGTGATAAATATCTCCATAATGCCGCTAAAAGCCATAATTGGTAGACAATTTATTAAAATTAGGTCACAGTTAATTATTTTACAGATGATTTCCTATATGTGGTATTCAATGACTACTGTCACACCTGCCTATTTTGCTGTCAAACTAACTTGCACTTTTCTAACCATAACCCCAAGTAATTTGGAGCTATCTCGTTATCATTTTGAGGAAATGCTTGCACACGTTTCACATAAATTACATTAAAATTTCGAAAACAAAAAATAGAATTAATTGGAAAACTGTTTTCTGTAGTTGCTACAGTTGAGCTGGTCTGGGTTACTAGATTTAAAAAATGGATTCATTTGGCTGCATTGTATTGCCAAAATACCGTCAAAGAAAACTTGAGTAGTGTTATTTGAACTACTGTTCAAAACTACAAAGAGTGATTAAATTTTGTTGGGCTCTTATTCTTCAAAAATCAAATATAGAATCATGTAACTTTAATTTTTAGCAACACTGTTCAATACTTTAGTTTGGTAGTTACTTAGCGTGCGAATAAGTTTGTAAGGTAGCTGTTAGATGGCTCTACTAGTACTCTTTTGCACAATCCAAGTATGCAATATTTATTTACATTTATGTATTGGAAATGCGCAAATATTATGTAAGTAAGTATGATATGCTAGCAAACTGTAGATGAAACTCTGAAAACCTAAAATGAGGTATAGATATTATTTTTATTATAATTTATCATTATCACATTCTGAATAACTGTTTGACGGAATTAGGTAAGTAGTAGGTACATACGTATTTCTTGTATCCGCCTCCGCAACTATCGCAGTTGACTTTACATGGCGGCCAGTTACCACAAGGAATGGGTACCATGCCATAGGTATTTCTTATATTTTATTGTTGTTAGCACTAAGAGCACTCCTCTAATGCTCTAATTAGATTGCAATAAGACGAAAGTGCATCGGTCAGCGGTCTGTCCTCTCGTGTTACGTGATCATATTATGCCATGATGGAACACCTTGGCTAAATTATTGTTAGTTCATGGTTCATGAACCTACTTATGTCAACTTAACATAAGCACCAATGCCATCAATTTGAGATTCCCATATTGATGACGTATGCTAAGATTTTTAATTGGGGTCATTAGGTACTTAAGTATTTCAATCGCTGATTTATTTTTAAAAATAGTGCGAATCGCATGATATCACTGCATTAAATTTTTTTTCATTAATCTTACAAAAAAAGGACCTAAAATCTTACGGGGCATCCGCAATTACAAATGCAGAAACGGAGGTTCGTTGCATTTCTGAAAAAAAATCAAGTATGTCTGCAATTTTCTCTCTAACCGCATTTTCCCATAGACAATACCCCTCCATTTTAATCAACCGCGCATGGGACATTAATCCCCAGTGCCTACAGGGCTAAAGGGTTCCCATGCGCGTCGTGGGTACACGCGGCGCGAGCGTGCATTGCAACCAGGCCGTGAAGCGAAAGCTGTGCAGTACATAGGGCCTACTTTCACAGTAACACAACAATATAGCGAGTGTGACAATTAATCAATTTGGTGTGCACCCATATTAAAACATTGTTAGGGGCCTCGTCCACGATAGACTGAAATCTCGTAAAACATCTCTAATTGCGCAATCTGCCCTGTACAGTGAGACTACTCTAGCTAGTGTATCTCTACAGTCTATGCACCCCAGCTAGAGTAATTTCACTGCTATATATCCTTGGTAGATGGCACTATCAGATACGATCTATGGATTTTAGTCTTTCGCGGATGAGGCCCCTTATTCTATAACTTTTATGATGGCTGTGGCTAATACCATAGTAACTTTAAACTTTTTTTTTTATGGACGAAGGCGGCAGACGAGCATACAGTCCACCTGATGGTAAGTGGATACTGTAGCACATAGACATCCGTGATACATGCCAACATTAGTCCAAAATGACAAACGTTGGCACGCCCCCGGATGCGCTGCCTACCTTTAGATATAGGACTGGATTTGGAGAAAGGGTTGGGGAAATGGGGAGAGATATAATGGGAATGGGCTCTGGCACATCTCACTCACTACCGAAACACGTACGTACATTAGGGAAATAAGATTAAGTGGGAAATGCAGTACATTTCAAGGTAGTCTTCTGTGGTAGTAGTCCATAAAAAAAAAAACAAAAACTTTAAACTACTTATAATGATAACACTAATACCATAACCATCTATCTGTGTCTTTTCACTGCTGAATATACATGTCTCCCGAAGCTCGCCACCATACACGAACCTCAGTTCTCTTCAACCCCTCACTACCGGCGATCTTTTCAAGTGGTTGGCCCACGTGGCCGGAGGACATCCACCACTAAGCTTCACGGTGCGCGGTCTCCGTTCAATGACTTAGTCAGTTGTCAGTATCGGCAAATATGACGTGCTCATTGCCACTATACTGAAGTGGCTATGCTACTATGCTGATATGCTATGCTGATTGGCATGGTAAATGAAAATAGGTATTACAATTTAACCGGACCGCAATCTACACCATCATTACAGTATTTTCTAAAGTGCCATTCCATCACCTAGTGAATGTGAAATCCAAAGAATCAAGGATATGTAAAATATAAGACTTGAACTATCTTGATATGTCACCGTCACCAGCTCCGTCATCATCCACTGCAGGACATAGGCCACCTCGTGCACATTGTCTTGTGTAAGAGCGATGTATGACCTTAAAACGGCATGCTGGCCAAGTCCACTCTTTTAGAGGTGGTATATGGTAGTTCCTCAGGCTTGTGGTAAAGGCTTTGTTGTCTCTTAGCCGTTTTTTATTACACCCACAGGAAGAGATGGGGTAGTGCTACTCTAAAGCCCGCCGACACCACACGGTATAAAATATATAATTCACTTACCTCAATGTCAGGTAAATAATAAGAAAAATATATACAAGGTGGTAATAACCACTCCAGTTACATTATAGATCTCGCTGCGCAGTGTCATAAAATTGAGATGCAAAATGGCGTAGCTGCGGGTCTGATGCAGTGGGGACAGTGGGAGGGGGAACCTAGACCTTTCTCTCAAGTTCTGGGTCACGTTCGTTTATGCAAGATGTTGAATGTTTATGTTTGTGTAGGTATAGTGACCGGCTTGTTGTTGATGCGTGTGGTACTCAATTATTTGGTCTTTTATAATCTTGGTTATATATAAAGATGTTTATTATTCGTCCCTGACTTTAACCATCTATTTTGTGATAGGAAGATTTCAAAGGAATTTCGATGATCACGACTTTCCATTTTTGGGAAAAAAAATTACACTTCACCTGATGACAAATGGATAATGTGGTAGTGGACATCCTACATGTCAACATCTTTTTTTTTTTTATGTACGAAGGTGGCAGACGAGCATACAGCCCACCTGATGGTAAGTGGATACTGTAGCCCATAGACATCCGTGATACATGTCAACATTAGTCCAAAATGACAAACGTTGGCACGCCCCCGGATGCGCTGCCTACCTTTGGATATACGAATGGATTTGGAGAAAGGGTTGGGGAAATGGGGAGGGATAGGATGGGAATGGGCTCTGGCACATCTCACTCACTACCGAAACACGTACGTACATTAGGGAAATAAGATAAAATGGGAAATGCAGTACATTTCAAGGTAGTCTTCTGTGAGAGAGGGGTAACGTGGCCAGTCGAGTGCGCCCAACGGCTGTTGGATTGCAGCGTGCACTCTCCCCCTCCCCCTCACTCTCTCTCAAATCTGTTCTGATTAGCTAACATTGCCTAGCCCCCAGATGCCTTACCTTTGGAAATTTAGAAATGGCTTTTCAGAAATGGAGAGGTACGTGATAGAATGGGATGGGAATGAACTCGGGCATATTTTACTCACTACCGAAACCTGTACCTACGTACATTGGTGAATAGGATAAAGTGGGAAATGCAGTACAATTCACGGTATATTTAACTATTTAAATGGGTCCTAACGAGAATGTTTACCTTATTTATTTTACAAATAAGATAAACATTCCCATTTAAATACCTATGTGTGAAAAACGCAAAAATCTCAAATGTTATAGAATTCAAGGTAGTCTAACATCTACAATCTATGTTGTTATCAGATAATTTCATTATGTTTAAAACTACATAAGTTTAAATCATTGTATAGTCTGCAATAAAATCATAGTTGCGGATATTATCTGCAGTTATTACGGACCTGCGCCCCACTTTTCATGCTTTCCTCTGGCCCAGTGAAAGGGCTAGACGACTAAAATTTTCTCCGTTCCGTTCCATAGCTGCAACTAATCGATTACAGTTATTATTATTACTATATTCAATGAAAGCCTATTGTTTCGGACAATTTTAGATGCCAAATTTTATCATCGTTTTTCTTTAAAGGGCGGTAAGACCCTTATTGTATTATTTATTGTCTATTCCATAAGAAAAATTACTGTAAATTAATATTATAATCACACATAACTAATTATTAATAATACATTCGCGGCTGTTTCATTATCAAAGATCTTTGATCATATTTTACGGACATTACTTGTTTTTAATATAGGTACCAATTGAGTAATGCATGTGTAGCTATATATATCTCTTGTGTCTTAGTCTTGCGTTTTACAATGAAACGTTACAGGCAAATATAGAATAAAAACATATCTGTACTATGCCATATCACATTATACAATACCATACCATAACATCATCAACATATGTCTCTCCACTGCTAGGTACATAAAACCACACACAATCTTCAACTCTACCCATTCAGCCATCATCGGCGACTTGGTTCAAGTCCTCGGTGCACCTGGCCAGAGGACAACACACACTGCATTGTCTGATACGTGGTCTTCATTCGAGGACCCGTCTACGCCATCGGTTAAGGGTCCTGGGACACATGGGGGGCTCACTGCCACGTCACCATATGCTATGTCATACAATGACATCGGCCTGTGTTTCTCCACTACTAATTTTATCTATCCATTTTGAGGCCTATGCCTCTGTTTCAACTCCGCATCCAGCAATTATTACCGACATCTACAAAGTTAAAATACATCTATCAATTAAATAAGACGTGTCGTCAAACATTTATAGTTAATTGTGTGTTCCGTTTAACTAAGCAATCAATTACGATATTATGTATCTGTGCTCATTTCACCTAGTAAAACACCTTTCTTTACTCGCACATATAGAACTTTGCGTCCCACACTATACATGAAGGCAATTCGTTGTGTGCGCGATGCATCTTTACAGACAATTTTGCATGTGTGAATGTATATGTACGAGATTTATCAGTAGTGTGCGCGCAAAAGTAGGGATGTGTCACACTTTCGCGTTGTTTCTGTGCTTTATGTTTGTGTGTGTGTTGCGTATCCACACGCAATGCCAATGCCAGTTATGCGTACGGAAAAGTTCGTTGTTAAACTTCTAATATTACATGACCGGTAAAAAATATGGAGAGGAAACGAATGTTTGTTGCGCAAAACTCATGTGTAAAGAAATTATAGGAAAATATTTCTTATTAATTGAATCTTCCGGGCTACTTGGCCGAGGTCTTCTGGAATCTCCTCTCTTTTTTCCATTCCAGGAGATTCCAGAAAACCTCGGCCAATTAGCCCGGAAGATTCAATTAATATGGACACCGGCCGAGAAAGCTTACACTCCACTATAAAATATTTCTTGTCTGTATGTTAATCACGAAAGATGGCAAAAGACAATAGGTTCGTTTTTATGATAGATGCCTACGAAATGTGGACAAGGCTGCCGCTGCCGAAATGGAATGAACTTCCAGTTGAAGTTTTGCCTAATGGGAAAACCTCCTTAAGAACAATGACATGGGGCTCCTCCAGAAAGCTGTGAACAGTATTCTGCAAGGACGACAGCACATCCGAATCCCCTCTGGTGTTACACGTACCCGTAGCGGTATAGGGCCATGTTGAGATATTGAGACTTCAGTAAAATCTTTTCTTATGTTACGTTAAAGATAATATATTTTTTTATTTGTTTATCTTAAATCAAATGTACGAGTAAGATCGTGCTTCTATTTATGCAACAGAATCTTGAAACAACAAAATTTTTAGTTAAAATTCTTATTCAAAGTCCAAAGCGGAATTAGAGACCTTTCGCTCGGATAACGTTCTGTATTTCTGTTTAACCAAGTGACAAAGAATGCCACTAGGCATTAAGTCCGCCTTTTTCGTGCGGTAAAGTTTAAAGAAATGAAATAATCGTTACATATTCCTAAAACCAAATCCTAAACGTTAAATAATATACTTATAACACTCATTATAAGTATATTTGCTGCAGTTTGCTGCAGTTCTGTAGTGAGCAGGACCTCGTCATTACGAACACATGCTTTAAACATCATGTACGCCGACTGTACACATGGATATCACCCGGAGACAGATGCAGAAACCAGATCGACTATATAATGGTTCAAAAACGATGGAGGTCGTCCATTATGAACACGCTCACTGTACCTGGAGCAGATTGTGGAAGTGACCATCAACTTCTTGTCACCACTCTAAGGCTACGTTTTAAGACACTGCTCAAACCGATTCGAACACCTGATCTGCGACGAGTAAACACCATTGGTTTCAAACAAGCCATAGTAAGTAAAATCCAAGACCTCCCACAAGACGGCGTTCATGATCCGAATCTAGCATGGAACCGTTTAAAAGAAGCAATTGTAGAAACTGCCAAGGAAAACACACTACCAAAAGGGACCATGAAGGATTTTATAACACTAGACACGGCAGCTGTTATTCTGGAGAGACGGAAATTAAAGGAGAATGGTCTTGTTACACAAGAAGATCACCACCGATATGCCGAATTGAGCGCGGATGTACAACGACGTTGTCGGAAGGACAGGACTAATCAGATTAATGAAATCTGCGATGAGTTGGAAAGACATTCCGTTAAGAATGAAACAAAAGATCTCTTCCAAAAAGTAAAAGTCCTAACGAGAACTCGTACTATCAAGACATCCGCAATTAAAAATGAATGTGGGGTTTTAATTACCGAAACCAAACAAGTACTGGAGCGCTGGAAGCAATACTGCGCTGCGCTATATGAGAATGAATCAGCAGATGGAGGACCACATAGTTGGGACATGGAAGACCTGGTGCCAGACGTTTTACCTTCAGAGGTGGTATCGGCAACATCGTCGCTAAAACTAGGCAAGTCTCCAGGGAAGGATGCTATCCCAGCTGAGCTCATTAAAAGCCTAGGTTCAGCAGGTACTAAAATAATAACGAACATCTGCAATTCCATCTGGAAGACGGGACAGTGGCCCCAGGATTGGACCGAATCGGTATTTATACCGCTGCACAAGAAGGGCTCGACTACTGATTGCGGAAACTACAGAACAATAGCCCTCATATCGCATGCTAGCAAGATTCTTCTGCATATAATCAATAAGCGATTAAAAGCCTATCTAGATCGGCAGATTCCTGAAGAACAGGCAGGATTTGTAAAAGGAAAGGGCACACGAGAACAGATCCTAAATATCCGCCAGATTATAGAAAAGAGTCGTGAGTTCAACAACCCTGTTGCTCTCTGTTTCGTTGACTACACCAAAGCTTTTGATTGCGTAGTATGGAGCAGACTATGGTCGGTTTTGGAGGAAATGGGAGTGCCAAAACATCTTATCGGTCTTATCCGTAACCTCTACTGCAGCAACCGATCCTTTGTGAAGATTGACACCGACTGTTCGGATGTGTTTGCTACAAGCAAAGGCGTACGTCAGGGTTGCATTCTCTCTCCAATGCTTTTTAACATATACGGAGAATATATAATCCGCAAAGCTTTGGACAATTGGGATGGAGGTTTCCCTTTAGGTGGAAAACGGATATGCAACCTAAGGTATGCAGACGATACTGTTATTGTTGCTACTTCGCTGGAAGACATGCAGGAACTTTTGCGAAGACTGGAAGCAGAGAGTTTGGAGTTGGGCTTGACTATAAACAAAAGCAAGACCAAGCTCATGATAGTTGACCGTGCTGAAAAACTCGCAGAGTCCTGCACTATTCCATCTATAGAAGTTGTGGAGGAATATACCTATCTAGGCTCACGAATATGCAGTAATGGGAGCTGTGTTCCAGAAGTTAGGAGACGCATTGCAACGGCGAAAAGCGCCATGGCACGTCTAAATGGAATATGGAGGAATCGGGGTATAAGCAACACCACCAAGAGTCGTTTGGTCCGTGCTTTAATTTTTCCAATATTCATGTACGGAGTGGAGACATGGACCATAAAGGCGAGAGAAAGGCAAAGGATGGACGCGTTCGAGATGTGGTGCTGGAGACGCATGTTAAGGATTCCTTGGACAGCCAAGCGCACCAACGCGTCTATCCTGTCACAGCTAGGGGTAAAAACGCGACTATCCTCCATATGTTACCAGCGCCTGCTCTCTTACTTCGGTCACATAATACGACGGGGGAATGACAGCTTAGAAAAGCTTATAGTGACGGGCAACACTGAGGGCAAAAGATCGAGAGGCCGCTCACCAACCAGATGGTCAGACCAACTGAGGGACTCCAAGTTCAAATTTCACACCATTGCAAGACTGGCCTCCGATAGAACCCAATGGAGGAATTTAATCCGCGCAGGGTTGCAAAATCACCAGGACCACGATCTTCAGCAATGAAGGAACGACTGGAGAGAGAGAGAGAGATAACACTCATTCCTAAATCTCTAAAGGTAAGTAAGCAACGCATTGGGCGGCGTACCAATGTTTGTCATTTTTGACTAATGATGGCATGTATTTCGGACGTCCATGGACTATAAGTATCCACTTTCCACCAGTTGGACTGTCGGCTCGCCTGCCGCCTTCTTTCTATAAAAAACATACAATGATATACCTACCTACTTATATGGTATCTTTATTACGAGTAGATACGTGAAGCGGCCCATTTCTGTAGTATATTTTCTTGTATTCTTCAAAATAATTGTATTATTCGGACAATTAATTGATAAATTAGCATCTTTTTGGGAATGTATAATTCTCGGATTAGATTTTAAACAAATGTATTCGAAAGGAAAATAATATCTATCGGAAATCCCAACGATAGTAAAATCCCGATTAATCAGATGTAAATATTTATTTGCGCACTACTCGTTCATCTTCCATTTAACGCATTATCCGTATTATCGAATAAAAACCCAAGAGCAGTATCTTATCGTTCAGGGGCCTATCGCGAGGAAAGATTTACGAGTATTCCTTTTTAGAATTGACCATACAATTATACTCTTTATTAATACAGACTAATTAGTCTTTTCATACCATTCATTCATTGATCTTTTTTAAAAAGCCAGATAGACTTAAACCCTTAAGTTGTATTTTTTGTTAATTTTTAAATGTAATCAATTAGAGATATAGATTATGTTCCCTACAAACACGTATCACATCTGCTGAATAATTTTGTTCTTTCGATAAATTTGACATATTCAATAACTCTTGTTATTGGAACTAATACATCCAAGATTGCCTGCAATAAATCGATATTTTTGCGATAATTCCGCAAGTTGTATTTCTAATTGTTTGTACTTTGTATTTCTCTGTGTGTTTTTAGTGTATAATAAAGTATATAGATCTATCCAATAACAATTCTTAGTTCTCGATTATTTTATTCGAAAATCATTTGCTATAGCAATTATAAAACAACTAGTTATTACCTGCGGCGTCGCCTGAGTGGAATTAAACACAATTCCAAGTATTAATTCGTCGTACAAACTACGAGTAGGTACAAGTATGTCTTTGATAGCGATTCGATGATTTATTGCAGAAAGTTATTTATTAGGTAATAATCATACAAACCAACTTTTTAGTTTACAATATTAATGAGATTAATAGTGATATGAACTGAAATTGTGAAACTGAAGAAATAGTGCCAAAAATGATCAGTGGATGGATTTATCGAATTAGTTAGAAATCATTACTAGTCGAAAAGTCAGCTCCGTTATTGTCTAGCTGAAAGACAATATATATTGCCTAATTCATTAATTATTTGATGTTCGTCCTCTTAATTGGTTTCAGTTAAGCAGTTGACTTCCAAGCAAGTGGACCGACCACTTGAAGAAATTTGCCCGTACTCTATTCTCTATTTTTCTACTTCTATTTTTCTTTAATTATAGATAATGCTCCAAATAATTAAAAGAGTGTGTTTTATATATATAGTTTATGCTCGTCTCTTAATGTGTAATAAACAAATTCTGGTTGCAATCATCGGGGCTGCAAAGGTTTTGGTGTAGGAAGACCGTCGTGCGTAGACTGCAGTGAAAGCTGAGCCGATGAGTGCAGTCGGTGCGTACTGTGTGTCGAGACTAGGTTTTGATATTTACAAATTTATTTCATGTTTATTCACTTACTTGTAACTGCATAATCTCACTATTGCCGCACTGTTTGTGTTACAAAAACTGAAAATAGGTACTTGTAACTGTACCTGTGTCGAAACGCAGTGCATTATACCCGGTATGTACACAGTGTACATACCGTACAGTGTACATTAGTACAGTACTAAGCGCTACGAACGTTTTCGACAACAAAACTTAACATGTTTGTAACTTTCATTAACATGAGATTGTAACTTTTGATTTATTCCCTAGATTAATTTTCGGAATAATTTTAGGGAATATAATAATTTTAGTGTGTATAATAAATTATTAAATAAAGTTCAATTTTAATTACACTTAGGTATAAATTTATAAATGCAATATATTTTTTCCTTTTTCTTTCCACTAAAATGTAAAATTATCAATGTCAAACCATCAAGACCGCACAGTTAAACTTACCACATCGATAGTTGCAGCTCGGAGATCTAAAACTGGGGAAAGTTAGCATTGGCTTAGAGTGGGTGCTTATATTGGCAGAACCGTTAGACTTGTCTATGAATAACATGGGTTTAAACTATTATGAATAACACAAACGTCTCATAAATCTCTGGTGTTCAGTAATTTACAAATGATGGCTGTTATGGAAGTAACAGTTACTAATAGACCAGATAGTGAATAATCTACTTAAACAGATGGGTTATGGTCAAAATAATTGTACAAGTATTGAAAAATTTTGTCCCACTACTTAATAAACTTTATTTGCCATGCTTAAATCCATTTTTTGGTTTGGGGATATGTTCTTAATAATGTTCTTATGTAATTTTGATAACTTTATGTAAGTAGATAAGACGTAATTTATATATACATAATATACAAGTCTAAATTTTACTTTCATACAAAATTACAATGTACCAAGTGCAACATCGTTGAAAGGAATGCATATAAATGTTAATAGGTTAAACGGCATAATTTTATTAAGTTTTATAAAACATAACATTTTTTGTATTCTTGTTATTCTATCTCTTCAAAATGCCTCATTTCGATATTTTGAAAAGTGTCTCATGATTTTTACATGTGAATTACACAGACCGAGTAACGGCATTAAATGAACTATAATTATTAGTTATCTACAATTAACCGATATTTATTCATTGTGGCAACACTAGCTGACTTGTTAACGACGACGAGACCGCCGTTTTGCGTTTTGCCGATTGCGTGTTTTGTTAGAAAGTAATGAACAAGTGAATATGGTGCGACGTATTTTTGAAAAAAAAAAATGTGATAAGCGCAAGTGTGAATCCTGTTGGCAAATTTAATTTATTATTATTATCAAATGCACTTAATATAAAAGGACATGATACTTTATACATTATTTATTAATTACTTTGTGTTCCCAGCGTTTTCAGGAAGTCTAATACATATTTTTAGAAGTTATCTAGACGTTTTTTACCTACATGTGAATTACGTTACATAATTCACATAGGCAAAAGCGGTTCCACATTGAACACAGTTACTCACATGTTCGTTATTCACATTGACCTACTGCGTGATCTCATTGGTGAGTGAAGTGGTGTTCGTTTCTGCCCTAGTATTTGTCTCCGTCCAGAAAATAAAAACATCTGATGTTTAAAACTTTAATTACCTGCTATTTATTTAATTTATTGTGGCGCAATGGTTAGCGAAGGGGAAGCATAATGGGCCCATAACCTGCAGGGTTATGGGTCAAAATAAAGACGGATTCCATACAGTAACAGGGTAACAGTAACATTTGTTCCGAAACGAAGTTACAGACAGAAAGTGATGTCAAACTCGAATGACAGCACTAATGAAAAATAATTTTCAATGTACTTATGTGTTCAGTTTACAATGCTACTTTCTAACAGTTTCAAATATTGAGATATCGTTTTCATGAAATATATATTAACTTACTTTGATTTTTTTAATTTAAATAAGAGTTCAATTTACATATTAGTATTCTTTGATTTATTTACCAAACAGGATATACAATGTGTATGAGTCGTAATTCGTAACGTTTCTAACATGTAAGTAACGTTACATGCGAGTGACATCTGAGTAACATGTATATACAATTATTTTGAACCCAGATACTATACGAGTAAATATATAAAAATATAATATGTCGCTTTATCGAAAAAACAAAAATATAAATACTTAGGTGTAGGAAATTATAAATAAAATCATGTTATATCTATGACTACCTATTATTTTTTATTTTACTTATTTAAAAATTATCCCACAAAGTGCGAAAATAAATACCTACTAATTCGGCAAAAAAAGTCGGTTATAAAAGGCTCCTGTTTATAAACGCTCAAAATAGGCATAACGGTAAACATGGCATCACCAGTGTCATCGTCGTTGCCTGAAAACTAGATCGCAACGAGCACAATAAATGTAAAAGAACAATGGTGACTGGCCGCCGATAAAAGCAGCGAAAAAAAAGAGCGGGTGTTCCAAATTCAAATAATTTCCCACACGTAACGTTACGCGGGCAGACATCGAGCGCGAGCCGTTATCCGCGCGGCAGTGACCCACATTTGTACAGCATTTTCGCCGCGACTCTGAGACCGGTTTTATCACTAACCTCAATGTTTCTATCCAATATATTTACATACATTGCTGTTATATATTCATGTCTTTCTTGGGTTCTTCCATACATAGGCGTCAATGGATTAAATAGAACACAATTTTGCATGAAATTAAATTAATTGAAAGAAGTTAGTGGTACTGAGAGCCCGGTGTAAGTTCTGCCGCGCTTTCTGATTTTGCGAGAAATTGTGGCTGCCGTTTCAGTCACGTAGTATCAGCTGTTACGTAGGATGTGGCAATTATTTATTATGTTATTTATATATTTGATGATAGGTTTTTATTAGATATAAATAGAACGATCTTGTTTAGTAGAGTTGAGATGTAAAAAAAGCATTACATTTTTTTTTTCCAGTTAAATATAAAATGTGACATTATCTTATAAAAAGAAACCATATTGTTCTCAAATATAGAAACTAGTGATATAGTGATATAGTGATATGGAAACTTTACATAAATAATTATTAATTGTAATAAGTTTCTTGAATTTCCTTGACATGTTCTCGCTTTCAGTTGCTTTTATATTATCTTATGGTACATAGCTATCAGATGCCAATGTAATATTAAAAAATAAATAAGAAGTCATTTTAAGTACCTACATAATTTAAAGTCTATCTTATAACAGGCTTAATGGAGATGAGTCGCCAAAGCTGAAGCTGGAACATCTAAAATCCAACTACAATTCTAGCAACTTTTCAACAGTCCAGACTTTTAGCCCGAAGGGATAGTGTTCCTGCGCTTTAGGCGAAAAAACCCAAATATTAATTAGTAATCAAATTCATTATGTTAAAGTTATAAAAAAGAGAGCTGTGAACAGGATTCTGCGAGGTGCCGCAGGACCCGCATGTCCCGTGGTGTTGCAGGTGTCCATGGGCGACGGTGACCACTTACCATCATGTGACCCGCCCGCTCGTCTGCCATCTCTTCTATAAAAAAGGTTAATTCCCCGCGATTAATAAATAAGCAGAAAAAAGTTTCTTCAATTTTTTTTTATTTACACAATGGATAAGAGACAAAAACTAATTAAAAAATTAAACAATTGAATTAAAGAAAAATAATGTTTTTTGGGTATTGGTGATGTGAAGTGTAACCGTCACTATCACCAGCCCTTGCTGGACATAGGGTCTCTTCGTGCACATTGTCTTGTGCTTGAGGGATGTATAGCTTTAAAACGCCACGCTTTAAAACGATTGGCGAGTCCACTCTTTCAGAGGTGGTATAGTTCCTTTGCGCTTGTGATAGCCACTTTGTTTTCCCCTTAGTCGCCGAAGAAGTGCCAAGCCAGCCGACATATAAATTTGGAATCATTTATTTATTTAAATAGCGGAGATTACTGCCACCACAAACAAAGGGAAGACACCGTGTATTAATTTATATACTTTCTTTTAGTATAAAAGAATAGTTTGCCGGTAGTGGTTGGGTGAAAAGAGTCTACGATCGTGTATGGTGGCGAACCGTGCAAGAGAGGCATAATATCACAGATTATCCTCTATTCAGCAGTGGAGTACATATGACACCCAACCACAGCGATTCAACAGTAACAGAATAAATGCATCAGCCATGTCATTACATACAGTTAAACGTACAGAAACGGGCCCAAACATAATCGCAATGAGTCAACATTGTAAATCAGCACAATGGTAATACAAGCCTACGCACACGAGTGCAGAATGGTCCATCGATCATTTGGGAGCAAACGTATACCGTTATGTGTTGAATATACATACGACCTTTGTGAAACGTGACTTCATCAATGAATCATTATTAATTAATTACACATGCGTATGTATTTTTTTTACACTAATATAATATTTATATTTGTATTTTAATATATATTTCTTCTTTTTTAAGCACGAAGGCGACAGACGTTCATACAATCCATCAGATAGTAAGTGGATACTGCCGCGATACATGCAAACATTAGTCCAAAATGACAAACGTTGGCACGCCTCCGGATACTCTGCCTACCTTTGGAGATATAGGAATGGATTTGGGGAAAGGTTTAGGAAAATGGGATACATTAGGGAAATAAGATAAAGTGGGAAATGCAGTACATTTCAAGGTAGTCTTCTGTGAGATAGGGGTAACGTGGCCAGTCGAACGCGCCCAGGGGCTGTTGGATTGCATCGTGCACTCCCCCCTCAAAGAATCCCTCTCAATATTCCTTGCTCTTGTAAATATTCCTACAACCGAAAGGGTAGAAGAGTCTTTATATTGCATACCACTGAAGTTATAACAATTTCTTTATTTCGGACATATTTTAAATCCATATATTTGTAAATAACGTGAACTTGATAAATTTTAGTAGATGCTAATTAACTTACACCTTCATCTAGTGCGTTTGTAAGAGACAGTCAGAATCGATTACAATCGTCAAGAAAAAAGTCGCCAGTAATGTGTAGATGACAAAAGTGCTTGACACAGCGTGGTGGCGGGTCTCAGATAGGGTATGTATCCAGCAATGAAGAGCCACGGCTTGATAGTATGCTACCTATGGTAATTCGTTCTCTTGAGGAACTAACGACTTGAAAAAGTTCGGCTATGGCAGTTGGATGAGAAAAGCCAAGAATCATGTATGGTGACGAGCCTAGGGAGAGGTCTATAGCAAGCAGTGGAGATACGTGGGCTGATGCTATGCTAAATTCTGTAAATCGAATAGTTTATTAATTAAGTGCAATTGAAAACTGATGATGTTTTTGCAGGTCCGCTGGTTATTTGGGAATCAAATATAAGCTAAGATTAAGTTAAAACTTACAGTCGTAAGTACCCAATGGAAAAACGCGTCACCATAAAATCAGGAGAGTCGCAATCTTATTTAATCTTCGAAAAGAATTTCATTCGATTTCAATTCCTAGGGCATAATTAATAGAAAAATAAAATGTAACTAACAGAAAATAAAGTAGCTATCTAGTAAGACTGTTTTCCTGTTTTTTTAAATATATTTTTTCATTTCGTAACAAAATTTCCAACCCATTATTTTTTGCTGTGATTCAGCCAGACTCGAGGACCGAGATTGGGTAACATGTTCTAACCTTATTACATAGGATTTCTTTTCGATTGAGTCGCCATAATGGTGGTAATGGCAGTGTAACATTTTTCGCTGCGCGCGCGCAGACTTTCTTTGCACTCCGCTGTAATGTTTATGAACAATGAAGCGCTATTTTTCGTAATATTTTAAATACACTAGATTGTAGATCTTTATGTACCATTGAGTCTACAATTATCGATCAAAACTCGATTATTTAATGCTTGCAATTAAAAGTACATATTGTACTATCAACCTATTTTAGAAATATTGATTTCGATTTAAATTTAAGCAAATGCGATCTATATATTTTGGACAACCTTTCTCTGGATTCAAATATTGAAATAACACACAAATTTAATTGTTTGACTCCTAACATTAAAATAGTGAATAAGAACACGCGTACCCTCCTAGAATCCCCAATATACGACGAATATTAGTTGTACAGTGTCAACGCTCTATTACTTTAAATTAACTACCT
The DNA here is from genome assembly GCA_914767545.1 of Sesia apiformis. NCBI lineage: Eukaryota > Metazoa > Arthropoda > Insecta > Lepidoptera > Sesiidae > Sesia > Sesia apiformis. The sequence continues at coordinate 8,487,911 of OU611972.1, read as the reverse complement.
AAACATTTTTCAGTGTTCATAATTCACGCCGTGGTAAGTGAAATGGCGGCCATTTTGTCGTGCGCAGATCACAATATCGTAACTGGAGCTAGTTTTGGGGACGCGTGACACTTCGCGGTGTGTAGATGAAAGTTGTGTTTTGATAGCCAGTATGTCGTGACTTGTTCGTTGTAAATAGGGCAAAGAGTGGTACAGTCCACTGAAAATTATGAATCTATAATACCTACTAATTAGAGTGGTACCTACTAATTATATAAAGAGAGATTGTGGAGGAACAGTAGGCATACATTAGTATTTTATATTTGATAAAGGATTTAGGGCGGTGCAGCGCAAAAAATAAACATATTTTTTATTTTTAAAAACTGTCACTAGCTCGGCGGTGAGGGAAAACGTCATGAAGAAACCCTAAGCTCTTTAAACATCTTAACGTCTTCCACAAAAAAGCTGCCTCAAATGGTGGCTGCTCCGAAAATAAACAGAACAGATGTAGGAGTGGTAGACGCGGTAGAAAGGAGCTGCTCCTCATTGACGTAACTTTTTCGCTGCTTGGATAGACTACAAGAAGACTCGACTTGGTCCCCCATCCCCATTCATGGATCTTGAGGGTCCTCGAACTGTACCGAATCGACGGTGCAGTTAAACAATGCCTCGATACTGTAGCTGTAGTTGTAGCAAGTGAAATAGGCCCATAATTCGTCCTGTCGGATGTGTCGCCCGTCTTATTTTTTACAGCTGGTACTACAATAGTACGCATCAGTGGGTAAGTAAGAATGACATAGGTACAAATTAAACAACATCGCGAGCACCCGCGGTAAATGCACCCCAGCATGTTTAAAGTGCTCGATATTGAGACCATCGTGACCAGGCGACTTGCCCCTCTTCTTGTTTTTAATTACTTTTTAAACATTTTTTGCTGAAAAAGACACCTTTCGTCACACACAACGGTCCCATCATCGTTCACGTCACAATACAATGCACCCAAGGATGACTCTTTAGTAAAATTTTCCCTAAATAAATTAGCGATCATTTTATGATCCTGAACGCCGTCGATGTTCACAGGAAGGCTTGTTTGTCTCTATATTTAATTTAGTTGTTGTTCAAAAAAATGTGATTTTTTAGCCGAGTAATTTAAGGCAATATAGCTTTAATTAAAAAAAAAACAATTTCTTACGCAGTAATAAAAAAAAAATTTCAATTATTTTTGTTATTGAGGTTAGGAAATAGTACATTTTTGAAGAATATAATATAAAAATCAGCCGGTTTTGATCTATATTTTTATCCTTCGGCTAATTTTAAAATTAAACTGCACAATCCATATCGCCACCAATATTCATTATTTCGTAAAATCGATTAGAACAATACAATATATCAGTGAAAATCTCACAATTTCCACATGTCGCATTAAGTCAACGCAGGGAAATGCAATTTTCTTATGCAACGAACTCTAATGCGATGCAACCAGTGTATAAAATTAACGTTTCTAATATTACACACATGCATTTCAGCTTTCTTCGACATACTCTCGAGTAAAATGGTCGCCGGCAAAAAGTAGTGCTTTCTTTTTCAATGTCGAACAACGAGCGGGACGAAGATATAAAATTAAAGAGAAAGAAAGAAACGACTATATTTATGAAGTTGCGTGTAAATGTCACATTCGACAGTTGAAATTCGAGCTGATGCATACGTCAAATTTCCCGCCAAACAACTCTGACAACAGCGAGGTGGAAATTAGATTGTATATTTGCTTGATAATGGAAGGCTAGTGTTGTGCCGCTTTGGAGTCGCGGCGTCGATTCGCGTGCGGTGAAATGTAGGACAATCGAAAGCCTTTCTCCGCTTGGCGGTTAGGTATTTTATTCCGTTAGTTTTTTTGTGGTTGCCATTACACCAATATGGCGGGTGGCATCATTTTTTCGCTTTGTCACGTTAGATCATTCTTGTTAGACGTTCGAAAGCTGCGTTCTGGAATCAGAGTCGCATAACTGTACAGCGGAGAGAATGATGAATGATGTAATTGTAATAGTGTTTTTTACTAGGTTTTGCTTTGTTTTTTCGCTAGGTTTTTCACGGTCGTAACTGTGGAGATAAGCGTCGCTAATTATTTATTTTTTCTCCAGTTTGTACGGCTACAAAATTGTGCTTTCTGTATCTTTGTTGTGTTGTTGTTATATCTGTGGCAGTTGTTCTTGTAAATAAATAATTTAAGTGATTTACTTAATTTTGTGACTTTTATTTTACCTATTTACTATGATTTTTTTTTATTGATGTCTTATTCCCGCAAAATAGGAGCACATCTCTAAAGTACTAAGTTTTTTTAGGCAAACTTAATTAACTGTCATGTCAGCTCGGTCGTATTATCGTCGCATCGTTCAGAAACTGTGTATATAATTGCATAATTTGCATAGGCGGTGCATTGCGCGTGTCGGCCACTTTCTCCACCTAACGGGACAGAGAACTGGGACATCCGCCGGCGCAGACCGACATCTCTCTGTTATCATCGTGAATTATCTTCTAATGTTAATACGGGAAATATTATGGGTGTCTTTCGTCTAATTGCCATTGGTCACGCGGGGTGAAATTAAATGGTAACTAATAGGTAATACTATAGATTATGAGCTGTATTTATTATGTAATAGCAGTGCCAGCGACTTCGTTCTCGTGAACTCTAGTGATTCCAGTAAGGAACTCATTACGCATAGGGATAAAATGGACCTTAACTGTTAACCCAGGTCATGAGCTATAACTGTGGTAAGTTTCATTAAATTCTGTCAAGTAGTTTTTTGAGTGATGCGCGTTCAGGCAGACAGACACAAAAATTCTAAAAGTAACTGTTTTGGCTTCTGTGTCGTTCACAGAGTAGTGCACTGCAAAGTTTTTTTTTTTCGAAAAATATTTCACGTACAGACAAGGCTTTTTACTATTTTATTATATGTAGGTATAGATTAATAATAACGTAATCTTTATTTCAAGTTACTAAAAATAGAAATTAAATTACAATATTAAGAATACATAACCTATAAATATACAGCAATATATTATACCTATTTATTATATATATACATATTATACAAATAATATAACAACAATGTAGACATTATTACACACACATACATAATCTAGGAATTTCTGCCAAGCATACCCCCCCCCCGCAAATGCTGTAGGATGGGCGAGTCAAATTTGGCAGACAAAGCTGTTGGGATGCTGTTGGCTCTGCACCGCGTCCTGTGCAACAGGGAGGCCACTTTCTTTCGTCTGATCGCTTGAAATCCATCAGTTCTCGTTTCGGCAAATATCTTTGATATCCATTAGCCAAGGAGCTTCAGTAGCATCCTGAAAGCTCAATGCTCAAACAAGAATAATTTCAGACATAACATGTCCAAGACAATGCAGTTTGTGTAGTTGCCTTTCTTATCCCGTTACTAAAATGGAAGATAGTACTTACCGTAAATTCTCGACAACAGAATGAGTGTTAAAGACATCCATTCATTTTAGATTGAAGCTCTGTTTTTGACCATGAACGACATTTATTGTGCTGATAGTTTCAAGGACTTTCAAATCATTACTTGAACACCGTCAAAGATGACAAAATTAGTAATTGTGACTTGACAATTAAAATTAGTTAACAATACTTATTGTGGTAGGTACCTATTAGCTAATGTCTACGACTTCGTACACGTAGACTTTAGAATATGTTTGATTAGCTTGGTTCCCATGGGAACTCTACAATTTTTCGGGATAAAAAGTACCCTAAATATTGACCGGGTGTATAAGCTATAATTGTGCTAAGTTTTATTAAAATTTATCTAGCGGTTTTTGCGTAATGCGCTTTCAGAGAGACAGATAAAAATTCTGAAGATTGTTGTTTTCGGCTCTGTATCATTCATAGTTGTACACTTGTATCAGCCTATAACGTTTCACTGCAGGGCTTAACCCTCCCCTAGTAAATTACTGACTGCAAAGATGTTTTTCAGTAAATATGTCCTGTACAGAAACGGCTTTGTTTCAGTACCTACAGCGCCATCTCTATACAGCCAAAGGTTGAATATGGGTAATGATTTTAACATTAAGCCTGCTTTTTGTCACTTTATGCAATAAAGAATAAAATAATTAATTAAAAGTGTTTTTTTTTTTCACATATTCTTTAGGTACCTATTGGGTAATTAAATATATCATTCTAAACATCATAATAATATTTAACATTCGTTTTTAAAATAACGTTTCCAAAACTAAATTTAAACAAATCAATGCATTATGTTTACATTATTACTATTGTCTTGACATAAGTATTTTTATCCTAACTAATATTTTCTGGTTACCTAATAATTCTTCAACAAAATCTTTGTTTTGGTTTCCGCAATTTACTTAGCAAAATTACGTTACTACGTGAGTTGAATTATATTAATTAACACAGAGGTTAATTTTATGCCAGCTAATGCAGGCGGAGCGATAGGCAACGGTACTTTTAAATCGATAAAAACAATAATATGTAATAATCCTGAGTTATAAGTCTCCGTGTATTACTCTAATGCAACATACAATACTATACATGTACATACAATACCATCATTCTGGGTCTCTCTACTGCTGTATATACGCCTCTCCCAAGGCGCTATGCTCGGAGTTTTTTTGCGGGATAAGATCACTGCTGTTTATTTAATACTTTCTCGCTGCTAATTCTTTCTCAAAAATAATTACTTTTTAGTCAAATTAAATAACAACAGCTTGTCATAAGACAACCAGTAATGTGCTGATTTTGTTGCCCAACCGATTTATGTATAGGACTTTTTTCTATAGCTGAAATTCTGACTTAACAACTGTAAACAATTGATACAATCCAGAGCCTAATTCGCTAAAACAACTTAATTTTACATTTGAATGCTGTCTGGCCACCAATTGGCGTATACCACGAGCGGGTCACGGCCATTACAATTATAACAACAAAGCCAAGTGGGCCACACAATCGGTGAAAGTCCGGCGAAAGGAGTCCAAACCGGGTCACAGTTACAAACGTTACGTTTGACGTGCTGTGACACTTTCTTAATTGAGACGCAAACGTTAACAACATAAAATGTTAACATTATCAATTTTGGCGGTAAACATTTCTGAGAAGAAGCGACGAAGACCGCGTTCTTTTTTTTTAATATCGCGCGGGAATGACATTTCTCGAACGTTCTAAGAAGGTGGAGAACGTTCGAGAAAAAGAACATTCGAAGTTCGAATCGTGGGGATGTTTCAAAATCATGAATTAGCAAATTGAACTTATCGGTGGTAACTCGAGAAGTGAAGTCTTTTGATTATTATAAAAATTGTGTATTGTGGGTTTTGTAGTTTAATAGTTAGTTTCTTCAAAGTGCTCTTTCTGCGTAATGTTTATGATAATTAAATAAAAGGATAAGACTGAGTTTTTCGTGTGTGGAAACACAGTAGTAGTCAGTAGATGCACTGCATACTTTTGGAACTTTAAAGAATTTTCGGTTTTCGTGAATGAGGAATATTCTTATTTTAATTGATTAAATTAGTACTCTGTAGACCCATACATTACTTTAAAGATTATTTTATTTATTATTTTTATGTGTTGACTATAAACGTAGATGTTTGTGTTAACAGCAAAGATCACCTCAGTCAGCGAAAATGCAAACCATTCAATCACTTTCATAGTAAGCGAGAAAGAATCAAAATGAACTGCTAAATGGTAAGCGTTTTCAACTAGTCACAGAGACCTAGAGACCCATGGTGCAAATATGCCCCAGATGTACTACTAAATGTTGATTACTAATAACTAACTGACTAACTACTACTAACTGACAAGGCCTTAAATTAAAGAGATACTTTAATTTAAGGCCGTGTCACTTCCCTCAGATGGTAAATTTTGTTTGCAGTTTGGACAAAGTAGATTGGAACGGAAATTATAAATATTAGCCTTGTGCCTATATTTAGAGAAGTATACAAGTTTGACGTGTTACACATAGTTACACAAATCGGAGCAACGAAATTGTTTCAGGAAAAGTGGTGAAAATAACTTCCCCGCGTGTCTTCCCACGAACACTAGCGTGCTGATGTATTATGTTTATACATACAGCAAAAGAGCGGTGATAGCCAAGGGGTATAGATACTCGAATCACATTCGTGTCATCGTGCGTTCAAATCCTCAGCCCGTACTTAAATAGGCTTTGTACTGAAATAGGTAAGGATTTATAAAAATTGTCACTAGCTCGTGAGTAGTGAGGGAAAACATTATGCAGCTCCAGAAATAAAAAAAATCTGTAGTATGTAGGCCACCAATCCCCACCGGGTCCGCGTAGTGGATTACGGTCCGAAAACCCGCAGGGATTTACTAGATGAATTTAAAATTGCGAATAAGATTCTGCAAGGCCGGCAGCGCGGCATTGCATTGCAAAATCACCTCTTCTCTATACATCTCTATACCCCTCACAGAATACTACCTTGAAATGTACTGCATTTCCCGCTTTATCGTATTTCCCCAATGTACGTACGTATTCCGGTAGTGAGTGAGATATGCCAGAGCCCATTCCCATCCCATCTTCTCCCTCCCCATTTTCCCAATCAATTCCTTAATCTGCAAAGGCAGGCAGCGCATCCGGGGGCGTGCCAACCTTTGTCATTCTGGACTGACGTTCTGACAAACAGATAAACAGACAAACAGACAAAAATTCTAACAATCATTGTTTTGGGTTCTATTGCGTTGATAAAGGCCCCCAATAATAGTTTTTCTCATATATCTTCCATGTACAGACAGCGATCAGTTACATTTTTATTATATAATATATATATTATATAATATAATATATATATATATATATATATATATAAATATAATATATATATATATAGAATATAGAAGATAATTCTCGTAATTCAGTACAGAAAAGATGACAGAGTAATATAGATAGAGAAAAATAGTAAAAGATAAGAGAAATATGAACTTAGGAATATTTTTTTATAGGAAGAACGCGGCAGACGAGCTTACAGTCCACCTAATGGCATGTGGATACTGTCGCACATGGACATCCACACATTCACGGTACATGCCAACATCACTTCAGAATGACAAATGTTGACATGTCCCCGGATGTCGGATGAGATGTAGGAATGGATTTGGAGAAAAGGTTGGAAAAATGGGGAGGGATAAGATAGGATAGGATATTTCAGATGAAGAGTAATCATTTCCTCAGTCATTCATCCTCGGTTGTATTGGTACCGTTTTGGTGACACCAATAATGAACCTACTGATTATGTACTCAGTAAGATTTGTGTTTACGTATGTGTTCTTATTAAATCTTACCTGTATATCTATTCACTCCGACCTTTTTACCTCTATCTTAACCTTATAGTCTCTGCCAACAGTACAAACACAATGCTAGTTCTACGCAGTCGGATAGTAACCAAAGGAGGTGACCGCTTTGCCGGGTAAAATGTTTGAAAGCGGCTGCTAGCTATTGGTTAGCTTTATAACGGTAAACGTACGTACAGTCAGCAATAGAAATATAAATATTGAATATATATTCAATAAATAGTAGTGACATATTTTTTAGCTTAACGATGGCATATGGTCAGACGGAAAGTTGATACTGTCACCGATAGACATTAGCGACACAAGTCAACATCAGTCAAAAATGACAAGCGTTGGCACGTTCACATATTGAAGTCCATCTTTGGAGATTTAAGAGTTAAAGTTTAGGAAAATGATTTTTTAGAACAGTAAATAGAGAAATGGACCAATGAAAAACAGGTGAAGAGTTTTCTTCGTCCCACTTAGAGGATTGATATGAGATGGAGAGTACAACGGACGAGGGATTTCCCTATCAAGCAAATAAACATTTCCTTATCTTATTATTACACCCTCTAACTTATATTATCACATCTCTTATCTACACTCACAGAACACTAAGGTAAATTCCACTGCGCTTTCTATCCTATTCCCCCAATGTAATGTAGGTACGTGTTTCGGTAGTGAGTAAGATATGTCAGAGCTCTTTTCCATCGAATCCTATTCCTCCCCATTCCCCCAACCCTTTCTCCAAATCCATTCCTAAATTTCCAAAGGCGGGCTGGAATGACTCAAGTAATATAATATACCTATGTTTGACGAGTGACACAAAAATATTTATATAATATTTAAATATTTAATATATATATATGTACATACATACATGATTATTATTTATTTATTTCGAATCTACAGTACAACAGAAAGATAAATAACATATATATATATATATATATACCAATCTTATTGCCAATAACAGATTCTACATGTAATAAATATACCTAGTGTAGTTATGTTGTTCATGTGATTATAAACGTCTGATTATAAACGAAAAAAAGTCTGATTGATTACTTTTAAGTTGTTACGTGATTTGTAATCTTGATTTGTGCCAATCTAAGCTTAATTAACCTGTGGATACCCCATGAAAATCCGTTCAGTAGTTCTGGAGATTAGCCTGTTCGAACGGACAAACAGACAGACAAACAACAATTTTCAAAATCACCTTTTTGTATTCTGATACTCTTCCTTCATCGCCCCCGATCAGTTTTTGTTAAATATATTCAATGTACAGATACGCTGGTATACATAATGATTATTTAAAGTCTACATCTTTTTAAAGTCAAATAGTCCCCATTCGTCTATTCATTTATTGGGGAGGGTGGGGGGGGGGGGGGGGTATCGAGCCATAATCCACCATGCCCGGTGATTTTTTTTTCCTCGAGCATGCGGATCTCATCGTGTTGATTTCTTTCACTACCGTGCCGATTCTAGAAGTGGTAATTTACTTTAGATCAGTAACATTTTTATTTTCTATTGTACATTGGCGGTTGAATGTGAACTTGAAAATTGACATTTGAGTAGATTCTCATGGGTCGAAATTTTGAGCGTTGAACATGGACTGACCCAACGTGGGTTTATGGATGCGATGTGACTTTTATTGGCCCTTAATTTTTCAGCTACTTCCACGACAGCACCATGAGAATAGGGGAATAGGAATGTAGAATAGGAGAAGTCCCCAACTTTACGTCAATAACCTCTATGTTACGTTGTTTTTAAAAGCTGTAAATGGTTTCCTGCAAGGTCGACAGCGTGCATTCCCCTCAATGTAGCTGCTAACCATAATTGACGGTGGCAACTTACCATTAGAGTAGGTAGCTACCATCGTTATATTTGTCAGATAAAAAATCTTCCGACAAGCGGAAGTCTTACGTCCTGATCTCGGATCCTGTAAAACTGGATCCTGACCTTAAGTGGGTATTAAAATGAAGGATGTGATTGTATTTGGTATATTCCGCTACTAGTTGATAATACAGTTCCATAGAACTTTATTCCTTCGTATTTAAAGATTAGATTCGATTGTTTCGCGTGCTAATGTAAGTTGTCGCGGTGTGTAAGCTGTAGTTACTTTTTCCGTTTTGTCCTTAAAAAGTCGCGGAGGCCTTTGTAGAGTCTCTAAGGTGTTGTTCCAAGGCCAAGTTTCAAAGTACTTGTATTGACCATAAAGTATAGGTATAGATAGATACAACTATTAAATCAGTTTTAGTGTTGATATGGTTTTAAATTTGGGAGGTAACTTTATTAGGAGTAATTTTACGGGTATACCTAGGTTGAATTCGAAATGCTCGTTTGTGTGAAAAATTTATTTTGTGTATATATAAATCTAGCAACACCTCTAGCAGATGTTTTGAGAAACTTCAAGTGTTCATACATAAATAATTCGGACAAATGCGATAACTACGTATGCAGATTTTAAGGGGAGACTGCACGCTACATTCCCACAGCCGCTGGGCGCACTCGACTGGCCACGTTACCCCTCTCTTACAGACTACCTTGAATTATAGGTACTGCATTTCCTACTTTATCGTATTTCCCAAATATACCAACGTATGTACGTGTTTCGGAAGAGAGTGAGATATGCCAGAGCCCATTCCCAACCTGTCCTATCCTTCCCCATTTTCCCCGATCCATTCCTTAATCTGCAAAGTTAGGCAGCGCATACGGGGGTGTGCCCACGGGTGTCAGTTTGGACTGATGTTGGCATGTATCGCGGATGTCCATGGGTGTACTGTAGTATCCATTTAGCATCAGGTGGACTGACAGCTCGTCTGCCGCCTTTTTTCTATAAAAAGGATGGGGAAATTTATAATAGCGCCTCTAAGGCTTCAATTATTGACATTTATTTTTTTATATAATTTTACCTTTAGGTACAGATTTTATAAATGCCTGATATAGGCATATAGGTAATTGTATATAAATCTATATTATACATTTATAAAATTTTACTTTAACATAATATATTTTAAGTTACTTTAATGTTAATTGCGGGCTACATATTACATTAATGAAATTTTAAAATACATATCTACTTGGTGACATGGATGTTATTGGAGGAAAAGTCCTGAAATATATTCTGCAAATAAAAAGTATATTCTGTGAATAATTAAATTAAATAAGTATCTAATATTGGAATAAGTGAACATTTTTGACGTTTTTTGAATGTTAACGAATCATTTGTGATCGAATTCGTCTATAATTATGATTGTAGTGGTAATTGGTAAGTACGAGTATCACACTTCTTTAAAGATTGAATAAACTCTGTGATACTTGCACGCTATGAACATTTTTTAAGTACATACGTAGGAGTACCTCTCCTCCCACTACCCCGTCTCCTCCCGCGGGTGTAGTAAAAGGCCAGTAAGGGATAACAAAGCGGCTACCACAAGCCCAGCGGAACTACACAACCTCTAACAGAGTGGGCTCGTCAACACGCTTGGTCAGCGTGGCGTTTTAAGGCCGTACATCCCTCATACACGAGACAATGTGTGTGAGAAGACCCATGCATGAGCGCTTTTTGCATTTTGCATTGCAGGTGCACTATTTAGTTATAAAACATTTATAGTTATAAACAACCCGTGCGCTGGTATATAAAAATCTGAAACTGTGCAAGTATTGTTTTAACAATAACCCAATTCCGATCGCGCAAGTGCGCACGCGCAGCGCATACGTCGCATTGACATTCGCTGGGTTCACCGACCCCCACTTTCACTGACACACCTCCCCTTTTCCTGTTACGTAAGACAGGAAGTGAGCGCGACGCATAATTGCGTGGTTGCCGTGCAAAAACGTATGCGTGGCTGACGCAATTATTCTGGACTGTGGGGCGTGGATTAGTGTACTTTACCTTATTGCTAAATTTTTAGCATTGCTTGAAACATAGGAACGTAAAACATATACCTACCTAACTTTAGTTTTGGTTTAATTCTTCCGAAGCACTTGGGTAGTATATTTCACGTCAGTCTTCTGTAACTTAGCCAGTATGTACACAGGCACATTAATTATTTAATATTTTAGCGGTTTTATAGTTATTGCATCTGATATCTGGAATCTGATTACTAAATCCTAGAAAGGCTTATCATCAGGCGGACTGATTGTCTGGATGAAAAACTGGACTCTCTCTCCGTATATGTTTTTCCTTGGACGTCTGTCTAGTGGAATAAGAGCCTATCTTTCCCTGCGTTGTGTGTAACTCCAAACAGCGGGCTGTTTAAAACGAACCTTTACTCTGTGCATTTATCTGCAGTTCCGCCCAGGTTAATGAGATGTCTAAGGAAAACTCGAGATATATCTATCAAAAGTATCATCCCACTGGAGATCCACCAGTCTATCCCTGCGTCTATCCCTGAGTCTATCCCTAGGGCCCGCATAATGTAAGCACTTCATAGCATTTCTTCTTACGTTAATAGGAAGTCTCATTCCCCAGGACATCCATATCTGTTTATCCTAGCGCTGTTAAATTGCAAACTGCTTGAATCCAGTCTTTAATCATTTACTAAATGTACGCGTCTGCAGTTCCTGCTATCAGTTCCGCCCAGGTTCAAGGCCCCCGTTACGTAAACGGCTTCCTCGCGTTTCACCTTACGTCACGTGACTCGACTGCGAACGTAATTGCCAGTTAATATTATACGCGTTTTTATACGTTAACTGTACTTCATGTTTCCTTGACATTTTTGGAGGACAAAGCTTGTAAAATTCGTTGACTTTGGTTGTATGGTGAAAAATCTCTAAATTTTTGTTGTGCAATATCGTCTTTGTACAATAGCGAAGGGGGCCTGAGAAGTAGAGATTTTTGGAAATGTAAGCGTTAATCAATGATTGATTCAGTTATAATCTATCGTAAGACGAAACCAGTAAGCATGTGCTTACCAATTGTCGCTTTACTACGCTCCATATTTACATTAATAATATGTTCACAATATTAAAGATGTAAAGACGCTTCAGCCTTATTATTATTTTCAGACTTTCTCATGATGTTACCATGATCCATTACCATGTTACCATGTTACCATGATGTTACCATTACTCATGATCTTCACCGTCGCGTTAGTGATAATTGAAAAATCTGTACTTATTTATCTAAGTAGAAACAGCAATGCGGGTTCGAATTCACGAGCTCTTAAATATGAGACCCAGAGAACTCACAATATAAGCTATCACGTCTCTTCAAATTATGTCAAAAAGATGTTCTGAGAAGATCTGATTACAACATAGAGCGCAAAGAAAACAGAGTAAGTTGGACAGACAGCACAGGCAACCCCGTATTTGGCAATTACCTCGCACTACATTAGATGGTTCAATCAACGAGGTAATGCTGCTAGCTTATATAAACGTTTTCAATATTCAGGTGTTATTTAGGTATCTTACATATTATCAGCCTATGTCACTCCACTGATGGATATAGGCTTCTCCTAAAGCTCACCTCGGTCTGCCACTCTTTTCAACCATTACCGACAAACTTCTTCAAATTCATAAGATTTATAAGTTAATGGTCGCTCTATGGAGAGCTGCTCTCAGTTTTAGCGCTGAATAAGATCCGAAAGGAAAAGATTCGCCAATCTAAGTAAGTAAGTCACACAGCTCACAGAATTATTAAGCTGAAGTTGCAATGGGCAGCCATATCTGCTGCAGGACCGACAACTGATGAGGTAGAATGGATAAATTGAAATAAAATTTATTTTCTTAAAACAGGTACCTAACTACAGATGACATTCAAATTATTGCGCAGCTGTTTTGCCCTCGCATTTTAAGTAAAAAGAACAAGAAGTAAACTTAAATCATACATTACTTATCATTAACTTATTATGTATCTTAATCTATTGATATATTTCAATATTGTCTCTTAATTAAACTACCTTCTAAAACGTCATAAATCAAAGACACTCTTGAAACAAACTTAAATAAATGAATTCTAAATTAAGATAGGTAGCACAGCACATACCGGGAACCACAGCGTAGGACGCTCTCCGGCCGCATGGACCGACCATTTGAAGATATCAAAACATTGAAAATATTGTATGTATATTTAATTTAGAAACTACCTCAATTGAGAGATCCAATCCTTGATCCGAATCACTATTTACTGTAAGAATTTTTAAAAATTATCACCAGCTCGATGGTGAGAGATAACATCGTGAGGAAATCCGCATGCTGGAGAAATAAGAAACATAAGAATAATCTGGAGTATGTGTATCCACCAATTCGCAGTGAGCCCCCGTGGTAGATTATGGCCACAAACCTCCCAGTGATGTACTATGAAAGGCCTGTGCCCTGTAGTGTTACGTTATGGGCTGATATCGGTAATTTAATTTAGGCGTAAATCTAATCTATTTCTCGGTTTAATGCTCGATAAAGATTGACAAAGGTCTCTTTATGTAGATCTTTTATATAACATATCTTTATTTATTTTATTTTATATAACATTTTTTTATATAATATAATATCTTTTATATACTAGGTTGATCAATATATTTTTGGGTAAGTATTGAAACTTTAGGAAACGTATATCTAAATTGTATTTATTTTTCAACGTAATCACTTTCTAATCTAATACACCTTGAATAACGTTTTGAAAGTTGCTCAATTCCCATGGAAAAAAGGCTTTATCCTGGGTATCGAAAAAAGACTTTACAGCGCACATGACCTCATCATTTCCGTGAAATTATATACCCCGCAAGTGATTTTTCAAATTGGTAAAAAGATGAAAATCACTAGGAGTTAGGTCCGTAGAATATGGCGGATGCTGCGTCAACCGAAACCCAGCCGTCGGGATGGCAGCGCCTGCAACATCAGATCGATGCACAGGTGAATTCTCATGATGAAAAAGCACTCCGGCACGCAATTTTTCACGTCGTTTATTTTTTATTTCCTCGCGTAGTTTTTTGATCAACGTTGCGTAATACTCTCCAGTTATTGTCTATCATTTAGTTAAATAATCGATCATAACGATACCTTCCCAGAAGACCGAAGCCATTATCTTGCCAGTGGACGCAGAGACCTTGAATCTCTTGGCTGGGCGGGGAGGACGATCTTTTCCTCACCTTACTTTGGTTCACCTTACTGGGTCAAAATTGTGAACCCACGTTTCATCAACGGGCACGAAACGTAATCGAAAAGATTCTGGGTTTCGGTCAATAATTGCCAAATTTTGCTTTGAAATGTCTACTCTTGCTTTCTTTTGTGAGTCTGTTAACATTCGAGGAACCCAACGCGCGGCCTCCTTTTTGAATTTTAAGGTATGAGTTAAAATGAACTGAATTGTCCCGCACGAAAGGTTCATAATCTCAGCTAAATGACGAATATTCACACATCGATCTGTCTTAACAATTTCTTCAATTTTCAGAGCGAGTCTCGTCGTTAAAGACGGTTCTGCTGCGTTTAAATTCGGCGCACCAGTATGCTACTGAATAAGACAGAGCATTGTCTCCCAAAGTAGACTGCAATTCTTCCTGGCAATGGCAGAAATATTTAATAACCGCACGAACTTCGATTTTCTCCATTTTGCACACTAATAAAAGTCCCACCAAATATAAACAACGAAAAAAAAATATTGGTCACAGTTTTTTTTTAATTCTTTTAGCACTGGTTACTTCTGAATTTGAGATTCGAATGAATTAGAATGCATTCCTATAATTTAATGTAAAGAATCCGATTCCAGAAACTTATTGATCAACCTAGTACAAAGGATCTTTTTATAAAAATACCTTCCAATAACATACGGTTAACAATAAACTTCTCGTTCATTCTCATCATAACAACCACTTGTGTAAGTATAATCGCAGCGGTCGTCGACCTCACTGACGTAAGGAAATATCTCCTTATGTAACTCGCTTCGGGCCTTGAACCGTAGAAATGTTATGACTCAACTATAACTCCTATAATGTTAACATGTGCAGAATCTGTTGTGTCAGATGGTGGATCTGTTAATATCTTAATATGTAATGTAAACTGTATAGATTATAGATAGATAAACTCTTTATTGTACCCAACATATGTTGCAAAAAGGCAAAAGTAACACGAAAAGTACATCAGGCGGCCTTACCTCCAAAGCGATCTCTTCCAGGCTACCTTTGGATGGTAAGGAGAAAACAGATAACAATATCAAATAAAGGTAGATAGTGTAATTTTACATAATATAACTGAAATAAATTATGTATTTTGTGCATATACACTAACTTGATATGTACCATATTGTATATACCATCAGCCTATATCTCTCCTAAGGCTCGATCCTGGGCTCTTCTCATCCAATACATATATATATATAGATGCATACATACGAGTATAAACATAACGTATATACATACATACATTGTACATATATTTGGACTGTTTTGCGAAATTCTGAGTGAAGCGACCAAAACGATATTGTGGTGATTAACCTAACTACGCTACATAATATATTTATCTGTTAAATGAATTTTGAATGTGTAGTATTTTAATTCATTTAGCGTTTTGACTGGGTTACACCAACCAAGCTCCTATTCCAACCAAAAGGTCGAGTAAATCGATAAATGTGCCTGAAAGTGAAAATGTGAGATTTATTGAACCTAGAACCTAGAACTAATGGTTATGAGAGCTGATCATAATTTTTAAATGACGGTAGCTTTAGAATAGCAACACCCTATATCAATACGTGGCCGTCGTAAAAGGCGACAAAGCCGTTATCACAAGCGCTAAGGAACTGCACCTCCTTCAAAAGAGTGGACTCGTTAACCCACTTGGCCAGCGTGGCGTTTTGAGACCATACAGCTCTCATGCACATGACATGTCCAACAGTGGACGAAAAAAGTGGTTGTTCACTTTTACGTCGGCATGAACGCGACTAATATTTCATTCATAAAATACGTATGTTGTTTAAAATTCTAAATAACACCGAATATTATGCAAACGAACGTCCGCTGCGGAATCGAACGTCGACCTCCTAGGTCCACCTGTGACGGTCGATCACCCAGTCTTATAACACAGAGCGGTGATTAAGAACGCTGTAATAATTTCGTACCATTCACAAAGGGCAAAATCATTCAATTTTTCGACAAAAATACTGACCACAATTTCGGTTAGATTTGTCTCATTTTCAGATTATATTTAGTCATGCCGTAAAAATATAAGCCACAATAAAATAAAAGTATTCAAAATCATCAATGATCTATGAGGATAACTTTCAAAGAAATCTAAGGCAAAGAGAATAATATATAAGAGTTATGTAGATATAAAAGCAGTTAGTCAAACAAATGAGCCCATTACAAACTTTTTTGCCTATTACAGTAAAGTCATAAGAAGGCGTTTTTTTACTTTACATAGGGTCATTTTTGAACGAAATGTATTTTAACACTGTGTTTAGGATTATATTTTAGTGTATTTATAGAGTGTTACTGCGTGATCACCTTATGTGATCACCGTGATTCTTAAATTGGGTATTTAATTATCTTTAGATATTTTATAAAAAAGTAAGTAATTTTGAAATTTTAGAAATTAAGCTGTGAAATCAAAATAGAAGAAATATCTTTGAAAATTATAAGTTACAAGTCACGAAAATAACCATAATATGGAACAAAGATGTCATTATCTAGTACCAATATAGACAGGCATAAGTGACAGAGCTACCCTCTATAGAAAACAACTACCCTCCACGTGGCATAAGTGACAGAGGTAGCAACAGCTACCCTCCACGTTTTGTTCTCAAACATTCGTATAGTTATTACCAGACATAGGATTATAAGCACTATTAAAGTGCCAAAATATACACGAAAAAGGGTTTAAATATGCACTATCACAAAATAAACATCATGTTGATTTATTGTCAAATTAAAATCTCTTACCCAAAAATAACTATTTACACAATTTAATATAATTCACACTTAAATAAATACTTACATAATTTACACTTACACTTACATAAATTTACACTTGCACTTACATAAATTTACACAATGAATTATAGTTTTTATGACAGTACACTATAATCATCATTTCAGCCCTTGGACGTCCACTGCTGGACATAGGCCTCCCCCATTGTCCGCCATTTAGACCTATCGGCAGCGACCTGCATGCATCTCTTAATTATCAATTTCAGACTTATGACGTTTGTCAGTTAGAATTAATTTGTAGGCAGAAAATGACCGCTTCACGTCGACCGACGTGGCAGTACAAAATTTGTAATTTGGTGTCATGTTCGTTGAAATAAAGTCAGGCAAGCTTGATCTGTGACATTTATTTGTTTAATTACGTCAAGATTCGAATTTTGAACAAGAACGGCGTCGAACTTGTTACGGATCTTTTTCAAAAATGAGTTTTTGTGTCGCACTATCCACTATAAACGAAAAATCATAGAAATATGCAATAGAGTATGAAAACCAAGGAAACATGCATGCAGAAAATGCATATAATCCTATGTCTAGTTATTACCTACAGAACTAACGAACGAAACAACGACCAAAGTTATGCAGCGCATCCGGGGGCGTGCCAACGTATGCCATTCGGGAATGATGTTGGCATGTATCGCAGAAGTCCTTGAGCGACAGTATACCACCAGGTGGACTGTCTGTTTGTCTGCCACCTTCTTTCTTTCTATAAAATGTAAGTAATTATGGACAATAAGGTAAAATTTTGCTTCTATTTCGCAGTGTTCAAGAACAGCAGCCACAAGACTTCTTACTTGGGATGCAAGTCGCGAGTCACTTTCGCGCACGCGCACACTTGCGCATGCGCCCCGCGCGCTTTGTTTGGTGAAACCGCGAAAACTGTGTACTTACTTTCTGACCGGATGCGGGGGTATTTAGGAAATTGACATTAGGTAATTGTAACAAGGTGGACGAACTAATGTTAATGAAATTACTTAACAAAGTACCATAGAGTGGTAATAGCCTAGGTGTATCTATTTTTGACTCTCATTCGTACCAATGAGTTTTTACGCACAGATTAAAAGAAATATCAGAGTGATATACAGCCTAAAACAATATTTTTTGTGTCTGTCTGAACATGCAGTACACCAAAACCATTGGACACATTTTAAACATGGCATTAGTTATAATTTCAGCAGTTATAGCCTAGGGAGCGATGATAGCCTACGGGTATCTATATTCGACTCACATTCATGTGATCGTTAATTCAAATCCTTGGGCCGGTAACATTGAGTTTCTACTTAAGCATCGATTTTTAACAATTGTCATTAGCTCGGTGGTGGGAGAAAACATCGTGAGGAATCCCGCATACTCCATAAATACTCATACTCCATACTCTATATACTCCATACTCCATGCCGCATACTCCATGTGAGGGCGAGAGTGCACGCTGCAATCCAACAGCCGCTGGGCGCACTCGACTGGCCACGTTACCCCTCTCTCACAGAAGACTACCTTGATATGTACTGCATTTCTCACTTAATCTTATTTCCCTAATGTACGTACGTGTTTCGGTAGTGCGTGAGATGTGCCAGAGCCCATTCCCATCCTATCCCTCCCCATTTCCCCAACCCTTTCTCCAAATCCATTCATATATCCAAAGGTAGGCATGATAGCCTTCATGATTCATCCGGGGGCGTGCCAACGTTTGTCATTTTGGACTAATGTTGGCATGTATCACGGATGTTTATGGGTTACAGTATCCACTTACCATCAGGTGGACTGTATGCTCGTCTGCCACCTTCGTCCATAAAAAAAAAAACAATCTGAAGTATTAATTAAGATTCGTGACACATGTCAACTTCCTGAGCTCGTTTAAGCTAACCTGACGATTTACCATCACTTATATTTTTTTCAGTCGAAGACATTGAAGGTCGACGAGAACGAGACAAGTCTTCAACCATTTCTCGGCCTTCTTTGAATGCTTTGTACCACTCATATGCTCTTGTTTTTGATAAAGTCGACCCACCGTAGGCCTTCTCTAACATTTTCAATGATTCCGCACAAGAAATATTGTTGGTAACAAAAATTTGAGGCAAATTCTTTGTTCGATATTTTTATCCATTGTAAAATTCGCAAAGTACACTCGAGGTCGTATAGCAAATATGAAAATCTTCAAACAGCTATTTAACAGATCGTACCAAAACTTTACATGAAAATTAGCTACAATAGTGGCAACCTAACAGCAATATATCTTTACGCAGGCATTTTACGCGGGCATTTTTTTCATAATTCCCGATACTTATTTGACAGTATGTATATATAAGTTGTTCCAATGAGGCTACTATACCATAAAAACCATTACAATAAAGGAGAAAAAAATACATTTGAATTTGTAATCTGTCATTCTCACGTAAAACATAAATGTTTTTCTCATTTTGGCGCCAATCGTTGTTAAATATTGTACTAATATTAATATGAAGTGGGGTGATAACGAAAACCATATTGCTGTAATTACACTACATAAATTAGGAATGCGGGAAAATGCAATTTTTTAAATTCTCCATCCGCCTCGTATTAGCTGAATTTTGTGTACAGGACTATTGGTAGGTACATTGAAATGTCCTCTGTTTGTAACAGGAAAAGGTCTGGCTGTCCACGCACTATTCGTAATAAAGGTGTGAAGGAGAAAATCGGACGAAATACCATCCGGAAGCAAAAGATTTTATGCCGAGAGATGAATATAGCACCTAGAACCATGTCATGTATTTTAAAAAGATGATATAGGACTTACTACTTACAAAAGACGTACTTGTCATTTCTTAACCGATAATTAAAAAAAAATAGGGTTGACAAATCAAAACAACATCTTCGGCGGTACGCAAAGAGAACTCATTGACAAATCTTATTTACGGACGAGAAATGTTCACCGTTGAAGGAGATTTTAACAAACGGAATGATCGAGTTTATGCTCATAACTCTAGAGAAGCTGCTCAATGGGTCAATAGGGTGCAACGTGGTCATTATCCGGATTCAGTGATGGTTTGGTGGGGTGTTATCTATCAAGGAGTGACTGAACCATATTGTTGTGAAAAGCGTATTAAAACGTAGGCTCACCTGTATCAAGATACTATTCTTGAGAAGATTGTACAGTCTCTTAACACCCTGTTCTATAGCCAAGAATGATCCTTTCAACAACATTCAGCACCTGGTCATAAGCTTCGGTCAATACAAGCGTGGCTAGAAAGGAATATTCTCGTCTTCATTAGATCAGAAGACTAGTCGTCTTAATCCGCTCGAATATGATTTATGGTCTGTTTTAGAGAGTATGGCATGCTCTAAACACCATGATAATATTGAATCCCTAAAACATTCCATAAAAATCTTCCTAAAACATGGGTGGCAGTTGCCAATTTTCTCATGGGTTTCACGGGTGCGTGTTTCTATCGAAAACTGGCCACAACGTTTGAAAGATTGTATAAAAGAAAATGGTGACCATTTGTAATGAACGTTATATTTACAAAATGATTTACCTATTTATTTCTAAAATAACGAAATCCTTTTAATAAATTGATAACGTAAAAATAAAAATGTCATTAATAATGTTTTCTTTGTAACAATATTTATGGCAAGACTAGGTATAATAAAAAAGAGTAGAAGGTCAAAAGTCATATTGCTTGACGGAATTTTGCTATTCTTAGTAATCGTCAGGATCAGTGACGTCATCAAAATGAGGTCAACCTGCACTTTGTGTTTCCCAGTGACGTCACAAAGATTTACCGCGCATGCGCTAACTGCAATCATGTCAATGAATCATGTCAGCCCTTAGAATTTAATTTAATTTCATTCTGTTTTATAACTTGCAATAAAATTGTAACAAAGTTGTATATTATGTCTCAATTTTATTTAAGTAAGTACAGCATTTGTCCACGACTTCGCCCGCTTAAAATCCAACTTCGACAGGTAAATAGGTAATAACTCAAAAACTCTAACGTTTTAGACACCCTACCTATACATAAACGTAATAAATCAATAAAAGTAAAAAATATACCCCGACACTAGCGCAAACGAAAGACATAGAAAGAAAAACATACAGAGAAATAAACAAACAAATGGTTGTCCATATGTTATAAGAATGTTGATTTTATATACTTTTGCACGCGACTTCGTTCGTGGACAGTAAGTAGCCTATATGTTAATTCGGCTTACAAAAGTACAATCTACTAGCAGGGCCGTCTTAAGTCTATTCTGCGCCGGGGTGCGGGAGTGTATCCTAAGACAGTCAAACATCCTATTGTGTATCCTATGACAGTCAAATATCCTATTGTGTATCCTATGACAGTCAAATATCCTATTGTGTATCCTATGACAGTCAAATATCCTATTGTGTAATTGTTTACTATAGCGTTATATTTTTTCATTACCTTTAAAAGGTGAGCGCCCGGGGTGCACCGCACCCCTTGCACCCCCTGGTAAAGACGGCCCTGTCTACTAGGGATGTTCAGAATATTCATGTTACCTATTTACCAAATTTCAACGAAATCAGTACAGCCGTATCAACGTCATTGAGAAAAAAACATCTAAATTTTCGCATTTATAATTACTATATATTATTATTATTAGTCGGATATTGTACATTGGATATGTAGAAATTAAATTTACCTATCCTTAAAAAATTGCACTTCACGTTGATGTTAAACTCCATCTTTAACAAAAATAACAAATTAACTAAAGAATTATGAGTTTTCTTAATTATTTAATAAGGAACAAAACAGTGTCAACTATTCTTTTGAACTATTGTCCAATCAAGCGTTTAAATAAACACGAGTACAAACTGCTTTGCAGTTCGTTATCGCATTATTCAATAGGAAGCTGGACTGCCAACTGCAAATAGAACATTCTAGAACAAACATATACTTTCAGTTATAGCAACAAATAACAACATTAAAATCACTATAATAACTCGTTTACGAATGCAAAACAGATTTGTAATCATGAGGGTGCTAGGTTAGCCTCAAATTTAAAACACGCGTTGCATTAAAACCTCTGTTACGTCACGGGGAAATACCAAATACAACTTGACGGCATTATGACGTAACAGATGGCAATGATTTGCAATTGTGGGCAGGTATGACTTATATTACATAGAACCCTTAGGAAGTACGTGACTAATAACTAGTTTTGGACTAATTAAAGTTTGTTAGTCATTAAAATTAGCAAAACATCGATTATTTAAACTGTCATTTAAATATTGTTGACGTCATGGAAAAAATATTAGTAGGTGCTCATTGTGTTTAAAATTTCTGAATTTGGATTTATGCAAAACTTTTTTTATTGAAACAAGGTGGGACAGACGAATAGACGATGCAAAATTAAAATTTTTGGATGTAGATTTTTGAAAGACATTTGGATTTTTTTATTGAAAAAAGTGCCAGACTAACTTGGTCCGCCTGGATACTGTCGTCTACCTGGTTGGACATCCGAAATGCATTTGGAGGAAATCAATCTTCTTTTTATATGGAAAATGACGACAGACGATCATACAGTCCACCTGATGATAATTGGATGCTGTAGCCCATGGACATCCGCGATGCATGCCAACATCAGTCCAGAATGACAAACGTAGGTACGCCCCCGGATGCGCTGCCTACCTTTGCAGTTTAAGGAATGGATTTTGAGAAAGAGTTAGAAAAATGGAGAGGGATACGTAGGATGGGATGGAAATGGACTCTGGCATATCTCACTCACTATCGAAACACGTACGTACGTTGAGGAAATACAATAAAGTAGGAAATGCAGTACAGTTGAAGGTAGTCTTCAGTGAGAGAGGGGTAACGTGGCCAGTCGAGTGCGCCCAGTGGCTGTGGAAATGCAGCGTGCACTCTGCCCCTACATAATATCTGAACGGTGGCTTACATAACCAATTTTCATTTCCTATTTAATCATACTCCATTCCACTATGAAATTCCATTTATCCACGAGATGATTTCCATAAATCCTTTCATAAACACACGTGTAAATTTACAAAGCAAGTTTTAAACATCTAAAAGGTCGATTGCAGCGCCAGTTGTAATACAGATTTTGCTATTTTCCTTACTTGTTAGAAAAAAAGTGTTTAGACCAAAGATGTAGAGATTTATTGCCGCAGGATGTGTACACTTTTTTGTATCATTAAAAATATATCCAACGACATATAGTTTGTACGTATTTATGCAATGCAACCAGCCCTTTCAGTATCCACCGCTGGACATGGGTCTCGTCAAGCGCATTGTCTTGCGCATGAGGGATGAACGGCCTTAAAACGCCACACTGGAAATAGTGTTGGCGGGGCCATTCTTTTAGAGGTGTAGTTCTTCGGCGCTTGTGATTTAGTTTGTATTTATCGGTAAGTTACGTTATGAGATTTTTTGAAACGTTAACACGTTTATTTTGGAATTACTGGGACCTATTTAGCTAATCTTCGAACTTACTTCAATTCGACGTGATCTCCGTCGTGGGTAGATTCGACATCTCTCTAAGAAGGGTAAGAAGACGCCCTTGTCTTTAGATATTTCAAAATCCTAAACAGAACAACAGATATTTATTTATCTGTGAACATGAATCTCCAGCAAAACAGAGAAATAAGTAGGTAACTGAAATATTAATATATCAATTTTGTTTTGATTAATATAAAAAGTACAAAGTAGGGAAAAAGCTTTAAAAAGGTTTTATCTTGACCATCCAACGTTCATAGAAAAAACTCATTTTCTCGTAAGGAAATGGTTCCGGAATAACCTTGCTTATCCAATTCCTCAAGGAAACCCCAAATAACGCTGACATACGTGATTCAAAACGTGAGTCACGAAGCGCATGCGAAAGTGACGTCATAGTTGTGACTCATACTTTCTCTATTAACAAGTAAACAAGTGGAAATGTTAAGTTATTGTTTTGTTAGGGATGATGACGAGAGGCTGATGAGTCATCGATATACAAATGTCGATACGCAATGGGGATAAAATAAAGTAACTGTAATTTCGTCAGCGCCGAAACATTAAAACCAGATAAATAGTTCTACTATCCAGATACCTATAAATATCTCATACCTTGGTCATAAATATCTCACAAAATTTGGCTTTAAATCTAGGGCAAACTTGTTCGATGAATCAAATTATGGATATGTAAATATATCATTATATATATATATATATTTATATATTTATATTAAAATATATATATTTTATTATTAAGTACCATATCCTCTTAATTTATATTTTAAATTCTTTTCGCTGATATCTGTTTTCAATTTAAGATGTAATTCATTTATTAACCCGGGAACAGAGTAAGTGCTGGTCCGCTGACCGTAGGTATATACTGTTCGCGGATTTGATTACCCAAATGCTTGTATTATACTATCACCTCAATAATTATTTTAACGCCGCCGTGTCAGTAACCTCGGGCCACCGTTTCTGTTTACATTTTGGATAAATTGGATTGTTACGAGGTATAGAGTAATATTTTTGAAATTCGAAAATGGTTATACCTATATAAGTCTAATTTAATAGCGTATAGGTTTCCAAGTATAAAATGAAATAATAATACACATCGCTGAATCATTATAAATTAATACACAAAAGAAAAAGGGGTCACTGTCTTGAATCACGTAACTGCGTAGAATTTTAACCGCAGCCACCAAGGTCGATTTTTAACCTGTCATCTTCATGGGAAATAAATTGCACAATATTTTTTGGGAGTTCGCCAGGTTTTTTAGCGTTCGTACTCTGAACTTTCGTGTTCAGGTCAGAGCGATCGGAAGCGGGACGCTTTTACACTTTTACGCCCTTTTACATATGTACCATACATACATACTAATTAATATGAACTGACTAAAACTGACTCATAAATATATCTTTTCTTTTAGATATTTTATCGAAGTGATAGGTAGCGGTATACATTTGTGTATGTGTATTTATATATGCACTTACATTAATTACACATGTAATGAGTATATATGCATATATATGTATTATTGTACCCATGTATTATATGTGTATTGTATTATGTGTACTGTTAGTAGTCATTTTTAATGATTGCACGATGCACCGCCCTTCATATTTCTGTTTAACCGAAGGTTGACTCCCTGGTGCAGGTGTCCATGGGCGGCGGTGACACTTACCATCACGTGGGACCGCTTGCTTGTCCGCCCACTTTTTTATATATATAAAAAAAAAGATTCGCTCCAAACTCTTTGATTCGATTGCGCTTTTTGATATATTCTGCTGTCTAATTGTCTACTTGCAACATTCTTCTGCAACATCAAACTGAGTCAGGTACCCATCTCCTCTCACAGTAAATTTTCTTTGTAAGCCTTGTATGTTTGTTTATTAATTTTTTGGTTGCACAGCATATAGATATAGCATATAGACCATTTTTAAACCATTTTTCTTTCTAATTTTCGATCCGTAACGACCGATATGCCTGTAAACTTCGGTAAAATCTTCTGTATCAGTGCTGTTTGTCTTGTGAATATCTTATAAAACGCTTGGTTTGAAGTTCTACTGTATGACAATATTGACAATACATTGATTAAACACCTTATTAGGAATGCCTCTACCCACTGAGCAATCGTCACCAGATTTCTACGAGTACAATGAAAAATGTCTACTTAGTAATCGTAAAAGCAGTATATTTCTACAGACTTTCCAGTTTCACAAATCTTTCTTTTATTATATTTGGAGTGCTCATTGCAGTGCGACGTTAAAAAAAAGTGTGCATCTGTTTATTTAAAAAAAACGTGCCTTTCTATATTTAAGAAATATATATTAAGAATCACATGGTCAGTCTGTGAATCTATTTTTATGTGAATTGTGCTCCATAAAACGTGATACTCGGCGGCATATGTAAGCGCACAACGCATTATCACTCATATACAGTAAAAATAGATACAATGTGGATAGTTCCTTGGTAGAAAGGGATTCACCTGCGTCCATCCACGCGATCCCATATCACATTGATATACAACGTGACATTACTGCGTTATATTGCTTTGTAAATCAGCAAGAAATATGTTGGAAAGACCCGACGGCTCAGATTAGAAGAAAAAGGCAGCTATCACGCGCAGAACACCGAAGTGCGGCCAACAGAGCGAATATCATTCAAAAGCAAATACAAGTTCAAATCAGTGCGTCACGGTGTGTTACGTAATAATTTTCAGAATGCCATCTTGTGTTGTTAAACAATATAAAAACTGTTCCTTAAAACAGAAAATCGAACGCGGAGTTTCGTTTAATAGGCATGTATTAATATTTTAAATATATGTATGTATATTTCGTTTTTAATATTTACGGACGAATTGGAACACAAAACCTCAACCAGCATGGGTTAATTAGTGTTACCAGGATACATTGCGATGTTTCCCTAAATTACAAGGTACTTAAGCAAATGAATCGATCTAAAAATATATATCATTGATGATTTATTTGTGTAATTTACCCGATTACGCCGAACTGGAAAAAGGAAGGTAGGAGACACCCGTCTTTAGTGCCGTGGAAAATGGTCGCACCTTCATGGAAATTGCGAGAAGGCTGGTGCAGCGGCGGAAGCTGCAAAAAGGCGGAAAATTGGCGGAAAAGGTGGCTGGGTCCGTGAGGTCCTAAAGCGGATGCAGGATCGACAAACACGCATCAGGCCGGTCATTGAGCGAGGTAACCCAACTTCGTAGGTATATATCTTATCACAGGTAATAAATTTATTAACCTATCCATACACTGAAAATATAATACATTTAATTTAGCAATAAAACCAGTTTATTTATCTTTATTTATTATTTTTTATTTATATATCGTTACCAACAGCAACAATATGAAAATGTAATATTATTATTTAAAAATAGAACTAAAGCTAATGATAGGTGACTAAAATTAAACTACATATTTCAATGTGTGCATGTATCTATTATTATTTATAATAGTTATTATTTAGAAAAATAGAAAAGTGAATATAAAATAAATTGGTGTAGTTCCTCAACGCTTTTGTTATCCCTTAATCACCTTTTAGCACACCCGCGGGAGGAGTGTCCTAAAAGTCACGGAATATACTGTGAGGCTGGATGTGTGTGTGTGAATGTGTGCGTGTGTTTGGGTATGTGTTAGGCGTGTGATAATTTTTTAATAATTTTATTTTTGCAACTCTATTTCGAGCTGCAGAATAGATCTACGTCACCAAACTGATTATTATATTCACGCATGATGCGACACATGTTATTGTAGCAATAATTGGTGCTAGTAAGAGGTATGTCAAATAGTAATAATAATTTAATCATTTCTGTAATTCTGTTATTCGTAAATTAATTAAAAAACAGGCTTTAATTAACTTACAAAATAGGCTCTAATTAATTTACAAATAGACTCTAATTTGTATATTTATTAAGTAGTCATTATTCAGTCTTCATTTATTCCACGGAAACAATTAGTACCTAATAGCTTTTATAATATTACAAGATAGTTTAAAACAATATTTTAAAAATATATTCGTTGTTTATTGTACAAAATGTTGAATATGTCGGATTATTTTATTGTTACTAATAATAATAATCCATGAATAAATGACAATTACGGACATATTTCCTGTGCGATACCTGTTTTCGCTTAAAAAGTCGAAATTCAAGCTAGAGTCCGTCTGTGTACCTGAAATATCTCACTTACCATTATAAGACATGATACTCGGAAAATCAACAATTTCTTTGTCTTTGAAATTTTGTGACTTTCGTTCGACCGGTTACGAGTTCAATACCCGTGTTGTTACCTCATTTTACGCTGTGCGTCAATCGATGCTAATATTTTGTATTACCGCGTTATGTGCTAAGTGGGCGATCCGGGACATCTTTATTACAAATATATGATAGTAAATACATAACAATAATACATATATGTATTCCTCGGTTGTTGATACTTGAATCATTTAGTGAATTATTTTAATACATATAACACATAAAAGTGCTTTAAATAACAAGGAGGAGCGCTAATTTTCCGTGATTTTTAGGACACTCCTCTCGCGGGTGTCCTAAAGGTGACTTAAGAGATAACAAAACGGCTAACAAAAGCACTGAGAAACCACACCAATTTATTTTATATTCTAAATCGGGTCTGAACGCGTATAAGAAAGCTATTTGTTTACCTTTTATTCCGTATTACACTTTTATTCTTTTTTTATTATACGCGTTCAGACCCGATTTAGAATATAAAATGTGTACAAAACGTAAGAGTTTAAAAAGTTATAACTTCACCAATTCTAAAAGGGTGGACTCGCCACCTTGGCTTACCCTTTGGCTGGTGGACCCGCTCGGCTAGCGTGGCGTTTTAGGATCGTTCATCCCTTATGTTACGACCGGTGACTCTTGAAAGGCCACTAGGGCCACAAGAATTTAGACATTCCGAAAAAAGAAAAATCATCCCTATGCTCGAGACAATATGCATGAGAGAGCCCGTGTCCAGCAGAGGATATTGAAAGGGCTGGTTGCATTGCATTGAATCCTATGAAATTACTGAGAAAAGTTTTTTTTTTTTATAGAGAAGAGGGCGGACGAGCAATCGGTCTCACGTGATGGTAAGTGTTACCGCCGCCCATGGACACCTGCAACACCAGGGGGTATGCGGGCGCGCCGCCTACCTTGCAAAATCCTATTCACAGCTTTCTTGAAGAACCCCATGACGTAGTTTAATGGGAAGACCTCTTGAGACAGTTCGTTCCACAGCCTACGGGTTCGCGATATAAAATAATTTTTGGACCGAACAGTTACACATTACAAAAGCATTGTCTTGTCTTGGAGGTCATTCGGCTCCATTCTTCACACACGCTGGCCAAGCGGGTTGGCGAGTCCACTCTTCAGAGGTGGTGTAGTCTCTCAGGGCTTGTAGTAGCGACTTTGCTATCCCTCAGTCGCCTTTTACCACACCCACGAGAAGATATGCGTATCATGGAATAGTGCTATTGTGAAAGTAATTACACCATTGGTAATTAACTTTGTGACAAAAGAAAACGTGCCAAATCATCATCCGATTAGTCAATAGTTGTTTCACCCCATTTCGTCATCCTACTTAATATCACGATGACACGTTAATGACATGACCACGTGGCGTGTTCTAATGGATCATATACAGTCGGCAACATGTCAACGTCGAGGTGTGTTCAAAAATAAGTAAATAGATAAACTTTTATTGATGGGAAAAGGCGGCAAACGAGCAGGCAGTCCACCTGATGATAAGTGGATACCGTCGTCCATAGACATCCTCGATACATGCCAACATCAGTCTAGAATGACAGACGTTGTCACGCCCCTGAATGCGCTGCATACCTATGTAGATATAGGAATGGATTTGGAGAAAGGGTTGGGAAAATAGGGAGGGATAGGATAGGATGGAATGGAAATGGGCTCTGTCATATCTCACTTACTACCAAAACCTCAACTACATTGGGGAAATAGAGTAAGGAGGGAAATGCAGTACATTTCAAGGTAATCTTCTGTGAGAGAGGGGTAACAAGGTCAATCGAGCGCTTTTGACATAGACAACAGACAATAGATAGATAGACAATATGAAATTGTGAAATTGTATGAAACCAAGTGTGTATGAAAACTCTAACCGCGGGTGAAATCACGGACTATCGTTAATTCTGTTCTGCAAGCAATCAAATTCAATACCGTTTATCAAATTTCAAAACCAATACATTCCAGGACCGCGAGATGGGTTTTAAACTGAAATCCCTTGTGATTATAAAGATAGATAGGTAGTAGTAGTGAGTGAGATATGCCAGAGCCCAGTCCCATCCCATTATATCCTATGCTTATTTCCCAAGCAATTTCCTTTTCTCGAAATCAATCCTTCTATATAAAAATGCTCGTACAATGTACCCAACTGGAATTTGAACTCTATTTCGTCCATTACATCCATCCATATCCATTACAGATATTATCACAAGTATACGTCAATGGTTTATTACGTGGTATGTTTTCAGAAGGTCGTACGAGTACACCTTATGTGCCGCGTACTAAAACTATTGACCTTGGTAAGTTTCAAGCATCACTGAGTATATGTCGCAGTTGAAATGGAAAATCAAAATATTTATTATTACACTTGTTACATTTAAAAAAAAAAAATACAGTTACAAAATCTAGTTGGTACAGTATCTCTTGTACGTCCCACAATCTAGTTGCTACAAAATTACAGTTACAAAATCTAGTTGATACAGTATCTCTTGTACTTGGGGTGGCGTGGCCGGGGAACCTCCTCGTGTGCCCGGGCTGTCGCTGGTCTGTTTGTCCCTCTGGATACGTCCGCAGGGAACGATGGCTCAACGACAGATCCGGGACGGTGCACCCTGGGCAACGGTCAGCGACTTTTCCTTTGTTGGGAGATCTCGGTGGCTGTTGGCTAATATCCTGGCAAAAGGTGAGGAGGCGGAGGCCAATCTGGTCTGTCGCTTCCGAGGCGTTGGCGTGTCTCCGCGTGTCCCTCTGAATGAGCAGAGGGCACAGTGGAGAACAACGGGATGGCTTTGGGATCGGGATTGTTATCCTGATCCCAATTAGTGATAGGGGCGGATTAGGAACTGTATCCTAATCCGCAACAATGGGAGGCTGGGGCCACAGTCGAAAGGCTGTGGGGCGGGTGTTGTAAAACCCCGCGAGCATACCGTAGCCCTTCGGGGGCGGGGGTCTTGCCTTCATCGGCCGGACCGCGAGGAGTCCACCTATATAAAAAACCCCTAATTCCTGGCGTTGAGGCGCCCCCTTTTGGGGCCTTGCGCGGCGTCAGGATGCTCGATATCGAGCGGCTGAGGGGCATATCAGTCGTGAGTGGCCAACCCTGGGATACTGCCCGACCTCCCAGCGGTATTAGGGTTACCCAGGCACAGGGGGCACTGTCTGGGTGGACTATTATTTCCCCCATACTCGTGGGAACTTTATGGATACACAAAAACAAAACCAAAGTGGACCGGAGGATGCCTCCGGCAGCGGAAGTGAGGCTGGGGACTCCCCAGCGGGACGACGCAGCCAGTTTTGGCAGCGTCGCAAGCGGCCCGGCTCAACGCTGAGTTCGGGCTCAGACTCCAGCCAGGAGTCCGCCCCGAACTCGGCAGGGGGGAAAAAATTGGTGTCGAAAAGAGGAAGGGGCCGGCCTCCCTCTACGGGGCACTACGTGGGCCTGGCCAAGGCCAAGCAGGAATACTTGGCCGCAAAAAGAGACGAGCTGAGGCTCGCGGACGAGGAAGACGTGGCCGCTATGGCCAGACAGATCCGGCCCAAGCAGGCGACGGCGGGCGTGGCCGGGCCGAGCTCGAGCCCGGACTCGACTGACAAGGCGCTGGACAGTCTGGCCATCATAATGAAGGTGGCCACAACGTCCAAAAATCTTAAGGGCACTTACGTGCGTGCCCTAAAGGACGCTGCGGGGACGCTGACAGAGGCCCTAAAGGAGCTCGGTGCGCGCACAGCATCCGAGGAGTCGGCTCGACAGCAGGCGAACGTTGTCCGCCTCGAAGCCGAGATCTCGGATCTGCGCGCGCAATTGAAGGAGGTGACGGAACGGCAGAGGGCCGTTCTCCCCTCGGTCGAGGCTGTGGAGGTCCTCCCTCCACCGCAGGCGCAGCGGCGGACTCCTTCTCCGCCTAAAGCGGAGGAGCTCCTCCGCACCTTCATGGTCCAAGCGGGGACCATGATGAATGCCAGGTTGGAGGCGCTGGAGGATAGGCTCCTCCCAGCCAAGCGCCTCCGTCCACCGCTAGCTGGCGACAGTGCTAGCGGTGGGCCCAGGCCGGCGTCGACGGCCGGCACTCGTCCCGGCGGCGACACGCAGCCTACGGCTGCCCCCGAACCCCCAAAGGGAAAGAAGGGGCAGCGTAAACCTGCCACGAAAGCGACGGTTGCCGCTAAAAAGGCGGCACAGACCCCGCGACAGCCCCGCGCGCTGCCGCCCGCACCGGAGTCCATGGACCAGGCCTGGACTACGGTGGTAAAGAGGGGCCGAAAGGGCAAGGCGTCCGGGGTGGAACCCGTAAGGACTGCCCCACAAAAGGCGCCACAAAAGAGGCACCCGAGGCAGGTTCGCACACCTCGGTCGACGGCCGTGGTGATCACCCTGCAGCCGGGAGCCGAGGACCGCGGCCTCACGTACGGGAAGGCCCTCGCCGCGGCCAAGGGCAGCATCGACATCGCTGCCCTGGGTATACCGTCACTGCGGTTCAGGCAGGCGGCCACGGGGGCGCGCATGCTCCAGGTGCCGGGCTCTGCGAGCGGCGACAAGGCGGACGCTCTCGCGCAGAAGCTGCGCGAGTTCTTCAAGGCCGAGGACGTCCGGGTCTCCAGGCCTACGAAGTGCGCAGAGCTGCGTATCTCAGACCTGGGCGACTCCGAGTCCGCCGAAGAGGTGAGGGCGGCCGTCGCACGTGTCGCCGGGTGCTCGGAGGATAGCGTTCGGTCCGGCGAACTCGGCCGCGATAGGTCCGGCCTCGCCAGTGTGATGGTGCGTTGCCCGGTTGCGGCGGCGAAGAAGGTCGCCGACGGCGGACGCCTCCTTGTGGGATGGGTCTCGGCCCAGGTTAGGCTGCTCGAGCCGAGACCCTTGCGCTGTTACCGGTGCCTCGAGGTCGGGCACGTGCGGGTGCAGTGCACCGCCGACGTGGACCGCAGCGAGCAGTGCTACCGCTGCGGCCAAGCGGGCCACAAGGTGAGCTGCTGCTCGGCCCTGCCGCACTGTGCTCTGTGCTCCGCAGCCAGTAAGCCCGCGGATCACAGGGTGGGCAGCAAGGCGTGCACGGCCCCCCCCGTCCAAGAACAAAGGGGGGGGGAGGAAAACTGCCGCCGCCGGAGCGAAAGGGCCGCCCGCACAGTCGGGCGGTCCCCCGCAGCCCCCAGTGGCGATGGAGGAAGATGCACGGCCGCCTGCGTAAATGGCCCTCAGGCTCGTGCAGGCGAATGTCAATCACTGCGCCAGAGCGCAGGACTTGCTCCTGCAGACTATGGCGGAGTGGTTGACCCAAGTGGCCGTGGTCGCGGAGCCGTACTTCGTCCCCGACAGCGACAACTGGGCGGCGGCGAGCGACGGCTCCGTGGCCCTGCTTCGTCAGGGCTCCGCTGGCTCCCCGCCCTTCGGAAACGTAGCCAAGGGTCGGGGATGCGTCGCGGCGCTGTTGGGGGAGATCATGACCATAGGCGTCTACTTCTCCCCCAATAGAAGCCTCTCCGAATTCGAGAGGTTTCTGGACGAGGTCGGAGCCCTGATGGGTCGAAGCCACCACCCCGTCCTGGTGGCGGGCGATCTCAACGCCAAATCCACGGCGTGGGGATCTCCCGCCACCGACGCGCGAGGCGCGGCGCTAGAGCAGTGGGCTGTGGCGGCGGGACTCTGCCTCCTCAACCGGGGGTCGGTAGACACGTGCGTGCGACAACGGGGCGGGTCCATAGTGGACGTGACCTTCGCTGGCCCCGCCCTGGCGCGCCGTGTACACGACTGGGCGGTGTTGGAAGATGTGGAGACGCTGTCCGATCATCGGTACATCAGATTCAGCGTCTCTACACTGTCAACGACGCCGGATCGGTCGCCCGAGACCGGTCCACCCGAGACGGACCGCGATGGGCGCTAAAGCGCCTCGACAAGGAACTCCTGAAGGAGGCCTCCCTTGTCGAGGCCTGGGTGGGCTCGCCCATCGACGGCCCTCTAAACGTCGCGAATGTGGACGAGGAGGCTGAGTCGCTGCGAGCGGCGTTGACGCGCATCTGCGACGCGTCGATGCCGCGGATGGGGCCTCGGCCGCCGAGAAGGCAGGTGTACTGGTGGTGTACCGAAATCGCCGAGTTGCGCACGTCGTGCGTAGCCGCGAGACGCCAGTACACGAGGCAGCGCCGGAGGAGGCAGCGAAACGAAGCCAGCGAGGCGCTCCTGTACGAGTCGTACAGGAGCGCAAAGCAGGCTTTGAAAGGGGCCATCAGTCGGGCCAAGGCAGCGGCCAGGGAGGAGCTGCTGGGGACGCTGAATCGCGATCCGTGGGGAAGGCCGTACCGCATGGTCAGGGGCAAACTTCGCCCCTGGACCTCCCCGCTGACGCAGATTCTCCAGCCCCAGCTGGTGGATAACGTGGTCGCGGCTCTGTTCCCGAACAGGCCCGAGCACACGCCTCCGACGATGGCGCCGATCGCGGCCGAGGAGGAGGACGAGGACGCCGAGGTGCCGGCAGTGTCCGAGGGGGAGCTGGGCGGGGCTGTGTTGAGGCTCCGCGCCAAGAACACGGCCCCCGGACCCGATGGTGTACCCGGTCGCGTGTGGGTGTACGCCCTCGGGGCCTTGGGCTCCAGATTCAGGAGGCTACTCGACACCTGCCTCGAGCAGGGACGGTTCCCGCGACAGTGGAGAACCGGTCGTTTAGTGCTCCTGAGGAAGGACGGGCGTCCGGCGGACTCGCCCTCCGCGTACCGCCCCATCGTGCTGCTCGACGAGGCCGGCAAGCTCTTCGAGCGCATAATTGCCGTGCGCCTCGTCGAGCACCTCGAGAGAGTTGGCCCCGACCTGGCCGACAGCCAGTTCGGCTTCAGACGAGGAAGGTCGACCGTCCAGGCGATCCTGCGGGTGAAGGGCCTGGTGGAGGAGGCGGTCTCCCGGGGCGAGATCGTGTTGGCGGTGTCACTCGACATCGCCAACGCGTTCAACAGCCTGCCCTGGAGTTGCATCGAAGAGGCGCTCAAATATCATCGAGCGCCCCGCTACCTCCGCCACACGATCCGGTCCTACCTGTCGGACCGGTACGTGTCGTACCCCGGCCGGGACGAGCGATGCAGGCGCGAGATGTCGTGCGGTGTCCCGCAGGGTTCGGTCCTCGGGCCGCTCCTGTGGAACATCGGCTACGACTGGGTGCTGCGGGGCAGCAACCTTCGTGGCGTCGACGTGACCTGTTACGCCGACGACACGTTGGTGACGGCCCGCGGCAAGACATACAGGGAGTGTCGCCTGCTAGCCACCGCCGGCGTGGCCCACGTCGTGGGCCGAATCCGAAGGCTAGGCCTCGAGGTGGCCCTCGACAAGTCCGAGGCCCTGTGCTTCCACGGGCCTCGCAGAGCGCCACCCGCGGGATCGGGCATCGTGGTGGGCGGTGTTCGCATCGCCATCGAGCCGACGATGCGATACCTGGGTCTCGTGCTGGACGGTCGATGGGACTTCGCGGCGCACTTCCAGCGCTTGGCGCCAAAGCTGCTGGGGGCGGCGGCGGCCCTCGGAAGCCTGCTGCCAAATCTCGGGGGACCGGACGTGTCGTGCCGGCGTCTGTACGTCGGGGTCGTCCGGTCGATGGCCCTGTACGGGGCGCCCGTATGGGCGAGCGCCCTGAACAGACGCACAGTCGCCCACCTGCGCGCTCCGCAGAGGGCGATCGCGATCAGGGCGTGCCGAGGATACCGCACGGTGTCCTTCGCGGCGGCATGCGCGCTGGCGGCGTCCCCCCCCCTGGAACTTGGACGCGGAGCTCCTCGCGTCACTACACTACTGGCGCGAGGAGCAGTCGGAACGGGGTCGAGTTCCGACGCCGAGAGAGGTGGAGGCGACGCGCGCTGAGCTCCGTCGGGTCATGGTGGATGACTGGCGGCAGAGGCTGGGCAGCCCCAGCGCCGGAGCCAGGACAGTGGAGGCGGTCCGTCCGGTCCTAGATCAGTGGCTGGACAGACGACACGGCGTCCTGACCTTCCGGTCGACGCAGGTGCTCTCGGGACATGGCTGTTTCGGGAAGTACCTGCACAGGATCGGGAGGGAGCCGACCGCGGTGTGTCTACACTGCGACGGCTGCCCGGAGGAGACTGCCCAGCACACGCTGGAAGCGTGCACGGCCTGGGCGGAGCAGCGCGCCTCTCTCGGCGCCGTGATAGGCGGCGACCTCTCCTTGCCGGCCGTAGTGAAAGCTATGGTCGGCGACGAGAGGTCGTGGAAAGCAGTGACGGCCTTCTGCGAGCACGTGATGCTCGAGAAGGAAGCGGCGGAGCGGGCCAGAGAGCGCGAAGCTACTGACCCGCTGCGCCGCAGGCGAACCGGGCGCAGAAGGCGGGATTACGCCCGCCATCTGCCCCCACCCTAAAATGAGCCGGTCGACGAACGCGGGGAAGTTCGTCGACCAAACCGACAAGGCTCATTAAAAGAAGAAATGGGCGTCCGCACGCGTGTTCCCGAGCGACGCCCACCCTCTAGGACCGGTAAATAGACCAGAGACCGGGGCCCGCATGAGCGGGCCGTCACAGTCGGGGTCGCGGACGAATGCGAAAGCGCACCCGTGACCCTGGCGTCAAGTGACCAGATGGAACACCGTGGGGTTTTAGCCGGTAAGAGTCCGGCATAGCCCTCCGCCTGTCCCCAGCGGAAGGGTATCTCATGCAGGATTTCCCCACGTAAAAAAAAAAAAAAAAAAAGTATCTCTTGTACTTCCTACAATCTAGTTGCTACAAAATTACAGTTACAAAGTCTAGTTGGTACAGTATCTCTTGTACTTCCTACAATCTAGTTGCTACAAAATTACAGTTACAAAATCTAATTGGTACAGTATCTCTTGTACGTCCCACAATCTAGTTGCTACAAAATTACAGTTACAAAGTCTAGTTGGTACAGTATCTCTTGTACTTCCTACAATCTAGTTGCTACAAAATTACAGTTACAAAATCTAGTTGGTACAGTATCTCTTGTACTTCCTACAATCTAGTTGCTACAAAATTACAGTTACAAAGTCTAGTTGGTACAGTATCTCTTGTACTTCCTACAATCTAGTTGCTACAAAATTACAGTTACAAAGTCTAGTTGGTACAGTATCTCTTGTACTTCCTACAATCTAGTTGCTACAAAATTACAGTTACAAAATCTAGTTGGTACAGTATCTCTTGTACTTCCTACAATCTAGTTGCTACAAAATTACAGTTACAAAGTCTAGTTGGTACAGTATCTCTTGTACTTCCTACAATCTAGTTGCTACAAAATTACAGTTACAAAATCTAGTTGGTACAGTATCTCTTGTACTTCCTACAATCTAGTTGCTACAAAATTACAGTTACAAAGTCTAGTTGGTACAGTATCTCTTGTACTTCCTACAATCTAGTTGCTACAAAATTACAGTTACAAAATCTAGTTGGTACAGTATCTCTTGTACTTCCTACAATCTAGTTGCTACAAAATTACAGTTACAAAGTCTAGTTGGTACAGTATCTCTTGTACTTCCTACAATCTAGTTGCTACAAAATTACAGTTACAAAATCTAGTTGGTACAGTATCTCTTGTACTTCCTACAATCTAGTTGCTACAAAATTACAGTTACAAAGTCTAGTTGGTACAGTATCTCTTGTACTTCCTACAATCTAGTTGCTACAAAATTACAGTTACAAAGTCTAGTTGGTACAGTATCTCTTGTACTTCCTACAATCTAGTTGCTACAAAATTACAGTTACAAAATCTAGTTGGTACAGTATCTCTTGTACTTCCTACAATCTAGTTGCTACAAAATTACAGTTACAAAGTCTAGTTGGTACAGTATCTCTTGTACTTCCTACAATCTAGTTGCTACAAAATTACAGTTACAAAATCTAGTTGGTACAGTATCTCTTGTACTTCCTACAATCTAGTTGCTACAAAATTACAGTTACAAAGTCTAGTTGGTACAGTATCTCTTGTACTTCCTACAATCTAGTTGCTACAAAATTACAGTTACAAAGTCTAGTTGGTACAGTATCTCTTGTACTTCCTACAATCTAGTTGCTACAAAATTACAGTTACAAAATCTAGTTGGTACGGTATCTCTTGTACTTCCTACAATCTAGTTGCTACAAAATTACAGTTACAAAGTCTAGTTGGTACAGTATCTCTTGTACTTCCTACAATCTAGTTGCTACAAAATTACAGTTACAAAATCTAGTTGGTACAGTATCTCTTGTACTTCCTACAATCTAGTTGCTACAAAATTACAGTTACAAAGTCTAGTTGGTACAGTATCTCTTGTACTTCCTACAATCTAGTTGCTACAAAATTACAGTTACAAAATCTAGTTGGTACAGTATCTCTTGTACTTCCTACAATCTAGTTGCTACAAAATTACAGTTACAAAGTCTAGTTGGTACAGTATCTCTTGTACTTCCTACAATCTAGTTGCTACAAAATTACAGTTACAAAGTCTAGTTGGTACAGTATCTCTTGTACTTCCTACAATCTAGTTGCTACAAAATTACAGTTACAAAATCTAATTGGTACAGTATCTCTTGTACTTCCTACAATCTAGTTGCTACAAAATTACAGTTACAAAATCTAATTGGTACAGTATCTCTTGTACGTCCCACAATCTAGTTGCTACAAAATTACAGTTACAAAATCTAGTTGATACAGTATCTCTTGTACTTCCTACAATCTAGTTGCTACAAAATTACAGTTACAAAGTCTAGTTGGTACAGTATCTCTTGTACTTCCTACAATCTAGTTGCTACAAAATTACAGTTACAAAATCTAGTTGGTACAGTATCTCTTGTACTTCCTACAATCTAGTTGCTACAAAATTACAGTTACAAAGTCTAGTTGGTACAGTATCTCTTGTACTTCCTACAATCTAGTTGCTACAAAATTACAGTTACAAAATCTAGTTGATACAGTATCTCTTGTACTTCCTACAATCTAGTTGCTACAAAATTACAGTTACAAAATCTAGTTGGTACAGTATCTCTTGTACTTCCTACAATCTAGTTGCTACAAAATTACAGTTACAAAGTCTAGTTGGTACAGTATCTCTTGTACTTCCTACAATCTAGTTGCTACAAAATTACAGTTACAAAATCTAGTTGGTACAGTATCTCTTGTACTTCCTACAATCTAGTTGCTACAAAATTACAGTTACAAAATCTAGTTGGTACAGTATCTCTTGTACTTCCTACAATCTAGTTGCTACAAAATTACAGTTACAAAATCTAGTTGGTCATCTCTTAGTCTAGTCTCTTAGTTGGTCTGGTTGTGGCATCTCTTGTACCTCCTACAATCTAGTTGAAAAATTACAGTTATAAAAATTAGCATATTGCGTGTCTCACGTGTCCTTACTGTTTAGCTTTAGTTCGTGGAGCGTTTAGTTCATAGAGTTCCAGATGTAGTCGTATCAAATGTGTGAGAAATCAGTTCGGCTGTCCCATATCGTAACCGACCATTTCTTTTTAACAAATTTTACATTCATACAGCCAAATTAAAATAGGAAGTTACAAGGTAAGTTTGCTCTATATTACGCAATACTTTTTTCCTTCAATACTTTGCCCATAGAACATGAAGAGGCCCAGATAATCTACAAAACCTGTTAATAATGAACAAAGTAGAAGGCAAGAGACCAAGAGCCCCAGCAGTCTCAAACTCCACGACGCCAAAGAACGCAACACATGGAGTATTATTGTATTTTTTGGATTATGTATTAAAGATATACATTTTTGTTACTGCTTCAAGTTACTTCAATTAAATAAATTACTTCAATTAAATATTAAATTACTTCAAGAAAACCAGAGACGAGACGAAAAAACAGAACGATGTGAAGCAACCGCTTTATCCGTTAATAAAAATGTGAAATGTTTTAAATGTAGACGGCCTGGACACTACAGAAAGGACTGTCCAAAGAATATCACGAGAAAACCTTCAAAGCCGACTAACAAAGATAATGCATTGTTGACCGCATTCTCAGTTAAAGTGGAAAATGATTCGTGGTATATTGACTCTGGTGCTACAAATCACATGTGTAATTATAAACAACTAATATGTGAGTTTAAGGTTGACAGGTGACAGCTATTCACAGTTGATATTAATGGCGTGTTTACACATTCTAACACCATCCTTCAAACCGTCTCTCTGTTATAACCGCTTGTGCCGTTGGTAAATGTGAGATAAATCAAGTCTATAATCAGTTATCCTAGTCCGTATTACAAATATTCCATCACTTTGTATGACATTTTTTGTAAAAGCCTTAAGAAAAATATTTTTTTGAAACACGAATCTTTTATTGTTAAGAAAAATGTTTTTTTTTTTCAGTTTTGCCACATTATTCATGCGTATTTGTCAATATAATTATACAAAGCCAAAAACACATATTTTTTACGAAAAATACATTACATTGTATATCAATTAAAACGGAATAAAGAATGAGTCCATGATTTCATGTTTAGGGAATTGATCAGCTGCATCCTGTATATATGCAGAGGGCCAAGTCCTGCATTGGACGTTATAAGGACGGCCACCTTGTATACAACGTGCTACTGAACAAGTTTGAAATTGGGCTTGCCTGTTACCTGTGGTGCTAAAACATTTGTTTAAACTCATTGTTTATAGAAAAAGGCGGCAGACGAGCATACAGTCCACTTGATGGTAAGTGGATACTGTCGTCCATAGACATCCACGATACATGCCAACATCAGTCCAGAATGACAAACGTTGGCACGCCCCCGGATGAGAATGAATTGGGAAAATGGGGAAAATGGGGTGGTTAACATTTGTTTAAAAACAAATGTTGTCTTAAATCTGGGTAAGTTGTGTAAGTTTTTGTGCCAATGTATCCATATGACGCATGGATAAAATGACAATAAACTAACACTTATAGAAAAATCCGTTACGTTGAGTCCTATGACATTAAATTCTAAATTTCCTATGATTGTCCCATAGACTTTCCGTTCTATTGACGTCATTTGTTGACCCCCAATTACAGGAAAGTGGGCCAAGGTCGAAGGAAATGAAAATCATAAACATAATATTCTTTAAGCAAAGGGAAAAATCCTTGTGGTTTTCCGCGTCGATTTTCCAGATTTTCAGTTTTATTGATTTGTACAACTGTCTGTGAAAACTTTTAATCTGTTTTGACTTTTTGGAAACTCTTTAATAACAGCCTATAATCTTCGTTTA
This sequence comes from Sesia apiformis, assembly GCA_914767545.1. Classification (NCBI taxonomy): domain Eukaryota; kingdom Metazoa; phylum Arthropoda; class Insecta; order Lepidoptera; family Sesiidae; genus Sesia; species Sesia apiformis. The sequence goes on along the minus strand of OU611972.1, from coordinate 8,446,833 downwards.
TTGTTCCTTAGCACAGGAAATTACAATTACAGGAAACTTAAATTACAAGAGTGTTTAGGGTCTTAATTTATCACGCGAGGATTGAAATATGATAAATCGTAAGGCATATATAATAATCCTAATCCGCCATAAAGTGTACTGCATTTCCAATGTTATCCTATTTCCCCAAATGTACGTATGGACGTTCGGTACTAAGTGTTCTGGCCGGAGCCCATTTCCATTCCCTATCCTATCCCTCCCCATTTTCCCAATTCTTTTTCTAAATTTAAAATAGACAGTGCATTCGGAGGCGTCATTCTGGACTGGTGTTGGCGTGTATCATGGATGTCTATGGACGACATCACTTACCACCAAGTCCATAACAATTCGCAAAAAAGCAATTCGCACTTGGCCCGCGAGATGGATTATGGCCTTCTTTCTTGTGCAAAGTTGCAATGGTGTGTCTACTCAAGATGCATTAAAACCGTTAAGTCACAATATTATCTCCAAACCAAATACATATATATTCGAAACACAATTTTATAAACAGACCGGTCCGTACCGTTATTCTTATTTCGCATAGCAAAAATTCTAATCGCGAGTTGTGGCATCAAGCGCGTATATCTTATAAATAGGGTTACTAAAACCCCTCATTTAGAAACAAATTAATAAATAAAATAAATTCATTTTATTTTTAAGGAAGATTACAGCCATCATAAAAATATTGTAACGAGAAAAAGAAATTATTAGACAGGCCATTTAAAATGTCCACTAATATGTATTTAATTAAGTAGTAAAAGGCCGAAATTACCAAAAAATAACAACAATATGTAAAGGAAGTTAAAGAAATATACACCCTAAGAAAAGGAAGAGAGTAAGAGAAGTTATATTTTAGGAAAATAATCAGTTGCCATGGCTTTTTTAACGTGTATTGTTTTTGTGCAGTACAAGTGTAAATTAAAACAAAATTTATTTACACCTTTACTCGCTCTAGCAATAAATGTATTCTGCCTGTAATTGGGTTTTGAAGACAGCACATTTAATAATAAGGGTAGCCTAAGATTTTCAGAAGATTCAATGTAGTATAACTGATTCTTCGTCCTATGCATTACCACTTATTTTTAAATATATCTAGGTGCATACCAGACCAAGGAAATATGATACACATGGAAATGATTTGGATAAAAATATACTAAAATAAAATAAATTCCAGAATAAATATGCCGCACAAATAAAAGTACCGCTTTTCTCATCCAGCTCCTACCCACTGGCAAAGTTCTTCTTAGTCGTCGGTCCACCTTTGGGCGTCGAACACAATGTTCCCCGGTACGTGGTCTTAATTCAAGGACTCGTTGAATGGAGTTATGGAGTTACGTCTATCGGTTGTTCCTCCTGCGACAGATAGGACCGGCCCTTTGCCATTTCAGCTCGCTGATTCTGTGTACTATGTCGATAATTTCACTTCTTTACCCGCAAAGAAACATCGACCATAAATCTCCTTATAAACTCTCTTAGCGACTGTGAACTAATGATCAAGGCTAACTGCTAAAGTCCACATTACATCACAATACGTCTTAATTAGCAGGACGCAAGACTTTTAAATTTACGCATCTGATTACACCAGATAATTATGACATTTAATAAATTTCTTTAAACTTTTTTTTCGTAAATGTAATCACTCCCCTTGTTACTAGATTGTGTTAAGTGTATTGTATTATATGTGTTTGCTATAGTTAACTGAAGGTTGACTGGCAGGCAAAACTACTTGACATTAAGTCCGCCTTTTGTACAATGTTTCTTTGTGCGTTAAAGTTTAAATAAATAAAATAAATTCTCTTTGCACCATTCCCTGAACTTTTCAGTTTTTCAACTGAGTTGTCAACCCTAGTCCCTGTTAACTAAATCGGCAATGACTAAGTCATTGTCTGCATTACGTAACAAGTCAAGGAACGACCGGCCTTACCCCCGACACGTGCCCGCGGACCGCGGTATAATAGATGCTATGACGTCACTAAACAATTCCCAGTCCTATTGTAGTGAAGAAGGCAGAAAAAGTAATGGGAAACTGTTAGAGGGTTACTGATTAGACTTTAGAGGCCACGTAGGTCAGTTAAAACGTTTCTTGAGTTTGAAATATTTTTTTGACAAACAGTAAATGCAATGCACTGCAACCAGCCCTTTTAGTGTTCACTGCTGGACATGAGCCTCGTCGTGCAAATGGTCTCGCGCATGAAGGGTGTAAGGCCCTTAAACGCCACGCTGGCCAAGCGGTATGGCGAGTCCACTCTTTTAGAGGTGGTATAGTTCCTATCGGAAGAAATACCATCCCATTTCTTCCGTTAGGAACTATTCTATTCTATTGCCGGCCCACACCACACGGCTCTAAATAGTAATATTTATAATTAATAATAATATATTATATAATAAACACTGTACATGTAAACTTTAGATGTAAGAATTTACTTTAATATAATTATTATCGTATGCCCTTAGGGTTATATTATTATGGTATGACCTGAATTTTATACATGATAATGTTATAAACCTATGGTCCACAATAAAACGTTTGATTATTTGAAGAAAGCCGTAGGTTGTGGCTAGGTAAAGGGGGCCGATGATAATACTGTGATAATGATAATATGTGAGCATCTTTAGAGAAAGTAGTGGTGACAAGCTGAAAGTACTCGTAAGGTATAGACAAGGTAAACTAAATTCATGTTTTTACATTAATAAATTCATTCTTTGGCGCAAGGGCGTGATCAGGATTTTATCCAGGGTGAAGCAAAAGCAAACAATTTTATTCAGGGTGGGACAAAGCAAACAATTCTCTTATTATTTAAATAGAGAGTGTAATGCAGAATGCTCGGGAGAATGCACTATGCTCGGGAGGGACAAGGGCCGCAACCTGCCCTACCGTGGCTACATGCATTGGCGTCTTTAGTAATGTAAATACCGATATCGCCATTTACATTTATTTATTATCTTAAGTATATATAACAATTGAGAAATAAATTTAAATTTCATATAAACAATATTGAACTATGACTTTCGTATGACACAGGTATACACGTATTGACAAGTATGGTAAAACTATATATTTTTAACTGAAATAACTGCAGATATTTTAGATTTCTTTTAAAAAAAATAATATACTTACTGTAGAGCAAATGAGATTCCAGAAGAACAAATTCATAAACATGACCATATATACAGAATGTTACTCGAGATCTCGACAAGTATACCAAAAAAAGAGAATTTGACTCTGTAAAGTCGGATTATTTATTCGAGTCAGGAATATGACATATAGAACTGTCAAACACAGTGAAATTTGCACAGAGATGACACTTTATTGACAGTTCTACATGTCATATCCCCGACTCGAATAAATAATCCGACTATAGACCATGACATATTACTCTTGAACGTATAAAGTCATATTAAAGCCAAATATGTTAGCTGTAACAAATAACCAGAATATGTCTTAAAACAAAAAAAGGAATGAAATATAATTCCGACTTAAGATAAATCCGTTGTGGTGTACCACAGGGCAGCGTACTGGGACCTCTTTAATTTTAATATATTTACATTAACGATATTCCTCAGATAATAAAATATCATATTACCTTCTTCGCTGACGACAAGACTGCTAGTTTGAAATAGGTAATTATTTTAAAAATATTATTATTTGGATGATAAATAATAATAACTGAATCATTAATCTAGACGAAGCGAAAATTATGACATTTAAAACAAAACGATACAAAGAAGCAAACAAACTTAATATTAATAATTATTTGGGGGTAAGAATTAAAATTACGTATAGTACAATGTTCTTAGGATTGCACTTAGGTTCTGACATATAGTGGAAAACACAGGCTGGTGATCTTTTCACAAAAGTCAATAAATTCTCATAGGTATGCACTTTATAAGCTTTCAAGAATTGTTAAACAGGATGCGGTCTTGATGGCATATCATGCCTATGTTTCATCTATACTGCGTTATGGTGTAATATTTTGGGGGAACTCTAGTGGAAAACGTCTTGCTGTCACAAAAAAGATGCCTAAGTTCTGTGTTATTTATAGAAACAATGTTTCAAAAGAAAATTGAAAATATTTTTGGTGAATAAAGTATATTACAAAATCAACGAATTTCTTATCGATAAATCTTATGACTTTTGACGATTTCATTTATATAATTTGTGACTATGTGTTTTTGTTAATATATAAATAGTGTTATTATTACAATTGATATTGATATATTAATAATTATTAATTTATTTATGTACAAGCAACGAATAATTACCTTTGCATGACCCGATAGGCTGAATATGGTAGATCACATGTATTGATGAATATTTTTCTTGAATGTACCCATATTCTGCTAATAAATTGTTTGAATTTGAGCCGTAAACTGGTACTAATTCATATGTCATGCATGACATGATTTCATAGAACGGGTGTTCAAGAGCACGTCTATACATGTTTCACCTCATGAACAAGGTATATGACCCTTGTTTACGCTGAAAGTACATCACGTGGTCATTGACGTGTCACCATGATGTTTCTAAAAGATGCGATGACGAAATTGGGTGAAATAACTTCTGACTAATGTCTGAGATTAGAAGAAAGAGGCTGATATCACATGCGGTACACAGGAGTGCGGCCAACAAAGCGAATACAGATTCAAAAGCTAATACAAATACGAATCAGCGTGATCCAAAGCGTCGTACATATTGTCCGTCATGTGTGTATTACATAATATTTTTGAAAATGCCATCTTGTGTTGTTAAACATTGTAAAAACTGTTACCAAAAATAGAAAATGGAAGGCAGAGTTTCGTTTCTTAGGTAAGTATTGACATTTTACTATATTAAATATCCATATATTTCGTTTTTTTAGATTTATGGTACTTATGAGTTGGAACACAAAACCTCAACCGAAACGGCTTAGCGTTACCAGGATAATTGAGATATTTTCCCTAAATTACAAGGTACCTAAATGAATCGATTTAAAAGAAATATCTGATTGATGATTTATTTAAGTTATTTATCCGATTACGCCGAAGTAGAAGTATTAAAAGAAACATTCTTGACCTCTCACGGCTGGACCGATTTAGATAAGTAAGGTGTTGTTGAATTTGTCGTTTTGTTTCAGTAGATATTGTAAGAACTGTTTTGTCATTGTTTCCCATGGACACAAGTGATGTTTGGGAAGCTGGAATGACGTGCTCCTAACCGAAACTTGTACTGAAATAAAAAGACAAATTCAACAACATTTAACACTATTTCTTCTAATCTGAAACTAATGTCATCACAATCCTAGTTTTGTTCTCTGTCGAAGTAATATTTTAGTGTGGTTCGGAATCCAGAAGTACACCCATAGCCTGGCGTAAAAAGTGAGATATGCCGGAGCTAATTTTCTATCCTATACCATCCCTTCAAATGGGAAGTACAATAGAATGACGTTTGAGATCTTAGCTGAGGATAAGTACCTTGTTGTCGGCATGGATTTATTGACTTTTGTTAAGATTTTTTAACTTAAAATTAATTTCCTTGTTCCCAGATTCTGTTTAAATAGAAGCCTTAAATATATATACAAAATGTAACCGAAAATAAGGTTCCTTTTCTCAAATAATTTCCTATACGGTAGATATAGTTAAATAAATTTTGAATAACACAATAAGTGATTAAATACTCAGACTATTCAGATGTTCGCGGGTTGTTGAGCAACATTGCGAAACATTGCACGTTCTCAATGTGGTACGCGTCGTGGGTACACCGAGGCGCACACACCCTAGGGAGCAGCGAATTCTTCACAGGAGGCGCGTCCCGCACAATATTACACAATTTTCATAATTTTACATTCATTCTTCATTTAATGTCAAAATAGGGCGCGACATCTAGCGGAGCTGGTGCGAACCACTTACACGATGTTAAGGCAATCAAGGTTTTTTAGCCGGTGGGAGTCCGGCACTACCTGGTACCACCTAGACTAGCTAGACTAGCCGGTACCAGGTGACCATGCAAGGTTTTCCTTGATTGTCTTTCTTAACATAAAAAAAAAAGGTGGCGGATCATTTAGTTGTTCTCCGGACGTCATAGCGTCTATTTACATTACACAATTCATCCCTAGCATGCCCTACTTACTCTATACAACAACAATTATCCTAATAGGGAAGTAACAGACACACTAGGCAATATTTTAATAGCAAATTACACAATAGATATTCATAGATATTATACAAAAAAAAAACATGAAACAACTTAATACTAAATGCGAAACTACATACACAAGTACCCTAGCCCTATTTACAATATTACATGTCGTCGTTAACAGTAAGTTTAAATATATTTGTTACAATTTGATATATGCTAATAATGATAGGATTAGATTCAGCGAGTGTCACCAGAAATATAAAAAGCTTAGGAACTACTATAGTCTTTGTTTCGATCCAGTTTACAGGCCTTAGACTAAATGCGGTTGAAAAATACAAATTTCGACTCATGTATTGTTACATATTTCTGTTTTCCTCGGTATTATTTAAGAACCTGCGCAAAACAACCACAATGACAATTTAAATTATTAACGTACCTGTTGATTCGTGGTCATATTGTCCAACGTTTTTTTTATAAACACTGTGGTCAGAGGTACGCAATTTACGCACGTCATTAGTCATATTTTTGTTTTAGCTAAAGACGCAGCTCAAAAAATCAGCAATACATGGAAGTGCCAGTGAGTAGACCATATCAGTCGCTGAACCGGTAACTGGAGAGGTATATGGGTCCTCGAATAAAAGCTGCACCTGGTGGTAAGGAGATTGTCCCGCTCATGTGTATCCGCGACACGTGCCACGATCATCTAATACCACTTTTAGAAATTTAGGACTGATTTAGGTGAAAGGATTGAGAAGTATGGGGAATAGAGAGTATTTTTTTTTTATGGACGAATGTGGCAGACGAGCATACAGTCCATCTGATGGTAAGTGGATACTGTAGCCCATAGACATCCGTGATACATGCCAACATTAGTCCAAAATGAAAAACGTTGGCACGCTCCCGGATGCGGGATGCGCTGCCTACCTTTGGATATAGGAATGGATTTGGAGAAAGGGTTGGGGAAATGGGGAGGGATAGGATGGGAATGGGCTCTGGCACATCTCACTCACTACTGAAACACGTACGTACATTAGGGAAATAAGATAAAGTGGGAAATGCAGTACATTTCAAGGTAGTCTTCTGTGAGAGAAGCGTAACGTGGCCAGTCGAGTGCGCCCAGCGGCTGTTGGATTGCAGCGTGCCCTCTCCCCCTCATGGGATGAGTTTTAATCATTATAATTTCCTTTGGAGGAAGATGGTGGCCAATGGGTACCTATATTTTATAGCAATTTTCTGTAAAAAGCGGTAACTCGACCAGTCCGCTGCGCCCAGCTACTGTGCGATTGCATGCGCCATCGCCATGCTCCTACATCTAATCATACTTTGACGATTTACATAATTTGAACTGTCATTGTGGTTACAATTGTGTATTGTAACTCCACCGTGTAATGTCGCTTCACGACTTACCTTTTGTTTACTTGGCAGTTTTACCTCTAAAAGTGGAAAATTATTGAATCATTTTAGGAAGATATTTTTTTTTATATCTATAAAGAATGAAGGCGACACAAGAGTAGCCCTCGGATGCTCTGCTTACCTTTGGAGATTTAGGAATGGATTTAAAAAAAACTTGGGGAAAGGGCGAGGGGTGGGATGCGCCCCCCCCCCCCCCCCCCTCCCATTAGGTAAACATAAACATACGAACGTAATGTATCAAGAACCTCTCGGTAGAAAATGAGAGCTTTTTTAAAAATTAACATTAATTACAAAATAAAGTTTAATTTAAAACTTTTCTTGGCGATAGTCCGCCTAAAATGAGTACTGCAATAGAATTCATCATATTTTAATGCCGGGTGGCCGTCCGCTCTTGGTGTGGTGGAGCATTGCGACATAGCGTCAGCAAAAAGGCACGGCGCCAGCGCATCCGCTCAAATATCTTTATCAATATTCTAAGAACACATGTTTACAATGTTAGCATTAACTGGATTATCTCTACTAGCCGAGAGCATAACTGTTTTCATGGGCGAAAGTATCAACAAACAAATTGGCGCTAACGGCAACCTGTTTTAGCATTTAGAGTGGAAAAAAACACATGTATACCGCTTAGTTAATCGCCAAAATTTTAGTTGGTTATAATAATTGTCTATGAGAAAGTTGTATTCTTTGCAATCAGCAGTATTTCTTCCACATTTTGCTTCACATAAACAATATTGTATACATTGGTTGATCACGTATTAAGTATACTGGAGGGTTTTTTAATAACAGCACATTCAACAGTACACTAGATTTCTCTGTGTCGTAGGTCACACACATAAAAAATTGTAATTATTGTACTGTATTGTAATAAGTGCATGTCCAAAATCTGACGACTTTGGACATGCACTTATTTGTTAAAATATTCCAACTACATTGACGACCAGTAGATCCTTTTCTAGAGAAATTATAGACAGCATTTCTTAACCGATCAAAGTGAAAGTCATGAAATATTTTTGTCTCGCGGTTAATTATGAGTTTAAATCGGTTGTATGTTGTATGTTTATGTTTGCTGCAACAGCAAAGAGGGTCATAACACTAGTTTTCAGATGTAGAGCCAGACATAAAATTATGAGAGAGAAAAAACAAATTTTGCGGAGTTTTACCACTTGGATTTGGTGCAAGCTAAGAATTACCAATGGCGATTGGTCATAGTTGCTTTTGGGAGTATTTAAGTATTTAATAATATCTATTTTCACACTCTTACACTTAGACGCGGGATGCAGGTGTCAACATGAAAATTTTTCAATATTTACCAATTATTTATTTAAACTTTACCGCACTGAAATTGTCCAGAGCCTAGTGGCAGTCTCTACCAGTCAACGTTTGGTTAAACAGAAACGCACTAGGATGGTATTGATCTAGCTGAAGCAAAACCAAAGATTTAGCAGTAAATGCTTACAAAAATGTAAAGTAAACAACTATTTCATAATTTTTCAAGATTTTTTTACTTGGTGAATATTAGGTTTTATTCGAAAACTATAAGATTGATTTTCGTTTGGGTTTTCACAGTAACATGTAGGATGTGTCAGAAATAACGTCAATATTATTTAAGCGACAATATAACAGTTAACAATAAATTAATCATGTATAAAAATAGATAGGTATGTAAAGCTGTAATATTTAGAAGCGGTACGTTGACCTGAGGCAGATTCGCGCTGCCCAAACAACGAGTTGAATGGCCTTCCTAACAACTATATAATAATATATGTATTACAGTCAGAATGGGCCTCTAATGATGTGTGAATGTATGAGTATGTATTGAAATTATGAATAGTCGTGGGAAAAAATCATCATAACTCGTATAAGTAACAGCAGCAAATCTGGAAGTGTCTTTAAAAAAAATGGCTCCAATTTTATGTATTTTTAGTATAAAGTGTTTTCATAGAAAGAAGGTGTTAGACGAGTTCACCTGGTAGTAAGTGGATATAGAACTGGATGGGATGGGATCGGTGGGAAATGGGCTCTGGCATATCTCCCTCACTTCTGAAACTTCTTCTTTACGAGGAGATATGCGTAAAACACGGTCAAATGGGCGCGTCCAGTCGGATGTGGGATTGTAGCATGCACCCTCACCTTCAATAATTTTAAAAGTACGTAATATGTACGTGTTATTACGTACATAATATGTACGCACGATATTACGATAGCAATGACAAGAAATATTATGACAATAACCTCGATCCAAGATTATTAAGGTTTACATTACGAATGTATGACATAAGCTAACAGTTAGAATCCTTACAAAACCGCACCCCTTGCATCATCGGTTTGTAAAAATATGATGACTTAAATTTTAACAAGAATAGTGACCAAATCACCAAAGTACTACGAGATTTTTCAAATGTCAGTTTCACGGGGAAGTTTTAATACTTATCCGCTCAGGAGAAAATAAAATAACTTTTGTACAGCTTTGTGCGGCCATGAAGGAAAAATACAACATGAAAAGGAAGCAATTGGGATAGGGGTGATATTTAAATATCTTTCATTGCACCTCCCAATGTACCTAATAATAACTTTCTGCACAACCCAAAGGTAAGCGCTGGCGACATCGACAATTAATCGTGTCGCCAATCGTGAGAATCAGCTATTAAATTAAATACTCAAAAATAAATAAATTTCAAAAAAATAATATCGTGTTAAATGTTTTTGAGATTAGGTTTGATATTATTTGAGCCCTACATGATATTTTTAAAAGTGTTTAAATAGACTTAGTTTTACATAAGGTTAAAACTTACAAAGTATAAAATTCCATTCCATGTTATACATGTTATGTATTCTTTAGTTATATACAATAATAATACAATGACTTAGCAGGTCAATAACACAAAATGAGATAACCGAACTAAAATTACGTCCTTTATCTTACTCTTGAATATTAATAATAATACTATATTTAATAATAATATGACATTTAAGATATAAGTAGAATGTTGAACAAAAACAAAAATATTTTTAACATTAATTTGTGATCGCCGAAATGCAATTGCTACCAACTATTGAAATTTTTATGTTCGAAAAATTAAATATTTTTTGAGCTAAATCTTTAATCTAAAAATAGTGAAATAATTACTTGTAAGTAATCAATTTAGTATTAATTATCTCCTAAGAAGTCCATTGTTATTTCATCAATGACACCAACGAGATTAAAATAAATACGCCTTTAACGAAACCACCAATTCAGCATGACCCGCGTCTTTTCTTTAACAAAATACACGACGAACCCCTTTACCAGAACCTCTGTGAGGGGGAGGACAGGTCCACTTATAGCGGATACGTCGTACAAGGCAAAGGTATTGCGCAATAGTTCAATACCACCGAAAATTCGCTGGTCGTCGACCTTTCTGTATTATCACACACATAGATACGCGCGTCGCGACGCTACTATATCTACAGTAGACTCACACATACGCCCGCGTGTGTCTATAGACTGAAAATAGATGTGCGTGTGAAAATTCGAATTTCGATCTAATGGGAGCGAATTTGTGTTTGCATCATAATGAATGGTTTATTTTTCATTTTATTGATTGATCAAAAGAAGTTAGGTTTAAACAATCACACGTCACAATACGTTTTATTGCGCACAATATATATTTTTTTGTTCATTTATTTAAACCCAAAAACATACATTGAACCATTATAAATATAATTAATTCTAATTATAAATTGTAATTGCCAAACTCCAATACAATTTGTCGACAGTACAATTTTTTTTGTCTTCTATAACATTATTATTATTATTTGATATTTTCGTGATACATAATACATAACCTAGCATATATCTCAGCGTATGTATATCGTAGCGTAGAGTACGGTACGTATATCCACTGTCTGATATCCATGCAGTAGTCAAATAGACTTTATATATAGACATTATCCTGTTGTCATCTTATTCATGTTCTTTGTTGATGTTTTTCTTGTAATTATAAAATCGAGTGATTTTAATGAGTAATACAAAATTTATTTTGTAATATATCAGAATTTTAATTAGGAATATCACAAAATAAACTCCTAATGTTGTTATTACCGACAAATATTCTCTTCCATTTCATTCCTTATCTGTTGTTAAACAATTATAGTCTTACGCAATACAATTAATACAATTAATCAACATCACGCGTTAATTTAGATATCCTACTTACTCAATATGTTTTCATAGAATATAGAAAATTTTCACTGTAAACAATTTTCAGAAGGCATTTATGAACGGATTGATACACGATTACAATTTGTCAAAAAATAGTTTGGCTCTTACTAATCGGTTAAGTATGAAGACGAGTGAAATTGATTTTACCAAACATCGTAATCATCAATAATTACGTAAGTTTTGCAAAAATCTCGAAATAAAAATTCGAAATTTATATTGTACATAAAGCTTTACTATTTTTTCGGAAACTTAGTTTTATTTTTTTCTAAAACCTACTGAAAATAGCAAAATCTGTCTTTGAATTGTTCTTTTTATATTTTCAGTCATAAACTCATAACATATTTCTAACTTTATCCATCTCGTCCTTGGTTTTAATCTTAATTATCCCCCTATTCATATTCATGAATACTATTTGTATTATCACTGCTTTTTATCCAGTCTATCTTCTCGTGAGAAATCATACATTTTAATTTGCGAAGTGACAGTTTGGAGTCAAGGTTTTTGAGCAACATTGTGGTAATTTATTACGAAAATATAAATGTCGCAGTCAACTTGCGTCAAGAGCTAACAATTTGCTTGCAATAATGGCTGCTGTGTTTACTTTAAAAAAAAACTTTTTCACGGTATAATTTAAAAAAGAAAATAAAAAAAGTAATAAATACTGAGGATAATTGCGGATGAGATCCTACATTGTGGTAGTCAGATGTCTTAATAAAATTAGATTTATAATCATTAATTTTTATTTTAAATGAAAGGAAACAGGCCAACAGACATGTCATTGCGGCAGGTTAAAAAAACAATTTCCACACAATATCCATTTTCTATATTTTCCAAATTGATTATTTTTAAAAAGCCATCGAACGTTCTAGGTCCTCAACTCCAAATTACTACCACGTGGGTGTGTAGAACGCAAAAACCATTGCCCTCTGTTAACCATTTAACCTTGACCTCTGAGCTGCCTACAGTTATCTGTTTTTTCACCTGCATTTGGACCAGTGTAGGGGGAGTGGTGGGTCTTGGAGGCTGGATGATAGAAAATTTTCCTTAGAGAAAAACGGCCGAAAATACGCGAGCGGTGTCGATGACTCTTCGGCAAGGTCGTGTATACAAGGTCGGTGCCCGCGCGGTCGTTGGCTTGACGATCAAAACACAAAGTTTTGATTGGTGGTATAATGGTCCCGTGTGTGTGTTAGGATACTATATGGGATGATTTTATAACGAGGACTTGGAGATATGAGTCTAGTTTGGTATATTCATTTTACAGTATCTTACGCATTGTGAATACAAATTATCTTTATTTGCTAAAAGCACCACGTAATTAGTCACATTGATGGTTTTTACTTTAAAGAATACTACATTCTTAACTTGGCTTAACTTGGAACAATTTATGTGAAGATGTCAAGCCAATAAAAGAAAAAGAGTGTGGATTAATGAACGCACACTATCTTTTTCTTTTTTATATTGGACATGCGGTTTTTACGATAATTTTCCTTCATCGCCGAACTAAGTTAGTTATAAATTAAAGATCGGTACCTCAATCGGGCTCGGCTTTGAACTCATAACCTCGCGAATGAGATTTTTTTTGTAGAAAGGTGGCAAACGAGCATACAACCCACCTGGTGGAAAGTGGATGCTTTCGCCTATGGACACCCTCGCTACATGCCATCATTAATCCAGAACGACAAACTTTGTTAATGTAACATACCTAACATACATATTATTATACGTATAATATACAAATCAACATAAAATATGCATACATCTCTATAATCGTATTTAAAATGTTTTGAGTGATTAAAACGATTTTCTGTCACAAAAGAGTTATCTAATTCAAGATTATCTTATTTTATAAAACCATGTTATTAGACAACTTATTTTCAAAACTACAGAATTATTTTTAATTTGAAAAATGACGTAAACCCTTCTGGAATAAACATTCTATTCTACAGTGAAAACCGTATTAAAGTCCGTTGAGTCCTTTTTGAGTTTATCGCATACATAGACAAAAGCATTACATTTATTTTATTTTAGACTAGTGATTTGCGACGAGATGTACCTCGTAATTATGAATTTGCTCCCAATATACAAAAACGTAACAAAAATATAGTGTCCATTCAGAATTATAGATAGTCAATAAAAACAGTGAAAACGCCAGTCTCTGTGGCCAGTCACCCGACATTTTATGCTGACTGGCATGAAAATTATTGAAACAAATTTCAGTAATGGGATAGCTTTAAAACGCCACGCGCCGCGACCAATCATCCCCCATTCAATACACGAACAGTGGATAACAAATAAAATTTCTCTGAAATCATCTTCAGAGTGCTGTTGAAGCTGCCTCTCGTTCGGCATAATAGTGAGGCGGTCTTCTTCATCGGGTGGTCCTGGAAGCTCAAAGATAAGTAGATTAGCGAGTCCACTCTTTTAGAGGTGGTGTAGTTCTTTAGAATTTATGGTAACCAGCCGCTTATCCCTTACTCCCCTTTTGCAACACCCACGGGAACAGATGGGGTGGGACATTCTAAAGCCGAGTGACACCACACGGTCAATGTATGTAGGTAACCGTAATCAGCCCGTTTAGTATACACTTTAGGGCCTTCTCGTGCATATACTCTCCTGCAGGGATCTATGGTGTCAAAACGCCACGCTGGCCAAGCAGGTTAGAAAGTCGACTCTTTTATTGGTGGTGTACTTCCTCAGAGATTGAGGTAGCAGTTTTGTTGACCCTTAGTCGCCATATGCGTAGGTACGTACGTATGTACTTTAAATTATTTATGATATATGTACATAAATTAAAACATGCAGGGTGTAACCGAATGACCCTCCCGTATCCTGAAACCATGGATTCTTTTTCTGACATTATTAGTTAAATTAGTGAATTTGCAAGCACCAGCCCAGCAGAGTAATTGTCATATATTTATGTATTAGTACATACTTCTATTGCTAAGTTACAATATATTGCTGTGTTATTTATAGCCATGCTACCAATTAGTATGCAATGTATTCCTATGCTATGTGTTACTAGTAGTTACGTGTGTATGAACCAATAATATAAAATAAAATAACGCAAATCCTAAGACATCGCAACTAATTTAAAATATAGAAAACCGTTTTAGCGAAAAATAAAACTATTTTAAGCAATACATCAAACATGTAAGGTTTTGTTGTCCTGTTTAAAATGTTCATAGCGCCCATTTCTCAACCCGGGCGTCTAGGCAGCGCCGCTCGCAGTTCGGGCGACGCGCACAGAATTAATGATATCCCAGAATTGTACTATAAATCACGAAAAAAGACCCTATTGTAAAAACTGGTAGAATCTATTCTACTCTCGATACTGAAAACCTATTTTCAACTTTTGCAATTATTTCGGTGACAAGTTGTATAAGCTCTAATGCAAAAATTTTGGCTTTGTTTTTTGGAATTAAAGTCAACTCAACCTAAAACGTAAAAGAATGATAAACAAAAATAAATATAAACACGAGGAAGACTTGTATTCAAACATCGCAATATGTTTATTTAAAAATTGTCATCGACCCCCCGAGATTACATATTTTGCGTCAAATTGATGCTTTGCCAAGTGATGTAGCATTTATATTTTTACACTGAATCGCTTTTATAATAGCTATTAAACTGAATTTTATTATAAGATTTAAGAGAAACGTACGTTTAGATTTATATTTTAATTAAATAGGTGAAGTGCGTTTTCGGTAAGCAGTAAATATCTTTTACTATTAAAATGTAGCAGTTTAATGACGTAAAATTAGTTTTGAAGATGTCATTCTAAAATTCTAATGTTTCTAAACACAGTTTATGTGTGTCAGTAGATTTAATTTCAATGTCATGTTATTTTAATTAACATCAGGCTGTCGTCCAAAACGTGTGAATATTTCTATTTTATAAAATCTGAACACGTTGCATGTTTTTCTATCTCATAATGTAGACAGAAATACAGCATGCGTCAGCTGAATGAAAAAGAGAATTTTGCACGATCTGAAATATAGCATAGAGTGAAATTATATTATGAGTATCTTTTTGTCGTATAGGTGGACCGTCCAAGACATATGTTGAATGACAAATGCAACTAGCAATGACAATTAACTGGCAAAATATGAGCAAATTTATAAAATATGTTAAAATAATAATAATAATCATTTATTTTGAACGAACACTGGTTAAAAAACGGATGTTTCTGTTCATATAGGTATATTGATTATTGATATAATATGTCGCGTAAAATTGATGCTGAAAATTGTCACCAGCTCCGCGGTGAAGGAAAACATAGTGAGGAAACCCGCGTGGTCGAGAATTAAAAATTCTCGAGTACGTGTGTCCACCAATTCGCACTGAACCCGCGTGGTAAATTATGGTCCGATACCCCACTAGGGGAGGCCTCTGCCCTGCAGTAGAATTTTATTGGCCGTACGGCGGGGGCCGGCATTAGAATAGCACCACTCCATTTCTTCCCGTGGACATCATAAAAGGCAACTGAGGCATAACAAAGCCGCTACTATAAGCCCCGAGGAGCCACACAAACTCTAAAAGAGTGGACAGTGTGGCATTTTAGGGCCATACATTCTAGGCCATAGGAGGTCCAAGCCCAGCAGTGGACGACAAAAAGGGTGGTTAAGGTATACTTATTATCTTATTATGATAACTTGGCCGATATACTCACTCGTACCAACAATTTTCTTATAAAAATAATCAAGAAATTGTTTACCAAATATTTTCCTCGACATTTTCAGTGTGTACTGTTTGTGTATGTTTTTCCTCCAAAGGTTTATGACCGAGGGCATCGAGCCCTCGGAAAATGTTTAGGGCCTTCACCCCTGACCTTTAAAGGGCTATGTAAGTTCATGCCTGCGGTCTGGTCTTCAACTCTCGGGTCGGTTAATGTCATTAATAATTTTGAAATATTATTGTATTTTGTTCATTTGACAAGTCTTTATTGACATATCACATGGCGTGCATATAACATTACCTATCTGTGCTATGATTACCTATCTCGTCCGATGAGAAGACAACGCAGGAAGACATCAAGCGGCACATACAGGAGAAATTCCAGAGTGGGACTAGGGACGCGCTGCTAAGCGTGGAGCTGCGGCAGCTGGAGTCCAAATATAGATCTAGCAATTTTATGACCTCTGTGTTCCAGGTTGCTGCAGTACACCGGAAGTGCTGAGTACAGACTTATGGCCCGAGTGGTAGTGTTCCAGCACTTTAGGCAAGCGAAATCGTAGAATATATTCCTCATAGTTATTTTAGTATATAATGAGTCAGCATATGGATGTGGCAATGAGCAGGTCATATCTGCTGCAGTGATATGTGCCAGAGCCCACTGCCATCCCACCCTATTTTATCCCGCCCAATTTTCTCAAACTTTCCTCCAAATCCATTCCTAAATCTCCAAAGGCAATCAACCCATCCGGGGGTGTGACAACGTGTCATCCTGGACTGATGTTGGCATGTAATGCGGATGTCTATGGGAGACTTACCACAAGGATAGTCTGCATGTCAGTTACCTTCTTTCTATAAAAAAAAAACTTGAAATCCCAGTGTAAATCCCCTTTAACTATATCTGTGTATAACTACGCGACTATAATTTTTTTTTCTAAATCGGGGATCGAACTGCAGACCTGCGGCTTTATTGCTACTAATCCACAAGCTTATAGTATGACGCACATAGCGTTTGTATTATAACGTACTGAAATTGTGTCATGGGCGGCATAGAAATATCCTTAGTAAGACTATAAAACAGATTTTGTTGTGTCAGTTTGTATAAAAATATTATAAGCTATAAAATTATTATA
This sequence comes from Sesia apiformis, assembly GCA_914767545.1. NCBI lineage: Eukaryota > Metazoa > Arthropoda > Insecta > Lepidoptera > Sesiidae > Sesia > Sesia apiformis. The sequence goes on along the minus strand of OU611972.1, from coordinate 8,429,276 downwards.
AGTAAGTATAGGTACTCCAATTTTTTTAAAATTTTGATTATACTATATAATTTCAATCGATTAGAAGTCTAAACAACATTTTTTATCTGTTTGTCATAGATTTGCACAAAATTGTTAAATGTTTTTTTTTTCATATAATTGGTAATGGTGTAATTAGCACATTCTGCCAGTGTCAAGTTTTATTTGCAATAAACAATTTCATAGTCTAGAACATACGTTCTAGATCAGTCCCGTCGAAGTAAGTCAGGAGTCGTTCAGTAAAGTAAAGTAGGTTTACTGAGGACAGAAGAGGACTCCTTGGAAGACGAAAAACACAGTCCCACGCTTTTATTTGATTATCACAAACACCACGCATAAAAAACACAGTTAAATTAACTATCAGTATTAAACCGCAAAACGCCTAATACACATTTTTTTCAATAATCAAAGAAAAACTTCACTTCTCGAGTTCCCGCTAAAAAGTCTAAATATATTTGCACTGGTACTTGCACTGTTAGAAAGCTTGCCAACCGTCCGGATTTCGGTCGGACAATCCGGTGCTGACGCGATTTGTCCATGTCCGGTTCCCCGCACGCGACCGGACTCAAATTGTCCGATTTATTCACAAGTCGTAAAAAATACGCGGAAATAGTTCTTTCTTTACCCGATCCAAACACCTGATCATAGTGTGATCCACACAATTATACTTCCATTAATTTTTTTTTTTAAAAATCCTCTAAGTTTAGTAAATATGTTCCTTTAAAATAAGTTATAAAATAGGTGATTGTTAATAAATAACAATAATACTGATTGTTAATAGGGGGGTGGGGACCCCCCCACACCCCGCCGCGCGCGCGCTCTCCATCATCTGTCCACTCGTGGGAAATTGGAACGTTGGCAAGCCTGACTGTAAGACACTGTAGGGTTTTCTCTGAAATCAATTTCTTAGAATATATCGAGTATTGAAAGACTTTGTAATTTTGTATTTTTTATTGTAATTCCAAAGTGATAGAACCTTTTATTAGAAATTTTATATGTATCGAGTTATCAATTTATTCCTGCCATGCTACGGAATTATTTAGATGTCATTAGATAAAATTATCTACGAGTAGCTTCTGTGAAGCAAGCAAAGCCGGTGGTTAAAACAAGTTGTACTATACTATAACAGAGACGGGTCGTTAGCTAACTATAAATCTTTTTCAATTTCAGTAACGACTGAAACAGTTTTGTTCGTACATTGACCTCTAAATGTGTGCTACGCACGGGGACTGAACCCGGAACGAGTGGAAACTAGGCTTATTTACACTGTTATTACATACTCAATAACATTAGCCGCGTGTGTGTTTGTACACCTACGTATGAAAACGGTTTGTGTGTTCATTTTTTATAAATTTACTAACAGTGACCGCGACGTGCATGAACACTTTAGAGCTAGCTTGATTTCCTTTGGAACTTTATAATTGATCTGGTTAAAAAGTAGCCTAAATTTTAATCCTGCAGATGAGCTTTAACTATGCCAAGTATCATTAAAATCCGTCCAGTAGTTATTGTGTGATGTGCGTTCAAACAAATAGACAGAAGACTAACAGACGCGGCAAACAGAAAAAAAAAAAAAAAAATGTTGTTTAGGACTCTGTATCATTCGTACTTTACACTGAAAATATATTTAAAAAAAATACAGGTACGGCTCTGTTACGACTTTATTATATGTATGGAATAGATTTATAGAATTACTCTTTTTGCACAAAGCAAGCCTTAAGGCGGCCTCAATGAATTATTTTGTATTAATAACTAAGTGCTATGCCGCTACCACAAGCCCCGAGGAACTATAACCACCTCTAAAAGAGTGGACTCGCCAACGCGCTTGGCTAGCGTGGCGTGTCAAGGCCATACATCTCTCATGCAGAAGACGATCTGAATGAGGAGGCCGTAGTCCAGCAGTGGACGATCAAAGGTTACGGTTAGTCTTAACAGAGATATAAACTGTCCTTTGCGTTAGTCTCTCCTTTGAACTACATGTATTATTATTCTTTATAGTAACAAAACGATAGACGAGCATACAGTCCACCTGCTGGTAAGTGGATACTGTAGTCCATGGACATGCGATACATACCAACATCAGTCCAGGATAACAAACGCTGGCACGCTGACGGATGCCCCGCCTACCTTTTGAGATGTAAGAATTGATTTGGAGAAAGGATTGGGAAAATGAGGAAGATAGGATAGAATGTGAATGGGCTTTGGCATATTTCACTCACTAGTGAAACACGTACGTACATTGGGGAATAGGATATAGTGGGAAATGTAGTACATTTCAAGGTAGTATTCTGTGAGAGAGGGGTAACGTGGCCAATTGAGTGCTTCCAGTGGCTGTGCGATTTCAGCGTGAACTCTCTCGCTCCCAACCTATATCGAACTAAAACTTTCGTCTAAACACTTTTTTGTAACACCTAAGGAAAATAGCGTAATCCACGTTTCCGACTAGCGCCTGATATAGGCGTTTTTTATAAAACAATTGTTTTATGTTTTTGTGAATTACGAAGCTAGTGAACTGTCAAGAAAAACCGCGGTAAGAAGTAAGCAAACATTCGTTTACCGCGTATGATCACGCTATCGCGAGGTTAAACGCCTGTTACAATCGCGTGTTGCCAACTCACCTAGTTTCTATATATCACCCACTTGTTACCGGATTTTGACGAAAGCTGCTTAATGCCGATTATTGGTATTGGATTGGTAATTGGATTGGTATTGGTCGGTATTGGATTGGTGGAAGGATTAAGGTAAGAGCCTAAATCCGACCACTGAGTTTTTTTTGAGGTAAATTTATTAAAATGCGTGCTTTTTCAATTGGAAGACTTTGCACATTTAGCTTCATTTACTTATGTAGCTATAAAATATTGAAAAGAAACTATTTGATTTGCTGGTTGACAAATGTTATTACAATCTTGAGGACTACATAAATGCCAGTGAAATATGAATATATTTGAAATATGTAATATTTTTTTAAATTAAATTTTTGAAATACATATTTCGACATCCAACTTCCTCTTCCCACTTTCACAACCCTTTCTCCCAATCCATTCCTTGATCTGCAAAGGTATGCAGCCCATCCGGGAACGTGCCAGCGATTGTCATTCAGGACTGATGTTGGCATGTATCACGAATGTCTATGGACAACAGTATCCATATCCACTTACCATCAGGTGAACTGTATGCTCGTCCAAAATAGAAACATATAAGTCACATAAGAATGTGAGCACCTAACTATGGGGCCTATGGTAAGTTTAAAAAAAATACCGCAAGAGAGCAAGTAAATAAATAATTACGAGGGCCACACTGAAAGTTTCCGGAATGAATAAGAAAAAATTACAATGAAGGGACAAAATCAATTTATTGTTTCTCAAAATATTCTCCGTGAGCGTCAATACACATTTTCATACGAATAAACCAATTTCCATAACATCTATTCCACTCCTCTGTGGTGACCTCGGAAACATGTTTTTCATTCTCTTCGACATCCTCTTCTGACGATGAAAATCGTTGATCGCGTAATTGGTTCTTAATTTTTGGAAACAAGAAGAAGTCACAAGGTGCCAAGTCGGGACTGGATGGAAGATCGGGACTGGATGAGTTCTACGTTTTTCGCCTTCAAACAGTCGTTTGTCTGTTTGCCCGTGTGAGAGCTGGCATTGTCATGGTGCAAGATTATGCGGCGTTTACGGTTCTTTCTACCGAATTCGTCAATAACTTTCGGCAAGCAAATGGTCATGTACCAATCAGCATTCAGGGTACGATGATTGTCCAAAGCAACAGTAACCAAATGTCCAGTTTTTCTTAAAAAATAGAAGCGATCTACTGCTTCGCGGCCAGTAGAAAATAAATGTATTTAACATACTCTCGATATCAGCCCAATAATTATGTTTTACAGACACATACTCAATTCAATTCAATAGAAAGATTCAACACACCCTGTATATACTCGTATGTGTTAAACACCATCCCATCTCTTCCCGTGGGTATCATAGAAGGCGACTAAGGGATAACAGAGCCATTATCACAAATCCTGAGGAATTATACCACCTCTAAATGAATGGACTCGTCAACCCATTTGGCTAAGGTGCTAAGCAAAGACAATGTGCGTGTTGATTAAAAAGGCTGGTTTCGGTTTACACCTGAAAAACATCTCCTTTTTGATTTCGCCGTAGTCATATATAGCATGTCTATGGTCGTAGTCGAATAAAAATAAAACAAACGACGGTTATTAAACCGTTGCTCCAGTAATGGTGATTAAAACCGCTCAATATTGACGGAATGCTCTGAATTCTCTCCACATGTCATCACAAGCAATTGTTTCATAAAAACGCTCTGCATCGTCGCACGGTTTGGGCCGTGACATCACCCTGGGTTAAAGAACTGTCAGCCCACAAAAGTTACGATGACCGGGCCGAGCGTAATTCACCATTCCTTCATTAGTAGATACCTACGTACCAATTTCTTTTATTTAACTCTGATGAGACGAAATTTCTAATTAAGTTTTTCACCGAATTCGTAATTGGAAAAGTAACGAGTCTTTATTCTACTACAATAACGAGTGTTGTAACAATACTTCTGATTAAAATAATATATTTCCTTGCTTATTCTAAAGGTTGTCTGACAGAGTTCGTTATTAGCGGTAAGAGCGCCTTTTGTGCTGCATTTCAAGGTAACGATGTCTGTTACTGTCTTATTTTGTTTTGGTTATTGTACACTAGTTTTATCTATCATTTGAGTATAGTTTCGAACTTATCGCTTCTAAATTCTTAAGTACTCCTACTTGATGATTCCCGTGGGAACTTTGTAACTGAGATGGATAAGAAGTGTTCGAAATGTCAACAGCGAAAACCAAAAATTTCAAAATTTGCTGTTTCGGTCTCTGTTATATCCATAGGGTAGGTATACAGTATTGACTTTTTTTTCAAAAAACATTCCATATATAAATACAGCTCTGTAATTATACAGAATGTACGTTTCCCTTCCCTTCATGAGTCTAAGTTCATTGACATGTAAATTGTAGGAAGTTATGTAAAAATTAATATTTTTTGAAGTTTGCTAATTTGCTAACAAATTTGCTAAATACAAAACCTTGATATTTTTAATCATAAGTTTAAACAAGATTCATGATTTCGCCTTTGGAAAAGGTTCGGGCCCACCTTGTATTACATGTATGAACAACTAAATATATGTAATCATAACCGAAACCGACCCTTGGGGCTTTTTGGCGAGAACTCGAGAAGTGAACTTGAGTTTTTGTTTGATTACTGTAAAAAATGTGTGTAAATGTGTAAATAAAATGCATGATAATGATAGTTTATTAAATTTCAAAACGTATTTCGTGCATGGTGTTTGTGATAATCAAATAAAAGCGTGGGACTGCGTTCATCGTGTGCTTCCAAGGAGTCCTCTGCTGTCCTCACTAAACCTACTATCGCTTTACTGAGCGGCTCCTGACTTACTTTGACGGGACTAGACATAGACAGGATAAGTTTTAGACTTTGAAATTGTTTATTATGGAGAAAATTTGACACTGGCGGAATGTGCTAATTGCATCATTGCTATGTATGAAAAAAAAAACAACCCTTTTGTCGTATATTGCTGGAAACGGGCTTCCTCATGCATACTGTCTCGTGCGTGAGAGATGTATGGCCTTAAAACAGCACGCGGGCCAAGCGGATTGGTGAGTCCACGCTTTTAGAGGTGGTTTATTCGCCATTCGTCAGGGCTTTTGGTAGCGGCTTTGTTATTCCTTTGCTACACTCATGGCAAGAGTTGGACTGGTGCTATTCTAACGTCGGCCGTTACCACACGACAGAACTAGTACTTAATTCATTTACTCGCGGGTGTACCACCTACGTGGTTACCATCAAATCTCAAACAGAACATTCTAGCACGTTCGCGATATTGACCCGCCGCGTGCGGTCACCGCCCTCGGGAAAGCGGGCGGAAACGCGTGGAAAGCGCACGGAACTGCGCGGGTGACGTCACCGCGTTACCTAACCGCATTCGTTTTTTAAACGTGGAAGTTATTTTTTGTCATTTCGTCACGTAAACGGCTTGTGTTGATTCAGTCAGTTTTTTCATATAATTTATTTGAAATATGTTGAATACATTAATATTAGCATATTTTAAAATGGTTATATTGAAAAAAAAAATACTCCTATTCTTATTTCAGTCACTGGTCTGCTAAAATTAAGTTTTCTATTCAAATGCAAATTTAAATTAAATTTATTTGCTTAAAACAGATGTTTTCCCATTCTTCCTTATAATTGCTCCATGGCATTCATATAGGGGCTTCTTGCTCACCATTCCATGATTGTGATACCGACGTTATGAAGGTATTCCCTGACGTTTCCTGCAGTGTGCGCTCTTGCATTATCATGTATAAAAATGAAATCTTGGCCAATAAACCCAGCATATGGCATTACATGAGTCTCTAGGTATTGACAAATGTAACGGTTGCCATTTAGTGGTGGCAGCCACACAGGTGGCAGGTGGTCCCGTCACAACCTGAAGTCCAGTTTTGTCCTCCGCGGAAATAATTTTCGATTCATCAGTGTAAAGTACCTAGCTCTATTGACGTTGAGTCCAATGCAAATGTTCGCGCGCAAACTGAAGGCGCGCCATTAGGTGAGATCGTGTCAGTTTGGGCCCATTGGCTGGCTTATGTGGTTTTATATCATGTTCTTCGAGTCTTCTTCTAACAGTCCGAGCGCTAACAGCCACTTCATGAAAGTTTCGAAGCTGCACTGAGGTCAAGTGTCAATTTCCTAAGTTGGTCGTGAAGATAAACCGATCTTGTCTTTCTGTCGTCATTCTGAATCGTGGTCTCTTGCTGTTCAAAGTACCCTTTGAACCCTTTGAAATGAAGTTGTGCACATTTCGCTGATTAAGCCCAGATTGAAGAAACACTTTCTTTAGGTGCAATATCCAAAATTTTTAAGATCAAAATCGGTTCAAATTTCAGATATAACAATTTAACGAAACTATTATTGGAAAACAATCCCTTTAAATAAAAAATACTCATTCAAAATTCAAAATTTCTGCTTACTTACTTTTTTCAAAACAATGAACAGGCTTAGCTTTTCTTCTATGGTTCAAATTCGTGAATTCAAATTTAGAACAATAGCACACCAAAATGATGGTGAATATTTCAGGTTCAAAACTGCATTAAATTTTTTTCTTTGGCCTAACATTATTTTTGTGTATCCGGCCTTTATACATAAAAATCCAGGGTGGCTCGATACATGTGTCCGGGAGTGTATATTTATAATAAGTTAACTGGAAAACTTAATGTTTAAAAATAAATGGAACCGTAATTGTGACAACAAAATATCGCATACACTGGTTTAATATAGAATTTCTAAACACGTATATAATATAACATATCTTTTTTTATTTTTTTATGTTAAGACTCATAATGCACCATATAATGTGTAGGCTTTCTACAAGATAATGAAGGTAAATAGGTATCTTATCTTTTAGTTTTATAACACGAAGTTTTGTGTTAAATCTTAAAATACCTATGTTCTACTTATGTATGAATTTTGAAATTATCACGGCGGTAAATGAAAATTTTGTCAGTAAATAGAGTGCATGAGATTTAAAAAAATGGGGTATATGTATCCACCAATCCGCACTGGTCTCGCGTAGTCGATTATAATTTTTTTTCGTGATAACAAGTGGAGGATTGAAATGAAATTGAAATATATACAGAACCATTTGACTTCAGAGAAGTCTCATTCGAGTGATCGGGACATCGAAACCTCGGCCGGTTACCAATGAGTTTCTACATGAGTACGGATTTAAAAAAAAATATAACTGACTCGCAAAAAAATATGTATCTGTATCTATCTATATATTATTATTTATCTTTTATACATATAACAAAATCGTAACAAAGCCGTGTCAGTAAATATAATATTTAAAAAAAAAGTCATTTAAAGTGTAAAGGATACAGAGCCCAAACACAACATTTTTTGGATTTTTTGTCTGTCTGAAACGCGCATCCCACAAAAATCACTGGACGGATTTTAATATATCTTGGCATTATTATGGCGTTTCCAACGGGAATCACCCTAATGTTCACCACTGCTGTATCAATAATTACAGATATTGTACACTACCAATTACGATTAACAACTGTTAGGTCATTCCCTTCTATTTGCAGTACATATAATATCCATGGAAACTCCGCCTACGACTCGGAAGAGTATAAATATACGACTATGTAGGAGGGGTCATTGTACAATGTTTCAGTGGCTTCAGAAAACTGTGCTAAACCGTGTCATTGACCTTTCGTTTGCGAGCCGCCTATATGGAGCGCAGGGTTAGGAAACTTCTGTTATCTTGTTGCTATGGTGTTTGCTGTGGTGTTTGCAGTGCCGTAGCTAGGGTCGTGAGCGCCCAGGGCAATATTAAAATTATGCGCCCTCAAAAAAATACATGGGTATTTTGTTGGAAAGAAAACAAATAAAATTTGTAATGACATTTATATTAAAAAAAACTCTTTTTGTAGCCTTTTCTGAGGGCATTTTATCACTGTTAACCATATCTTTGCTGCATATTTTTGTATACTCGGTGACTAGGTATTTTTGATAGGTTTGGTAAATAAAAGGGTGCAAAAATTTGCGCACCCCCTACAGTCTGCGCCTGTGCCGCCAGCCCCTGGCTACTACGCTGGGTGTTTATATGAAAGCGGTGATAACCTAAGGTAGTGATCGTCAAACCTTTTTGCTCTAGGGTCAATACAGACAATAGAAGGTGGCATCTAAGGCAAATCATGCTGAGATTTTGTATCTACTTTCCTGGGGATCACAAAAAGAACATAGGATACATTTCTTCCTGACAAAGTAAACGGTTGCTGTGGGACAAACGAAATAGTTTGCGATAAACTGACAATAATATAAAATAATAGGACTGCGATGTGCGTGTGTTTCCAAGGAGTCCTCTTCTGTCCTCAGTAAACCTGCTATCACTTTACTGAGCGACTCCTGACTTACTCCGACGGGACTGGACATTAGCAGGATTCGTTTTGGATTTTTAAATTTTTAATTATCAAGGTATCTTGATATTGGCAGAAGAATGTGCTAATTACACCGTTGCCATATATGGCAAATCATATTTCATATATGAAACGAAAAAAAATTACAATATCTGAGAACCAACACTAAGGGGTCATCCATAAATTACGTCACACGTTAAGGGGTAGGGAGGGGGTCAGCAAAGTGTGACATCGTATGACAAGGGGGGAGGGGGGGACTAGTCATAACCTTCGTGACGTCACATGTATAAATCTAAAGTGTTAAAACTCTAAAACTTTAAAATATTATAATTTTGGAAGTGCTGTTTTAATTTAATAATTTCTAAATTTAAAATTGCAAAATATGTGACGTCACACCAGGGGAGGGGGGGTTACACAAATGTGACCACCTGTGACAAAGACGGGGGGGGGGGGAACTCCAAAAATCATGAAATTCGTCAACAAATAACGTCTCAATTATATAAGTTTAAAAAATAAACATGATACATCTTTTGTCATCACTCTCACGGACACCTCGACAACATTATTAACGAGTTAACAGCTAACAAAGGCCGGCCGGCCAACGACGTCCGGCCTTGGCGATTCGTGAGCCGAATGATTATTATTCACCACCAGTTATTGGAACAGGGAAATGTGTAGAGTAGACTATTTTGTGTAAAAATTGTTATGTTATATTGATAGCCTAGTGAGCCCTAGTGGTACTCTCGATTTACATTCATGAAATACTAAGTTGGAACCCAGGCCCTTACCCACTGAATTTCTACATAAACGCGGATTTTTCAATTATTATTAGTTCTTTGGAGATTTTCGTGTGTCTTTTTTCTATTAAACGGGTCTTAATGCGTTTGTTTATCTTATTTATTTTACTTTTCGTTTTGGCTGGGTTGCACCAACCATAGTCAAGGACTAGGCTATTAGTATTAGTTCAACAGTGAAGCAAAACACCGCGAGAAACCAGTATGTCCAAGATTTATAAAATTACAGGGTCTACCCGGAATATTCCCGAAACCTAAAACGATCTCCCCGGGAGGGACACGGCCTATGCTCTGTAATAGGACGATATACACTGATAGAGGAAGCATTACTGTAAAAATTATATATATATATGTATATATATATTAATAACGAATAAAAAAAAAGAATTTATCTTCTCATTATATTTTCAATCCTTATAACATAGCATCGTAACAATAAGCTTTAATTCTTATATGGCATTCCCTTATTCGCTCAAAATTGACCCAATATTTCATATTCAAGGTGTCAGAAATGTGAAAGTGTTCGGCATCGCGAAACTAAGTACATTGCTTACTAACTATTTATATAATAACTATTTACGCTGTATTTATTTAAACTGATATTTACCTCTATATGTCACACTAACCGAGGCTTGTGACGTGAGACCCATAAAAAAAGAATTAGCAATATTGATATAGCGCCTCTAAATATCCTCATACATATTACCCATAATTACTAATTTGTAGCATATTATATGACTAAAATAAAATAAATTTTATTCGTGCCAATAAAATAAATTTAGATCTAATGTCTTCTCTACATTATCTTCATTCTTGCCCTTGAAAGCGGGCGCGTTGTGGCAGGTCGTGGCGCATACAGTTACAGCGTTGTGCATCTTGCGAGTATGCGCAGCGCGAATTTTGATCAGATCATATTTTTAACTTTATGCGGAAGATGTTTTACGATGTCCGTAGTTTATATGGTTACTTGTGTTATATTTACGATCCACGAATGATAAATGATGATAATTACAACACATTGTCTTATATATATGGGAAAAGGTGGCAGACGAGCATACAGTCCACCTGATGGTAAATGTATACTGTCGTCCATAGATATCCGCGATACATGTCAACATCAATTCAGAATGACGAACGTTGGCACGCCCCGGATGCGCTTTGTAAATTAAGGAATGGATTGCGAGAAAGGGTTGGGAAACTGGGGACGGATAGGATGGGATAGGCTCTGGCATATCTCACTCACTACTGAAACACGTACATTGGGGTAATACGATAAAGTAGCAAATGCAGTACATTTCAAGTTAGTATTCTATGAGAGAGGGGTAACGTGGCCAGTTGAGTGCGGTCAGCGGCTGTGGGAATGCAGCAAGCACTTTCAGTATCCACTGTTGCACCCCCCCCCCCCCCCCCCATGCAAATTGTCTTGTGCATGAAGGATAAATAAATGTATTTTTTAAATATTTTTTTTAAATACTGGATTTTAGAGAGTAACAGTTAATTGTTACCCTTTTTTAAAATAATATGAGTTGTAGCCTACCACCCAGTATACCCAGTGTTATTCACTCCTTTATTTACTATACACTATACACTGTATATCCAATACAGTTATACACTGTATACCCAGGTGCATACAGTGTATAAACAGTGAATAAAAAATCATTCAGTATTTATACACTGAATATTTGTTATTTCTTAATTGTATTCATTCCTCAGCCAAAGATTACCACAAATATATAACGAAATGAAAACAAAAAAATAACTAATAATACAGGTAACTACACCATAAATCGAAATAAAGATTGAGAAACCCTTGACCCAAGAATATAAAAAAAAACTGTGTATAGATAATGAGTTGTAAATTTTTCCTTACCTAACTAAAGAGGTATATTTCGATTTACCTTTACTTTTAACTACAAATTCTTATTCTTTTATAGTCATTTTGTTCATTGCTGAAGATCGTAACTATCATATTTTTCTACAGTTGCAAAATGCATCGTGGATGTCCATGGGTGGCAGCATCCACTTATCATCAGGTGGACAGTAAGCTCGTCTGCCGCCTTCTTACTATTCTTACTTACCCTTTGTACGGCAAAAAAATCTGAAGTTGTCTATGATTGGTATCAAATTCGTGTCTATAGATAGGGAGGTATAAATAAGTGCATATATAAAAGTCGTATCTAAAAGAATCGTAACGTAACCATATCTTGTCGTCAGCAACCATTCTCATCACCGTTTAGGTATATCGTATTCATTTCAAATCATGGTATTGTCATAAAAATCGTTACGTCAACTCAAACGTGAGTTACGTACGAAAAATACAAAAGATTGGCATTGCAAATAACATTTGTTCAAATATGCATCGCTAAGTACTGAATGCTTAGTGACGTAAATATGTCAAGATATTCAGAAAACGATTTGTAACGTAGTTAAGGAAAAAAGTATACCGCTTTAAAAAATTTAAATCATAAACAGCAATATGTGACAGATAAATGCGTCCTTACCATTTCTGAACGCGTCTTGCTACAAAAGCGCGCCACAAATAAACGTCAAAAATCCAAGATGGCCGTCCGGCGCCGCCGGCCGCGACCTCGGTGAGCCAGGAAGTGCATGTAATACCAACGAACTTTTCAATGTTACCCACTTCTGTGATGCAGATCCTGCTTTGCACAAATATGCACTACACTGGGAAGGTAATCGTTGGCCTTTTGAGATGTTCTTAAACCTTCAGTTACAAGCGACGCGTCCGCCATTTTGAATGCTACCCGACCTTGACAACATGTTTTGGAATTAAAATAATTAAATAACTTAATACAATTACGTTGTTTGTTTCTTACAGGTGTGTAGTATGTAACGCATCCGAATATTTCGTAAGCCAACATATTTTTTACAGAGAAGTGAAGGTACAGGACAAGAAAATATTAAACAATTATTAATAACCTATCTTATTAATTAACTATGTAAGTTGCATGATTTGCATGTTATTGCATACCTTTGTTCTTAAAAGCTATCATGCTTATAACAGTTATAACAATGGCAATTTAACACACTGCATTCATTATCTTTATCTCTTACAAACATCAAGTGATAGTGGAATCAATTAATTCGTCCCCTAGCAAATTAATATTTCCTTGTTACAATGCATTTTTTATAAACATATTTTCATATTAACTTGTTACAAACGCACGTCGTACAACTATAAAAATATATAATTTACATGTGTATGTATGTATATATAGTCATGGACATTTAATGTACAAAAGTGAATTATATCTCTCAATGTACTACGAGTATATGAATATCTCTCAATATGCATGTTATATACTTTCTTAATAACAATTTATAGAAGATAATATATTTATGGAAAGGTTTATTTATATTCTTATGTAAAAAGTAATTGTATCGAACCATAGAGCGATTTACTTGTAACTAGGGTTGTCACCCGTACTATATTTTAATCAGTTGTAGGTATTATATAGTGTTGAGAAAAAATATAGTACGAAAAATACTATATTTTCATCGCCTGTTCAACTGTCGCGCTAATTCTGATAATACAAGTACCAAAAAGTGCTTTTTTTATTGTCATACCACCCCCGATCGATATATTCGTTTGGCGCGCATTAAAAGGGAAGCTCTTCTAGGTTATAATAACATAAGTGTTGACGCCACAAGCCATGCAGATGGTTTAGATTAGATGATTTAAGTAAAGAAGATGTTTTCTATTTTATACAAACTAATACAATTTGCCGCTTCAAACAGAAAAAATATCAAACTCTTTCAATTCGTTATTCAGTACTTTATTGTGGATTCAGTACTTTATTGGTTTATTCAGAATAAGCTATTAGACTTTTATGAGAATCCTAATGAACATTCCATATGTTCAAAGCAATTACAAATTCCCTAACTGAACATAATATTTCTTTAGACAAAATATCAGGGATAAGTGCTGATAATTGCAATGCTAATTTTGGAATCCATCATTCATTGTTGACTAATACGCAAACAGTTGTTCCTGGTATAATCAAAGGCAACTGTCATGTAAATATTGTGAACAACACCGTGAAGTTTGATATAAATCGTTTATCACGTGATGTTGAGAAAATTATTTTTAAAAAAACGTTAATTTTTTTTAAACTCCGAATGAAATTCGAAATAAAATCTGTAATAGTTCATGTATTTTTTTTATTTTGTATAATATTTTCAATGCAAATAATTTAAAATAAGGAATCAAATCAAAAATCAACAATTTAGGTTATACAAAGTGTTTCAAAGTTGTTCAAAGTGTCAACGGAGAATAGCATCTTGTGTTGATAATATATTGCTCAATTGCTTAGGCCATAAGAAACTATTTCGATGGTCTAGCTAGCTAGAGTCTAGAGGAAGATTGTCCAACAATATTGCAAAATATTCTTTTGTTAGACGAATCAGAGGGTCAAATTAAAATTATTTTCATTTTGTAAGTCATATATTGCATGTATTCAACAAAACTGAAGTGTATAGAAGATAGAAAGATCACTGTTTTAGGTGTATTAGAGCAGCTCAACATTTTTGTTTGTATTTGATACAAACAGAAAAATAAAAAATCATAAATTTTTATTTTCCCGAATTTCCTGAAACTACTCGTAGGGGAGAGGCGTACAAAATGACATACTAGTTATTAAATCAGTCATAAAATCTTTATTTATTCATACTTTTCAACACTTAATGTATCTTTATATTCTTTGATTCATTACTTAGTCGGAATAAAGAGATCAATCATTTAAAAACAATAATAATATAATTATTGATAATATCTAAAAAACTTGAATAAAAACCGTTTTGTCCGCCCTAGGCGGGTAAAATGACATAGGTGGTATGTACAAAATGGCATACCAAATTTGTAATGAAAATCCGTTCATTATATGCAGAGTTCACACGTGAAAGACTTCGTCTTCTTCGGAACATCTGCGTACGATGCATGAGCCCATCTTTTACATATCAAGCACTGTAACCAAACCTCCTTCGGCTTAGACCTTGAGTAGAGGTCGTTGCAATAAATGCAAGGACAATCTTCATCTCCATCTTCAGTGTCAAATTGCGATGTGAAATCGTTTTCACTATCAGAACTGAAATTCAAAGCTTTTGTTGCCTTTCTCGTTTTTTTCTTTGGGACAGGTGGAGGAGCAGATTTTGCTTTAGCTTCTTCCATGTTTGGGGTTGAAGTTAACAACAATACTGTTGGTTTTTTTCGTGGTTTTCTTTTGCCTTGCCCAGTCGCATATATTCCTGCCGGCACTGGAGATAACACGCTTACTGGAACATTGATATTTGTATCTCGGAGTATCAATCTAGATGCTGAAGTTGTCATAGGTATTGCAGGAGCTTTGTATATAGATTGGGCTGTGGATGTGGAGGTAGTAGGTGGGTTGACTATGGTTGATGTACTCGCAACTATCAGTGATGTAGAGCCATCTTCAACCTGAGGTCGATCTGCTGAGGAAATACATAGGTTTTCTGCTGTTGATAAGCCTTCTTCGGACTCTACCGGAGAGCTTTGCATGGGGATATTTGTCGTCTCCGCAGGCTCAAATAAATAATCGGGAAATATGTTTGGATCGACAGGCCAGAGACCTGTTTTTTGAAACCCATTCACTGCCGTCTGGACTGTTGCTGCTTTACCATAAGCTTTGTTGAGAATGGAACCTATTTGAAAGTGAGTGACAACTCGGCCTGGATGGCTCTTTAACCAAGTGCTCACTTCTTGATTAAAATAGGTCTTCAGTGGACCATAGAAAGATACGTCCAAGGGTTGCATGCGGTGTGTACAGTGAGGCGGTAAGCACACCATAATGATTACATTCTCATTTGCGAATGTTAAAGTTTCTATAACTTTATGACTGATATGTCCATCAACTATCAAAAGCACTTTGTCCTCAGTGCTAGCTTTCACTTGCGTCTGAAAGTGCACCAACCATTTATAAAATACAGCTGTGATCATCCAACCTGATTCTTGTGCAATTCCCAAACTACTGGTTGGAGCTTGGTCTATTAACTCCTGTTTCATTATTTTTCTAGGAAAAATTAGGCACGGTGGAATGAAATGACCATTTGCACTCATGCAGCAAACAACAGTCACATGAGACCCCTTTTCAGCACTAGTTAAAGCCCCAACCTGCTTACGTCCAGTGGTAGCAAACACCTTTTGTGGTCTTTGAACAGTCGATAAAGCTGATTCGTCGACGTTATAGAGTCTATGCGGAGAAATGTTATTGCTCTGACTAATTTCTTGGTAAGTGTTGAAAAATAGGGCTACTTGCGGCTTGTTGAAGGCTTGGGCTCTCGCAGCTGAAGTTGCTTCGGGTTTCCTTAAATATATGTCTGGGTTTCTTCGACGAAATCCAGCCAGCCACTCTTTACCAGCGGTTTTCTTTTCATTGTTCCTTCCGTGTGAAACCAAACAATCTGGTTTCCAGCAACTTTATATGTGCAACCAGCTCTCTTTCCATCTCATGAGTGAACACAGTCCCGTACCTTCCCATACCTAAAAGAATAAGGTAAGTAATTAAATTCAATCTTATCATGTTAACCAACTGCGGAAGCTAAAAAAACTGATTTGGTAGCTACTCGTAGGTACCTTTTGTAGTTGGAGCTAAGACTTTATTTCTGCGCAGTGCATGTCTTCTAAGAGTTGATTGTGGTACGCTAAACACCTTAGAAGCTAAAAGCCAACCCATTTCATTTTTCTTCACAGCGTCAATTGCCTTTTCTATAGAGGATTCCAACCTTTATTTTCCAACCCTGTCGGTTTGTTTTTCTAGAATAGTTGCGAGGCATGATTATCGATTATCTGAAAGAAGAAAAAAAGGTGGGTCAAACGACATACTATGCTATTTTACCCGAACAAGTGGTATGCCATTTTGTCCACTTTATAACCTTAAATATAAAAAATTAGTAACTTTAATTTCGCGAATAATTTTGAGATTTCAACACATAATAGGAGTTATTTACAAATAAAACAATAAAATTAAGCCACTAAAAACTAATAAATGTAAGACAATACTAACTTTTTCGAAGAAACAAAATCCATCCAAACAAAACTCGTAAATGCAAAATTCACACAAACACGTGTCCGCTTCACATGCTCAACCGAACGCGACTGGCGCCTCCACAGGATATAAGATGTTACTAAACGGCCCTCTACGGGTCATTATGAGAACTAATTTGTCTGTGGTTTTGGAAAAAAGCAAGTATGTCATTTTACCCACCTATTTCATTTTGTACGCCTCTCCCCTACTATATTTTATAGCAATTTATAGAAAAAATCCTAGAAAAAAAAAGCAGGTGGTAACTTGTACTTGTAGGTACTTGTAACCTTTATAAAAAGTTCTTAGTTTTTTTAGTGATAGATACATAGTTATATTAATATGAATTTTCAGTTTAAGGTATATATAATACGTATTTTATGGGCTTTTGTTGTCTGGTGTAAAGAAATAAAATAAAACCCTAGGTAATTGATTTATCAAAATTAATCTTAAATAAAATTAAGATGTATAATTATTTGTATAATTCCGAAAAATATTTATCTTTATTCCTCAAAAGATCGAGTGAAGTTATTAAAAGTTCACAAGGAACAGAGACAAGTTACAAATGATGCCAATTTATCATTGCTGCCCGACTGGTAAATGTTAAATATTTTTATTTACCTGTAAATACATCTAAATGCTACGCATTTTTTATGCAGGTTCAACTTCATTGGTTGAAAAATCTCAATGCTTGAGGAAAGTTATAAACCAATAACACCAAGGACCGGAGTCTTGTTGGCGAATAACAGTTTGCGTACTAGTGTTGTGAAAATCAGTTTTGAACGCTGGACGCTCGGGCACTGAGTGTGCGCTAATAAACCTTTAAGACACCCGAGCGGTAAACGCTCTTTAGCATTAAGTAATTATATACTATTAGAGTCTTATTTTCAAAATATGACATATCGTGTGATACCTATCATAGGTAACTTATGTAAACACAAGCATCCATTTCCCAATCACCGCGTCGACAGGCGTACAGTCTGACTGTCATTTCATCCGCAATAAAAGACGTATACCTAAACATCGCATCTCTAGTTGCATCTTTCAATCTGCAAGTGCAACAAAAGCAACATGGCTGCGCCGGCGCTGTCCGTGAACCTATAAGCTAAATTTACACTCGACGCGTCACCCGATGCGTACGCATAGAGCGAAATCTAACAGAAGTGGCCGTACCTACTAGTACCTCTATTAGCGTACATAAATAAGCCTTTTCATCGTCCATTGCTGGCCATAGGCCTCCTCGGTGCATATTGTCTTATGCAATAGGGATTAAAAGATCACACTGCCCAAGCGAGTTGGCGAGTCCTTTCTGTTAGAGGTGGTGTAGTTCCTCAGGGCTTGTCGTGGTAGCAGCTTTGTTATCCCTCAGTCACCTTTTATAGCATCTACGGGAGGAGATGATGCGGTGCTATTATAATATCGGGCGACACCACACGACACAGAGTATAAAATTTACACTGCAAGTGAATATAAAATTCGACACGTACAAAGGAGTGTCATGTCTGCTTTCCATCTATAGTGAATGCGGAGAGATGAGGCGGTGCGAAGGTCACCGGCATCGACGAGACATGACTGTAATGTTTCAGTGTAAATACATTATTAGGAATAATGTTTCGCCACCGGCTTCACGCGCGTGCCGTTGCTAAACCATATGTTTGTTTATTTATTTTGTATCACACACATGGCAGAATGTAATACATTTAAGAAAAGTAATAAATCCAATACCTAAACATACTATACCATCAGCTTATGTCTCCCCACTGCTGGATGTAGGCTCTCCCAAGGCTCGCCACCACACACGGTCCTCGCCTCTTCTAATCCAACCACTGCCGTCGAATTTCTTTAAGTCGTCGGTCCACCTGGCTGTTTCCCAGTACATGGTCTCCACTCGAGGACTCGTCTACCCCATCCGTTATCCATGATCTACAAGCGATGTCGATGCCTTTAGTTCTTTGACGAATGTCTTCGCTTCGGATCTTATCCCGCGAGGAATCTCCGAGCAGAGCCCTCTCCATAGCTCGCTGAGCGGCTTTGAACTTATGGATCAGGATGGACCATAACGACTAGAACAAATTCCTAAGAATTTGTATCTGGAATAAATATAATAATTTAAAATAAAATTTTATAAATCGCTAACCATATACTATTATATGTCATGTGTTAATCGTGTATTACATATATTGGTAGGTATATATACAATTAAGTATATAATATAACGGATCAACTCCCGGAAACTAACACCATGGATTCAATTTACTATTCGGACCTCATTGACATGAATCCTTTTTACAATAAATTGTTTTTTTAACAAAATAGCTTTTTTAAAACCAAATTTTTTACCTATTCATGGCTTTTAGCCTTCGTGAACAGTTCGGTGACACCTTGTATTCACAGATAGTATTACTTTATTACATAGCCTACTTCGTCCTCAAAGTCATTTCAATGCCCGTTGGTTGACTGGAAGAGATCGCGTTTATCAATAAGACCGCCCTTTGTTTTTGTACATGTTTTATCTATGTTTATCTAATTAATTATTTGAAACAGGAACGCAATAAGGGATTTTCATTCATTTATACATTTCATGATTTATTCAACTGTTCTTTGTTAGACTTATTTATTTCACACAGACTACAACTGAACCGTTTTTGTTACTCACGGAAATATACTCGTATATAATCAAACACAGTTTAATTTTAAACAAACTAATGACGCTAGTTATCTAACGCCCTTATTTAGACAACTTCCCGTCTCATATCCATATCCCTTTGAAACAAGTATTCCAACACCGATCCAAACACCGATCGGATCCCGTATCCTTCGAATGTTGAGACACACCTAAAATAATAAAGGATGCATTCGGCGCGTGCGCTGTCGGATTTTATTCCATTTTCGAAAAGGGGTTTGAATTTAAAATTAGAACGGCGCGAGCGCAACGGAAATCGTTCGCGGATGAATCACGTGCAAGACGTGGTTATGGGATTACAATGGGAATTTAAATTTTAAATCGTGATCCAGAAATATAAATCCCATGTTACGAAACACACAAAAAAATATGGTGTCACTCTCGTTAGTTTTTAATTCAAGGCACATGTGATATTTATTTCTTTATAAAATGGTATCTATACGTGAATAAATCGATCTGTCTGGTTCTATACTCTATTCACATTAAGAAAAAGAGTGACGTCATCCGTTTAAAGTAGTATGCTACTTTAAACGGATGACGTCACTCTTTTTCATTGGTCAATCGAGACAGCGTTAATTGGTCAATCGAGGAACGCTCCTTCTAGTAATTGGTCAATAGGTGAAACCACGTGACTGATATTGATGAGTTTACTTGTTTCTTTTCTGGAATGAATAGAAGTTTGTATTGCTTAACATTCGAGAAAAAAGTATATGCGAAAATATCGTATCGAGCGGTTTTCGTGTGGTGTGACCCCAACGCTATTAATCTTAATTATTCTTCTGTCACACCTAATATAATGATAACGTCATAATGGGAAACCGATTACTCGATTCAATGTGTCTAGCTGAATTACTTGCGTCAGTAGGACTGACGTAAGTAACAACTTATTTATTACAACAACTTACTTATTAATTGCTTACAACTTACTTAACATCAGCCTATAATATCCCACTACAGTGCGGATTAATGAATTCACATACTCCAGGATTTTTTTTGCGGGTTCCTCACGATGTTTTGCCGCATTAGAAACTCGGTAGAAACTCAACTATCTTTTGTATTACCCCATCTTTTGAAGCTAGATCTAAAATCCAATAACCTCCAAACATACTATATTAAGCTTCTAACTAAAATAATATAATACAATTGATACACAAATATCATCTTTAAACATCCAACATCAAGGATAATTAATCTGCTGTCATTATCTAAATTAAATCTAAATCAATTGCATTCCCAATATTTTATCATCTTATGTTATACATTATGTTGATTTTAATTTATGTACCCACTCTAAATTTATGTACCCACTCTAAATTTATGTACCCACTCTAAATTTATTGTCATTTACATCATTGAAATTTATTGGCTAAATATGCCACTGTTGTTCCCAGTATTTGTGCGCTAGGTAAAACATAGACTGCATACGTGTTTATATCATCAATGTACATTCAGTAACACGTTAATGTACCCAAAACCGTTTGATTCTGGTCCTTATCACAAGCGCAAGGTACCAATGGTAATACATTACCTTAATATTAACATTAAATTAAATAAAGAAAATCTAGTCTAATCACATAAATGTAGAGAAATTCTAATTCTGTGCATTTTTCACCAACCCATAGGCAGACATCTACAATTACTATAGTTTTTGAAATTACCTATAGTTTGTTTGCCTATAGATCTTACCTATATATGACCTCATCATACATTTCTACAATATACCTATTATTTAGATAGGTAAATAGTCATGACGAACACAGTACGTTATTTTTTAAAATTACTGGACCGATTTTCATAAAGCGTACCCTATAACCTTGCTATGTCGGTCGGCATCAGAATAATGGCGCCCCATCTCTTGCAGTGGATGTCGTAAAAGGCGACCAAAGGGATAACATAGCGCTGAGGAACGACACCACCTCCAAAAGAGTGGACTCGCCAACCCGCTCGGTCAACATGATGTTTTAAGGCCCCTCGTGCTCGAGACATGTGCATAAGGATGTAAGGGCTGCTTACGGTTTACCCTAGAACCTTACGGGGTAAACACGCTACACAGCAGTGAAAACTACCCCAAAATCAACCCAATAAATTCAAACTAACAGACAGACTAACATTCTTCTTTATACATAGAGATTTGAAAATTAATTCTAATTTATTAGAAATGAACCAATATTTACAATATAACAAAGTTACAAGATTTTGATCAGTTTACGAATGCTAGGGTTCGTCGCCCATCGGGTCTTTGAACTTGGAGACCCTTCTCCTTTGACCTTGAACGTCGACCTTGAGATACGCTCCGAAGGATCTTCGCACCCATAAATTTTATCTCTTGCGACCAATTTACAATTTTATTTCCAGTCAATTATGAAGATTTTCAGCTTAATTTTTTCGTGTTTTTCTTGGTTATTGGATTTAATTCTACGAAATTGAAGTGAATGAACGATGAGAACGATGCCAATTATATATTATAATAAAGTTTCTGAAGTGAATGTAATAATCAGCGTGAATAATTGAATGTAATATTAAATGTGAATGCAAAAGTTTCTGGTGGAACCTTTTACATCACCCATAGACAGTGGTATCTGATAAATTCTTACATAAATACTTACCGGGTTCGAATTTATCACCTCACCATTGTTTTCAACTATAAGAAAGTCGATAATTTTATTGACAATAATGAAAAAAATAAAAGAAAAGGCACTTACAAAAGAGTTATAACTGTTGCGCCAATCGGCGCTAATGCAGCAGTGCGGAGCTGCGACGCTGATTTTCATTACGATGTCATTAGGATTAAAACACTAAACTTATAGTATTGTAGTCACTGATTAGTGATCATTATACAGTGATTGTCAGCGTTGTCTTTTCTGTTGAATATTGACGATGTTTATAAGCCAGGTGACACTTATAAGGATATAAGGATATCATTTATAAGGAGTATTGTTCATAAGGATTTGACTATAGACTCCTTTAAGAATTGTATTTATTTAAGTTATTTTGTTTACAAAAGGGATATTTAAAGGTTAGAGGTGCCCTAAAGATTAATAGCGAAGGCCTGCGCCTTTCAGAGGGACATTTATACAGTTTGACAAAAAACTAATGGTGTCAGTTGGGAATACACAGCCACACGATGTACCTTGTGGTGCCTGTGTCGTGTGCCTGAGTTACCCGGCCAGCACTGAAACAGTTCATTCAGTCTATATGTATACATTTGCAGTCGGAGATATATATATACTAAACAAATTGTATGGCTGTGATTATAGAAATACTGTTATAGATGTCTTATACATACATTTAAGTACATATTTTTAATAAATTCTCATTCTCAGTTTAATAAATTAAGATTTTTCAACATTTTTTACAATACCTAGATTTAATTTTTTTACTCGTATTGATGTTGTATTTCTTTATTTCGTTGGCGACCTATTTAAATAAACAGATAGTTTTATAAATGATTGATCATCCAGTCAAATGTAATGGGTGATATGTTTATCACGTCAGCCGGCCCCAAACGCGGGCGGGTTGAACGCACGGGGCACCTTCCCCCACCTAGTGCGTTCAACTTAAATTAGACACGTATTGACGCAATATACACCCGTATAAACATACTAGTGGCATAACACGACTTCCCATTTAAAAACCTATATAGCGATAGCCTGGGCACTATCAAGTGGATTAGTCGGCCTATCTGCGGATGTCTACCAAATATTAAAAAAAACTTTCTGCTAGGAACTCCAAAAGTGAAGTCGAGTTTGATTATTTATAATAGAAATTGTGTATTGTGCGTTTTATCGTTTATTAAACTATAATTTGTTTTTGGGGCGTAATGTTTGTGATAATCAAGCAAAAGATTAAGACGGCATTTTTCGTGTGCTTCCAAAGAGTCCAACTTTTCTGTGCTCAGTAAATCTGCTATCACTTTACTGAGTGATTTCGAACATAGTTTCCTCGCGAACCTTACTATGATGAAAGAAGAAACAAACTAAAATGGAAAATACGCCGCTAAACTTTTATTATAAAATAAACAGATGAGCGGACATTTCGTACTTTTTAAACTTTCGCGTTTTGTATATACTTTATACTGGAAACATTTATCTTTTGTATACACATTTTATATTCCTTACTTCTTACTTCCTTCATCGCTACAAACTTTTTTGTGTCTTGGTTTCCTCCACTATCGTCCTCCACTTTGTACGGTCCTTTGGTTCTTTCTTCCAGATTTTCTTTCTTAATTTGGCAGTCTTCTTTAACACTGTACCTATGTAATTTTTTGGTCTGCCTCTTCGTCTTCTCTGCTGTGGGACCTATTTCATAATTTGTTTTGCTCGTCGACATTGCTGTAAATCGACCTGGTTTCAAATGAATAGTGCCACCGATGGGTATATGCAATACATTATACCAACATTGGTTAAATTTGACGAACGTTCATTTGATTGACATTCAAGATGTGATTCAAACGAGCGAAAAATAAACGACACACCGTCGCGTCGGTCGCGTCGCATTTGAAACGAGTGGATGCAACATCACAATTTCGTCTACGTAACATGTTTTTGTATTTTTCATAATAAAATATCTGCATAAGGTATTGAACCTGAAAATAACAAGGGCATGCCGTTGTGAATCTGTTTTTGTTTACGTTTCATATTTACAAATCCAAACACTCGTGCAAATGTACGCAGGCTTATAGTTTAATAATAAGTATATGTTTTTATCCAACAATAAGAGCAATGCTAAAAACAGTAGGGTCATGATTATTGCAGCAAATACACAAATACATCTTGTTACATTTAAAATGGTCGTGTGGTGTGGGACGGTTTTAGAATAGATTGGCCCACAATCTCTTCCCATGGGTGTCCTGAAAGGCGACTTAGGGATAACAAAGCCCTGAGGAACGACATTACCTCTAAAATAGTGGACTCTCCAACTCACTTGGCGCCGGCGTGGCATTTTGAGGCTATAGATTCCTCGTGCACAAGAAAATGTGTATGTGGAGATCCATATCGAGCAGTGGACTATAAAAGGGCTGATATATAATAATAAATAGGTACAAGTCAAGTCTTTTCATTACGCTACGATATGGGGTTCTTTAAAAAAACTGTGAATAGGATTTTGCAAGGTCGATGGCGTATCCGCATGCCTCGTGGTGTTGCAGGTGTCCACGGGCAGCGGCACCACTTACCATCACGTGGGACCGCTTGCTCGTCCGCCTAGTTCCCTACAAAATTAAAAAATCTGCCGAATTATGGTGCATCCGCACGTCTTCCATAAGAAAACTTCGTGCAATGCTTTCTATACCTTTATCCGTAACCTATTAGCTGAGTAGGGTAGGATAGGTTATGTACTCGTACTGTGGATGAGTTGTTGTACGAAAACGAGTTGTATGAGAATTGGTTTGAACAATAAATGACGTTTTTTGTGAGGATGGGTTGTACTAACCGCTCTTGAAGAGGTTCCTAAAGAAATCTGTGAATTGGACAGGCTGGATGAGATCGATAGCATATCCACATCTTTTCTTGTGTTGTCTTTTCTGTCTCCATTTCTCCAAATCTATTCCTAAATCTCCAAAGACAGAGCATCCCGGACTATGCCAACGTTTGTCATTCTAAATTGAAGTTAGCATTAATATAAAACTTTACGTAAGTGTTGAAGTAATTTTGCTAAAATTAATTTTATTTGATCTTACAGAACTGCAATAACATGTAAACAGTGTAAGCGGAAACGAACCCAGAAGCTTGGCAAAAACCATTGTCCAGTCAACTACGTCACTGGGAATGTATAAATAGAAATATGCAATTAATGAATCAAATACACGTTATACAATACGGTATTCGTTTATTTTAAATACACAGAATTAAGTAAGAAACACCTTCGTCAATCTCATGAAAATTAATAAAATGTTTTATTCTACGACATTTTAAAATTCATCATTTTTCTTTTCACATAGAAAAATAAAGACATTTTTAAAAACAAATCACGTTCAGAAAAAAGTTGTGAAAGAAAAGTTATTAGTAATAATTATAGAAATTCAGTGTTAAAGGGGGTATTTTTCATTATTTTTTTATCAGGTACAGAGGGTAGGTATTTTTTATTTAACTCTGTATATTTTATTTAACTCTGTATATTTTTTTAAACTTTTTAGACTACAAATTAATCTACTGACAAATTACTGAAAAATGGCTAACTTAAAAGAGTTCAGAAATCTTGAAATATAAAATAAAAGACAGGAGAGTTTAGAATAAAAAGTTTAATGACCTTTCAAGATCATCGGGAGGGTGTGGTTGAACGCTGCAATCCCACAGCCGCTGGGCGCACTCGCCTGGCCAAGTTACCCCTACTCACCGAAAACTACCAAAAAATATACTACATTTCCCACTTTATCCTATTCCCCCAATGTACATACGTGTTTCGGTAGTGAGCCAGAGCCCATTCCCATTCTATCCTATTCGATCCATTTGCATTTTCCCAATCCTTGATCCATTTCTATATCTCCAAAATTAGGCAGTGCATTCAGAGGCGCGATAACGTCTACTATTTGAGTTCTTCTGCACCCTCTTAAATTTTTCACATTTAACCAACGGTCGACTGGCAGAGAATGCCTTAAGGCATTAAGGTCGCCTCTATACAATATAGTGCATAAAGTGTTAATAAAAAATAAAAATAAACGTTTGTCATTCTGGACTGATATTGTGTTGCTATTGCAGATGTCACAGGACGACAGTATCCACTTACTAACTACTAGGTGAACTGTCTGCTCGTTTGTCACTTTCTTTCTATAAATAAAAAATGGGGCATGTATTTTTTAGAGCTGTATTGTATAATGATGTCGGCCGGTTATAGAAAAGCCCCCCCCCCCCCCGCCCCTCCCCGATCTCTTCTCGTGGGCGTCGTAAAGGCGACTAAGAAATAACAAAGTCGCTACTACAAGAGCTGAGGAACTATATTATCTCTTAAAGAGTTGACTCTCCAACCCGCTTGGCCAGCGTGGCGTTTTGAGACCATACAACCCTCATGCACATTATCTTGAGGGCCATGTCCAGCACTTGATACTGAAAGGGCTGGTTGCATTGCATTGCATGGTGTACTGGTACCCGCGACGTCGTTTGCGTGAACTTTATTATGGATCTGAATAAAAAATACCTTAAATGTTAACCCGGAACATGAGCTATACAAAGAAAGTTTCATTAAAATCCTCCCAGTAGATACCTAGTTACTGCGTGATGTACCCTCAGACAGAACGAACTAAAATTACAAAAAATGTTGTTCACGTATATCAACACGGATAGTGTAACGAATAGATGTTCTCACTTTTGAGTGATTGCACTCAAAGTGTACCTTGAACAGAAGACTACCGTGAAATGTACTGCTACTCCCACTTTATCCAATTCACCAATGTACGTACGTGTTACGGTAGTGAGCGAGATATGCCAGAGCCCATTCCCATCCCATCCTGTCCCTCCACATCTTCACAACCCTTTCTCCAAATCCATACCTGCATCTAGAAAGGTAGGCAGCGCCCCCGGGGGCGTGCCAACTTTCTCATTCTGGACTGAACATGGCATGTAGCGGGGATGTTTATGAGCTACAGTATCCACTTACCATCAGGTGGACTGTATCCTCGGCTGCAACCTTCTTTCTATAAAAAAGAATGTAAAATATAAAATGTATGTAAAATAAATAAGTGGTAAATAGGTGATTGGAGCAATCTGGATTTCTCGTAGTATCCTCCAATGGCCATTTTCGATACTAATTACTTAGCTGCCCTAGCTAATATAAACAACACTGTTTCGGCGTCGGTGCAAGCTGTTGTAGTCGCGAACGACGCGCTGTATCTACTCGTAAACTACATGCGCTACCCGCTGATGCACATGTGTGCGTGAGACGCATACGAGGCTTCAATCTAGACTTTAATTATAGATTAATTGTATTTGTATGTCTGTGCCATATAATACGAGGAAAAATTAATCATTCAATCAATAACTGAATCCTTATTAAATTAAAAACAATATAATCTATTATAATGAATTACATGTTAAATTATTTGTTTTATAAAAGTATAATATTATTACTATTAATACTATTTTAAATATATTATTAATTACTTAACCTAGGCAGAGCAAAGGCCTCCCTCAGTACTTTCACTCCTCATGGTCCAATGCCAAGATTATCTCGCCATCTCTCAAAATGTCTCTTAAGAGATCTATAAAATACTTTTAAAATATTGTTTTTATTTTTTCATTTTTTTATAGAAATAAGCTATGGATTTGGTTGATCGCCCACAGCCGACTAAGCACGTCGGACTGCACGACTTCTGATGGTAATTATTGGGTTCTGTTAATTTATTAAGAAGAAGTTTATTTTCTTATACACTCACACTAGCAAACCACTGGCAAATGGCCGAACACACGTCAGACGTCATAGAATCAATATCAGGTGGCAATAGAAAGAGACGTCATCTGATTGCGTTCGAATACCATCCATTACAGATGATATCACCGGACTGGACGCCTCTAATATATCTGGTGGTATATTAGAGAGTGATAACGTGAACCTGATAAGTCACCGACATAGCCTCTCGGGTTAGCAAGCTGAAGTGGCAGTGGGCAGGGCACATAGCTCGAAGAACCGATGGCCGATGGGGCAGAGGGGTTCTCGAATGGAGACCACGTACCGGCGGACGAAGCCGAGGACGTCCATCTGCTAGATGGACAGACGACCTCATAAAGGTTGCGGGCACCCGCTGGATGCAGGTCGCTGCCGATAGGTCTAAATGGCGGACAATGGGGGAGGCCTATGTCCAGCAGTGGACGTCCAAGGGCTGAGAAAGAAGAAGAACCTGAACAGTCGAGTACGCCCGGCGGCTATGGGATTGTCGCTTGCATCCCTCCAAAAACTCATGTTTTATTCTACGGATCTTATCAGAGCTCATTTCCATCCTATCCCATTCTATCCCTTCCCATTTTCCCAACCCTTTCTTCAACTTTATTCCTACCTCTCCATAAGTAGGCAACGCATTCGGGAGCGTGTCAATGTATGTCATTCTGGACTAAAGTTGGCACGTACCATGGGCGTCAAAGGGCGGCAGTATCCACTTACCACCAGATGAACTGTCGGCTCATCTGCAAACTTCTTTCTATAAAAATAGGTGTCCATGGACAGTGGTAGTTACTTACCACATCGGGGTCGCATGTCCGTCCATCTAGCTACTCTACTATAAAAAAAAATATTTACGTTAAGTGTTGAAGTAATTTAACTACAATACAATACAATTAGTTTTATTTGATTTTTAATAACTCGTCTGCCACCTTTTTGCTATACATTAAATCATATCTTAGTTTATTTTGTTGTCTATATGAATATTAATCCTGTTTTCCAAATAACAAAATAAATAGGTATACAAGAAAAATGTCTATGGGATGTTGAACAACGAAACGAAACAGAACTATCCAATATATTTTTCATGTAGACAAAAATAAATATTTATTTCCGTCGACAAAACAAGTGTAAGGTCGATATTACGTTTAATCACACCGTCCGTCCTCGTGCGCTTTTTATCACAAAAATATGGGTCAATGTGTTAAGGATATTCATTGTTTACACACGAAAGCCACTGGTAAATATTGTTCCACTTTTTATCATTTGTTTTCTCTGTACGTCAAAGTCTGCACTGTGCGTGTGTGTGCGATGGAAAAAACAGTAGTTTTAACCTTATGTTAGAAATCTCCTAAACGATCTCCCTAAATGTCCCGAAACGTGATTTATGACAATAGGCCTGATCCGCAAATTCAAAGTCGCTCGGCAAGATACAGAGAGAACTATGCTCGGAGTTTGCGGTATGAGATCGGAAGCGAAAAGATTCGCCAATAAACTTAAATCACCGACATATCTCGTAGAATATAACACCGACCGCCAATCGATAGACGTACGAGTACACACGTACAGGGAAACGCAGTGCGTGACTTCCAGCTGCTGGGTATAGGCCTCTCCCAAGACTCACCACCTCACACGATCTTCGGCTTCTTCAAGTCGTCGGTCATAATGCAACGCTCTTAGCTGTACGTACCCTCCATTCGCGGACTCGTCTTCACGATCTGTTATCAGTGCTGCGGCAAATATTGCCTGCCCACTGCCACTTCAGCTTATTCAGTGAGTTAGCTTCTATTTTTAACTAAATATTTTTTTTCATCTAAAGAAATATAGGTAAAATATACTTATGGAAAAATATATTTATTATGAAGAGACTGAGTGTAATTGCATCTAAAACCAAATATTAGCATATTTAGAAAACGCATGCACTTTCTTTGTTCAACATTTGCTCGTAAAGATTAGGTCAGTCTGTCTGTTTATCAGTTTTATGTACATTGAAAACAATCCTTTTCTTCTATTCTCTCGAGCTCGGCGGCGTCATAAAGATAAGTTTCAAGGTAAATGGATGTTTTTTTCTAATCGTCGAAGTAAATACGGAAAGTGTATGCATCTTAAGGGCAAGTGAAGGGTAATGATAACGATATTCACAACTACTATCATAAATCATAACACAGTATTGTTTTGTAATAAACGGTTTATAATTTATTATTTTTATAACGTAGTATTTTAATTACAAGACATTTTGATACGGTTAGCAGTAAGTAAGTAAATACACTTTATTGCACACTGAAGAATACAGTGAAAGTGACACAAAGTTTAAATGAATAGATGTACAAAAGGTAGGCCTTATGGCTAAATCGATCTTTTCCATACAACCTATGGGGAGATGAGAACAAAAGAATAATTGGTAGATGTTTCATAGTACATATATGAGTTACAACAGCATCCATGTACCCGAAAAATAAAAAATAGATGTTAATCTCTCTATCCCATCCCATCCAATTCCATCCTGTCAATAGAGTAAACTCCTTATGTCGTTGCACTCTTTATGTCCCCCTCGAGTAGAGAGTGTAATGAAATAAACGAAACTTCTTATTTTCCATTATATTCTTTCCATCCTTCCCAAGAAGTTTAATAGGATGAAGAAAATTCCTTACTCCGTCATAAGTATTTGCAATTTTCCATCCTTCCCAACCCAACTTCCAATACTAAATGTCTTATAAATAAAATTTTAGTATAGGATGATACAATCTGTATGATACACATTGCATTGGCCTCCAGGATTACTAATTTTAATCTGTTTCGGGGGCAAATAAAAAAAATGTCAAGGTTTTTCGTTCAAACTGTAAAATGTATAATGTCATTTTCATATTCTCCGCTGTCTCTGTGTGACGCACCTTTTTCATAGATTTACTTTTTTATACATTTTTTTTATATTAACGTTTGTAGGTACTTCTTATATTATTAGACATTATAATTATACGTGTGTTAAAGGAAGTGGTTTGCTTTTCCACCATCCCGAGCTCCTAGCTATCCTATCAGCTACACTGTTATCAAAATGGTTTCAGGTCTATCACCTGTCAAAATCGGTCAATGACCGACTAAGAGTCCAAATTCTGTTTCTGCGAATGTTTTATCTCTCTATTTTGTAATAACGTCAGTATCGTTGTAACTTTTATTAATATATAGTGACAGATTGATAAATGGGTAATAATAAATATTGTGAAGTAATAAATAATTATAATAGTATTTTTTATTTTATTGCAGCCCTCGTTTTCTTCGGGTTATCTCTAGCATTTGTTTTAATTACTGCAACGATATAAAAAAAAATAGCAGTAGGTAAACTTCATGGAATCGCACGAGTCACGTACGTCGTGAATCACTTGTCTGCGTGTGCAGTATAAATATGTATATATATAAAACATTGGCCAATCAAGCATTTGCACGATTATAAATGTTTTGCTTTTTTGTAAACGAGTTATTATGGTGATTTAACGGTTCATTCTCGTTGGTCTAACAGAATGAATAGGTTTGTTCTACAACGTTATATTTGCTGTTGGCGTTACCTATCCGCTTATGGAATAAGTTGATAACAAGCTGCAAAGGAGTCTCTATTTATACGAACGATCGATTTCCCAATAGTTTACGCACATCATAATTTTTCACATAACATCTTCGTGCCATAAATCGCACTCGATATCGCATCGTGCGTCATTGCGATTCGGGAATAAGTAATTTTCATTACGAAGGTAACCAGAGTTAAACTACTGTTATATTCTCACTATGGTAATTATAATTAATGATTAAGTTATTTTTACACTGAATTGCAAGCCCAAATCACATTAACTGATTCGAATAAAATGTAACCTGTAAAACGAGTACCTGTATAGGTATAAATATTAGTGTAATAATTGAGCGGTCGAGTAAACTCCTTTGCACCTTATTATCAATTTGTTCAATAAATGCATAGATGGCTTCAACCGCAAAAATAACGTTGCTAAACAAACTTGTCACCATAATAAGTCGTTTATGAACGCAAAAAACTGTATTCTTTCAAACCACTCGGTTGGTTTATGCATTACCATATTATCTACTAAAGTCGTATTTATTATTCTAGTCAGGGATATGACATGTAGAACTATCAAAGACAGTGAAATTTGTACGGAGATGACAATTTATTGACAATTCTACATGTCACACCCCTGACTCGAATAAAAAATTCGACTTTACTATGCCAGCTTACTGGCATAGTAAAGTCGGATTTTTTATATCCCTTAGGCCGGATATGTAAATAAACGTTTTCCGATCATACAATTCGTCCGAATAGTATTTTATTGTATCTTATTCAGTCTGTATTGAGTTTAGATTTGAACCATTCGATCTAACATTCAAATACAGTCTTAGTATCGTCTATTTATTGAAACTTTAGGGACCTTGTCCACGATAGACTAAAATCTCGTAGAGCATCTCCCATAGTGTAATCTACCACGTAGGACTAGAGAGCTTGAACTAGGGCATCACTACAGTCTATACAGTCTAGCTTAATAAATCTCAACGCTAGTGGAAGTGGTAGATTGTACAATGGGGGACGTTCTACAAGATATATATCTTTGAATCAAGGATGAAGTTAATCTATAAGGTTAGAACTTAAGATTAAAATATTTATTTAAAAATGATTTATTATGAAATATTTATTTCCTCTTTACCCAAAGGTTGTCTGACAGCACAGCACAGGGTTGGGGTGGCTGGTCTGTGTCTGGCAGAGGTCACTATCAGCGATAAGATCGCCTTTTGTGCATTTCATTTATTACAATGTCTGTTAGCGTTTCGTTTTGTTTTGATGTGCAATGAACAGTTTTATCTGTCTATCTATGACTTTCAACTACCCTCTAGATAAGAAAAAAACCCGAATAAATAGGTATTTATACACAACAATATTAATAAAAATAATGATAAAAAGAAACAAATGGATATTGTTGCGTCACAAATATATATATATATAATATATATATATATATATATATATATATATATATATATATATATATATATATATATATATAGGTATATAATGATTTATATCCACACAATGGTGCGTCCAGTGCGCAAGGTCAGTATTACAATAAAACGTTATATCGGTTGGTGACAGGTATTAAAATGTGCAATCGCTTTTGTTTTCTTCAATTGAGTCATAAATGCTGCTGCAATTGAAGAATTTAGATTTTAAAAGTAGATTTCA
Source organism: Sesia apiformis (assembly GCA_914767545.1). NCBI lineage: Eukaryota > Metazoa > Arthropoda > Insecta > Lepidoptera > Sesiidae > Sesia > Sesia apiformis. The sequence continues at coordinate 8,396,128 of OU611972.1, read as the reverse complement.
AATTTCGGTATATAATGCTGAATATCGGACAAAAATGTCACCGGTTAAATCCAAAACAGCAATTAGTATCGAGGTTTATATGTAGTAGTTGTAAGTCCTACAGTTTTTAAACAAGTTACAGGGCACATGTCTTTACGGATGGAGTTAAATTTATCGGAAAAAATAATCAGGTCTGTTGGAGGGGGAGAGTAAACGCTGAATTCCCACAGCCACTCGACTAGCCACGTTACCCATCTCTCATAGATGACAACCTTGAAATTTATAACATTTTCCACTTTATCATATTTTCCCAATGTACGTACGTGTTTCGGTTGTGAGTGAGATATGCCAGAGCTCATTCCCATCCTATCCGATAGGATAGGATTAGGTGGACATTAGGTGGACTGTATGCTCCTCTGCCGCCTTTTGTCATAAAGAAAAAAAATATCTCGGTTAACGTCGAAAATTAGCCAAATCGATTTGGTTGTTCCGAAATTATGACGATGAAACTTTTTAAATAATCTCAAGAAAATTCGAATACAAATTATACGTCAGAAGATTATATATGTCAGGACATGGTAAAGTTCTGCAACTGTTGTCTGTTACAGTTTACAGGAAATAGCAACGTAGAGCAAGTAACAAAATTTCCCCATTTATTACAGCTGACAGTGTTTTTTTTCATATATGACAATTGTGCAATTAACACATTCGGCCAGTGTCAAGTTTTTTTTTCGTAATTATAGTTAAAATGTTTATTCATGTCGAAGCAAGTCAGGAGTCGTGGGAGTAAATTTACCGAGGACAGAGTTGGACTACTTGGAAGCACAAGAAAAATGCAGTCTTATATATTCAAATTGAATAAACTATCACTAATAAACCACAGATCTCACAATACATATTTTTTACAGTAGTCAAATAGAAACTCAACTTTCACAGCTTTTAAGTCAGTTGAGAGCGCTGTCGGTATGCTATAATAAGGACTGCACAAGTTTATTTACTGGATAAAATTAGAAATAAAGAAGTACGACAAAGAACTAAGGGCATCGATATAGTCATAGCTGACATAATTAACAAGCTGAAGGGGCAATAGACAGGCAACATTCCAGGAACCGAAGTGTGGGACGCCCTCGGGTGGACCTTCAAGAAATTTTCCGGTAGTAGCTGAATGAGGAGTACGGAAGATCGTGTGTAGTAGTGAGTCTTGGGAGAAACCTATATCCAATAGTAGAGGGACAGGCTGGTATGGTATGGATATGCATATTATCTTGTGAATGAGGGATGCCTGAAAACGCCAAAGGGGTCATCAATAAATTACGTCACACGTTAAGGGGAGGGGGTCAACAAAGTGTGATATCGTGTGACAGGGGGGGGGGACGGGGGACGGATGAGTCATGAACTTCGTGACGTCACATGTATAAATCTAAAGTATTAAAACTAAACTTCAACTCTCAACGAAAAACTTTAAAATATTACCAACTCTATCAATATTATTATAAGGTTGTTTTAATTTAATAATTTCTAAATTTAAAATGACAAAATATGTGACGTCACACCAGGGGGGGGGGGGCATACAAATGTGACCACCTGTGACAAGGACGGGGGGGGGGGACTCCAAAAATCATGAAATTCGTGTGACGTAATTTATGGATGGTCCCAAAGCGGTAAAGCGGGTAGGCGAGTTCACTCTTTTAGAGGTGGTGTAGCTCCTCAGCGCTTGTGATGGCTTTATTATCCCTTAGTCGCCTTTTGCAACACCTGCAAGAAGAGTTGGGGTGGTAAACTACCAGAAAATAAAGCAGCACATGCCTAATGAAAAAATGGACTTTTAATGAACTCGCCTATTTCTAACTTCCGCAATAGCATGTCTTTGTCTCCTTGCTCCAGTTTTTCTTTCGTAACACGGATTATGTTGTAGGGTTTAGCAAACATTTTTATCAAAGTAAATTGTTTGTCAGACATTACAATAAAAAGGAATATAGTTTTATTACTTTTTTTATTTCTAAGATAATAGGAATTACCATTGTTAATATTTGTCTGGTACAGACATGTTGATATTGCACTGTTTATTTTCTTACAAACTTAGCAATAATATTGACCAAGTCTCGTTTAACGGTTCTTAGATTTGTTTAGACAGTTCTAGAACATTGTATTACAATAATTATTATAAGAACCGTAACCACCCCCTTTAACATCATCTGCTGGATACAAATCTCCTCATATAATTGCCTTGTGTATGAGAAATGTAATGCCTTTAAACGGCAATCGGGTTGGGAGTTCCCTCTTTTAGAGGTGATGTGAACTACACCACTTATTCCGGTCTTATGGTAGCGGCTGTGTTATCCCTTTGTTGCTTTTTACAACTACCACGGCAAGAGATGGGGTGGAGCTATTCTAAAGCCGGTATATATATACACTAGTCATCACAAAAATCGGCCCACCTGCATTTTTAACGGAGATCGCAGTTTTTTGTAGTGAAATAAAACAAATTATTTTAGAATCGAAACGTTTAATTAAATTTGTTTATTTTAAACAATTTTAGCTCAAAACAAAGAATAAAATGAGTAAAACTTTTCCATTTTGATTAAAAATTGGAAATTAATGATTTTACCGCATTTGTAAGTTGAATTTGTATACGTTGTAATTTTTTATTCTTAAGTGTTATGACGACAATTCTTCAAATTCAATACTTTGTATTCCCTCCTCTTGCCCTTATGACAGCTTGCATTCGTCGTTTTAAAGATCTCATTAAAACTTTTACCACTCTTTGAGGCATTCTGTCCCACTCTTCCTTGATGGCGGTTTCCAGGTCTTCTAAAGTTGTGGAGGCTGGATCCCGAGCTCTAACCTTTTCTTTTAGCGTGTCCCACATGTGTTCTATAGGGTTAAGGTCAGGGTTTCTTGCTGGACACTGCATAACCAGGATGCCGACCTCTTCTAGATACTGGGTGACTATGCGCGCTACGTGCGGTCGTGCATTATCATGCATTAATTCGAAGTTTTCTCCGATGTAGCCAACATATGGCACCACATGGTCTTCTAAGATCTCCGTTCTGTAACGTGCAACAGTTAAGCCGCCCCTCCTTATGAAAATCAGGTCCGTGCGTCTCGTCGAAGAAATCCGACACCAAAACATTACAGAGTATCCACCATAACTGACGGTTTCTTGTATACAACACTGGGCAAAACGTTCACCTGGTCATCGCATGACATTACGCTGTCCATCTGAACCGTATAATGTCATTCGGCTCTCATCACAGAAAAGAACTGACTTCCATTGGTCTTTAGTCCAGTCGACGTGATTTCTCGCAAATTGAAGTCTGGCTTATCGATGAGCTGTGGTCATTTTCGGCCCCGTTGCTGGCTTGCGTGGTCTTATGTTCTGCTCACGGAGTCTCCTTCTCACAGTACTGTCACTTATAGCCACACCCCGATCTTCACGTAAGCGTCGCTGGAGGTCAACACCAGAAAGGTGTCGATTTCTTAGAGACGTTACCACAATTAAGCGGTCGTTTCTTTCAGATGTGATCCTGTGTCTTCCAGATCGTGGTCTTCTTCGATACTGGCCAGTCTCTAAAAACCTTTGGTAAACTCGCCGAACCGCAGAACGGCTGAGATTTAATGTTCGGGCCACGACACGTCGACTCAAGCTTTGTTGCAGCAGAGCCACAACTTGCGCCGCCTCACTTTCAGTGGCATCCGTTATTTTAAACACAATCAACGAAAAATACAGTCTCAGTTAACACAAATTTTAAGTGATTAATAAGCGGCCCTTTAAAAGTTCGTTTGATAATGGTAACACGACTCGAACGAGTTCCGGCGTAAACAATCAAATCAACACTCAGCAGAGTTTATGTTAAAAACTTTGATAAGTACCCTCAAGTGCACTAAAATGTAGTGTAGACAAGATGTCAAGCATCTTATCTGTCCCCAGAAATGAACAAAACTGTTCAAAGCCACTTAATTTTGAAACAATAAAATAAAATCATTAAAAACGGGGGTGGGCCGATTTTTGTGATGATAAGTGTAGATTAAGCCTAAATGTATATATAGTAGTCAAATGTCTCTTACTTAACAGCATTTGTTACGTATTATAACATTGGTATTTGTCGTTGTACCTAGATTTATATTACAAATGACTGTAAATTTTCCATAAAAATAAATAATATTTTGGTCATGATTTGTTCGTATATCGACATGGTATATCGTAGCGACAATGCAATCGACACACGACGACACGAGTTTTTCACAGTAGAGCTTTTACATACGGGAAAAAGATAAAATGACACTGGTATTTGTACATTTCCTGTACTGTACAGTGACGTACATTTCCAGTAATTCTATGTTTATCAACCTCCAAAAGTAGGCGTTCGATTGAAATAACCCAAAATAATAATGCAACAATATTTTTTAATATTACATGTAATTTACGTCATTCATATTTGTCCATTTTATAAATACATAAATGATTGTGGATATTTTTAATGGTTGTTGGAATTTTTTAAGATTGTAAACACTGTATAATATTGGCCATTGAGATTCGAACAAATGCACGCCCCGTTGTAGCTCTATAACAACATACCAACATCTATCTATGCATTTGAGGACTCGTCTACTCAGTCGGTAATCACAATCAGTCCTGTGGCAAATATGACCAGCCCATTGCCACTTTAGTGCCCATGCTGATTCTACAACGTATGTCGGTAACACTTCTTTGGCGAATCTCTTCGTCTCTAATCCTGTGCCGCAAACAAATTCAGAACATAGCTCTCTCCATAGCGCGCCCAGTGACATTAACCTTATGGATCAGGCCTACCGTTGGAGACCAGGTAGCGAACAGGGCAGTGTAGGACGCCCTTCATCAGGTGGACCGAGAAGACTTAAAAAAGTTAGCCGATGGTGGTTGGATGAAAAAAGCCGAGGATCGTGTGCGGTGTATAGATATAGGATATAGGCCTTAGGAGAGGCCTATATCCAGCAGACATGCCTATGTCTGCTGGATATAGGTCTGCCTAGACGGTGTGGTATATCTATACATATAAAGAGAAATGTACTGACTGACTAACTCATCAACGCAGAGTCGAAATTACTGACCTATAAACATGAAATTTGGGCAGCAGCTTCCTTTTATGACGTAAAGAGCCACTAAGAAGGACTTTCTAAAAATTCATTCCTTAGAGAAGAGAAGCAGGGTGACATCCCGTTCACTCTCTAATTTGTATAGAAAAAAGTTGTTTGATTTATAAATAAAAAATCATAAGTTGTTATATTTAAGGTTATTATTATATTTGTTTATAATTCCCTTTTCGTAATTCAAAAACACGAATGTCCGTCCTTGCTGGGTCGTGGTTGAACATAAAACATTTTAATTGACACATGACACATTACGGTCACCAAATTATACGCCCGCGCCCGAACTATAAAACGGTTTACGACCCCTGCATTTTTAAACAACAAGTCTCTGAAAATGTTTCCGACATCCGAAAACGTGCCAAAATTGATAATACGAGTATGTTTAATAAATTGTGAATGAGACAGTGATTGGAATTACTGACGTGTAAATGTTATTTTTTGCGCATGGGTTTCGGCCGGCTTTAGTCTTCTCGTGGCTGTCTTAAAGGGCAACTAAGGGATAACAAAGCCGCTACCACAAGCCCCGAGGAACTACATCCATACATCCCTCGTGAACATTGCAATGTGCATGAGGATCCTGAAAGCAGTGGACACTGAAAGGGCTCTTTTAGAGGTGGTGAAGTTCCTCAGGGCTTGTGGTAGCTGCTTTGTTGTCCCTCGGAAAGAAATGGGATAGTGCTATTCTAAAGCCGGCCCACACCACCCATAAAACACATATTTTAAAACTTTTAACCTTTTACCATCATTTATGGATTGACTTGGTTAACACACTTCATAAAATTGTGACTCTTATCACCTTATCCTTAAAATATAAAAGACAGGAGAATCTGAATTAAGCTATAGCGAGTGCAGATCAAAAAGTGATCAGGACATAGGTATGAAAAAAAAAAGACTAGAGCAACGGTTAAGACCTACCTCAACATACTGAGCGGTATACTGGTATACTCATAGTGGCACTGTGTGAGTATACTGTGCGTGAGTGCGGCACAGGACGCGAGCGGGTATTTTGAGACGTGGGTACGGTTTACGAAAAAACTTTGTGGAAGATTATTTTATGAAAAATCTAGCTCTTGCCTGCAGTTGCGCCCGCGTGGAATTTCTTCATCAATTTCATAAATTTTCTGAGATAAAAAATATACTATGTCCTTCTTCAGATTTCAGGTTACCTATCTGTTAAATTTCATTGAAATCAGTTCAATAGTTTAATCGTGAAAACGAAACAAACAAACCCTCTGTTGTTATGTATAATATTCGTGTGGATATACTCGTTATAGCCGTGTGCTATTTTTATTTTCACATATTTTTTTATAAAGAGATGGTTGCAAACAAGCGGACAGCGGACAGTTCGACCGATGATTTGGGAGAAAAAGGGAACCTTACATTCGCATCTTTAGGAATAGGTGGTGTATTACTGACACTATAGAAATAAATTATCTGATAATGTATGGTAAATACGAAATATTTTATGCAATAATAAACTCAAATTATATATTTTTTTAAATTTTTGTTTAAGTTTATTATGTATGTATATTCATGTATGTATGTATTATGTATGTATATTCATGTATGTATGTATTATGTATGTATATTCATGTATGTATGTATTATGTATGTATATTCATGTATGTATGTATTATGTATGTATATTCATGTATGTATGTATCATGTATGTATATTCATGTATGTATGTATTATGTATGTATATTCATGTATGTATGTATTATGTATGTATATTCATGTATGTATGTATTATGTATGTATATTCATGTATGTATGTATTATGTATGTATATTCATGTATGTATGTATTATGTATGTATATTCATGTATGTATGTATTATGTATGTATATTCATGTATGTATGTATTATGTATGTATATTCATGTATGTATGTATTATGTATGTATATTCATGTATGTATGTATTATGTATGTATATTCATGTATGTATGTATTATGTATGTATATTCATGTATGTATGTATTATGTTTGTATATTCATGTATGTATGTATTATGTATGTATATTCATGTATGTATGTATTATGTATGTATATTCATGTATGTATGTATTATGTATGTATATTCATGTATGTATGTATTATGTATGTATATTCATGTATGTATGTATTATGTATGTATATTCATGTATGTATGTATTATGTATGTATATTCATGTATGTATGTATTATGTATGTATATTCATGTATGTATGTATTATGTATGTATATTCATGTATGTATGTATCATGTATGTATATTCATGTATGTATGTATTATGTATGTATATTCATGTATGTATGTATTATGTATGTATATTCATGTATGTATGTATTATGTATGTATATTCATGTATGTATGTATTATGTATGTATATTCATGTATGTATGTATTATGTATGTATATTCATGTATGTATGTATTATGTATGTATATTCATGTATGTATGTATTATGTATGTATATTCATGTATGTATGTATTATGTATGTATATTCATGTATGTATGTATTATGTATGTATATTCATGTATGTATGTATTATGTATGTATATTCATGTATGTATGTATTATGTATGTATATTCATGTATGTATGTATTATGTATGTATATTCATGTATGTATGTATTATGTATGTATATTCATGTATGTATGTATTATGTATGTATATTCATGTATGTATGTATTATGTATGTATATTCATGTATGTATGTATTATGTATGTATATTCATGTATGTATGTATTATGTATGTATATTCATGTATGTATGTATTATGTATGTATATTCATGTATGTATGTATTATGTATGTATATTCATGTATGTATGTATTATGTATGTATATTCATGTATGTATGTATCATGTATGTATATTCATGTATGTATGTATTATGTATGTATATTCATGTATGTATGTATTATGTATGTATATTCATGTATGTATGTATTATGTATGTATATTCATGTATGTATGTATTATGTATGTATATTCATGTATGTATGTATCATGTATGTATATTCATGTATGTATGTATTATGTATGTATATTCATGTATGTATGTATTATGTATGTATATTCATGTATGTATGTATTATGTATGTATATTCATGTATGTATGTATTATGTATGTATATTCATGTATGTATGTATTATGTATGTATATTCATGTATGTATGTATTATGTATGTATATTCATGTATGTATGTATTATGTATGTATATTCATGTATGTATGTATTATGTATGTATATTCATGTATGTATATTCATGTATGTATATTCATGTATGTATGTATTATGTATGTATATTTCATGTATGTATGTATTATGTATGTATATTCATGTATGTATGTATTATGTATGTATATTCATGTATGTATGTATTATGTATGTATATTCATGTATGTATGTATTATGTATGTATATTCATGTATGTATGTATTATGTATGTATATTCATGTATGTATGTATTATGTATGTATATTCATGTATGTATGTATTATGTATGTATATTCATGTATGTATGTATTATGTATGTATATTCATGTATGTATGTATTATGTATGTATATTCATGTATGTATGTATTATGTATGTATATTCATGTATGTATGTATTATGTATGTATATTCATGTATGTATGTATTATGTATGTATATTCATGTATGTATGTATTATGTATGTATATTCATGTATGTATGTATTATGTATGTATATTCATGTATGTATGTATTATGTATGTATATTCATGTATGTATGTATTATGTATGTATATTCATGTATGTATGTATTATGTATGTATATTCATGTATGTATGTATTATGTATGTATATTCATGTATGTATGTATTATGTATGTATATTCATGTATGTATGTATTATGTATGTATATTCATGTATGTATGTATTATGTATGTATATTCATGTATGTATGTATTATGTATGTATATTCATGTATGTATGTATTATGTATGTATATTCATGTATGTATGTATTATGTATGTATATTCATGTATGTATGTATTATGTATGTATATTCATGTATGTATGTATTATGTATGTATATTCATGTATGTATGTATTATGTATGTATATTCATGTATGTATGTATTATGTATGTATATTCATGTATGTAT